>OX381577.1:17968920-19224846 GCA_947458855.1 Monopis laevigella | reverse complement strand
TATGAACATCTCGTACGACAAACGCAACCAATTAACTACATCTCAGCTGAGTTTGTTAAGCGAGAGTGGAAGACAAAGCCCCCGTTACGCAGCCGTTAGCTGTCTGAAGGCTCACAAGTTGCCTGTTGTGTCGACTCAAGGGTCCCCGTGTACAAGCAAAGATTGTCTTGTCGAGACCCTGGCTCAGTAGTGCGCGCCTCGCCGATCAGGGTGGACGTGTGAGTATAACCCAAAGCTCTCTACCGTTCGTACTCACGATCCAACGCGAAACTTTTCCTTGTATGTAGATAAAACTTTTGTCAGCAAAAGTATTTTATTCGCTTCCGGTAACAGTTTTTCGATTTGATCTTAATTCGAAAAGTGTTCAACTATTCTGAACAGAGGGACTTGTGCAACAAGTGGAATTTTCTCACAAAATTTTTAGTAAGTATTAAAGATAAGTTATAATTTTTAGATGTTTTAAATAAAATAAATGCAAAAATAACTTTTTTTTAAATTAAAATAATAATTGAAGCAAAATTAATTAACGTATCAATCTAATATTTAATCAACGCTCAGAAAACTAAAGAAAAACAACAAAAGCTCGAAGTTCATTTTCAGTTGAAGCCTCTTAATTTTCCTTTGTTTCCAGGCCTATGGCTTTTTTGATAATTGCTTTACGTAGCCAATTCCGTCAGGATAAAAGGGACATATAATTGGGCAAATCACAACAGATGGTCGAAACTATACTTAGGTAGTTATATAAATCTCGGAAAAATTGTAGTTACAAGTAAAATATTTTTTTCTCCGTTAAAAAAAGCCGCAACTATACAAAATAAAATAACTGAATTTAAAGCCAGTAAATCATATTTTTTAAATAACACAACTAATACAATATATTTATTTATTGTAAGATAATTAACGCGGTTACGAAATAATCGACAAAGATTAATTTTCGGTACGAGTCTACTTTAATATTCTTTATGATCAAATAACCGCACTCTGAAAGGCGACTACCACCTAGACAAGAAATGAATGCTCCTAAAAACCAGTAAACCCACAGACAAAGACCAATTCATCTTTCACTACTACCCCCCGGTTTTAGAGACTAGGGAAGTTCTAGAGACTTTTAGCCTACCTAGACCACTTTCTAGTACTTATTGCATGGCACTGATTAAAATAAAATGTATGTATGGCCTATCTTACATAGGTATAATGTCGATCAGTCAGTAGTCAGGCCAATTGAATGAGCTAATTGCTTTTTAACTACAAGATTCTTAATTTCTTTATTATCGCCTCCACTAAATACCCGAGTTACGTTAAACCTTTTAGTTGAATTGCTAAACAAACTTAATTTAGGCAACTACCGAAATGGTAACTTTACCATTTCGGTAGTTGCCTAAATGGTAAAACCCGAAAGCAATTAGAAAATTATTGGATTTTAAGCAAATTACCCCTGAAATCTTTATCCTAATAGAACATGTCAACATCTTCAGGGGACTGCATCTGAATCAATATGTTAATGATTTAACACAGTAAAATTCAAATAATAAATATACACATTAAAAACTTTTTTTTTTGTTATTACAGACTATATTTTTAGTAGTTGGGTGCAAGCGCACCCTATAACATACCCCTCTCTACGCCTATTTTTTTTTTAGATTATGTATTTATTTTATTAAATAAAATAAAAAATGTAAAATAACATTAATAATTAATGGTCTTCTATGTCCCTGCTATTACTGTGACTAAACGTATACCTAATTTAATGTTATTTTGCTAAGCGTAATTTAGGAAATTAATTAAAAGATAGGCCGCTAACTAAAAGACGATTAAAGACCGTCATTATAGGTTAAACAGTTTGCAGTATATTCTGCCTCTCTATAAATTTTTTAAATATATTTAATCAACAATGACAGCTTAATTTTATAGTAGAGAAAGAGTTTATAGGCAATTATATTTTTCAAAAAAGTTTAATTTTACTCACTAAATATGTTTTTAGATGGATAAGCAACGTTAACTCACTGAGTATAATTTTATTAAAGCGACGGGGTTCAACAAATTATTATTTATTTAATAATTTGTAATATCGTTCTCAACACATTAATTAAGATAAATTTTGCATTCCAAATTTTTATATTAATAGGTATAAATAATATAAAATGTTTTTTGTTAGAGAAATAAAAGAAAAACATAAAATCATATTCCATTTAATAAATAATAAGTATTTAAAGTCACATTAAATACATTGATGAGTTTTGATTAAGCGTCGTAGCTCTCGTAGCAATCGTAGCAGTTAATAAACGAGTTGCGCAACGTTCATAATATGATGGCAAGGTATTTTACATATATTTGTATATTTTTTTAATACTTTATTGCACAAAATTACAAAATAAAATTGTACATAGGCGAACTTAATGCCTTGGGCATTTTCTACCAGCTAACCTTTGATATTCTTAAGAGAAAAAAAATAAAGGATGAATACATACACATACATATCATCACGGGGGCCTTACGGCGCCCGAGACCGCCTAGACGGCCCCAGGGTACCCAGCGGAGGGGTTTTAATCCCACCTCGTCACAGCCGATGGAATGAGTTTACATCGAACAAGTGGCTAGCTCGTCGCGATGTTTTGAATAGACTCAATAACCCATCTATAAACGGTTTCATAAGTTGGTATAAAGGACAATTAATAATAATATTATGAAGGGCATTAAACACATATTTTTTAACATTTTATTTGTGTATATTGTAGGTAAACTATATGTATGTTTCTATATATGTATGTTTTATGATATATTTTGTGTATGTATGTATGTATTATAATTTACATTAGTTTTTAAATTAAGCACCCGACTCATCTTCGTACACAATCTTAAAGGTTAGCTGGTAGATAATGCATAAGGCATCAAGTTCGCTTTTGTACATTAGTTTTGTATACTGCGCAATAAAGTGTTTAAATAAATAAATGAATTGTCCTTATCACAAACAATGATATTAATACATTTTCAATTTTATAAACAGCCAGACCATGACGAACTGTACAGAAAAATGTACTAGAATTTTTTTTGTCATGGGTGGAAATTGATCCCCCGCCCGGAAACAACACCAAAGGTGCAACGACACACAAATCTACAGAATAGTTAATGACATCAGTGTATCACATATTAAGGCAGTCCTAAAATTTGCATAACATCTAATAGTTCATGAAAATAAATAAAATAAAGTATTATTTTAGAATAAATTTTTAAATACATTGATGCTATCTTCCAGCAACGCTCTAGTATCATATATAGCACTTGTAGCATAATATCGTAGCAGTTCATAAGGTAAATGAGTTAGGCGACGTTCATCATGTGAAGTTTCGGCAAGGTTTATTTATTCCCTGGGAAGAGCGCCGGCTTAATGGCGCCTGAAGCGGTAATGTGAGGCAATAAATTTAGGCGATAATAAGTTGGGACAACAACGCTGTCCGTTAATGACAGCGTTGACGAAGATACCAGGTATAGGTGATCCCTGATTACTAAACGTTATAGTAATCAAATTAAATTATAAATGACAATAGTATTTTAAATATATTTTTTTACCTTTTTTTCTGAGGCGATCGACTTGAGTGTTTGCACCGTAAAAGATATCTTCCATCTATCTACTAGTACCTAATTTTGATTACTTATAATATATATTTGTGGCGTAAGTATGGTTTGTTGGGTTGGTCGCCTTGGTGGCACTTTTGCAGGGCAGTCAACGATTGACAGGTCAATGGAACCAGCTAACCACCCGGTCTTAAACTGGTTGGTTATGTAGGGTGTGTTCGGTTTGGTTGTTTTTTTTTGTTTCTCCCGCAAGGACAATAGTTCACTATTTGTTTATTTTTTATTATATTTTCAACATTTGTCTATGGGAGGAATGGCGACCCGGTCAAGTGCACACTTGGACCTTACATATTAATATGTGTGTAGTAGGGTAATATGTAGGATATTTCTACATATTATTGTCATTATATTAACTACGCCTTTGTACTTTGTGCAATAAGGATTTAAATAAATAATATATATATATATATATAAGTTCATTAGAATTATATTAATAATAATGTATAATTTAGACTAAATAAATTACAAGCAATAAATAAAAACCTTTGGGATATCCATTTTTTTATTATGTAGGTTCAGTTATGAAAGTTGAAATATATATATTTTAAAATGTAATAGGTATGAATAAAATATTTTTGCAAATTATTTGAGTTTATCTATAAAACGTGTTATTAATTACTAAAAGATAAATTATTATTATAAAATTTTCGATAATAATCACTTATCCTATTTTACTAGTATGCAAAACTTATTAGTAAAATAAAATAATTTACAAGATAGTGTAAGGCATTTCAATAAAGCCTTTAGTGATGTAAACAAACGAGGAGTGAGCTAAATAGAGGTGAAGAAGTTTACACATAACGCGCTAAGATATATGGCAAGCTGTAATGTAGCGAGCCAAGATATTTGATACCTTATCTCATAACCAAGCTACCAAGTTCTCTTGTAAATTTTGCCGTTGATATGTAAAAATGTACATATCTAAGTAATATAAAGAAACAAAGTAATATTAAAGAATTTATTTTCGTTATTTTTTTTTAATTTATTTACTAAAGAAATACGCTACGGTTAACAACCCGTAAATGTTTAAAATCTAACTTAAATAAATTATAAATCTAGATTGTTATCCACAGGTGTGTAATCACAAATATAAAAAAAATATTTTACAAGCTAAGATCTAACTACAACAAAATCATTATCATACATAAATATTAATCATTTACTAAATCATTTTAACAAAAGACAGACTAATTGAACTAAACTTGAAAATATATGATAACAGATTTATCATATATTTTCAAGTGAATTAATAATAAGTACCTACACACTACGCATGCACACAATATTGTTACACATCTATTTACTATGGAAAACTTAAAATGTAAAGCAAAAAAAAAAAAAAAACAATTTTAGCAATAAAAACGATGATTTTACAACAGATGCTCCATGTGGTGAGAATTTTTTATTCAAATTCTAATTTCCTTGATAATTTGTAATTAAATAGGTACTACCGCATCCTAAAAGTAGACTCCAAAGAATTAATGCAGAAGTCGCCCGAAGACCAGTGAACCCAAATACTGAAACCATCATGTCTGGAGGTCACTGGAAGGCTTTTACCTCTATAATCGTTCATATTAAGGGAAAAATATACGAGAGCAACGACGCTTAATTAAAATTAAACATGAATTTATTAGAGTGATTTAAAACACTTTGAAATTATTTATTGAAATTTTTTTTTTAGAATATTTAAAATGAATGGTATGTTTTTATTAATTTAGGCTGTATATTTGTTTATATGTCTCTACTGAAAAACATTATATATTATTTATACTAATATAAGAATTTTGAATTAAAAAATCAGGTTTAATATGCATCGGAAAATATATTACAAATTATTATTTCTTACCACAATATATATATTATTCAATAAAACAACGTTTATTATTTTAACCTTGTTTTATCAGTTTTTATAGGCCGAAAAAGTGAAAAAGGTTATCAACACACTTCATCGAACTCTCATTAATATCATCAAAGTACGTACATGACTAAGCAATAAATAACAGGTAAATATCTAGTAACAAGGTGTTTTTTTAAGTAGGTACAGTAGACGAATGTTTTTTTCAACTTCTATATTGTAAAAGTTTTAATTCCAATTTTAAATTTCTTTCTTGTGCATTTCACAAGATTTTACAAAATTTTTGGTTACCTATGAACATACAAATATCCCGCCTTTGAGCATACAAAAATACATAATATGTACCATCACCCGCCTAGACGGCCTCATGGTACCCAGCGGTAAGGTTTTATTCCCTTGTCGCAACCGATGGTACTCTAAGTCTACACCGAACAAGTGGTCAGCCGTGTGTTTAGATAGATTTCATAACCAATCTACAAACAAATTCATAGTCATTCAGCAAAACTAGGTCTCTCCGAGGCACGATAGTGGCGATATCAAACAAATTAATGTAGATACCTATTTTTTTAAGTAATAACTCAATGTATAGAGGCACGATAGTGGCGATGTTAAACAAATGTAGATACCTATTTTTTTAAGTAATAACTCAATGTATAGAGGCACGATAGTTGCGATGTCAAACAAATGTAGATACCTATTTTTTTTAAAATAATAACTCAATGTATACACCGGAGTTTGAACCGGGGACCTAAAAACTTTATGGTTTTTTAATCTAAGGTCTAACCAACTCGGCTACCACGTATATACGGTATTTTAGGTGGGAGGAAGGTCTCTATAGCTTCATTAGGCCGACCGACCGGTCTCGTTACCACCGCCCATACAGCCATGTTTCGATTTTAGGTTGTCAGGAGATTACTGCATCGATTTATTGTCGAGGTGGTAGTCTCCTTTCAGGGTGCCGTTACGAAATGGGTTGAATTGACGATAAGGCAGCGAGTATAATAAAATATATTCGTAATGCAATTCGTCGCCACCCATTTAGTAATCGCATCATTTAGCCGGCATAGTGGGAGGGATCAATTTTATTTAAGAACAATTATTGATCGACCCCATTCATGGACTTTGTAGGTCTGCTCACCACCAGGTAGATACAAAGTCACATGCCGTGCTCCAATAAAAAAAAAATATACGTAGTGATAGTTAAATACCAATCAGGTGAATGATTTTTTTGCACATATAACGAAAGGAAAAACCATGTACGCTATAGATATAGCTTGGTGTCAAGATTCATAGTAATTCGACAGTATTTATGGAACATTTGATACTCTATGCTTTTATAAAAAGGCTTATAAATTACTAGCTTCTCTACCTCCGTTCTTCAGTTCACTTCGTCCGCCTGGAATCTTAAATTTGATCCATAGAAATTCAACTGAATACGGACCGATTATGTTTATGCCCCAGTTATTTCAGGGTAAATTTTTATCAGGATACAAAGCCTACAATGGCATCAGACATTACTCTATTTGTTTAACTTCATACAAATCGGTTGAAATATTAAAATAATTAAGTATGAAACATACAAACTTTTATATTTTACATATTAGTATAGATAGATATTGAATACTTTCTATACAATTTTTTTTATTTTTTTCGGGAAATATCTTTTAAGTAAAGCTGACATTTTATTGAATAATTTTAGAATTTTTATCACACTTATAACTAATTTATTTTATAAGATATTCACGTCGATTTTCTAGACTATATACATTATTGTACTCCGTTTTTATATTTTTTCTACAAGAAACAAAGCCTAAAAAGTAATAATTTTTTATTTGATTATTAAGATAAGTAAAACAGAACTACTGTTACATAGACGCACAATAACCCGTCTAAAACAGTTTCACAAGTTGATATCATAATACTGGGACCGACAGCTTAACGAGCTCTCCGAGACACTAGTGGTGTTAAACAAATGTACATACATTTTTAGATTAAAAACTCATTGGTAGGATTTGAACCAGGGACCTAAAGGTTTTTAAGTCTAAGGTCTAACCTACAGGGCCACCACGTATATAACTAAAAAAAAAAAGTGAATAATGGGTGGGCTCAGTTTAAGTCAAAAAATTGTTGTCAAAAGCTGCGACAAAAAGTCGTGTGAAATGTAGACAGAAAGTATTGCTTATTAATATCAAAATATATAAATATAGGTTGTTTTACGAATTACTTAAAAAAGTAAGAGCTTCAATTACTACTTCAAAATTTGACGGTGAACGTCAAATTTTGAAGTAGTAATTGAAGTTTATTATTATTATTATTGACTATGTAAAAAAAAATGATTTGAATATTTAAAAATAACCGATAACAAGTGTTTACTATTGTGTAGTGTTGTAGTGTTGGTAACATAGATATTTTAAGTTGCAATGAAAAGGTTTTGTTATAATTACAATCCATTGTTAATAGATTCAGTACAACCGGTAGTTGCTATGGTTAATATTGGTCAAAGTAAAGATAGATCAATTGTTAAGAACGGACTTTCGATATAAATATAGATCGATAGATATTTCCATCAACATCCTGTTGGAGTTAAGACTCACAGTTTCTTCCTCATTCTTATTCCAACACTTAGTTTTAATCTTATCTCCCAGAGAGAAAAGGAAGAACACATCTACATTTAAACACTGCTTTGAGCAGGATTTTCTAAATGTTTAATGCATAAAACGAAAATAAAGCGAAATGTTTACAATGCTGTAAATATTTTAAATAGTTCGTATAAAAAAATAATAATTTTATTATATTATGCAGTGAAGAAATTTTATATATTTGTCTTGTAGATAAGGTAGGTAAGGCATAAGTATTTTAAAATTGTTCTAAACTTTATGTTTCTTAAATGTAAACTACAAATAAAACCTATTAAAGTTTATTTTCAAGATATTTTATTAGTTTGAATTAGTTTTATATTATATATATTTTTTTTAATTTTATTTATAATAAATGTTTGAATAAAATTTTAAAATATATAAAAAAGTGCACGTAACATGTATGCATTTTTTATATTTATTTAATTGAATCTTTTAAACTATCACAACGATGTCGTTCGTCACTTGTTCGGGGTTACTCAGAATACTACGAAGTGGGATATCATGAGACCATTTATTCACTTATCGGTACTGGGCACCGTACAGAACCCACAAACCCGTATACATACAGCACAAGTTTATAGATATAAAGCTTTTGTTTCGTAGCATGTTATAAAATTAAATTAATATATAAATTGCATGCTACAAAAAATACCAAAACTATTATCTTACAGTACAATTGAATCAGATGCAAATTATTAGAAGCTGATTGAGAATATCTAGCGGAAGAAAGAAAAACAATTGATCTGTACTTCTTCTTAAAGTTAAGAGCTAGGCTCTTAACTTTAAGTCGTTGGAGCAATTGCCACTCCTGCCTATTCTCGGCCAACGTCTTCACCTCCCGGTACGAAGTGACACTTAATTTATATTTTGCTTGATCTATTTAACTTCTTAACCTTCCCCTTCCCCTTTTTCCTTTAATCTTTCCTTCTATTATTGTTTTTAGATAAGCGTCATTCCGTATCAAGTGCCCAAACATCTTGCCCCTCCTGTTTTCTATTACTTGCATTAATGTTCTTGCATCTTTTCTCGTTCACCATTGTAAATACTTCTTTATTCGACTTCTTCTCTGTCCATCTAAATGTTCTCCATTCTTCTCCAACAACACATAAACGCTTCCAGCCTCTCTCTATCTCGCTATACTCCAATGAGTATACTGATTTGTACTATTACTATTTATTCATTTTTATATTTTTATTCGAAATACATTTGATAAAAGTAAATAATATTGTAATTTAAATAGATAAAACTCCGACCTTTAGTCTATAATATTAATGAATTTAAACTATAGTAAAAATTAGCTAACAAGGCAAAGGATTGATATGAAATTTATGTGATGTGACATGACAACAATCATATGATTTATTAGCTAATTTTAATCATGATAGATTAATTTGATCAAGGTTTTTAAAACTCAAGGAGAGTCAAAAAATTTAACCTTCAATAAAAGTATGCAGAAAAAATTCTCGGCAGTCGCCCAAGATGCTAGGGGTGTTTTCCAAAGTAGCTCCTTAAGTTAGCTTTTTGAGAAAAACGACGACGCTCTAGCTAAAGTATACGGTAGGTGCTTTAGGTAGCTGCGACTAGAATTTCTACGAGTAGCTACTAGAGAGTCTATAGGGTAAATGTACCAATAAATAAATACTTAATCGCCGTATATTATTTACACGATTGATCAGCATACTTAGATCAGATTTATTTATTTTATAGCATCAATTATTATAATACCTACAAAAACGCCAAATGTAATAATAAGTAATGCAATAGATTAAATTTAAGTTTTTTTTCAAGATCTTTGTATTATTATAAAATACCTAAATATCCTTAATGTAAACCACCTATATATAAACCAACTAAATTATTATTTATATAGGTAAGCTCTTGTATTAATGCCTCTATTTCTTTTACTAATAAATTCTTAGTCTGGGTCTGATTCTACTAAATAAATAATGTATCCACTGCTTATGAAAGTCATAATTTTACAATTTCCAGCCAACATGTATTAATTTTGCTTTTTATATGCAGTTAATATTACATACATACATACCATTACGTCTGTATCCCAGTTATTTTATAAAAGTGACTGTTATACTAAATACTATATGAAACTTATGTGATTAGGAAATTGATGTACCTTAATGTGAACACTTAAAAATTAAGAGTTATGAATAAAATTTTGATAAAACAAAGTGAACATTCATCACATTTCACAATATACAAATAGTGAAAACCATTTATTTAATTTCAATAACAAGAAATCAACTTTTTTGCCATCGCCTTTTTATTTTTGGCTAAATATGGAGCAAAAGCGTAGGTGAGTTCACTAAACTTTTCACCACCTGTAAGTAACAATTATTCAACTTGACAATTAAAGTGGGTAATATAAAATTAAGATTCCAATATGGTAGTTTTTACGATATTCTTATTATTTCTAACTATACTAACATTGTCTGATGCAACGAGGATAATTAATGGCATAGATGGCGAGGATAATTATAATTTCAATGCATATTATACAAATATTATATTATAAACATGAAGCTAAAAAAACGCGCCCCGCGCCAATGGAGATTAAGTATGATACATAAATTGATTCATAATAGTACAATACCGGTGTCGCCAATTTCTGAGGCGAACAAATGAAGAACGGTGAAAAAGTTGTGGCTTCAAATGGCATCTCAACGCGTCTGACACTCAAAAAACTGCTTGAGAAAAAAAGAGATACAAGTTAGCTATTGTCAAACATGAATGTATGCGCGTGTCTATGAAGGGACTGTTTTTTTATTATAAAAATCGATATAAACCAAATATTTTGGGATTTATAGTGATCATCAAAGATAATAATAATTATTTATCGATATACAATTGTAATACACACACATATCATCACGGGTCCTAAGATAACCAGCGGAGGGGTTTTAATCCCACCTCGTCGTAGCCGATGGTATGAATCTACACCGAACAAGTGGCTATCTCGTCGTGATATTTTGAATAGACTCAATAACTTTGAAAGAATATACTTTGGGCTAATATGATCAAAATAAACAACTTTCCATGTATCGCAAAAGAAAAAAAAAATTGCCTTCTCCATACAAACTAGTAACGTTAAAATGACCAATTTGTATGGGGAAATCAATTTATTTTTTCATTTGCGACATATGGTTCCATAGAAAAAGTTGTTAGATTTTATCAGCAGAACCTCATATTAGCCCAAAGTACACCCATTTTGATTAAATTAAATTTAAATTATTATAAATTATTTTAAAGTATCGAAATTCTCATTAAAAATTAAAATACATCACTAGTTCTTCAACTTCTAACTGATGCACATAGTTTGACAGTTACCGTCAGATTTTGATATTTTAATTATGGGTTTTATTATTATCTTTTATTAAGGTTTAATATAAGAAAAACATGTTAAATACATACTTGAAAAACGTGACACTAGGTACTTTTTTTTAAGAGTAGTTTCTACACAGCTTTAATGCACAATTAACCATTTTTCGACAATAAAAACGGAGCTCTTTTCCACTTTCTCCACCGAACGCACAAATCAGACTGAGGATGTAAAAAATGTGAAAGTGTGTGTGAGTGACAAATTTGTCACTCGCGCGGCATCCTGCAAATTGAATGATGCTTACTCCAGTAGCGGCGCGCGGACGGGCACGGTTTTTACCTTCATGATTATAAAGCATTCTATATTCGAAATAACCCCATATTCGGATTTACCTCAATGCACCTTATAGTTTGTTGATAGGTATATATTTTCTTATTTTGGTATTTGTAAATA
Organism: Monopis laevigella; assembly: GCA_947458855.1. Classification (NCBI taxonomy): domain Eukaryota; kingdom Metazoa; phylum Arthropoda; class Insecta; order Lepidoptera; family Tineidae; genus Monopis; species Monopis laevigella. The sequence continues at coordinate 19,212,932 of OX381577.1, read as the reverse complement.
GTTTTAGAGTTCTGTTATTTATTAAAACTCCTAATTATATAATAACAAGAAATCAAAATAACAAGATGTAAGTATTGTTTTAATTCACTAAATTGTGAAGAAAAAAATAGTTGACCCTGTTTTATCTATAGGCTATTAATTTATATCTGTCAGATATAATAAAGAGGTAATTTTTATTCTCCGATCCGATGTTAAAGTTTTCTGACTTTGATGAGAATTAATTGTTAGATACTTTGTCAAAATTTTGATAACTTTTCTTGAAAAATCAAAATTACTTATTTTTGATTAATGTAATTATCTTTTTAAAATAATTAACTTAGTAATCAGGTGTAAAGTAAAACGAGTTAGATACTTGTTCGATCTACTTAAAAATATGGGATTAAAAAATATGTATTTATAGATTACTTTCAGTTATGTAGCTAATTGAAAGAGAGTAATTATGTTTACGTTAGCAAATAAGTAAAATGTAAATTTTACTTATTTACTAACATACAACCATTTTTATTTCAGTGCTTGGATACATATCTAGCGTATTTTCGTTCTCTTGGTATAGTGAAACTGGGGCCGACAGCTTAACATGCTCTCCGATGCACTGTTGGCGAGTGGTTATGTCGAACAAATATACTTTTTTTAAAATACAAATTCATTGGTGCTACAGGGTTTGAACTGGGAACCAAAAAACTTGTTTTAAGTCTTAAGTTAAGTTATACTATATGTATTTAACTATTATTGAAAACTGAAACTCGCCATAGTAACAGATAAATAAACAAAAAAAAAAGTTATATATAGCTAATTTTTAAAAACGGTTCTGGTAAATTTAAAAACAAATAAAACTACGGCCCAAATTAACAAAATACACCGACCGTATATTTGAAATCTTCACTGGACACTCTCTGTCATAAAATAGTTGCGAGTTACTTTACTATCCTTTTAAAATAACGCCCAGCGGAATATATACGAGCATTGGTTTCTCTACATAATGTTTACCAAAAGCATGTCGTATTTTTGGAAAATAGTAACTTTTTTTTTTATCTCTCGCTTTCTGGCACATGCCTATTTCTGATTGTTGCTTACATTCATTAAATTGAGGTTATTTAGAGTGCCTTTCTTTATTTCTTTTTATTGGAGCACGTCATGGGACATTGGTAATTGTGAACAGACCAACATCATATTGTAGAATCCCACTATGCTGGGTAAAGTATGCGTTTGCGAAATAGGTGGTGTCAAAAGCGTTTTTGCTTACCCATCTCCTAAAAATCGGTGAACCCAAACACTAAAACCTTGACTTGATGGTTTTTGCATGGGCAGTGGTAACGAAACCGGTTGGTCGGCTCAGAAAAGCCTATTCATAATCAACCTTAATAGTAATGTTAGTTGAAGTTCAATTATTATTTTTATATTGGTAATTGTACCCAAAAAAAAATGTTTTTTTGCTTTAAAAAAAACATATCTAACAGAGAAACATTGATTCGTACGATGACCGATAAAAAAATAAATTTATTTCTGCGACAAACCGTAGTCGAGTTATGCTAGAAGTGCGAAAGCTCATTTTGTATGGAGAACGCACACTTCGCGATTGCGAATGCACTGTCCTTAACGTCAGTAACTTTTACGTACACTAAATACAATTTTATCAAAAAAATAGTACCTACCTACTTAAACTCCTGCGGATATACTCTTATGTATAATGCATAAGCTAGTTAGAGTTAATCTAAATGTACCAATTAAATACTATTGCTTTAATATAAAGTAACATGTCATCTGTATCCAGATAGATAGCTATATTTGTAAATAAATTTGTAGTTCCATGTTTTACACTTAACATAGATACATGTATTAAAATTGGTCACCAGGTAAAACAAAACCTAACCATAAAGGCTTGTAGACTCATATTTCTATGTCACTGCTTCTTTCAGCATAACTCTAGCAACTATAAAATATTTTAAGTTTAATTCTGTAGGTTATAGAGCACAATTTTGCGCTGAAAGGTCAGTGTGGGTATCTGTAGGATTACCTAGGCATGTAGACAACGATAGCGCAGAGTCGTTATAGAGGTTGTAGGGTTCTCAAAATATAAACATCGTCCAGATGTCAGAGATAAGCGCAGAGAGCTTTTTGCCCTAATGGCAGATTACTTGAGGCGACATGTCGTTGCGTGACAACCCTCGCCATATCGTGACTTATTGAATGGAAAATTTCTCACCATCTGATAATAGCTTTTTGAAACTACTTATACAAGCCTGCGCTATATCAAATCTATATTGTAAACATACTCGCTTCAGATGTTTCGATCCCCTATTGTTTATCTTTAATTGTTCTGTGTTTATTGTTTGCTTAAAATAAATTTAGAACTTACCTTAAATCCCATTACTTTTTCTTACAAAATAAATATCTGGAAGTGATGTACTTCGTTACAAAGGGGTAGATTTTTTTTTAGTATAATTTATACGACTATAATTTGAAATTATATTTCTTCATCTATCTGTATTTTTCAAAAGAATCTTATAATATTATAACAATGCTAAAAGCATTTCGACACATGGCTTTCTCTTGAAAAATAAATATAATTATTTTGTTTCTCGAATAATTGGAAATAAAATATAATCAAATTTGTGGTCTAAAAATAATCACATAAAGTACTAGGCACTTAAACATAATGCTAACTAAAAAAAATTAAATGGATATTTTCTCGGACAAATAATAATATGCATGCTCAATGAGGAAATGCAATAGATGGGATCGCTGCCTGTTGAAAGCGATTATTTATTATAATTTCTTTGTTTCATGTTTCTTATGCTAATAATTTACTCATTGAACAATGAACATATATATGCATATACAAAAATGTAACTCTGAGCCAAATCGGTTCTTGCTCGGATGTCGCCCGTGGCCTCGATCAGCCGCCACCCAAAATGGTCAACCAAGTGATGTGCGGCATTAGTTACTCAACGAACCAAGGGTCTTCACAGCGAAAGCCGAAAATGTGTCACGTTACACCCGCTCCATATTATATTTATGTATTTTATTTTATTTGTCTTCATATCATTTCATACATTTTTTTAAAATGACCACCAAATGTATCATAATACACCATTTTCAGGGAAAATTCCAGGTAGTAAAAACGTGGTTAAATTGGTTAATATTTGTATGTAATACTCCAGAATTTTGACAGCTAGAAATTTCCCTTCTGTGAACGTTCCAAATTTTTCATTTAGTTTTCATGAAAACTTAGGCTTTGGTTATCAAATCAGATTCCTAACATTTTAAATTTAAATTTTAATTATATAAATTATGTATTAGGTAATATTGTAAATTAAAACATATTCTTTAGGTATTTTCACATTTTTAGACACTTAAAACACTAAATCTTAGCGTCTCCTCTGACCGCTAGGTAGCTTCAAAAGTTCCCATACAAACCAAAAAAATACTGGCACTCTATAAATTAAAACTAAATATGAATTTTAATCATAGAGCTCTAAAATCGTCTTTAAATATCTCGGACCGGCGATTTTTCGTGAGTCTCGAGGAAGCTTAAGAAAGAAGAAGAAGTCTAGCTACAGTGGCAGTGATCGACTGGTTCTCATCCTTGAAACCTTGAACCTGCTACGTCGAGAACCAGGCCCGATCCTGTCACACTTCCTTGAGGACTCCGGATTCTGGAGTTGCGGCCTCCGGGATTTGCCTAGACTCCACTTCGCTCGGGCGTCTGCTCTGAGGGTTGGAGAACCTCCTTGTGCTGCAGGACCTCGCCTCGGGCTTCGAGCCTTAAGTGACGAGGCCATCTGACTTCTCGTCTCAGGCATTGGCCTGAGAGACGGAAATTCACCTCTTCGTGTACGGCTGCCTCTACAGCCGTGCCGCCCGCCGTCTGCGTGCTGCCGTCGTGCCGCCGCCTTCCCCTTGCTGCCGTCATCGTGCTGCAAGCCACTGCTTCACGGACCTCACCTCAGGCCTAGAGCCTTGAGAGTCGAGGCCATCTGAGTCCTCGTCTCAGGCGTCAGCTTGAGAGACGAGGCCTCGCCTCATCGTGTGCGGCTGCTACAGTCGTGCGTGCTTGCTGCTGCTGCCATCGTGCCGCCGCCTTCCTGCTTGCCTGCCTACATCTGCTGCCGTCGCCTGTCTACGTGCCAGTCTGCGTGCCAGTCGACGTGCCAGTCCTCGAGCCTGTCCCTCGTCATTCCTTCCAATCTTCCCATACTATACGGTCAGAGTTTTAGTTTATAATAGGCATATCCATTGTAGGCAGGGCCAACATTTATTAGGTAGGTCTCTTACATAGTTACTGTACTCAAAACAAACTTAAATTGTAAATATATCTTATATTTTAAATAAACTTGTTTTAACCTAACTAATATAATCTTTTCATTTAAAAATTCTTAAACCCCCCCGCTACATTGGCGCCCAACGTGGGGCCCGAACCCACGACCCTGAGATTAAGAGTCTCATGCTCTACCGACTGAGCTAGCCGGGTATATTATTAATAAATAATGATAAACTATCTATTAACTCTAAAAATATTATAGTTTCTTGTAACAAAAACAACTTAGCAGAACTTAAAAAGTTTACTTTTAATGGAAATACATGTCCTAGGTCTTTCCTAGAAAAGATTAAAGAATTTAGTATATCACGAAATATTTCTGATGATGAATTATTCAATCACGGTTTCGAATTTTTCACTGATAATGCTTTACATTGGTTTAGGTATATAAAGAATAATAATTTAGTAAATAATTGGCAAAGCCTAGCTTTAAAATTAATTTCAGACTTTGGTAGTCATGATTATGATTATAAATTACTCGAATCTATTAGGCATCGTACACAAGGTATTGATGAAAATATAATAATTTACATTTCTTTAATGTCTAGTATGTTTAACAGACTTTCTAAAATTCCTTCAGAAAATGAACAACTTGAAATTCTTTTAAGGAATATTCGTCCATCTTACTCATTGATGTTAGTTCAATATAATATTACTTCTATAGATCAACTTATTAACATTTGTAAAAATTATGATAAATACTTAGATAAAGAAAAATCTTTTAAAGAACCTCAAAATTCATCTTCTGACTTATTCAAAGATTTTAATTATAAACCGCTTAATTCATATAACAAAATCTCTAATCCAAATAAAAACTTTTCTGTAGCCGTGGTAAATAATAATAATAATAAAACAAATAATGATTTTTGCTATAGATGCCGTATTAATGGGCATAATTTAAAAACTTGCACTAAACCTAAATATTTAATCTGCTTCAAATGTGGTAAAAAAGACTACAAAATAAGTAACTGTCCTGATTGCTTAAAATTTAAATGTAAATTCCCCAAAATTTCAGATATAAATACTAATTCAAAAAACTAAATAGCTTGGATCACAGCAATTCAAAATCCAATGATTGGAATTTATGGTTAAAATTCTTAAATTCATTTTTAAATACGTATAAAATATCTGTGATCCATTATAATGACGAAAAAGACAATGTCAGGCCTTTTCTAAATATTTCAATTAATGATGTTGACTTTTGTGGTTTACTTGATAGTGGTAGTTCTATAACAATTTTAGGAAATAATTCTCACCTAGATGTTTTAAAACTTGGTTTTTCTTTATCATCATCTCAATTTATTAATGTTTTTACAGCTAGTAGTCAAAATTTAAAATCAATCGGTTACATTGATTTACCAATTACTTTTCAAAACCAAACTCATATAATTCGTGCTTTTGTTTTTCCAAAAATTACTACTTCTTTAGTTTTAGGTATCGATTTTTGGAAGACTTTTAATTTAACCCCCAAATTATTCTCTTCAAATGAAATTTGCACTAAATCTCCTAAAGTTTGTTGTTTAAATAATAAACAAATCCATTCTTACTCATCTTTAGCTGATAATCAAAAACTTATTGTGGATAATATAATTTCTAAATTTAACAAACTTTCTTTTAATAGTCACGGTATTTTAGGTCGTACTTCATTAATATCTCACAGTATAGATACTGGGGATTCTTTTCCTATTAAGCAACGTTGTTATAGACTTTCTCCTGAAAAACAAAAAGCTTTAATTATCGAAATTGATAAAATGTTACAATGGCAAGTTATAGAACCTTGTGAAAGTCCTTGGTTATCACCTGTTTTAATAACTCCAAAGAAAAATGGAGAATGGCGATTCTGTTTAGATAGCCGTAAACTTAATTCTGTTACTAAGCGTGATGCTTATAGTTTGCCTTTTATTAGCGAAATTCTTGATAATCTTAAAAATGCAAAATTTCTTTCTAGTATCGATATTGCTAAAGCATTTTGGCAGATTCCATTAAAGGAATCTGATAAAAATAAAACAGCTTTTTATGTTCCTGGTAAAGGAATGTTTAGATTTATAGTCACTCCATTCGGATTAACTAATGCACCAGCTACACAGCAAAGGCTGATGGATATTCTATTTACACCTGATTTTGATAATAAAGTATTTTGTTATTTAGATGACATAGTTATAGTTAGCTCCACTTTTGATGAACATATACATTTATTGCAGAAAGTTTTCGAAAAATTAACTTACGCAAATTTGATGATAAATTTTGATAAATGTTGTTTTCTTAAAAAAGAACTTAAATATTTAGGCTACATAGTAGACAAATTTGGCTTAAGAACAGACCCTGAAAAGGTTCGGGCTATATTAGAAATTCCTATTCCCTGTTCAAGAAAAGAAGTAAGAAAATTCTTAGGTACCGCTAGTTGGTATCGTCGGTTTATTCCTAATTTTAGTGATTTAGCTGGTCCATTAAACAAATTAACTTCATCTGCTAAAAACTCTCCTAAATTTTCATGGTCACCTGAGTGTGATAATTCTTTTTTAAAACTTAAAGAAGCATTAGTTACCACTCCAGTTCTTTCATGTCCTGATTTTAATTTACCATTTTCTGTACATTGCGACGCTTCTGATTATGGAATCGGAGCCATGCTCTCTCAACAAATAGATGATAAAGAAGTTACTATTGCCTATATGAGCAAATCTCTTTCTAAACAGGAACAAAATTATTCAGTTACAGAACGTGAAACCTTAGCAGTTATTACCGCTATTGAACATTGGCGTTGTTATTTGGACAACGGCTTAAAATTTATTATTTACACAGATCATGCAGCTTTAAAATGGTTTATAAACTTATCGAATCCTACGGGTAGATTGGCTAGATGGACTGTTAGACTGTCATGTTTTAATTTTGAATTGAAACATAAAAAAGGCAAAGATAATATAGTACCCGATATTCTTTCTAGAACTTGTAAAAAAATTAATAATATTAATTCATTATTCGTTTCCCCACTTTCAAATCCAATTGATTGGTATAATAAATTATTTTCTGAGTGTAATAATAATCCACACAATTTTCCTAACTATTCTATTAATAATAATGAATTGTTTATAAAGATAGAGAAAACAAACTCTAATAATAATGATTTTATTTGGAAAAAAATTGTTCATCCCGATTCTAGACTTAATATTATAAAAAATCATCATGGTTCTTCTTCAGATGTTCACTTTGGTGTTTTTAAAACTTACAAAAAAATATATCTTCATTATTTTTGGCCTAGTATGTTCAGGGACATAGCGAAATTTATAAAAACTTGTGAAACTTGTTTGGCTTATAAACACCAAAATCATTCTCCTTATGGTTTAATGGGTAAACCTAAAATTTGCTCTAGACCTTTTCAAAGTATTTCAATAGATCTGGTAGGTGTCCTTCCTTGTACCAAAAAACAAAATCAATACATTTTAGTTATAACTTGTTGCTTTTCCAAATATTGTTTATTGTTTCCTTTAAAACGTGCTACAACTCCGAATATTATAAATTATCTGGAAAATAATGTATTTTTAGTACATGGAATACCTCAAACAATTATTTTAGATAATGGTTCACAATTTATTAGCAAAGATATGAAGTTATTCTTTAAAAAATATAATATACCTAATATATTATATACCCCTAAATACTGTCCACAAGTTAATACAGTGGAAAGATATAACAAAACAATAATTACAGCAATCAGTTCTTTAGTCCAAGATGATCATCGTTCTTGGGATACTTATATCCCAAAAGTCCAATTTGCTATAAATAGTACGGTTAATCATGTTACAAAATTTTCCCCTGCATATTTAGTATTTGGTAGAGAACTAATAACTTGTGGATCTCTTTATAGCCATTGTTCAAATTATGATGAAATTACATTTTTACCTCGGAATATTTATGCTGAAAATTTGGGTTTACTTTCTGATACATTTTCTAAAGTTCAGTCAGCTTTATACGATGCACATTTAAAAAATTCATCTCATTATAATCTTCGCCGTTCTTTTAAAGAATTTAATGTAGGAGATATTGTTTGGAAAAGAACATATTATTTAAGTGACGCTGGTCGTTATTTTTCAGCTAAATTAGCACCAAAATTTTTAAAATGTAGAATAAAATCTAAAATATCCCCTTTAGTGTATGAACTTGTAGATATGACTGGTAAAAATTTAGGCAGATGGCATATTAAAGATTTTAAAATGTAACATTTTACTTCCGTAATCAGTTTTTTAATTTACTTTTACGGCGTAAACTTAATATTTTTAATACTTTCCTTGAAATATGTATATTTTTATTAATTAATAAGTCATTTTCTAAATTCTAAAATGAGTTATAACGTCTATGACTTATAACGTCCTGTTTATTTTCGCTTTATATTGGCTATAAAATCTTTAAAAAAAAAACACTACTTAAAACCTAATATAATTATTTTGCTTAAAAATAATTTTCTATAAGACTATTATGTCATAGATATTTTTATCGAATTTTTTTTAAATCTCTTAAAATAAATTAAAAAACCTAACCCTTAAAACCGTTTTTTTTAATTAAAAAAAAACTCGTAAATACGTTTAATTAATTTTGTTTTTAATTATAACTCTTTAATATTTTTATATGTACATTTGTAAATATCACCTAGATCTCTTTAGAAACTGTACATATATTTTAAACTTTAGTCATAGAATTACTACTTTATTTTATAGACACATCCTAGAACATAATCTTAAACTTATACCTAGAACTTAAATAAATTGTTCTTAGGATTGTTTATTTTACATATTTAAGGATTTGAAACTTGAATTAACTTATAAAATGATAATTTTATAGTTTTTTTGACTACTGATGAGTCAAATACTTGTTTTAAGGGTCGTATACCATAAAAACATTTCTTAAACTTTATTTGCTTAACCTAAAAAGAAAACTTTTGGCTTAAGTAAATATTTTTTTTTTTTTAACTTAAATAATTTATAATATTTTTTGTTTTAATTGTTAAACCTTGAACCTTTAACTGCTACAAACTTTTAAAACATAAAATGTTTTCTTTTTTTTTTCATGATTCATTAACCTCATTAAATCTATATATTTCTTAATTTTTGGCACTATTTCTATCTTAATTTATGTATGTCTATATTTATTTTCTACGGAGCGGAACGACAACTCCTTAAATATGCCTTACGTCACAATTATATTATTATTTTATGTATGTTTGTTCGATCACCCTTATATTTATGTATCATATTATATTTTTTAAAGAGCGGATGACAACGACTCTCTAAATAAGCCTACGTTGGTATTGTGTTTTCTTACCTTCTTTGAGAAACACAATATTCTTTCTTAATGTACTTCTATCAAGACCTATGCTACAACCTTGGTAGAAAGTACCCTTCTCCTTGAAAAACTCCCACCAGGCCATTTGCTACAAACCTGGTGAGGGGTACACTCCTTGAAAAACTCCCACCAGGCCGTTTGCTACAAACCTGGTGAGGGGTATTATGACTTTGCGCCTGGGGACTAAACCCAGGGCGGGGTGCTATAAATACAGGAGCGGATACGGTAACTCCTTTATCAAATAAGCCTAGCCGACAACTACTGTGTCAAGAACTTTTCTTGTACCATATCTATCTAAATTATTTATTATCTTTTATATCTTCTTGAAAAATTTTTCGGGAAGCCTAAAAATTTTATGGGGAAATGGGGGTATATGTCACGTTACACCCGCTCCATATTATATTTATGTATTTTATTTTATTTGTCTTCATATCATTTCATACATTTTTTTAAAATGACCACCAAATGTATCATAATACACCATTTTCAGGGAAAATTCCAGGTAGTAAAAACGTGGTTAAATTGGTTAATATTTGTATGTAATACTCCAGAATTTTGACAGCTAGAAATTTCCCTTCTGTGAACGTTCCAAATTTTTCATTTAGTTTTCATGAAAACTTAGGCTTTGGTTATCAAATCAGATTCCTAACATTTTAAATTTAAATTTTAATTATATAAATTATGTATTAGGTAATATTGTAAATTAAAACATATTCTTTAGGTATTTTCACATTTTTAGACACTTAAAACACTAAATCTTAGCGTCTCCTCTGACCGCTAGGTAGCTTCAAAAGTTCCCATACAAACCAAAAAAATACTGGCACTCTATAAATTAAAACTAAATATGAATTTTAATCATAGAGCTCTAAAATCGTCTTTAAATATCTCGGACCGGCGATTTTTCGTGAGTCTCGAGGAAGCTTAAGAAAGAAGAAGAAGTCTAGCTACAGTGGCAGTGATCGACTGGTTCTCATCCTTGAAACCTTGAACCTGCTACGTCGAGAACCAGGCCCGATCCTGTCACACTTCCTTGAGGACTCCGGATTCTGGAGTTGCGGCCTCCGGGATTTGCCTAGACTCCACTTCGCTCGGGCGTCTGCTCTGAGGGTTGGAGAACCTCCTTGTGCTGCAGGACCTCGCCTCGGGCTTCGAGCCTTGAGTGACGAGGCCATCTGACTTCTCGTCTCAGGCATTGGCCTGAGAGACGGAAATTCACCTCTTCGTGTACGGCTGCCTCTACAGCCGTGCCGCCCGCCGTCTGCGTGCTGCCGTCGTGCCGCCGCCTTCCCCTTGCTGCCGTCATCGTGCTGCAAGCCACTGCTTCACGGACCTCACCTCAGGCCTAGAGCCTTGAGAGTCGAGGCCATCTGAGTCCTCGTCTCAGGCGTCAGCTTGAGAGACGAGGCCTCGCCTCATCGTGTGCGGCTGCTACAGTCGTGCGTGCTTGCTGCTGCTGCCATCGTGCCGCCGCCTTCCTGCTTGCCTGCCTACATCTGCTGCCGTCGCCTGTCTACGTGCCAGTCTGCGTGCCAGTCGACGTGCCAGTCCTCGAGCCTGTCCCTCGTCATTCCTTCCAATCTTCCCATACTATACGGTCAGAGTTTTAGTTTATAATAGGCATATCCATTGTAGGCAGGGCCAACATTTATTAGGTAGGTCTCTTACATAGTTACTGTACTCAAAACAAACTTAAATTGTAAATATATCTTATATTTTAAATAAACTTGTTTTAACCTAACTAATATAATCTTTTCATTTAAAAATTCTTAAACCCCCCCGCTACAAATGTTGTAAATGTAAATATGCTTTGCTTTTTCGGTCTTTGCCGAAACAGAACCAGGAGTTCGTGAAGAAAGACTTGGAATAGTGGCTGCCTTTTTTCTTAACACCATACCATCGGTTCCAACATCATGCCATCGGTTCTTTTACTGTCTCCTCTAAAGACGCCTAAAGGCTCGAGGGTGTTTGGTATGTAAATGGATGCCAAGGATCTCTTAAGGATTTATTTTATTTGTGTATGGCGAGATAACCTGCCCGCATTCCTGGCACAAGAAAGTCCCTGATGACCATATTGGACAACCACAAACATGGACGAAAAAAAAATACAGCAACGCACTCGCAATCCAATAGAGATCCTCAGAGTTTCACGGTCTAGAAGCGTACCTACGTGACGGATACGCATCTAGTTAATAACCGGAGTATCTCTTCGTGTAGACGGCTTTGTCTGAAACTGATTAACATAAAATTAATAGGTCATTTGAAATTAATTTTACTATTGTTAAATCCCAAGATATATATTTTTTTTATTATGTAGGTATTATTATTAATGAATATATTCTTAGGTATTTTTTTGGATATTTTATGTGATTATTTGTTTCTCAGATTTAATTTAATAATTTTACTGTTTTACATTATAATTCAACTTTATTTATTTAGAAATAAAAAGTATACCTATAAATAAATTATATAAAAAAAACTAGTCTCCATCAGGTATCTAACAAAGGTCCCGTCTCGAACAAACTTTATAGGAGTTTTCTGTACCGTAATTAGATTTGGCCTAATGAATACAGCTAGAGCGGGCGCCGCCCATCGGTGTTGTCTGGGTAATTAACAACTGAGATAGGAAATATTAATATTTATAAGCTACAAGCCAAGAGCAAAATTTTCGTTGTATGTTTTAATAAGATTGAGCCAAGAATTTTGGGCGGAAATAATGTAGTTGGCGTGGAAATTTGATTGTTTATTTATGAACGAGATTTTGTTTCAATTGAGCGGAGCTTTGCAACAGGTTCTATGAATTTTGTGTTGTATTATTTATTAAAAGCGTCGGTTGGCTGGAATAAAACTGACTTCGTAGCACTTGATATAGGAATACACTTAATACTAATTGGGTAAAGAAATGTAATTTATAATATAAAGACAAATTAGTGAGGATCTTTGATTGTATTTCCATTATTGATGAATAAAACCAGTTCTATAGACACTTTTATAATAATGTCGAAAATCTTGAATATTTTGAGGTGTTTTCTCTTTATTACCTATACTATATAAACTAAAATTATAAAGCTAAAGAGTTCGTTTGTTTGCTTAAACGCACTAATCCCAGGATTACTGGTTGAAATTGAAAACATATTTAGTAATATATAACCCCTTTCTCGAGAAGATATAATCGAATAACATCATATATTATATCAATGAATAATGTTGCAAAAATAGGGAAAATTACCCAGACGAAGATGCACGTATTCAGCTATTATATAGCTGAATACGTGAATTATTTTTATGGCTATATAATATTTTTTCTAGTAAGTAACAATTATAGGTTTTAATCATAAATTTAATTAAGTCTATCTTATTTTAAACATCGCGACGAGCTAGTCACTTGTTCGGTGTAGACTCATACCATCGGTAACGACGAGGTGGGATTAGAAACCCCTCCGTTGGGTACCCTGAGGCCCGAAGCTGAGGCAGATCGCTTGTATTTAATAAACTTAGCACGAAAGACTTAAGTTTTATAAAGATTGTGTAACAAATTAATTATTAATTATTTCATATGTAAATATATTGATGTTAAAAATGGTGGTCTTATTTTAAACAAACAAACAAAAACGTATTTAATTTCTATATAAATAAAATTAGATAAACAATAAGTAATTATTCGAGCAAGCAAGACTTTATTTTTATTACCTCAACAAAAACAAATCGTTTTATGTCCAAATTTAAATTTCAGTGTCCCTTAGAAGGGCGGGCGGCTGGCGTAATAAGGCGTTGTGTTTTTATTACCGCGGGGTCCCTAATAAGCGGACACTGGCTGTTTGCACACAAACAATCTCATAGCGTCCCTAATTTTGCACCTATACCCACGACGGCTAACAAAACAAAATTACTCCAACGAAATAAGTTGCAAAAACAAGATAACCTGTGATTAGCAGTATAAACCGCTACTGGACGTGTATATGATAACAATGGTTAGAAGGCTTTTATGTTCTTACTGTTTACCTTTTTTATATATGAAGATTTTTTTATTTTGTATCCACCTGGTGGGAAGCAGAGCAGGCTTCCAATGTAGAAAGAAAAAGTTCTATAATTACAATAATGTTTAACAACCCTTCTCTTTTATTATCTTTATTATTGTCAATGAAAACTATTTTGTAACCGCACTATAACTAAGAAAAACTATTCTAAGAACACTAGTTTGACAAGTAAGCTATCTATTTAAAGATTTATTTTATAAAAGATTTTTTACCTTTTTTTTATTAAGTAGGTAAATGTAAAAAATAAATGAAATTTGCGAATAAGTAAGTTTAAATATTTTTTAAATCCATTTTCGATTGTTTTAATGCATTACAATTTCTAATAGGCTGTTAAAATTATTTAAATAAGAAAATTCAATTAAAAAATATCACATAAGCTGCCTCAAGAAAATTAAAAACATATTATAATAATATTTAACCAATCGCTAAAACGGTATATTACTAATTTAAATAAAATTAAAATCTATTTTAGAACATAAACAAATAAAAAATGGAAAACTTACGTAATATGAAGCACGATTCTTTAAATGAAATAAACGCTTTTAATTGTGACAGAAGCGCGCTCTGCCGGGAAAGTTAGCAAGACGTTGCATTTGGGTAATTTGCAAAATTAATTTGTATCTGAGAAATTCTAATGTAGAGAAAGACAAGAAATTGAAAACTTAATAAACGGCAATCTGACAAGTTTTGTATGCAAAGTTTTGCATTTAAATATCAGTTTCTTATAAGAAAACTTAAAGTTAAGGTAAGTTTTCCATTGATACGTATTCAATTAACTTTTCTCTTTTAATGTATAGCTCTTCGTTTCACTTATCTTGAAGCGCAGATGGAATAGGAAGATTTTTGAATAATGACAGCTTACTTATTATCTCTTTCAGTCGCTCAGGTACTATAAATAATTGACTCAGTTCTATGGAAGTGTCGTGCAAAGCCAGGCGACAGTATATTTTCAGAAACGACACAGATAAGTAGTGCTGGGTCAATTTATATATTAAAAATTATTTAATGCTAAATTGTATAGTGCTTCGGAGAGCACGTTAAGCTGTCGGTCCCGGTTTCACTACTACTACTACCAACTTGTGAAATAGATGGGTTATTGAGTCTATTCAAAATCGCGACGGGCTAGCCAGCTTGTTCGGTGTAGACTCATACCATCGGCTACGACGAGGTGCGATTAAAACCCCTCCGCTGGGTACCCTGGGGCGGTCTCGTTATGTATGTATGCACACAGACGATCTTAATGCCTTAGTCGTTTTCTGCCAGCTAATCTCAATGATCTTTATTCTTTCCTTACCACACTTTATTATTATAATATTCAAATATAATTTAGTGTAATAAAAAACTTGGCACAAAGGATAAACCGCATAGTAGTAGTCTACTGCCTCAACAAGAAATCGAAGCAGTTGGCTCCAAAAAGCTGGTGAACCCATAGACTAACCGAAACATGATGGTCACTTGACTGTTTTTAAATCTATAGGTATATGGGAATTCGAAAAAGTTCAAAATTTTCAAACAAGATTTGAAACAGATCTATATACCTATAGTTATATACCTAAATATATTACCACAAACATTGTAAGTAATATAAAAAAAAACATAATTATGTTTTAATATATTTATGTAATAATTAGAAGATAGAGTTTGATGTAGATACCTGATTACTCTTACGATCAAAGAAATTAGTTCTCTCCAACATTTAACATTTAAACGCTGTATTAACATTAAACTCGAGCGTGTATTATAACTGCATTATCTCTTTAATATTCATGAGCCATGAACTCTTCGCTAAGTGAAACCGTTGACGAGTTTTGCGAGTTCCTTACATGAATATGTAGGCCGAAATGGGAGATTGTATTATGAATTTGTATTAGATGACGTTTTTAAGTAAATTATTTTAAGGCTTTTGCACAACCGCTGTAATGATGATGAGATGAACATTAGTTAATTTTTGAAGCCGTCTCTATGAATGTAGATACTTTGTTCTCCTTACTACTATGTAGATACTAGGTTTTTTTATATAAAATTAACCTGTATGTGTGGGAATGCAGAATACAACTGTTTTCACTCGTTAACTATATAATTCTAAATAAAAAAAATATGATAGTTGATTTGTATGTTTTGATTTTTTTTACATACAGGCTTTGAAGTACTACGTAAATCGAAAATCATAGTAGTTTTGGAATTAGAGTTTCGATGTGGAACTAATGCCGTAGGAATAGCTTGTACTGCAATGCTGTATTGTAAGAAGATACAACTAACGAATTTCCAGTTAGTTTTTGGTTTAATCGCTTACGTAGTAAAAGCTAAAATGAACCACAAGGTAGAAAAGGCACTAAGGTGAATAACAATTAATTTAAAGTAATGGCGTTACCAAGGAATTAGCGGCACGCTTTGATATTAGGATAGTCACCAAATAGTTATTAAAAAAAACTTGAAGGGGGTGCCTTATTACTGGTCTTTAGAGAAGTTGGTTGTTTAACCCGTACTACTATACTATCTATACTAATATTAAAAAGCTAGAGTTTGTTTGTTTGTTTGGTTGAACGCGCTAATATCAGGAACTACTAGTTCGATTTTTTTTTTTAATTAGTGTTGTCCCAGCTATCTTATAGCCTATTTATCGAGGAGGCTATAGGCTACATAGCATCACGCTACGACAAATATTGCAAAAACGGGGAAACATTATTCATTTTCAGAGCGTACACTGCGTAAACGGTTCAAGTTACGCAGATGAGGTTGCGCGTATCAGCTAGTATGTAATAAATAGTGGTAATAAAGGGATTTGGACTGAATTATAACGTATGATGAAAAGTGCATCGATATCGAATAAGCGAACACCGCAATGGTCAAACCCGGGTTAAAGCCCGAAAATGCCCTAAACCGAAGCTCTCGCCTATGGAAAAGTGATGGGAACATAGTATTTGGCGGTCAATTTACTATGTGATTCACTTTATCTTCCTTTGATCCGGTGTATTATTGACAGCACATATCTACTGTGAAGAACTTCGAACAATAATGGCAAAACTCTCAGAAACAATTTTGGTTATACTGGGTGTTTTTTTTACAATGATAATATTTTTGTGATGCCTCCAGTATCACTTTTAAAACCCATTTTAAAAATAAAAAAGGTATGTATTTTTTTCTTCAAAAAAAAAGTCCGAAAAATAAATTATTATATGAACAAACGTCTATATGCTTAAAATTACTCCTACAAATACATAATAAGTATTCGTATCTAACAAGTAAAACACAATTAGACAAGTGATAGGTTTTAATACATGAGTTTAATATAGATCTTTTTTGTACTTTAAGTTATTTATCTTTATGTTTTTGTATAGGCGACACTAAAAGGAAAAATAAAGGTTTCATTATTTTTATCATAGAACACAATATAACAATTTTATCACCGTGACAAAAAACATCCAATATATTTAATTTAATTGGTCACAGTAAGTTGTAATTTATATGGATAGACACACAGACAGACCTAACTCCCACCATAAGGGTCACTTTGTTGCAAAAAAAAAAGTTAAATTAAAATTTGCAATGATGATTTAAAAATTGCCTTTTTATCCTCAGCGAGGTTCGCCTCAAAAACTCACAAATAACGTTAGAAACTCCATACAATTTTATAGAGGTTAGATGTATTTTATATCGTGCTTAACTATTTATCCTATGAACTTAAAAATAATTGGTCATTAAACAAAATAAAATATTTTTCGTCTAAACAAATAAAACTCTAACCTAAAAAAATATTTTCCTCGTTTTTATCTCTTTTTTAAATGAAGTCCTATCGATATTGTAAACATTTCCTTACAAAATTGCCAATATAAAATAATCGTAATACTCATAGTAAGTAATCAGTCGCTAGATCTAGCGCCCTCTAAACTTAGTTTAGCAAACTTACTCGTAGTTCTCCAACCTCATTGCATATTTAATTATATTTGTCTTTAAAATGGTATATTTTAATTTTATTAAATCAATTTTGAGCTATTTCAATGTGTACTATATAGTATAGGTATATTATTTATGTATATAATTAATTTTGGAAAATTATTTAATGTCGAAATTACATATACCTACTTATCGTACCTATACAGAAAGTAAAAAAAAATAATCATTTCTTTATATTTAGAGACACTTAGAATATTTTCATACCCACCTATAATGGACTTATTAATAAATATTTTATGATGGATACCGAATTGATCTCCCAAAATCCGATGGTAAGTAACGTCAAATTTATTATTCAAGATTGACAAAATGTTTTCTTAAAACACAATGCTTCTCGCGTCACAGAATTCACAGAGCACGAAAATGACAAAATAAGGGAAGCTTCTGATACCCAGATTAAGTAACTCCGCTTTTAAGGACCCCAGTGATATCGGCTAAATAAAAATCAATATCAGAATCGGTTCGAGTTTTTCCTTCACAATCCATTTGCTTTAAGAACTGTAGTGCTTTCTCAAAGGGATCTCGTGGGTCCTTATTCCGAGATCCTTTAGGGCTACACTTCAAGGATGCGTAGCCTTCGGGGCCGCGCTTCCGCCCCTCCGAGAAATTCCCGAGATAAGAAAGACGTTTTGGCGCCATTCATGTTTATAGCGGGGCAAATGGCCCTAGAATACTGCGTACTTATTATAAACAAGTACACACAATATATTTAGAAGAGCGTTTTGGGCGCAACGTTCACGGCGAGATTGAAAAATGTCATTTGTCTGAGTAGTCGAGTGCATTTTTTATTCTCACCTCTTTACGATTGTTTGTAACTACTAAAGTTGCGAATTGCGGGTGGCAATCACGAAGTTGGTTTACCTCAGTGTAGGTGGGAATGCTTCGGAAAATATTTAAACTTGTTTACTTGTTAGACCAATATATGTATTTTGATACACATCTAACTTTGAACTTTTAAGACAAATACATACCGTGTTATAAAGTTGAATTTTCCAGACAAATATATTTGGATTTTTACCTATTGGTTTAGAACAGCGGTCGTCACACTTTTCTGGCCAAGGGCCACAGGTGACAATGTGGGTATCACTGTCGGGCCGCACACCTGTTCGTTTAATATCTGTTCGATGGTAAGCAGATTTACAAAATCCATGAATGGGGTCAACCAATATATTGTTGTTTAACAGCGTTGATCGCTCCCACTATGATAAATATATATTTGCGGTTACGAAAAAGGCATCGACAGACAAATTTGCATTACGAGTCTATTTAATAGCCTCGCTGCTTTATCGCCAAATTAACTGCCCGCTACGTAACCGCATCCTAAATATCGATGCAATAGCCTCCAAAAAACCAATGAACCCACAGACTTAAACCGAAATATATAAATATACTAGATCACTCGTCGGTTTCTGGTAATGAAATCAGTCGGTCGGTCGAACGAAGGCATAGAGACTTTCCTCCCACCTAAAAAAAATACTTAGTCGGCTGGAGCCATATCAGGTGAATACGGTGGCTGTTCGTTAAGATTTCTTGAGTTTTGTCCAGAAATTCGTTCACAACGATAGCCTTGTGAGATGGCACGTTATCGTGACTTTTCTTTCTACAAATCGGTCTTTATCGACAAATTTTGTCTCTCAAACGCCACGCAACGCTGTGAACATCATCTGCACTTTTGATCGACTTTGACAATGCATTTTTCGATTTCGGCACAGTCGGACGTCCTTGTTCTGAGTTGACTGGTTTACATGTAAAACTCAAAAACTCATGTATTTTCACCAGTTATAATGTGATTTATGAATGTGGGCTCGGAATTAATTTGTTTTATAAAATCTTTGTAGCCTTTTCGCAATTATTTTTTTGCAGAAAATTCAGGTATTTCAGTACTCGTTTCATGCCCAAAATTGTTGAAGACGTGACAAATTGATTTGTGAGATACAGACATTTTAAATATCTTTCAGAGTTATACGACCTTCCACCACATCGCGACCGGTTTGCAATAAATTCGATTGACTATAAGACTTATGTAACAATTTCAGCGCTTCAGCAAAAGAAATTCTATTTGTTTAATTTAAACAGATTGATCCAAGTTTGTATCCATTGTTAAAATCGCAATGTGCCAACCTAGCGACAAAAATAATTTCGACATGGAAGCTTTTTAATTTATAGAATTCCAGTACTTCTTGGCAGAATGTATACCTATACAAGTTTTTTTTCTATTGCCGTTGTTCAAAATAAATTATTTAAGTAATAGAAAACCATCAATATTTAATGGCAATTGTAACAAAAATATTAGCCAAACCTTATATTAGGTCTCTGTTTATTCCCTCTCGCATATTTAGTTATATTTGTATGCAAAATTTGCCTTAGTAGGTGGTTGACTATTAAAATTATTTGCTTTATCGCGGGCCGCAGTTTGATGACCACGGGTTTAGAATGTTGAACTGTTTATATATATACCTATATTCTAATATTTATACTTATTTGGTAGAAAAGTAAAATAGAGCAGGAATATTGAATGAATTAAATTAATTCATGTAAAATTAAAATAAGATATTTTAAAGATTTTTTTACCGAGGTGGTTTTGGCTTCGATTTCCACTTAAGGCAAAATAATATTGATACCTAACTACATTTCCTGTACAGTTTGCCTTGGTATTAATAAATTATCATAAAACGTTGTTTCTGGCAATACATAGTCTTGTACTATGTGTTTACAGAGATAGAGCTTAGTTTGTAACCAGGGCATTATGTGTTAAATGTGTACCTACACATTAAAAAATAACATGAATTATTATTTTAGCATCCGGGCCTAGACTAACATTATTTATTTACTAGCTTTCGACCATAGCTTTGTGTGCCAGATAATTAGGTTTATTTAAAATATTTTGTTAATCATTATGCAAATTTTCATCAGGGAGGAATAATTTGAAATTAAATTGTTGAATGTATGGCATGTCGTATTTTTTTATTATGATCTATTCGACGCTACTGATAGAGGTAGGTCATCCTAAACAGAAAATTTGGATAACTTTCATACCACTCAATCTGCTATGCACGTGTACAAAATTTAGTATACCTAGGATAGGGGGGTATCCTGTATCTCTATATCCCCTTCGCCTGGGGCGCAAGAGGGAAGGTTCGACAACTCATTTTTATTTTAATAAAAAATTTAATAGTCAAAGTGGTTCTGAAAACATTATTTGTTTAATTAAATAAGGATTATGTATTGTACTAACAATTTATATATATTTCTTTTATTTTCGTCTTTAGCTTAAAAGATTGCGACTTATAAGTATTTGGAATCTCATTTATTTTAAAAAGCCTACTCACTTTCTGACATAATTAGGTACTTTTTTTGTATTTAATTTTAAAACTATTTTAGATTTCTGTACCTTAATTTATGTTTTCTTACTCTATTTTTACCTAGGTATAAGTACTTTATAGGAATAAATGTTTTTTTTGGAATTTGGTTTGGGCTGGTATTGATTTGAAGATTGATTTATATTTATATTTGTTTATTTGCATTTTATATACACATGTTACATTTTATATCATATTATAGTAACAAACATTTTGGTGTACATAAACCCTGGTAGGGCATTGCAATAGATTTATGATTTCTTATAGACATGCCCTTTAATAAATAAATAAAAAATATGGAACTATTGTACGATACCTATAGTTATTGTATAATTTCGCTCAACAAATCACTGCCTACCCCATAAATGGAACATGATCATAAACGAAAATTAAAAATAACGGTCAATAAAGTTTGAAAAAGGAATTTGTTAATCCGTTTCATTTCACAAAATGTAGTCACCGTAAAATTTTATGAAAATAGTCTCGAGGGTGGCTCTAAACGTCATTAACGTCTCTACACGTACTATACAAGGTGACACCTCCCCTAACCAATTACCTATGTTAGCTAACTTACACCTTAATCTCTGTTCAAAGCTAATTGAGCAATCAATTATTATGAACACAAGTTAATTGTGTATCGTGTTAAAAGAAATTGTTATAATTAATACGGAAGTGTCCTGAGGACTAACTAAAATTTCTTGTCTATAAAAATATGAAAAAATATTATAACCAATGCTCAAGGAGTAAAAATATAAAATGACCGGTTTTTATACGATCACCAAACCGGTCCAGTGGCCTAGTCAAGTTTGGCTTTACTAGTCTTTAGCCTGTGGGTTCACCTGTTTTCAGGAGACTATGTCATCAATTTCTTGTCGGGGCGGTAGTCTCCTTTCAGGGAGCGGTTACAAAGCGAGCTGTTAATTTGATTTATAGTGCGGCTTGAGTGTATTAAAGTGCACTCGTAATGCAAATATGTTTGTGCCTGTTTCGTAACCGCATTATTTAGGTGGAATAATGAGAGCGATCAAAGCTACAATGTATCGAGTGAACTTATTCATTGATTATATAGGTATTGCCATCAGGTAGTTATAAATCAGGTGCCGTGCTCCCGTAAAAAAAAATTCGGACCCAGACAATGTTTGAAACAAAAGAAAGCTGCAATTGTTTTTCTTATTCAGATTTAAATAAGTGCAAGCGAGATAGACATATATTTTAATATTAATTTTGGTTTAAAAAACAAATTAAGGTGAATGAAAATAAAGAATTTTAAAGTTGTGACGTGATATCAGCACAGCGGCACCAAACGAAAAACATTACTTAGTAAATTTAAGAGTTAACTTATTTCAATATTTCTTAAATTGTCCTTACCCTTCTTTAAAAACATCGAGAAACTCTTACACGAGTAATACCATAAGTTTTCTATTTAGATATAGTATGTACATAACGTTTGTTTCCCACGATACGGTTTACCCTTCTTATTATGTATCTGGTTCGTTATTGTGTTCCAATTTAATCATTTTGAACATCAAATTTTTATTTATAGAAATAAATTAAACAATAGCAAAAAATCTCTTTTTTTAGCGAAGGAATATAAATAGAAGACAAGTAAACACAATAAATTAGTCTCAGTAGCCACCGTTTTTGTCTGTCAGATCTGTAAATTTGTTTTGCCGAGATAAGCAAACACTTTAGACAAGTTTATAATTAAGTGGCTATTGTCCTGTGGATCCTTAACTACTACGCCAACAGTCGCGATGACCCTTAATTGTTTGTTTATATTAATTAACCAGTTGTTGCCTGCTACTTCGTGTGCCTTAAGGCACTATTTTATTATTAATACAATAAAATAATTATATGTAGGACATCTTGGTAACTAGACGCAACGACTTAAGCAAAAAAAAAATAATTTTGAGCAAAATACCCGGAAGCCGAGAGTCCTTCTTTATCTAAATAATAGCTCTAGAGGTCCAAAGGGGAAATGCAGCAAGTGTTTTTCAGCACTCTGGACGCGATAATCAACGTTTTTTTAAATATTATCTTGCAATTAAAATTAAAATATTTAAATAAAAAAATATTTTTATTTAGTTTATTACGGTTAATTGAAATATCAAATTATATTTAACATAAACTAATTGAAAAAGACATCTCAAAAACACCAGGTTTTATTGTAATACGGAAATATAAGTCCTTAGTACCTTCAGGCACAAAGTGGCCAAGTTTTTGTTTTATCAAACTGGTAATTCTCATTTTTTGTTTTATTGCCTCTAAGCTCTGGAGATTTATCGTTGCCCACTTTGCATTAATTTCGCATTCATTACACATCTCTTGAATTTTGGGTGAAGATTTTTTTGTCGGAAGATTGGGTGAAAATTATGTACACCGCATTCGAGTGGCGTCCGAAAATACCCTCACAAATCATGTTTCACTTAGAGCATAATAGGAACACTTATTATACAAATGATGAGAACATTAGGTACATTTTTATAAATGCAGCCATTACATCTTTTTTGTGTTTAAGAAAATTTTATGATATTTTTGCGAATAAAATACACTTCAAGTCTTTCTGGGCGATAATTTTATTATAAAGTAGCACTTCACACATATTGCTCTTGTTACAAACTAAGTTCTAGGTTTGTATTATGTGTACCTACACTACACATATTATATTTTATAACACCAAAGCAAACTGTATAGAAAAATGTACTAATATAGTTTTGCTTTTTGTGAGATTCCAACCAACGGCTCCGGATACAACGCCAGCGGCGTATACATTACATTTTTATAGGCCAATGTTTTTTTTTCAAAACTTTCTTTACTTGAAGGGTTTATTAAGTAAAACACATCTAAAATTAAATACACTAAATAATGGGTACATTACAATAATTACGCACTACCAAAATCTTGCGAGACAATTAATATCAGGAATTATTAATAATATAAAGATATTATTTTTGTTTTAATCTATATAATAAATAAATTAAATTATATATATCGCCGTGTTAGAGCAAAAACCAACTAAGTTAGCCATTTTTGCACAATTAATATTTTGAGGAAATGCGTTTTGAAAGTTTGTGTTCTCACATATTTGTCAAGACATTCAGAGATATAAGAGCAAGTAGTTGGGTAGAAAATTTTACTAAATTTTATTGTATTTATATAAATTAAAGAATTACAGCTTACAATATTGTTAAAATAGCTAAATACTTTTTTGGGTGATTTACATTGGTTGATCTTCTTGAACCAAAATCACAACTTATTTTACAAGGTATTATAGGAAGGCAGCTAATAACTAATTTTCAAGTTAAATAACAGCACGTTTGTTCATACTAGCTCAAAAAATTATTTTACTTACTGCGTAGAAGTTATTGGCAAAAATGTAAATAATAGTTGGTTTTATAAATATTTTTTATCTACTGGTAACAGTAGATAAAAAATAAAATTAACAATATATGGGTTTTTAATATTTAATTGATTACATTAAACTTTATAAAGTTTATACCAAAAGCAAGGTCAAGTCAACAAAATTAAATGAAACTTATTATTTTTTAATACCCCGATAAGAAAAAATGGTTCCGTGCTTCAAAGACACGTTAAACCGTCACCGTTGGTTTCAATAACTGTTCAAATTGTTTTTCTACATTAGCCATGTTACAGGCGGTTTTAAACTCTGACACTAGGGCTTGTTATATCAATCGTCAATTCACAACCTACATAATGAAGGAAATATTCTTTTATTTTCTAATAAATATAATTATTTAAATTATGTAAGAAAAAAAAACAACATTTTGTATTATTAAGTTTAATTATTTAATTAAATAATCTTAAAATTAAAGTTGAGTTTATCACAAGTAGTGTGTTGTGTGTGTGTGTTTGTGTATGTGGAAGTAAGTGTTGGTGTGGGTGTGTGTATTTATATGTACATAGTTAAGTAGGTAGGTTTAGTTTAAGCTTGACTATAAAGATCATTTTTCAAAACGTTTTACAAAAAAAGTTCTGACAAACTTCGTGCTTTGTGTCATTAATTTGAAGGAAATATATTTTTGTGTTTGATTGTTCAGTTGATCCCTTTCTCAACGCTTCAACTATACGCCTTGTTTTCAGCCGATGATTTTTTATTCATCCCAAAAGAAAGATCTTATTGCTGGTATAGTCCATACACCAGTATTTTCTACAAATGCTTACTCGGACATCTTCTGTAAAATTTGTAGTACATTTAAAAGTAAATTTTAAACAGTCAACTATTTTAACCGCGAAGTAGGTTTAAAGGCCTTTTGAACTCTCACCTGCACTGTGTTCACTACCCCCTCTACTCAACTAAATACTATACGATCCTGTTAGCGCCATCTTGGAAATACGCTCCATAAAAGTTCCGACAGCTGATCTTGGAAGGCCAAAATCCTTCAATAGACGATGCAATTTGTCCTTCAATACTTTGCTGTTATTCGTCTTGCACCAACTTCCACTGTATAAAGTTGAGTTTTAAATCCGTTTCTAGTAATTTCGTTTGTGAGATCAAAATATTTGTTGGACTTGATGTTGTGGTCCTTAGGAATGTTTGTTTCCCACGGAACGGTGAGTTCTATAAGTATTACTTTCTTTAAGTACCGAGAGTATACCAGTATGTCTAGTCTATAGGCTGAAACTGCTAGTTCGTCTGGAATTTCGTAATGTATTTTAAATGCATCCATGAATATTTTCCAGTCTTGTGCCAAAGCACAAATCCAGGATTGAGAAAGGTACTTTGAGTTTTCTTGAGTTGTCTTCTTTATAAAGGTAGTTCTTTATAAGTCTTCCATTTGTTGATAATCCTTTTCCAGCTCTAGCAATACTGAGACTTAAAGCTTCACGAATAATTTATTCTAGAACTTTATCGTGTCGAATAATGTCCTTTTTCAAGTAGAGTCTTGCACCCAGGAAGTATATGTCTCGCAGTCCCTACAGCAACACCGCACAATGTACACGTCGTATCTGTTGCTTTCCCCATCTTATCATATTACTCTGGTCAGGTAGAGACATTTTAAAGGCATTGAGATAGAACATAATGACGGCCGGAAACCAATCGTACATGAGTGTGCGCCATTTCAGGGCTGAAGGAATACAAACTTCCCTCATAGTAAGCCATTCATTCTGTACTTCTAGGGTTATCTCGTAAACTCTGTAGCCATGCTCTTCATCGTCCCTAAGGAAAGATTTAATAACATCATTATTACATTCCTTTTTCTTCCAACCTAAGCCCCTTCTGCTGATTTGGGCACCGCTCATAAATGATTTATGGAACTAAAGTCTTGACTCAATCTCAGAGGCCAATGAGTCTTTTGGGAGAGATGCAATAAGATTATTTCGAGATTTACTCAGGAGTTGTTCCTTTGTTACACGTAGGTGTTTGTACAACTCAGATGGCCATTTAAAATTCATCCCAAATTATTGCTGCCCCCTGAACAGCGTGGAGGAGTCAGCGCCCTCTGCTAACCCCAGCCAAGACTTAAGTTTTCTTATGACAGTTGCGTCATAAGAAAACTTAAGTTAAGATAAGTGGTTGTGGAACACTTTATTAATGACATCAACAAGGTAGATCAACAGCCAATTAGTAATGTGAAGAAAGCTTGGATTTATGACAACTACCTAACATCTCGTCTAACATGGCCTTTTCTTGTATACGACTTTAACAAAACTCTTCTGGTAAATCTGGATGCAACTGTCATAAGAAAACTTAAGTCTTGGCTTGGGTTACTCAGGAGTTGTTCCTTTGTTACACGTAGATGTTTATACAACTCAAATGGCTTTTTAAAATTCATCCCAAATTGTTGCTGTCCCCTGAACAGCGTAGAGGAGTCAGCGCCCTGTGCTAACCCAAGCCAAGACTTAAGTTTTCTTATGACAGTTGCATCCAGATTTACCAGAAGAGTTTTGTTAAAGTCGTATACAAGAAAAGGCCATGTTAGACGAGATGTTAGGTAGTTGTCATAAATCCAAGCTTTCTTCACATTACTAATTGGCTGTTGATGTCATTAATAAAGTGTTCCACAACCACTTATCACAAGCTTTCTTCACATTACTAATTGGCTGATGATCTACCTTGTTGATGTCATTAATAAAGTGTTCCACAATCACATCTAAGAATAGTGTTCTTCCTTTAAAATCGATCCTTCTGCCCAAAAATGTCCTAGTTTGGTTATGATCCCGTACTTTGAGTCGTTAAGCAGGCGTTAAGTCAGTGGTATTCATTACATAAGCCATAACAGGGGCCTTAAAGGTGATTTGAAAACTATAATTAACCAGTGCCTGTAGTGTGAGTGTCTCCACCAATCAGATAGGATGATTTTAAATGTTTAGGTAAGTGAACTGTTCTGTTGGCGGAACAGTTCACTTACCTAAACATGTGCTCGATAGACGCAACAGTTAACGTAAACTACTATGGAATTAAAACTCACACTACAGGTACAGATTGATGTTTTTTTAAAGCATTGGGCCCTGATGACAGACAATTTGGCCCTAAAATACAAATGATTTGTAATGAATAAGTAAGTCAAATAAAAATAACCTTGCAGCCTCTAAGAAGTTGGACATAGGTCCAACAAATCTATGGACAAAGATCATTACGTCTTACACACTTACCTACAAACTTACCACTGTCAAAGCCTATACAGTTTTGATTGAAGGCGACACGACACTTCGCCTCGCCCGAATTATCTCTAAGACCCCAAGGGTTTTACCAAAGAGCCAATAGATATTCGAATCGAAATACCAAAAGTATACTTTTAAGTTTTTCGTTATGGCTTTTGAATAAGTCGTAGGCCTGGGATATTAAAAACTCCTCTTTATCATCCAATACATTTTTTTTGGAAATCGTCTACTGCTTAACAGTAGGTAGGTTTCAAAATTTCCTGATTACTTAGCCTGGAAATAATAATTATGTTTTGTAAATAATGGTGTGTTAGTACCGTACATACTGAAAGGAATAATTTTATTTTCAAATACAATATAAATGGCCAAAATAAGTAAAACAATTACAATTAAAAACCAACATTACCTCAAATATAAAGAAATGGAGACTTACTCTTTAAAATCTAAGAAAATCCTTTAAACTGCTAACTGATTATGTATTAACGATGATTATTTGTAATTTTCTGCCACGTTTTAATCACTCCAAGACTTAGAAACCATTAAAACACCGGATAATCGCACGCTGACTCCCAAACTAAAACAGCTAACATAAGATAATTGGTTTTTGCGCTCGATATTATGAGTTAAGATACAGTTGCATATGAGTACTAAAACCATCTATCTCATTATAGTGTTTTTTTGTAGTTGGTTATTTATATTAAAAACCAAAAAACTTCGCATGCTAAAAACACTTAAGTTTGGGTATAATGTTTTACATATAGATTTTAGCAGAATCATGCTAATATAATGGAGAAAAAAAGAAATTAAAAATTTTAATCGGATTTTCTTCTCAAACAAATCGATATTTGCTTAAGAACTTATCAAAGTAAAAACATTTTATAGTGAATTAGTCGTATCTACCACAGCATACATATGAAATCAAAATATTATCCACATTTAATTACTTTTTAATTTGTGTTTTCGGCTAAAACCGTTCGCTTAATTGATTTTAACACCCACTATCTTCGAAACTAAACGTCCCATAGCTTAGTCGATTTTATCTCTGGAAAAAGCGGAAGATTTTTAAACGATTGGTGAAAAAAGGGAATTTATTCAAAAAAAATAGTTAGTTGGTTTTCGCTGTAACCCGGCGATATATCTATTTATCGAAAAGTTCTGCACCCTAAGCATATTTCACTCTCTCAAAGGTTAGCTGGTAGAAAATGTCTAAGGCATTAAGCTCGCCTATGTACAATTTTGTGCAATAAAGAATTTTAAATAAATAAATAAAATTTATAAAAAAAAAACTCATACTTATATTCTTCTTATAATTGTAAATAGTGTCAATGAAATACAAATTTAAAAAGTAACTTAAATCCCAAAGTAAAATAAAATTAAAAAACAAGTTTAATTGTAAAAATAAACTCGAAACAGTAAACAAAGTCTGTAGAATCTTATTTCTTCTGAAAGCCCGACATAGTTAGTGCAAGAGAAAGTTTCAGGAATGCGATGTTTACGCTTTGGGTTCGAGTTCTTTGGAGTCGTTACCGCTTACAAACATGAAACCCACAATGAAGATTAATTGAGTAAAACAGGACCAAATACCTTCTACAAATGACCAGGGTACAAATTATATGTAGGGAAGTGAATTGCAAGCCTAAAATATCTAACTTTTCAACTACAGTGTAACTATTGTATGCGTAACTAATGGCTGTGTCTTATTTATTTAGTCTACCACTGAAGTATGGTTTATAAATGAAAATAAATAAATAAATATTATCACGGATGCCTTAAGGTGCTCGAGACCGCCTAGACGGCCTCAGGGTACCCAGCAGAGTGTTTTTTTTAATCCCACCTCGTCGTAGCCGATGGTATGAGTCTACATCGAACAAGTGGCCACTCGTCGCGATGTTTGGATAACTCATCATCTATAAACAGTTTCACAAGTTAGTATAGTAAAACTGGGACCCACAGCTTAACGTGCTCTCCGAGGCACTATACTGAATTATTTATATGCCAATAACATTATATATTAATTTTAAATTCAGTATAGTACCTCGGAGAGCACGTTAAGTTGTCGGTTCCAGTTTCACTATACCAACTTGTGAAACTGTTTATATATGGGTTATTGAGTCTACCCAAACATCGCGACGAGCTAGCCACTTGTTCGGTGTAGGTAGACTTATTCTATCGGCTACAACGAGGTGGGATTAAAACCCTCCGCTGAGTACCCTAAGTCCGTCTCGGGCGCCGTATGGCACCCGTGATGTATTTTTCTATTTCATTTATACAGTTTTTTAACATTGTGATTTCAGGTGAAAACTTTCGTGTATAATTCATACTTTCATGTTTCAACGTTTTAGGTTTCCAAATCAGTTTAATAATACCGCATTGATGACGAAAAACACTCAAATTTTAGATACGTAACAATCAGGAAATATTCTGACCCTCCTTGGTTTTTTAACCTTTGTGGGTCCATTTTCCGTGATGGAACATAATCAACATTTTTATATGATTCATTATAAAAAAAATTTTATATGTGTTTAAAAAAAAACAAGTTGGGTCAGATTTTTTTCCAATTGTACTTAAGTACGATATTATTTTGTGTTCCTTAGCTGTAGCTTTATTTTACAATATGTTTGGATATCACCTGCATATCGTATTAGTAGAATAAGGGCACGGCTAAGGAATACAAAATAATTTCGTACTTAAGTACAATTGGAAAAAAATCTGACCCTCCTTGTTTTTTTTTGTTAGTTACATGTAACACATAATTCGTACCTATAGCAACATCATAAGCGGAATAGTTGCAAAGTAATATTATAATTTTACTGTCATTAAAAAAATAAATTTCCGCAAAATATCGCCTGATTCAATTAAGTATACTAAGTTGTTTTCTTTATTAAATAAAATCACTACACCTATATTCAATCCTACATAAATAGGATACTTTTTTTAATGGAGCACGGCATGTGATTTTATACTTACCTGATGTTAAACGTTCAAACGTTGTTGTTTTAATAATATTGATCGCTACCACTATGCCGGCTAAATGATGCGGTTACGAAATGGGCGGCGACATGGACTTATTTGCATTACGTGTCTATTTTAATATCCTCGCTGCTTTATCGTCAAATTTAGTTTATTTAATAAAGATAACAACTTAGTATAATTAAACTATAAATTGAACACCTAACACTTTTTATGCTTTGTAGTAATTTCATTCTTTTATTTTAGCTATTAAGGTTCAAATTAAAAAGCTTTCCTAAGGTTAAGTAGACCACTGTGTACCACTTCCGGAATGTAACCAGTTTATGGTTCAGGAAATGTCGTGTAGTGTCCATGGCATACAATCACCTATATTCGTAATATGCGACTACGAAGCAGCAAATTCTACTTTACTTATGATTGCGACTTCCTTTTCTGAAAAAAGGCCTTTCTAATATTTATAAATTCGAATACTAAATACAATATCCGTTAGATACTATACTAACTTGTTTTTTTTCTCGAAAACCTTTCACTTTTTGGTAATCATTGTATTGTTAACCGACATCATCATTCATATGTAGTTTATATAACTTCTTTTTTTTTTCGAAAAACTTTAAAGAGCAAAGGCACAACGAATTATAAAAAATATAAGAAAAGTTTATTTCGATACTTTTAAAATCTTGATTTCATTAATGAGGATAGACAGAGTCGGAAACTTAAATATTGTTTAATTAGAAAAAAAAGATCAAACCTTTAAAAGCGACAAAAAAAAATACAGCGTACAACGGAATATAACATAAAAATATCCAGACAGAATTAAAGTAAAGACGAGTACTTTAAATAATATACTTTTCTATTCTATTCTAAACTTTATAATTTGCTGAAGTTCGCAATCTTCACATCTCTAGTTGTACTTACATTCTAACATTTGGCACGAAATTTGTAACTAACTGCCAAACTGGAATCACATCTCATGTGTCGAGATCATACAGCGCAACAGTTTGCTCATGAAAAAGATAAATTTCATTTATGTATTTCGTATTATAGTCATCATTATAATGCCCGTCATATTTCTTGTTTTTGTAAACATAGTTACCTACTTTTTACTTAATATATTTGCTACCTACTTTACTGCTTTCGTACGTTATTAACAAGAATTAACTTGTATGTCTGTACAGTTGGCAGAAAAAAATCCAGAAAACAAATCTAGTTGTTACTTCTTATAGAAGCTGTTCAAGAAGAGTGAGTGGTATTTTTTTTATTTACGTAGTTCCACGAGCGTGTTTGAGGAATTTCTTTATTACAACTTTGCAATATTTTAATGCCGGAATTAAAATACTTCAAGTTTCAACAAGAACCCACACGCGCAAAATCCGAGTTGTTTCTCAATAAATTGTTACGGTTTTGTCGTAAAGGTAATTTTTTCTCGCCACATACATACAGTCTAAACCTACTATTTGACAACGTCTATATAAAATAAGTGTACATTATAAAACTAAATTGTCACATCCTAAATGACATTAGTATCTGCGAAGCGTTGTGTCGGCCAAATATGTGGTCTACCACCCTATGGTTGAAGTTCGTTTGCACATCATAAAACAATATAAGGTTGATTTTTCCTTATAAAATATTCTGACAGATAATGCTATCTCTATCATTTATTGTAGTGACATTTACATTTCACTCAAGCTTAACGATATTTTGATGAGAAGGGAAGTTTTTTCAAATTTTATAAAACAATTTCTTGGCCAACTGTACCTACAAGTAATCTTGGTTTAAAATTAGAGGAGTGTTATACAGCCAAACAGATGGATATACCTTTTTTTTTAACAAATTTACACAAACACTTTTTTAATAAATAAATAAATATATTATTTGATTATTCTACTTTCTCCTTTCAAAATAATTAATGTATGTATTGAAAAAGATTTGGTTAAAAAATAAATTATTTACATTTAAATGTCTTTTATTTTTTATTAAATAACCAGAAGTAATTTCAACAAAATTTTACGTACAAATAAAAATTGAGCAAAGAATGTCTCCACTAAATAACGAGAGCCCAATAAAAACCAATCACTTAACCGAAACCCCAACCGAAAATCCATTTCATTACCACTCATACAAATAAATAGTACATCAGAACGTATTACCTACATAAAAGAGCGTCAACGGACCGATAAACTAAAACATTGTTGCAAAACCTAACCCTCAAATCACTTCTCTACCACCTCGGTACCGGTTCAAATAATTTATCTAAAAGCTGTCTCCCCTCCGCCATCAAAACTAAATCAAGTAGGGCAAGGAACATAAACTCGACCGCCCTGCAGTTAGATAAAATGGAGGGAAGTTTGATTCACTTGTGACACACGTTGCGAGACCCTCGTGCCAGCCCTCCATAACGACTTCGAGTCGCTATCTCTCTATTTGAGTACGACTCATATCTCTGAGTGGGGAGCACTTAGTGACTCGTTATTGGAAAACTAGAGCTCTTGTAAGCGCGCTCGTTACTACAATGCTTCTGACTCATATTACAATTTATTGGGCATTATAAATGTATCAATTTAAAAATTTTTAAGGGATAAATAAATATAATGAATAAAACTAAATTTAAATAGTTTATTTAAAGCAAAATTTAAATGGGGTTATAAATGTAAAACTAAATCCAGATAAAGCTGCTCTGTTTTTCAGTCACTAGCTGATGAAGTCCGCGGTTTAATTTAAAAGAAATCGGATCAAAAATAAAATAAATAAAGCTCTACGCTGATAATAAGGTATTTTATTAGTGAAGTTTTTTTAATAATTTTAGTAGTTTTCGGTTTATCCACAGCAAAGAAACAATTAAATCTTTTCTCTTTATAATATTAAGATAGATTAAATTAATTTTGAATTTTATTTATTTTTTACGAAAATGAAGGCTTATCTACTACAGTTAAAGCTGAGTTGAATCTCTGCTTTGACACTTGTTGTGACAAATTTTAATATAACACTTTTCATCTTCATCACTTATCATTATAAAATGATCTAAACAATTTAATTAAGGTTGCGTTTATATATATTTAACAGCGCCAGTTTATGTCATAATCTGAGCGAAACATTTATAAATAGGAGTATTAGTATTTTGTAAAAAAAAAGTTCAAGAGAAGAATTACTCATTAAATTTTAATTTCTGAATTCAGTTTAAAAAAAAATGGTTTCAGCATTTCCTGAGATACGTCCGAGATGGCCGCTCCCGTAAGATAACCGACGAAGACAAGGCGGTCGGCATCTGCGGCGGTAATTAGGACCATCTGCCTACATTCAATTTTGAACCGCGGTAGATGAAAGTTACCCTGCGCCTTTAGGTCCATTCAGGGGGCTACAGCAAATTGCTAAACTTTCAATTAAAGAGTTGTTATTCAAACCACTCTCAACTCCTCTCTAGAAATTATATTTTATTTCACAACGAAAACGATACTTGTTTCGGTTTTACTTGAGTAGAGTTTTCCCAAATGGAATTGTAGAAAATTGTGTGTAAAACTTGGGAGCATTTCCAGCATTTAACGCCAGATATGAAACTTTATTAATGCAAAGTTTTGTATGAAACTTTTGTTAAGCTCTTCAATAATTGGAATGATACGTACATATTTTATAATTTCACCCGACTAAGGATTCATTACAAAGTTTTGTTATGGACAATATGGTTATGTTAGGCAATCGTTGGACGGTAGGGTTAATTACCGTAAATTGAACCTTAATCAGTAGATTATCTCTCATTGTACATAAATATCTGAAAAACATGCATCCCCTACCAATGAAAATTATTCCTTTGCATGAATTCATTCATTAACTCTATTCATGGACTGCATAAACTTCTTACCACCTCAGAGTTATGCTGTATTGTCAATAATAATAAATAAAAAATCGAATTAGCTGTAAACCATCATCATCAGCGATAGAAACTATCTGTACAATTACCATGTGGGAAATGAAACGAAATATTTATTTGTAAAAATT
The DNA here is from genome assembly GCA_947458855.1 of Monopis laevigella. Classification (NCBI taxonomy): domain Eukaryota; kingdom Metazoa; phylum Arthropoda; class Insecta; order Lepidoptera; family Tineidae; genus Monopis; species Monopis laevigella. The sequence goes on along the minus strand of OX381577.1, from coordinate 19,178,349 downwards.
TAGAACAAAATGTTGTTAGTATATAATTTAATTAATAGAGATTAATTTTAGCACTAAAAATCTTAAGAAGTGTTTATAATGATTTTTCTACAATAATTAAATTATATTTTGTTTAAAGTATATATATATATATATATTTCATCACGGGTGCCTTACGGTGCCTGAGATCGCCTAGACGGCCCCAGGGTACCCAGCGGAGGGGTTTTAATCCCACCTCGTCGTAGCCGATAGTATGAGTCTACACCGAACAAGTGGCTAGCTCGTCGCGATGTTTTGAATAGACTCAATAACCCATCTATAAACAGTTTCACAAGTTGGTATAGTGAAACCGGGACCGACAGCTTAACGTGCTCTCCGAGGCACTATAGTGGTGTTGTCAAACAAATGTACATAATTTTTTTAATTAAAAACTCATTGGTACACACTGGGATTCGAACCAGGGACCTAAGTGTTTTTTAGTCCAAGGTCTAACCAACTCGGCCACCACGTATATTTAATTTTAAAGTAATCTTATTATTGTATAAAGTAATCTATAGGTATATATATTTTTTTGTTAATAGCCGTTAAAGTTTCAAAATAAAAAATGCATTCTTTTCCAGGTGCCCAAGACGTGTTGGCTAGATGTGCGACCACCGCTTACGGGAGCATGCTGCTGCAGTGGCTGGTACTTAGCGCTACCATCGCGGTTGCCAACTCTGGAAAACATATTGGTGAGTGCAGTGATCTATTGTTTCTGTTTCAGGGCACAAGGCGTGTTAGCTATATATGCGATATATGTACGGGAGCACACTGGTGCAGTGTGCGGCTGGTATTAAGGGCAGCTACTCTTATACTTAGACACCCGTAAACCTCCTAGAAAATATATTGCTGAGTGCAGTGGTCAATTGTTTCTGCACCAAAAGCTTAAAACGTGTTAGTGCAGGCTGCTGCAGTGGCTGGTACTTAACCCTACTATCGCGGTGGCCAATTCTAGAAAATATATTAGTGAGTACAGTGGTTAGCTATATATATGATCTCTGCGGGAGTATGCTGTTAGAGTGGCTGGTACTTAGCGTTATAGTCGCGGTTGCCAACTCTGGAAACATATTGGTAAGTTCAGTTGTTATTTGATTCTGTACCAGGAGCTCAAGACGTGTCAGCTATATGTGCTATCTCTGTACGGGACATACTGCTGAAGTGACTGGTATTAAGGGAAGCTACTCTTACAGTTGTCAATTCTAGAAAACATATTTCTGACTGCAGTGGTAAGTTATTTCTGTACATTACTGCAGTCAATCACATATTGGTCAATAGAGTAGCCAATTAAAATACATTGTGTAAAAATAAATTTCCATTGATATATTTGCTATCTTCTGTTTTAAAAAAAATAACAAGACATATTTCACCAAATACAAAACTGCATTTAAATGTGTTTTTATTGGTATATTAACGATCCAGCATTACTGGATTGAAAAACTGAGCCCATCTAATCTTAGATATAGTAAAAATAATTACCTACTTAATTAATTTTAGTAACAGCATGAATAGTTCATGCTGTTACTAAAATAAATTAGTACAAAAACTTATGAATTAGTATAAAAAAAATTTGGTATTTTTTTTAAATTATAATAGAGCAAAGCGTGGTAAGGGCAAACATGGCGTGTTATTTAAATATATTAATTGTCAGCTCTTTTACAATTTGGTATCATAATATTATAGATATAATATTACGGGCATCGTAAGAGGGAGATTAAATGCTCAGTATTTTATCAGTTCAGTCCAACAGTTTGGTCAGAATGATCAGAGAATGAACGTATAACCCACACGGACTGACGGACTGAAAATGTTATTGTTATCATGTATTGGTCTTGATAATTCTGGTATCAGTCAAAGTTTGATCAGTCTGACTGAACTGATGCATGTAACCTTCCTACAAAGCGGGTCAACAGAAGCTAATTAGATATATATAGTTTATTTCATGTGGATTACTAAACGCTTAACATGTATTCTTGTACAACTATCCTTTCTAAGCATCCAAGGAAACCTGACGTTTTGATCTGGGATTAACTCACGCAACAGGTAGCTATTTATGCTAATATATTAAGCCGCGTTTTGCTTTCAAATGGGATCATTGTGTTTATACAAACATTTAGTTGTGTACCGACAGGATAAGATTACGATTTACCATCAAATTATATGTGTAATGTGGTAAATTGCGGCTTAAATTGTTTAATAATGTTTAGGTAATTCCGGCTATTGATTAAGTTGGTAACTAAATTGTTTGGGATTTTGTATATCTTTGATTTACTCGTATTGTACATTCATATGTTTAATATATTGAATATAATAATAATGTATGTGACTTTATATATGATGTCTATCTGATTGGTAAGCAAACCTAACTATGCCAAATAGTTAGTGTTAGTTGGCATAGTGGGAGCGATCTATGATATGGTTACGAAGTGATGTGATACTGAAGTGGTTACGAAATGGGCGGCGACAAAGACGAAGTTGAATAACGAGTCTAGTTTAATATTCTCTCTGCTTTATTGTCAATTCAACTATTCGTTTTGTAAACGCGCACCCTAAATGGAGACTACATCGTCTTTAGATTTACTGATTTTTAATAATCTACTGCATCGATTAAATAATCTCAAAAAGTTTAAATAAAATCAAAAATATTTATTGCACTTTTATAACGTTTTAATATAGTTATTTTTTTTTATGTTACCCCAGTTTTTTCTGGCGTATTTTAAAACTTTTACTGATGTTCTACCCTGTATATCAAAACCCCTTGTATGTTTTTGTTACTGCATCTGAATCTACCTGATAATAAGCAGACATACAAATCCATAAATTGGGAAAAATCCATCAATCAATACGTTGTTGTTTTACAGTATTGATCGCTCCCCCTACACCGGCTATGATGCGGTTGCGAAATATGCAGCGATAAAGACAAATTTGCATTACGGCTCTAAGCTGCATGATGCTTTATTATCAAATTAAGTACCCGTTTCGTAACCGGGCCCTGAAAGTAGACTAGGAAATCGATGCAGTACCTAGTCCTGAACACTCTCATACTTAAACCGAAATATGATCACTTGACGGTTTTTGCATCTAAATTTAATATACCCTATTTCACTTTACTTCCTATTTCATTTAACAGCTATACAACAAAAAATGCCCATAAAAATCGGTCCAATAGTTTTTAAATTATACGTGTAAAAAAAAAACAGACAGACACGAATTCTATAAACGTTAAATATTGTTATGTTTTATTATATATACTATTTGGGATCGTTCTCGACATTTTTTTTATTAAGTAGCCTTAAGTAGGTACTATCATATCCAGTTATTGCTAGCTTCTAAAGCTACCTCAGGAAGACATACATACATATCATCACGGGTGCCTTACGGAACCCGAGACCGCCTAGACGGCCCCAGGGTCCCAGCGGAGGGGTTTTAATCCCACCTCGTCGTAGCCGATGGTATGAGTCTACACCGAACAAGTGGCTAGCTCGTCGCGGTGTTTTGAATATCCTCAATAACCCATCTATAAACAGTTTTACAAGTTGGTATAGTGAAACCCGGGCCGATAGCTTAACGTGCTGTCCGAGGCACTATAGTGGTGTGGTCAAACAAATGTACATATTTTTTTTTATTAAAACTCATTGGTACACACCGGCATTCGAACCAGGGAGCTAAGTGTTGTTAAGTCCAAGGCCTAACCAACTCGGCCAACACGTATATAATATATAATATATTGGGAGATGTGATAGATATTAAATTGAATCTTGTAGCTATGGAATCCTATTTCGGCAAATATATTTACATAATTATGCTCAAAACATAAATTATTACCTATTCGTTTTCATAAAATGAATAACGGAAAATATTTATTGTTCTCCCAATGTTATTTTTTTTATCTTTTAATACGGTATGAAATTACGATCTAATATTTATTTAGTTGCTCTCATATTTCTTCATTAATAAGCATAATTTAAATTAATTTTCATTTGTATTTCATTTACTTTGGATATTTACAAAATATGAAAACTCCAATGGCTTTCAGATGCAAATATTGCCGCCTGGAGCAAAAGAAATGCTTTACTAACATTTTAATTAGAGACTGCGTTATTTTTAATATTCCTAAGAACTGTAAAGTTATTTTGAATTTTAGGGTACAGTATTTTTTTTTATATCATAATAATAATAAAGACAAAAAAGTACCGGATGACGCCAGAAATAAGTAATAGTATTTTTTTTTTTTTTTAAATCGCCTGTTTGTCGCTTTGTCTGTTTAGCTTCTTTAAGTGATGCCTAAAAGCCACTCATTGGAATTAAAATAGATTTTTTTCTGACATTAATTATTTTGAGTAGCATTTAACGTTTATTTTATCCAAATGTATCTATTCTCAATTTGGTGTATAGTGTAGGTAAACTATATGTATGTTTGTATGTATTATAATATATTGTATGTATTACTATTTGTATAAGTTTTATTTTATATTAAGCACATGACTCATCTTCGTACACAATCTTAAAGGTTAGCTGGTAGATAATGCCTAAGGCATTAAGTTCGCCTTTAAGTGTTTCAATAAATAAATAAAATGTATAATTTTATAATTTAGCTAGTAATCTCATAGCGCGTCAAGTCACTCGTTTAAAATATCACTTACACGAAGTTGATTAATTTTAATAACGTTGTAATTTTGAAATAAGCTTTTTGAATACATCTCGTATGTTTCACCCATTTATTGCAAAAAAATATTAGTACGTTTATCATGTTCTCGGTGATTATAAAATAACATGTATTAGTATTTTTGCTTCTGGTACATATAGAACAAACCTAGAGCTTAGTTTGTGAATACGTATCTAAAGCCCTTAATATTAACAATATTCAAAATAAAAATACAAGAAAAAGGGGTAAAAAGATATTTCGCAATACCCATCGTATAATCATTGCAAACATTCTCCTGACAATGGCTGTAGTTTAAATAAAATCTTTCACCTGTGCAGGCAACAAAGGCAAAGGGTCTGCCTGTCTCCCAGGACTCGGTTGTGGATCCCCGGAGGGTTGTGTCTTTTTGGATCAAGCGCCGAACTTACAAACTTACTGGGTCACCTTAGATACCGTAACATAAAAGATATAAGTAACATATAGGTAATATACTGTAGCATATACATTGTGACTTTGGAAGGTTGTACCTACCTACCTAATTTGGGCTAATATGAGGCTCTACTGATGTAATCAAACATTTTTTTTTTCATTGAACCATGTTGGCTTCTTCATAATTACAAACTAATAATGTTAAAATTGCCAATGTGTAAAGCCATTTTTTTTATATGCAACATATGGGAAAAGTGGTTTGATTTTTATCAGTAGACTTACTTCACATTAGCCCAAAGTACATACCTTCTGAAGTTACCACATATTTAATAGGGAACCGTATATTTTTCCGGGTTTAAAATAAGCCTATGTGCTATTCCAGACTACAGTTCAGCCGTTTGGGCATGATTGAGTAACGGGTGTTTGTTACACAACTTTCGCATTTATAATATAATATTTATATATATACAGGGTGACTATATACTTTGAAAAGATATACTTTAGGCTAATATGAGGTTATGCTGATTAAATCTAACGACTATTCCCATGGAACCATGTGTCGCAAATGAAAGAAAAATCCCTTCTTGTATGGAGAAGGCAATTTTTTTTACACCCATGCCAAGTACCAAAATTAACAAAAAAACGTAGTAATAATGTTTGCCCAGAACGGGAATCGAACCCACGACCTCGGACACAATGCTAAAAATGCTTAGTAACGCCACGTTAGACCATGGAGGTAAAATATATTTAAGTAACCAATCTCTACTAGATATATAGACCACGACATTCTTTAAAAAATAATTTTAAAAAAAAATCGTTTACTTAAAATTAAAAACATTTCTTAGGGTGGGGTTATATATTTTAGGTGCATAAGCACCTCAAAAAAAAATCTCAGAAACCTTTTAAAAAATATCTATCTCAAGTCCTATCTATCAAGCGTTCTAAGCTCATCGGGATTTAAGACTTAAGAAGCTGACACACGAGAAAACTCCTTCCACTCATAAATATTTACTTTATAAAATAACGTGCGGGCAAAGTTTCCACCTCTCGTGCTCCCAGCGAATTGCTTTAAGTATCAATAACTACTTTCTTCGTATTAGTTATGAATTTGAGTTGAGTGAGGGTACTTTAGCTTATATAAATGGCTATTAGGTGCACTTTCTTGGTTGTATATTTTTACCAAGAAAAATTATTTCGACCAAAAAAAAAGTGTAATTACTGTTTAACTAAGACTCATTTGTCTCTCGTAGCACCATTCAAGTATAGAAGCATGATTAGAAAGCAAGTATAGAAATATAAATATTAGTTTTTTTACTAAAGTTTGGTCGAGGTAATAAATGAATAAAGGCCGCACACTACTTATCTTAAATATATTATGAAAATAAAAAAAATAAAAGTGCGCTGTCATTAAATACAATTCTTCCTCTTCCACGGCAGTAGGTACTTTAGAAAAATATAATAAGATGGACGAATTTAAGTCATATACAGGGTGAATTTAAAAGGATGTACTTTGGGCTAATATGAAGTTCTGCTGATCAAGTCGAACAACTTTTCCCATGGAACCATGTGTCGCAAATGAAAAAAATTTTGGCTTCCGCATACAAATTGGTCATTTTAACATTACTAGTTTGTATGGAGAAGTATATAAATTTAACCCATTAATTACTACATAATAAAAAAAAATTAAATATCCACTATGTCCCGACTCTGTCCCGGCCCGAAGGTTCCCATAACACTGACAGCATTACCTCTTTGTACTGCCAGTGATATCCTTTGTTTAAAGAAATATCTGGACCGGGAATCTCCAGTGATCTCATTTAGAAGAGCACATAGCTTTTTGCTGAATTCCTTGGCTTCAGAGCCCCAAACCCCAGTTGTCTCCACAGCAAATGGAACAAATAAATAATCAGATTTTAAATTTTGATATTTTGTATGTTTCGCCTTGGCTGCGGCCCCAGCAGCCGCCCCTGCTGAGCCTACACAGGCTTGAAGATGTGATGCCGCAAATGTATCAACACAAGTGACGTCCCAGATAAGGCTTCGCCCTCTCTGCCACGGCACAAGCGTTAACCCATCTGGGCGTTTTCCATCTATTCTACTTAACCCACGGGGCTCAATAATACAGGGGACGTTTGCTGAAGTCAGAGCACGGCGAACAATGTCATTAAGGTTATGGTGTCGAGGCAATCTCCCAGCACTTCTACTGCAACTTAATCCATGATGGCCGTTCGTTAAGACTTGCACTCCGCATTCACATTGGTGAGGTTGGCAGATGTTCGCGCCTAACCGTAATGCCATAGCTATTCTTAACGACTGGTCATCTAGAAATGTACCCAGTGAAGGAGAAGGGAGTGCATCCAGCCATAACCCAGACTCAGGTGTTATAGAGGCTTTAAGACGAGCTAAATCGGATCCTAAAAATGTTGCCAAAAGGTTGTTTAAATTATTTTTAATATTTATTGTGTCCCATTGACGCTGTGAAGACAACTGGATCTCCGGCAGAATTTCAGACGTCGATCTAAAAGCCTCCACTGACTCGAGTAGATATGGAATCTCAGAGGTTGCACCTAAGTCGGGTAAAATAGTAGTGACTATCTCTGAGACCCCATAACAAGAAGCAATAAAGGCAGGTAAACAGACATCCGAAACTCTGCGGATTCCGATGCCACCGTATCTAATAGGGAGTGACGCCTGATTCCATTGAGATTCTGTTAAACTGATATTATGTTATGACATATATTATGGAGAAGGCATTTGTTTTTTTTTTTCATTTGCAACACATGGTTCCATGAGAAAAGTTGTTTGATTTGAACAGCAGAATCTCATATTAGCCCAAAATACATCCTTTTAAGTCAGTATATATAATAAAAAAAAATGCAATCTCAAACATAAATCCAAAAGTTCACGACATGTCGTAGCAGAAAACTTACGTAAATACCTACTTGTAATCATTGATGATTACCTACTTATTTATACTTAATTTATACTAATAGTATACTGTGTAGTTATGTACATTGGTACAGTAACAAATAATCTGCCATAGGGTGTTCTGCGCATGCTGATCAGTGGGGTGCATTTTGAGTATGCTACTATATATATATATATATATATATATTATATGTGCTATATAGCATAGGTCAATCAATAGCTGTGCCCCTGTTTTAGTTTGTGTGAAGCACTAGATAATATATAATATATGATAAGATAGACAATTAATATTTGTCGTTCTTTTGTTAATGAATAGCTGCCTAACGAAACGCACTCTAAGACCTCATTGTTAAACTTTTTTTTTTTGACTATTCAGAGCAGACGCCCGAGCGAAGTGGAGTCTAGGCAAATACCGGTGACCGCAACTCCAGGACCCGGAGTCTTCAAAGAAGTGTGACAGGATCGGGCCTGGTTCTCGGCGTAGCAGGTTCAAGGTTTCAAGGATGAGAACCAGTCGATCACTGCCACTGTAGCTAGACTTATTCTTCTTTCTTAAGCTTCATTGAGACTGACGAAAAATCGCCGTTCCGAGATATTTATAGACGATTTTAGAGTTTTACGATTAAAATTCATATTTAGTTTTAATTTATAGAGTGCCAGTATTTTTTGGGTTAGTATGGCGTTTGAAGCTACCTAGCGGTCAGGGGAGACGCTAAGACTTAATGTTTTAGGTGTCTAAAAATGTGAAAATACCTAAAAAATATTTTTTAATTGACAGTATTACCTAATACATAGTTTATATAATGAAAATTTTAATTTAAAATTTTTGGAATCTGATTTGATAACCAAAGCCTAACTTTTCGTGAAAACTAAATGAAAAATTTGGAACGTTCGCAGAAGGGAAATTTCTAGCTGTCAAAATTCTGGAGTATTACATATAACTATTAACCAATTTAACCATGTTTTTACTACCTGGAATTTTCCGAGAAAACGGTGTATGATAATACATGTGTTGGTCATTATAAAAAAAATGTATGAAATGATACAAAGACAAATAAAATAAAATACATAAATATAACATGGAGCGGGTGTAACGTGACACAATAAGATACATAAATAAAATACAATGTAATAGTAATACTTTTGCTATATTTCGCCTTATTAGAGCGTCTTCAGGCAACAATATTTATAAATAATCTAGGTACATATTTTTTTTTATACAATAAGAACGTTTTAGGTCATGTATACATAGTGCCTTAAATAGGTTGTATTTTGGGCTAATATGAGATTCTGCTGATCCAAATTTTTAAAAAAATCTATGGAACCATATGACCTTGGCTAAAGGTTATTTTATTGAATAATACGATAACAATCTGCATTTATTTGAGTTACTTTCTATCCGTATATAGGTGTTCTATGTACCCCATAGGAACAACAGTTAAGGTGGCTCAATATCCGGTCTCATATCCGTCAGTACATCTGCTGTCATTTTTATACAATATCTAATATAGGTACTATATTACTCTCTCTTACCTTAAGACTCGTTTTATTTTTCTTGGTGATTCGCATGACCGTCCCCTCCGTTCTTCTGTCAATAACCTTCTGAAAATCCCGTCACATTTCTTTACCAAATATTCAGATTCATCTACGGTGTCCGCTGCTCGCCAGAAAACTGTAAGATCAGCCTCTTCTAACGGAGTTTTAAACGCTTGCTCACAACTCATTATCTCAATACTTAAACTAGACCCTCGTGGCAATTTTGTTTGGTATGGTATGTATGTTTATGTATTGCGTGTATTATATTATATACCGTATTTAATTAGACTGTTATTAATGATGCATAACATATATATGCATAACATAACAGTATATTTTTTTTTTTTTTCAAAACAGTTCCGCACCCTATGCATATTTAGGTACTCTTAAAACTTTAAAGTTTAGATGGTAGAAAATGTACTATACAATTTTATGCATTAAAGAATTTTAAATAATAAATAGGATCGGATTTTGTGTACGCCATTTCTGTTTAATTTATACATCAGTTCTGTCCTCAAATATGTTGTTATCATTTAGGCACCTTTCAATAATACTGAACCCATAAATAAAATTACACTATTAAACATAAAAAAAGTATATAAACTAATTTATGTAAAGTACGGAAGCAGCGTTAATGCAATTTATAGGCATCGAACACGAATCTCAAATAACGATGTTCCTTTTTCAAATACCTACCTTTATTTTTAATTGGTTCTTTTAATAATACTAAATTTATTTAAAAAAATACCACTATATAGGTAACTAATATTATGTAAAGTAGTACTATAGTGCCCTTAAAGAGCAGCGTTAATGCAATTTATTGGCATCAAACGCGTATCTCGAATGACGGTTCCTTTTTAAATACATACTTTTTTATTTCAAAAATAAGTTCTGTCATTAATACTAATGCCACTATGAAAGAAATTATACCTATTATATAGCTATTTTTATGTAAAGTACGGTGGCAGCTTTAATGAAATTTATTAGCATCAAACGCGTATTTCAAATGAACTGTTTAAATACCCACCTTTTTTTTTTAAATTGATTCGTTCAACAATACTAAATTCATAAAAAAATGCCACCATATAGGAAACTAATATTATGTAAAGTACTACTAAAGTTCCCTTAAAGAGCAGCGTTAATGCTATTTATTGGCATCAAACGTGTATTTCGAATGACGCTGTTCCTTTTAAATACACTTTTTTATTTCAAAAATGGGTTCTGTCAATGATACTAACATAACACCCAGTATACTGGATGTTTTTTGTCACGGTGATAAAAATTTTATATTGTGTTCTTTGATGAAAATAATGAAAAACATATTTTTTCATTTTAGTGTCGCCTATACAAACACAAAGATAAATAAGTAACAAAAAAAAATCTACAAATCACGTTAACTTTCATACTAAACTCACGAATTAAAGCCTATCATTTGTCTAATTGTGTTTTACTTGTTAGATACGAAGACTTATTATGTATTTTTAGGAGTAATTTTAAGCATATAGACGTTTGTTCTTATAATAATTTATTTTTCGGACTTTTTATTTTGAAGAAAAAAATACTTACCTACCTTTTTTATTTTAAAAATGGGTTCTAAAAGTGATACTGGAGGCATCAAAAAAATATTATCATTGTTAAAAAAACACCTAGTATAACTATTATTATGTAAAGTATGGGAGCAGCGTTAATGCAATTTATTGGCATCGAACGCGAATCTCGAATGACGAATCTCATTGACGTGCAAATCATTTGTTCGTAGCTGGATGAGTTTCCATGTCGAGTTCCAACTTCGTGAAACGTTACATCCAATTAGTAAAAATCGATGACGCGAAAGCTCCATTTGAGCGTATGAATTTGACAACCGCTGTCATGGTTTAAAATTTAAATACGGCGCGTCAATAAGTTACGCGAATTAACAAAAACAATACAAAGAGTGGATTTAAATATCGGTATTCGATATTTTATTTATTATGCATTCAGGGGAGTTTTAAATTTGTCGCTTAAAATTTGTAATGTAAAGTACAAAAGGCAAAGACTTGTTTTATAAAACTTTTTTTTTAATATTTTAAATTGTATAATTTGTTGTTGGTATATTTTTTTATTGGAGGACGGCACTTTCACTTTGTAAGAATTTCTGATGGTAAGCAAACTAAAAGTCCATGAATAGGGTCGATCTATATATTGTTATTAATCTGCCAATTTTTTTTTTACTAGTCTACTTCATTATCAAATAGCTGAATCAGCTGCTCGTTTCGTAACCCCACCCTGAAGGAAGACAATCACCTCGACAACATGAAATCAATGCAATAGCCTTCTAAAACCCTCAGACTAAAACCCATGACTAGGTCATTTGACGGTGTTTCATGTGATGAGCAGTGGCAACGAAGATAGTCAGTCGGTCTAGCGAAGTTATTTTTTATCGCATCTAATGAAATTGAAATTGTAAATGAGTAAATTATTGTATTTTGTAATAGGATGGGTTTATTTATTTTATCACCAAAGTTACTAAACGACTAAGCATTTTAATTTTTTATGACATTTCCATAAAAAAGGTCATGTTTTTATCAAAGGTTTTTGTAAAAGTAAATATCAGAAGAATTATTATCGGGCCACCTCCAAATTACAAAAGAGAGTGGAATATAATGTTGGTCTAAATTTATTTAGTATAATTTCTAATCTAGTATACCTATATATCTGTATAATTATATTATTTTATTCAAAAATTTTATTTTATTTTTACGTGACACAAATATGTGAGTTTTTAATTTTAAAACTTATGTATACATAATATGTATTATGGTCAAATATATTATATTTGACCACGCCACCATAGTGCCTCGGAGGCAATTTAAGCTGTCCATCCCTGTTTCAGTATACCAACTATGAAATCTGTTCATAGGTGGGCAATTGAGTCAGTCTATCCAAACACCGCGACAAACTGACCTGTTCGGCGTAGACTCATAATACTGATTACGACGAGCTGGGAACAAAACCCTGCCGCTGGGTACCCTGAGGCCGTTTAGGCGTCCTCGGACGCTGTTGTTAACCCCTGTTGGTGCATATTGTGACGTTTTGCCACGGATATTACAGTCTCACTGCTTCAAAATAAGATTTAAGTTTAGAATTCTTACTTTATGTCTTTGCCTCGAATAGGCAATAAATTAGCACTCGTTACTTTTATATTTTTTTTTATTATCTTTCACACGGTGAAAACAATTTTAATAAGTATTTATTTGTAGATGTCCATGGAGGTGCCCGTGGCCCTTAAATCCCCTCCCCGCAGTTAAGTCCAGTTTTGAGAACAGATGATGTCCGCCGCCATATAAATAAAAAAAAAAAAGTGAGAACACAAGCAATCCGTGAGCGTTGATTGGTTGAAGTGAGAACAGAATATGGCGGCAACGAACTCGTTTGACATTTCGTTATATAGGCCATTTATAGCACATGGCGGTTCCGTATTTTATTATTAGTTTTATTTATCAATTGCTTTTGTTTTGACTTCACGCGCCCTCTTGCGAAGGAGGCAGGTACTAACATGCGTTTCGTATAACGCAGTAGGCAGGAAGCCCCGACCACCATGACCATTATACATACATACATATCATCACGGGTGTCTTACGGCGCCCGAGACCGCCTAGACGGCCCCAGGGTACCCAGCGAATGGGTTTTAATCCCATCTCGTCGTAGCCGATGGTATGAGTCTACACCGAACAAGTGGCTAGCTCGTCGCGATGTTTTGAATAGATTCAATAACCCATCTATAAACAGTTTCACAAGTTGGTATAGTGAAACCGGGACCGACAGCTTAACGTGCTCTCTGAGGCACTATAGTGGTGTTGTCAAACAAATGTACATTTTTTTTTAAATTAAAAACTGATTGGTACTCGTACACACCGGGATTCGAACCAGGGACCCGAAGTGTTTTTAAGTCCAAGGTCTAACCAACTCAGCCACCACGTATATTATAAAGAGATACATTATATACTTACATAATAAATTATAAAAACTATATAAAAAGTGTAGCTTAAATAAAGTACCTACTGTATAAAAAAATTTAACTTTAAAAGCACTCAAATTCATAAAAAGAATAATTTATATTCTCGTAGTACAAAAACCGAAATAAAAGACGAAAAAATTTAATTTCCATTTCTCATGAAACCATAAACACTGATTGTGCAGAAGAAATCTGGTGCGGCAAACTCTGAGAAATCGTTATGGAAGTAGTAAAACGAGAAACCCCGTTAAAGTAACGTCTTTCATCATAATAAGTAACATAGCGCCTCGTTTTGTCTTCATGAAAAACTTAATTTTGAGGTTTTCAAAGAAAAATGGAAGTTATGATCTAGCCTCATTTAATGTCTAGATTTCGGACATTCCTTTTTTGTTGTTTTTGTTACTTTTATTTTATTTTATATAATAATATTTTTCTTTAACATAAAATATTTTATTCCGAAAAATAATAATAGTAATTGAAATTTCCACATAACATATATTTCTATCACCCTAGCCTAAAAACATACTTTAAAACCAAAATTTACCTTTACATAGTTAATTAACATTAAACATTTTAAAAAACTCCAAAAGTCTTTAAATTCAGCATTTTATTATGATACTTTACTCCAAAATTTATTTACAAACTTCGTTGTTGCAAATTTGTTGAAATACCCAAATTTAATGAATAGTTTTGGCGAAATCTTTTTAGATACAATGCCAACTACTTTCAATATCCAATTTGATAATAAAACATGGCCTCAAGCTCTTTCTCAACCTACCGAATTTGATATATTTTAGATATGGCTCATCTCCGTGCTGTCAGTTCATGGGAATCTGGTGACTGGTTAATGGCTTTACCGTCATCAAACCATTATACATGACGATAGCACTTTCAGATTTGCTACTTGCCTTCGCCTTCGTTGCGTGGATCATGTCAGCGAGCTCGGTCATCATTGTCTATCTTGTGTCTCGAGCGAAAGTCTTGGGGTTGGATACCCAGACATGTCGCCTTGAATGATAGTCTTCGCCGCTAGAGTTCCCGCATTTTAAGACGCTAGGACGATGGGAACCGAGTGCTCACGCCATCTTCAACTAGCTTTCCAAAAGCCTGTTTGAAGTTAGGCGTGACCACAGGGCTGGAGCAGCTTTTGGGGACTTTTCCCGGGATCGGCGGCGATCCAGATTTATTATATATATATATTCAAATAATTTATAATTGTTTATTTTATATTAGTTTTATAATATAATAAACGTTATTTTAATTCCCTAAATATAAAAACTCAAATTATATATATCTACGTCTGTTTCTTTTTCCCGACTAGATCATACTGATTAATTATTAGCCCCCATTTTTAAACTACTTCTACATATTATATATTATTTATTTATTAGGTGCCATTTTAAATACTCATGTTACATTATAACCATTATAGTAACAAACATTTGGTGTACATAAACCCTGGTAGTATCATACGTACATATAGATTAAAACCAAAATAATACCTTCTGTTTAAGGTTACTAACCTTGCTAATATACATACGAAAAATATTTAAGTATATGATTTCAAGAATTTATGTCAAATTGAATTAATTAATTATGCTTACTCCTTGCTAAATGTGCACAATTACATTTGTTTCTCTAAACACTGTATCTTCTAAATTTATAGGCATAATGTTATTAAAATATCCTTTTGTTATTTTTAACAAAATTTCCTGACATATATGTATTATGCACCATAGCATACACATCTATGCAGAGACTTACATCTTCATCTATAAACACCTTATAATTTTCTAGGTTACTTATTAAAATTGTATTATTCTTCTATTATTATTTTAAACAAAATTTCCTGGCATATAATTTATAAACCAAAAAAGTACCCCAACCCGTTTACATTTAGGAACCATGCCTAAATGTATCTTACACGTTTTCATCTAATTCCTTACTTATCCTCCCAGGATTTGTCAGCGAAATTTTCTCTTCAATCAAATTGGTACTTGGACGTAATCCTGAACAATCAACGTAGGATTTTCTCACTTACTATTGAATTTATTGAATACGACATGCTGTCTACCTAACATTTTATTCTCCAACTTATATCTCTTCTTATATGTATATAGTATTATAATACTATATATATATATATATAATACTATATAGTATTATAATACTATATAGTATTATAATACTATATACATGGTGACTTTGAAAGGCTGTACTTTGGGCTAATATGAGGCTCTAATGATAAAATTGAATAACTTTTCCAATGGAATCATGTGTGACAAATGAAAAAAAATGCCTTCTCCATACAAACTAGTATGTTAAAATGACCAATTTGTATGGGAAAGCTAATTTTTTTTTATTTGCGTCACATGATTCCATGGGAAAAGATGTTCGATTGGATCATAGTAGCCCAAAGTACAACCTTTCAAATTCACCTTGAATAAGTAAAAACACATAATTGGTAAGTTTAAGTAATTAATGTACACTTATTTTCATTAATCAACTATTGATTTATTCCATTATACCTAACCTAACTCTTAAGAAAATTCAGCATTTTCCGCAAGATTAATACCTTACTTTATACGCACGCAAGGCGAAATCAGCTATTTATACTTAGTACCCCTACCCCTTATTATTTCATACTGTTTAAAAAACGCATAAAAATCGTCCCACCCAATTCTGTGATGCTAATGAATTTAGCGCTGAAAAAAGCGCTGTATACTGAAAATACTTATAATGAAAGCATACATTACAAGTGCCTAATGAGAACATTTACGATGTGTCCGCTTCCTTTATAGGGACCTTCTGTTTACAGTTGCTTGTTTTATATCATCAATTTGTTCTTGGTACAGTAGGCAACAAATAAAAGTATACACATGAATATTTGCCTTTACTCTATCCCTTTGAATTATGATTCAATTTGAGAAGTACTGAACGAAATCTGGTGAATCTGATTGTTGGTTATGGAAGGAAATCCTGTTTCTGAAGTTCTTTTGATCATTTAATAGATTAATTATATAACTAGATGAATGGCAAAGCTACATATTAAAATATTTTATTGTTTTAATGTATTTATGTATGTATCATCATGGGTCCTTACGGCGCCCGAGACCGCCTAGACGGCCCCAGGGTACCCAGCGGAGGGGTTTTAATCCCACCCCGTCGTAGCCGATGATATGAGTCTACACCGAACAAGTGGCTAGCTTGTCGCGATGTTTTGAATAGACTCAATAACCCATCTATAAACAGTTTCACAAGTTGGTATAGTGAAACCGGGACCGACAGCTTAACGTGCTCTCCGAGGCACTATAGTGGTGTTGTCAAACAAATGTACATATTTTTTTAAATTAAAAACTCATTGGTACACACCGGGATTCGAACCAGGGACCTAAGTGCTTTTAAGTCCAAGGTCTAACCAACTAGGCCACCACGTATATAGTATTTATTGTATTTAATATGTAATAATAATTATTATTAAATATTAATTAAATTAAAGATGATACAAAGTACAATTTTAAGTTCATCTTGTTTTTCTCATAATTAAATGAAATAATAAATTAAATTAAATATTTATATTTTGCAAGAATACAGTGTTACAGTATGTTCAATTTTAGCTAATGATCTACCTACATAATCTGCCATTCTGACTAATAAATATTTATTTGCCAGAATTTTTTAAACAAATTGGTAAAAATAGTATCAACATATTTATAATAGACAAAAATAATGTTTTACACTATATATATATATAAATATATCATCATCATCATGTCAGCCTTTCGCGCGTCTACTGCTGGACATAGGCCTCCCCCAAGGATCGCCACAACGACCGGTTCTGGCTGCCTGTATCCATCGGCTTCCCGCGACCCTTTTCAGGTCGTCGGTCCATCTTGTGGGGGGCCTGACTCTGCTGCGTCCTCCAGCACGCGGTCGCCATTCGAGGATTATATATATATATAAGCACAATAATTAACTTAAACCGTATTTAAAAATCTCAATAATCATAACTTTGCATTGCAAGTAAACTTTATAAAAGCCTACTTACGAATATATTAAATTAACTAGCTGACCAGCGAAACTTCGCCTGTGTAACTAACCTTTTACGCAGTGCATGCAACGGAAGCCCTAAAAAGAAATAAATTTTCCCCTTTTTTAAATGTTGCAAAAAAGGGGAAAAATTTTATTGATACTCCGCTCCTATTGGTGGTAACTTGATGCTAAATAGCCTTTCCCGATACCCGAACCCACGACCCACGATACAACGCCAAAGACGCAACCACTAGTCTACGGAGGCTGTCAATATTGTATTTGACAGCCTCCGTATTTAGTATTGCATAGCCCGATAAATGGGCTATGCAATACTAAAATAATATTCTAAATCGGTTCAGTAGGCTCAGAGATTACCTCCTACAACCTCACAAAACTTACAAACCTTTTTATAATATTAGTATAGGTATGTAGTATAGAAGTATAGAAGTATAGATATATAGAAGTATAGATGTATATAACTGACAATGTTCGTTCGACACTAATTAAAACTTAGAACAGTATCTAAAGGATAATCCTTACTTTAAACGAGTCCTACTATAATAGTCAAACTCTGCTAAATTGATTGTTCTAACAAGCTGACTTTGAAACGCCAAATGCTTTAAAAAAAAAAAGATGCGATCAATGTCGAACGTTTGATGTAAGGTGAAGCCACTTTTTGTGTTTGACCAGTGTTTTTGACTTAAGTTTGTTAGCAAACATTATCGGTAAAATAAGGGATGATTTTTCAATTGAATAAATTTATTCGATAGTCGACTTGTATGGAGAACTGTAATTTTTTTTTAATGGAATATGGAGACATACAAGTATTGTTGAATAATTTTATCTGAAGATTGAAAATCGGCCCTAAGTGATTTTATTTAGTAAAACTATTTAAAATTCTAAATTTTAATTGTGGTTAATTATTATATATAAAATATTATAGCAGATTGACATTATAGCAACTAGATACCATTTTAGGTTTTATTCTACTTGTTAAGGATACTGCATTCGTAATTTCTCCATACAAAATAGCTTTCGCACTTAGTATTTGCCAGTCATTGTATTAAGGTTGTGAGTCGAGGGGGGGTGGTTTGATTGTTGGGAGTGGCGTAATAACGAATATGTGCAGGCAAGTAAGTGGGTATCTTCTTTTGTAATTTTTGTAAAATTTTGTAATTAGTTGTAATTTATTTTTATTATATTGTATACCATTATTGTATTTAAAACTTTGAATTTGTGTACATTATTTAAATCTATGGACATTGTCTGAAATAAACGTATTATATTATTATTATTATATATTAATTATCTCTCTGTGCTTAAAGCAATGAAAAAACTTTTATAATATTATAATACAAAAATATATATTACCCAAAATAGATTAAAAGTACGTTTGTTATAGGCGTCAAGATGACTATAGAGCCCTTAATTTAATTTATACGCAACCTGAAACGTAAAATATAAATGCAATAATATTCTTTGTTTAAACATTACAGTATCCGAGATAATTTGGTTAAAAGAAATGAAGTAGGATGTATATATAATAGGGTTGCCATCGGCTCCGGTACACCGGGACATATCACCAGTTTGGAACACTGTCTCGGTTGTCCCGGTTAATGTAAAAAAATCCCAATATTCCAATTACAACGTGTCATACGCGTTCAGCATAATATCATTTTTAATGTTGGACAATTTACACATATTGTTCGAAAACTAAGCACTAGGCTTGTACTATGTGTACCAGAAACTATACGATATAATACATATTATAGTTTATAAGACCGTGACAAACTGTACAGAAAAATATGCTAATACTTTTTTTCCATGGGTGGGAATCGAACCCAGGACCTCCAGATACAACGCTATAGGCGCAACTAGTCTACGGGGGCGGTCAAAGATCAGGTGCACGGATGGGCGGTGATATGTTACCGGCAATGGTATAATAATAGTACTGAATGTACAGAATACCTAGACATTTTATAAAAAAAACCTAATACTTTTAGGTATTTTAAGAAATATCATTTATTTCATACTTTGCCTAGGCAATATACAATAGCAAAATCACGTCAGGTAATGACATTATAATGTGTTTAATACATTATAATGTCATTACCTGACATAAAATGTGTTTAATAGATGAGAGCTGGAAAGGGTTAAATACACAATATCATAAGATAAACTGCAGAGTGACCACCGACTCCGATACTGTGAGATCTCGTTCGAGTTACCACCTGTGGGGTAACCACCGACTCCGATCCCGTAAGTTCTCGTCCGAGTTGAGATCAAAAATGACATACAAATCATATTTACAAACTTCATAATATTATATATATTTTTTTGTAATTAATTAGGTACTCGAACTAGTTACGCATTGGGCAATTCAAATAACGAAGTTTAACTTTTCGTGGTACCAAAAACATCGTTCTCGATGTCAACTCGAACGAGATCTCACCGTATCGAAGTCGGTGGTTACCCTGCTGATCAGAATGATAGTTTACAAAAAAAAAAACTTTTATTTTAAGCTGTTTAATTAAGAAAATACATATACTTAGGTATTTTTTTTATTTTTTATATACTACTTTTTAATTCAATAAAATTAACGTAAACGGTAGTAAATATGTATTTTACTTACTTAATTTTTTAAAAGTTATTGCTGTCCCGGTCAGTACAGTAAGGTTTTATGGCAACCCTAATTTACAAGCAAACAAGTCCAGGGTTTTAATCTTCGGAAGTATAACTGCTCGTTATGTAAATCGAATCCTGAGAAATTTGAATTTCTTTCATAAGACAATTTATCGGAATCGAATACAATAAGACGATCACGAATTTTAAATGTTCATTTTATTAATTAAAGTTGCATGATTTTAAATAATGTACTTACTAAGTAACTACAAATAATTATTATATTATTATACTAATTATAAATGTTAAGATATACGTGTTAGCCGAGTTGGTTAGACCTTAGACCTAAAAACAGTTAGGTCCCTGGTTCAAACTGCGGTGTGTACCAATGAGTTTTTAATCTAAAAAATTATGTACTTTTAATAACATCACTATAGTGCCTCGGAGAGCATGTTAAGCTGTCGCTCCCAGTTTTACTATACTTGTGAAACTGATACTGGTTATTGAGTCTATCCAAACATTGCGACGAGCTAGCCCCTTGTTTGGCGTAGAATCATACAATCGGCTACGACGAGGTGGGATTAAACCCTTCCGCTGGATACTCTGAGGCCGTCCAGGCGGTTTCGCGCGCCGTAAGGTACTCGTGATGATATAACTTCAAAAAACGGCCGAACCGATTTGTATGAAATGCTGTACACAGGTAGGCTAATGTTTAATGCGACATATAATAATATGCTACTTTCCCTTGGATATTACGTGTACAATTATTATTAGCGCGTTTGACAGTTCGGGCATTTGAGAATGTGAATTTAGCAGACAGCATTTTTATATTATTTTTGGTGAAATACAAAATTTAATCCTATTAGTTTTAGGGTCTGTCTAAATCATAAATTGGACCAATAGTTTTCAAAATATTTAATGTGGACAGACAGATAGATAGACATCGGAGTCTCACCATAAGGGTTCTTTTGAACGAACAGATCAATCGTTGATCAAAATTAACGTTTTAGTTAGGTATTTTACTTAGGGACACTGCATTCGTAATCGCGAATTCCGCCTTCTCCATACAAAATTAGCTTTCGTACTTTCAATACTCGATTACCGTTTGTCGCAGAATTAAAATAATATTTTTGTCGGTCAGTGTATTTATTAATGTTTCTGTGTTATTTTTTTATTTTTTTTTAATATTATAATAAAAATAAAAAAATACCCACAACTGAAAGATTTTTGCGTACAATTACGAACATAAAAAAATAATTGAACTTCGACCAACAGTCAAGTTATAATATTGGAAGTACGTTTTTATGGGCGTCAAGTCGACTCCAGGGCCCTTAAATAGAAAAAAACTACACGATACGGGCGAGACGGGTCAGTTGCAATTTATCACGAGAGAAACCACCCAGTATAAAATAATTAAAAAAACATTCCAGGCTAAAAATAGACAATAATAAAAATTGAAACATGTCTTGGGATATATAAAATAATAAAAATAAAATCGTAACCGTCGGACTACATAAAGCGATAGGTCATACACAATCCATTTCAGTTGTGATTGCTGTGCTCGAAACAAAACCGCATCAAATTGGTATCAACGAGTCGACTCTATTAGCGGTTGAACCGTTATTGTAGAAATAAAACTGTTAACATTCTATAAATAGGGTTTAAACCCCGATGTGTACTATACTAATATACACATTATATCTTGTAATAAATACCAAAAATAATACAGTGAGCTTTATTTACATCTACCCCTAAGATTTAAAATAATAATTTAAACAAAAAATAAATAGAAATTCGAAATAACAGCTCGGATTTACAGCGGCTCAGAAGACGTCCTCATAAAAATGAACAAAACTCCCGTCTAGTCTAGCTCAACAATGACAGTACTAGACGCGGTGTCAAGTACAGAAAATTATGTC
Source organism: Monopis laevigella (assembly GCA_947458855.1). Taxonomy (NCBI): domain Eukaryota; kingdom Metazoa; phylum Arthropoda; class Insecta; order Lepidoptera; family Tineidae; genus Monopis; species Monopis laevigella. Next base: position 19,156,229 of record OX381577.1, on the reverse strand, counting down.
CATTCATCCAGCAGCGCCGAGGATTAAGCGGAATGAGGGCGCATCTTCAACCCCTGACTTGTGAGAGCCTCAAAACATTATTTGAAATATTCATGCCTAACTTTTTTCGTAATTTTCAGTTGTTATTTAGGTTTAGTATTAGTTGTTAGGTGGGAGTAAGGTCTCTATAACTTCGTTACTACCGCTCATACAGATGCAAAAACCGTCAAGTGACCTAGTTATGTTTCGATTTTAGTCTATGGGTTCACCGGTTTTCAGAAGACTACTGCGTCGATTTATTGTCGAGGTGGTAGTCTTCTTTCAGGGTGCGGTTACGAATTGACGGCGGCGAGTATATCAAAATATATTCGTAATGCAATTCGTCATTGTCGCCCCTCATTTCGTTTTCGTAATCGCATCATTTAGCCGGCATAGTCGGAGCGATCAATATTCTTTAATAACAATTATTGATTAATCCCATTCGTGGTCTTTGTAGGTCTGTTCACCAGGTAGATACCAAGTCACATGTCGTGCTCCAACAAAAAAAAAAAAATGTGAGGTACTTTATAGAACGCGCTATACATGAATAAGTATACCTGCGGCCAAATTAGGTTTCGTTAGCTTGTCAAAATAACAAATCCTTTATAAACGAAACGACATTAAATATTCAGCAACAATAATATCTAAAAAGGGCATGTACGTTATTCCCTTGGGTTACAGGTGCTTTTGCTTTGACAGTTTTTAGCAGTCCGATGTGGTGAGAGACTTAAAGGATTTCGTTACGTTGACAATCTAATGTTACCTTTAAAAGAAACAGAATGTGGACACTGATAGCGATTAAAATAAAAATGCGAATGGCAAATATAAATACATAAACAGATAGGTAATAAACAGCGTATAAACAACATCAATATATCATATTTATAATCGCAAATGGTTTAGTAAAGTAAATAAAAAACCCTAATTAGCTATAAATAACTTATTTCGTTACAAAATTTAATGCGGTTAATTATTAAAAATACAATTTGCTTTTAAACTACCAAATTAGATGGGTAAGAGATAAGATAGAATGTAAATATATTTATTATAAACATACAATATATTTGATAAAATACATTTATTCGAAGCTAATAATTATTTACTCTAATAACCAATAATATTCCCAAATCTAAATAAATAAAAATTGAATACCTTTTATATACTAAGTATGTTTACTTTTTTTCGCTTCTGAATTACGTAGTTTTTTTTTGTTAAAATAATATTTAGTCTGAACCAAGTGAACTGTAATAAAAAAGTCGTAGAAGTAATACAAATTATAAAGAATGATTATAATTTAACCGAATGCCCCATCGAAAATAGCGAAGAGCCACGACAAAAGTGCCAAGAGCCTGGATAATGTCCTCTGGCACTAATTAAAACTTTGAAACGGGCGAGAAAAAGGGTTGAGAAATATGGCATTCGGAGGATAGTAATAGCACTGTGGCCTTGTTTAATTTCCCTACTTTTTCTTTCTACAGACAGAAATTAGAATATTAAATTCTTTGTGGCTTTACAACTTCGAATCGAATTATGCTGTTTAAAAGAAAAAAAGTGTTTCAGCTCTTAATCACTTAAGAGTTTATTTGCTTTTAAAAAGTTTTTTAAGGGTTGTAATTAATTAACTGACTACAGTTTAATTATACTTCGGAGTTTCGTAATTTTTACTTTTTCTTGATATAATTATTCTTAGAGGCTCTATATGATTTTTAAGGGTGCAGAAGGAAGCGGCGTATTAATTAATTTCCTCATCAATCATTGCTGACCTTCCCCCGAACCCGCCGTCATTCACATTGTTACAAGTCGACGCAATCTCACCAAAATAAAACTTTCGATATTCTTCTTTGTACCATTTCTTAATTAATTTGTCTACTCTTAAGATTGGTTGTCGAAGTTAATAATAATATATTAATAGTATTGTAAGGTCACCTTTAATAAAACTCGGTTTGTTACTTTACTTAGCTTTATTCTTGGAACTTACGGAAGTGATTGTATATAAAATTTAAAGAAACAATAACTTGGGGGGGGGTGTACTCCCTAAATATGGTCACAGGATAGGCTGCTGACGCTACCGTATCCCGCTTCCAACCCTTAGCAGCAAGGTGGTATGCTGACGCTAACCGGCCTTGCTTACTAACCCGATCTCAATGGCTGCTAACGCTACCGCTCGAGACAAGGTGAAGCTATCGAATGAATTATTATACGGAGCGGTCATCTTTATATAGTCCTTCGCTGTGTGACGTCACGATGGTGTAGGTACTACGTAGGTTCTCGAGCACTTGAAATAGAAGTATAGTGTGCGAGTGGGAAGGTATTGGGCTGTGTCCTGTACGATGCGTTGCGTTCTTATTCAACGTACTGTTACATTCTCCCCCTCTGGTGCTGTTAATCGTCCCGATGAAGCACCAGTATCTTATCCGATTCAAGTAGTACTAATTCTTGCGTGGTCGACCTCTACGTCGTATTGGTATTATAGGTTCAGGTGTTATATTATCGCGCTGCTCAAATTTAGTTATTGCAGATGTGTGATATTTTCCAATAACTTCGTTGGGCTTATCAGTATTAGCAACTTCATATATAGAAGATCCATGTTTTTTAATAATAATATATGGCCCATCTCTGCGTGGAGCCAACTTTGCCGTAAATTGTTTATCTTGGCTACTAATTGGATTTGTCCTTATTAGTACCAGATCTCCAGCTTTGTATCCAGGATCAGGTCTTCTCTTTGTATTGCTACGTAGATAATTATCATCTTGCATCTTTTCTATGTTTACTTTTGCGATTTTAAGGTCTGTAACAAGTTTCTTAAGAGTAGGAGTAATTTCAGCAATAAAATTTTCAGTCTGAACTATGGCACTAATATCATGTTTAACATCGTAGGGTGTTCGTAACTCTCGACCGAATGTTAGAAATGCTGAGGAAAATCCTGTGCTCTGACTGTAAGCTGAATTCATTGAGAATCTAATAGCTGGCAGAGTATGTGGCCAATCATGGTGTCTCTTATTTACCATAATGGCAATTTGGGTTTTCATGTCCCTGTTTTTTCGTTCCACTATATTTGGTTCGGGGTGGTAAACCGGACTTAGTGTTTGTTGAATTCCTAGGCAAAAGGTTAATTGTTGCATAACAGCGGAAACAAATTGAGTTCCATTGTCGCTGGCTATCCTACGCGGTAGCCCATATCGTAGAAATATTTCATTAAGCAAGGTCTTAGCACAATTTTCTGCTGTTGCTTCTGTCAAGGCAAACAATTCAACCCATCTTGATGCGGTGTCTTCAACAATAAAAATCCATTTTTCGTTATTTGAGCCTTTCGGTAGTGGACCAAACAAGTCAATAGAAAGTACTTCAAATCGTTGGTTATTTGCGGTTGATTGGTAAAGACCTGCTGGTTTTAAATTTGTAGGTTTATACTTTTGGCATTCATTACAAGTGTTGACGTATTTGATGATGTCTTTTCTCATTCCTTTCCAGAAAAATCTGTTTGATATGCGTCTTTCTGTCCTTTCAATACCAAGGTGACCTGCAGTTGGTTCATCATGAAAAGCTTTTAGGATATCCTCTCGTTCATGCTTCGGGATAACAAGTTTAGCAGCGTCGTCATCTTGATCTTCAGTAATTCTGTACAATACGCCTTTATGCATAAGATAACCTCGTTTTGACCATTGTACAAATTTTTCAGTCTCTCGTTCATCTTCTAGCGCCTTAATAATGTTTTGTATTTCCATATCCTTTAACTGTTCTACTCTTATTGATTTTTCGCCTCGTTTAGGAAGATCTAATTCAGTATAGCAAATACAAATTTCTACATGGTTTGTACATGGTGGACGTGACAGTGTGTCAGCGACAACGTTCATGCGTCCAGGTGAGTACTTTATTTCAAATTGGTAAGGCTGAAGTTGGAGCGCCCATCTAGCAAGACGGCCTGTAGGTGATTTAAGATTCATAAGCCATTTTAGAGGCTGATGATCAGTAATCGTTAAAAATTTCACCCCTTCAATGTAGCCACGAAATTTTGAAACTGCCCATACAATAGCTAATGCTTCTTTTTCCGTGACAGTATAGTTACATTCAGAAGGTATTAATAAACGACTGGCATATTCTACAGGATGTTCTTCTTCTCCCTCCCCCTGCACCAAAGCTGCTCCTATAGCGTAATGGCTCGCATCGGTTTTTATAATAAACGGTAAACTGCAGTTTGCTTGTTTCAAAACTGGTGCACTTGTTAATGCTTTTTTTAATGTTTGAAATGCAGATTCTTGAGGCTCTTCCCATTGCCAAGTAGATGTCTTTTTAGTCAAAGTTGTTAAAGGACGTGCTATTTCAGCGAAATTGCATATAAATCGCCTATACCATGATGCTGTTTGAAGAAATGATATTAGTTGTTTTATATTTTTTGGAGACTGCAGCTGGGCAATAGCTGATGTTTTGTCTGGGTCGGTTTTGAGTCCTTCTGCTACAATGATGTGCCCTAAATATTTTATCTCTGAACATCCAAAATGGCATTTACTTCTATTTGCACGTAGCTTAAAACTTTTTAATCTAATAAAAATCTCTTTTAAGTCTTCAATGTGTTGTTCAAATGTGCCTGATCTTACGATTACATCATCAAGGTATGCTAAAACAAATTCAGCTTTTAATCCTGATATAAATTTATCCATTAATCGCTGGAATGTAGCCGGTGCATTACGAAGACCAAATGGCATACGTTTGAATTTATATGTTCCGGATGGAGTAATGAAGGCGGTTTTTTCTTGATCGTCTGGATGAACCATTAATTGCCAATATCCAGATTGCAGATCGATTGTCGACATAAATGGTGTAGCTTTAGCTTGATGTAGTAAGTCATCTAATCTTGGTAAAGGATATCTGTCTGGTTTAGTAATTTCATTAAGTTTCCGATAGTCGACGCAGACTCGAACATCGTTTTCACCTTTTGGCACAAGGATAACTGGAGCTGCCCATGGAGAATCACATTCTTCTATGATGTCTTTTTCTAACATTTCATCTAGTTTTTCCCTAAGTTGTTCTCGACGATGTGGAGAAAGTCGATAAGGTTTGACTGCTATTGGATTATTACTGCCTGTCTCTATTCTATGTTCAGCGAATGGGGTAGGGTCGCCGTCTTCATTGAAAATAGCATCATATTCTGATAGAAGGTCATTTAATTTAATTTTTTCATGAGGTAATAAGTGTGTAGCTTCGTCACAGCGTAATGAAACATCAAAAGAGTACAGTGGTAAAATATTGTTTATTAGAACATACTTAATTCTAGGGTCTTTATGCTTTAAATTGTCTATTTCACGGGGTTCACGTGGACGTTCCGGGCGTGGTGGTGTGTCCAGCTTTTGAAGTTTCCATGTATCATGACCTGGTGACGTCCGAGGTGTTAATGGCTTACTCGGTGGAGTTGACGGAATTGGCGACAAAACTTTTAGTTCATTGGCCCATTTTAAGAAACTTTTGATTTCCACGTTCTCTTCTAGTGTTGGTTTCTTACAACTTGGATCGTTATATGTGGAAAAATCAATTTTCTGTACCCCGTCACTTGTGTTCCTAATTTGTAGAAATGGATGCTCTTCTATGGGGTTGTCTATAAAGTACCAAATCCTTTGCGCTAAATTTAAAATAATTCCAGCAGATTGAAGCAGGTCTATACCAAGCAGCGTTCTGTTATCACTGGCATCTGGTAGAACGGAAAGTGTAACTGGCAAAACTTTTTTTACTTGTGTCAGTTGCGAGACTTGCTTGAGCCATTGTTTGCGCTAAAAGATTTAATTGATCTTCGGTAGACGATCGTGATGTTGTTGCAACAGATTCTATTAGGCGACTAAGCTGTTCTTCGGTCATAACAACAGATGTCATTTTGTATTTTTATTTATTTTTGTTGTGGGTAGATCAACAATTTATAGTAATAATTTACGTTGGGCGCCAAATGTAAGGTCACCTTTAATAAAACTCGGTTTGTTACTTTACTTAGCTTTATTCTTGGAACTTACGGAAGTGATTGTATATAAAATTTAAAGAAACAATAACTTGGGGGGGGGTGTACTCCCTAAATATGGTCACAGGATAGGCTGCTGACGCTACCGTATCCCGCTTCCAACCCTTAGCAGCAAGGTGGTATGCTGACGCTAACCGGCCTTGCTTACTAACCCGATCTCAATGGCTGCTAACGCTACCGCTCGAGACAAGGTGAAGCTATCGAATGAATTATTATACGGAGCGGTCATCTTTATATAGTCCTTCGCTGTGTGACGTCACGATGGTGTAGGTACTACGTAGGTTCTCGAGCACTTGAAATAGAAGTATAGTGTGCGAGTGGGAAGGTATTGGGCTGTGTCCTGTACGATGCGTTGCGTTCTTATTCAACGTACTGTTACAGTATTGTTAATGGAAATCTACTTCATAAAAAATATGTTAAATGTCAATAGAAAATGGTAAGGGTTGAATTTCGCATTGTTAAACTATTGCCCATTATTTATATTTAAAAAAATCACACCATTTTCTTTTATTTTCTTTTTTTTTTCAATTTACACAAATTGCTATGGTCACAAACTAAGCACTAGGCTTGTACTATATGTACCAGTAACAACGATATAATACATATTATATTTTATAAACACCCAAACCATGATAAACTGTACAGAAAAACGATAATTTTTTTTTTGTCATGGGTGGGAAATCGAACCCACGACCTCCGTACACAACGCCAAAGGCGCAACCACTGGTCTACGGAGGCGGTTTTACATCTTCCTCTATAGTAAGATTTCGTAGGTATTCCATTCGTACAGCGGCTGAGACCGTCTAGACGTCATATAAGAAGACCCAGGGTTTTATTCCCACCTCATCGTAGTCGGACGTATTCTGAGTCTACACCAAATAAGTGGCAAAATCGTCGCGGTGTTTCTATAGACATAAAAAAGTTTCACAAGTTGGTATAGTGAAACTGGGACTCCTTGGCACCAAACAAATTTACATAATTTTAATAAAAACTTATTGGATTTTATGTCTACTTTCGCTCCAACCAACAGCTATCTTTTTTTGCAACAAATGAACATGATTTTTATTTAATATTATTATTTTTTTATCTTCACGCCATGTCTCTTACGGGGTAGGCAACCGTGCGCCATTTGACTCTAACTCTCCTCTACATACTTCTTTTGCCTCGACCACAGTTATAACACTCTTCGCATACATGCACGCCGATTTCGGAAACTTATTTTATAATTGCACCGTTTTTTAAAATTCCTTTTCAATTTGATCATGGTCTTTAAATAAGTTACAAAAATATTTTGTAATAAAAAGTACCTACCTAATATAATTTTAAAAAAATAGCAACGAAAGCACCCGCGTCCAGTTTTTCAGATAACAACATTATCAATTGGCGCCTGTCTAATAAAGAAACTCTACGAAATCATGGGAAAGTATTATTCGAACATTCGAACGCAATCTTTAACTTCCGGTGGAGGCGCTGGACGCAATTAGCTACCGGAACCTCTGCTAATGACCTATACAGAGTCGAGACTTTAGCTTAGAAATACGTATTATTTGTTTTTTTGTTGTATGCTGCGCCATTTATTATATTATTTTTAAATGTTACAAAAATAGGTATATTTTAGACCAGAAATTTTGTCATTTTTTAAGAGTACATTTTCGGTATTTTTTTATACTCACAATATATATAGTATAGATAGAGTAATAAAAATAATTAAAAGAAATTATTAGACCAATAAAAAATAATTAAAAAAAATCGGAGTGATTAAAATAAATATTTTATTTAATAATAACTTTTTTTAATTTTATTATATATTCAATTTTATTAGGTAATGTTATATATTATTTTTTGTTATTGTAAATTTATTTATTTAGTATATTCCTATTTTTAATATAAATATTTATATATTATTGAAAAATAATTAAATGATATATTAATATATGTTACGTACGTGCGTACGATTTAGCTTACCTATTATTTTAAAATTAGTGAACCCTAAAATAGGCATATCTGCAAATATAATATGTTAATTAGGTATCACTATAACGATTATTAATGAATATAAAAAATGCGACAAATGTGAAATTTCGTCTCGAAAGAAATCGTTTGAAACTTCGGAGATTAGAGAAACAATGGTAATTTTGTTCGACATTTTTTATTATAACTAAAAATCAAATCATATAGAAATAGTTAGTTTTGAAATATGTTATTTCGAATTTTCGACTTATTTCCCAAAGTTATTTCAGTACCCTAAAACTGTTATGTCTATATAAACAAAATTATATATATATATATATACTTACGGCGCCCGAGACGTCCTCACGGTATCCAGCGGTAGAGTTCTATTCCCACCTCGCCGTAACCGATGGTATTCTGAGTCTACACCGAACAAGGTGTCAGCTGGTCGAGCTGTTTAAATAGACAATAACCCATCTATAAACAGTTTTACAAGTTGGTATAAACAAAATTTTACCTACATATATAGCTCCGAAATAAAAATCGATATCAATTAATAAATTCTTCTGCGAAACCTAACCCTACGATATAAGTGTTATTCCATAATAATTGGGGACTTTAATTAAAAAGTTTGGACTTGTAAATAACACTCAATATTAACTTAATTTCTTATGACTTCTTAATCTGAAACAAAATCAAATCCGTTAAGTTTATTCGCACCAAACACGGTTTGCGTTATAAAATCTCATTTACTAAACCTGGTGGAAACCGATGAAAAGTTTCTGAAGGTGCCGGCGGCGGTTTGAAACATTAAGGCACGGGTCCACCTCAAAAAATACCTTACTTGTTTTAAATTAATTGACCATATTATTGGCCTTTAGACGACTATATGACATAGAATGCAACCATTTAAATGCCTAACAGACAGTAACTTTTACAGAGTTCTATGTTAGGCAACAATCAGACGACATCGACAAACTCTTATTAAATGTTATAAAGTCTTTTAGACCGACTAAGGGTTTTATTTAGACATCAATATTACTAAATATTGATTATATCAATGTTTAACATTACTAAATAAATGAACTTGCCGCGAAAGCGAGGATCGTGAATTCGAGTCCGCCCACCAGGTTTTTTTTCATTGCATTTTATCTTTAAAAAATTTATACGTTTATCCTGATAAGAAATTTATAAAAATGCATAAATATAAAAATACTGAAAAATGTAAAAAGAAAAACCAGACTCCTCTGCCATCTAGTATTAGAAAGTAGGACTTCTAACTTCACTCATAGAGTGATTAAAAGAAAGCTATTAGAGGGCGTCTGTGTATAAGTAGATAATAAGCAATGACAAAATTCGTGAGGGGTGACTGGAACCTGGTAGGCTCAATGGTTGAGTGCCTTGCAGCGAAAGCGAGGATCGTAAGATCGAGTCCTCCCACCAGGATTTTTTTCATTGCATTTTATCTTTAAAAATTTAATATTACTAAATAAATTAATCTTTACGTCTACAATAATATATAAATTGTATTTTTTAAATATATTTCATTATTTAATAATAAAGGAACAAGGCTTACTTTTATAAAAATAAGTAGGACCTAAGTTGTTGTGGGTTGAGGGAATAGATAATTTTATAAAAATCGTTTAACTCAATTTAATGTCAGTTATGTTAACCAAGCACAAAATTCGAAATATTCATCTGTCATGTTTATGATAAAAAGGATACCAGCAAAGGTATATCCTCGTCTTAAAGTAAACAGGGCCAAGAGGGCGGAATGCATCACCTTTGCCTATAATAAACTTGCCCGGGGGAAGACCTCTGCTTCCTTTATTTCAATTTTTGTTCAGGCTGTTGGAAAACTTTTGGGATTATATGTTTTTTCTTCTAAACAAAATATTTGCCTACTTACTTATTCTGCCTTAACTACTACAAAACAGAGGAAAATGTTTCCAACAGAGTTTAGTCATTTCCATTTTAACCGAATTATAAGTTTGCTTTTTTGTTAGAATAAAAAGCTGCTTTAATATATTGGTGTTTATATTATCATTATTTTTTAATACACTAGCAGCTATTGCTAATGCGTTTCTGTTAAAGCTTCTTTCTTTTGTTTTTTAAATTATTAACTACTAGCGGCCCGTCCCGGCTTCGCACAGGTTTGTATAACTTTAACTATATGCTCAGCGCACGCCACGGAAGGCCTCAGAAACGATACTTTTCCCCCGTTTTTAAAACATTTTTGGTTACTGCTCCACAACTATAGGACCTAGCGTGATATTATATAGCCTATGTTACTTCTGAATAATGCAGCTTTCTAATGGTGAAAAAATTATTGCAATCGGTCCAGTAGTTTTTGAGTTTATTCATTACAAACATACAAAAATGCAAATCTTTCCTCTTTATTATATTAGTATAGATTAGTATAGATATATTAGTATAGATAGTATAGATTAGTATAGAAGTATAGATTGGTGCACTTATAATTATCCTCTGTCAGTTGATTCTTTGCATCCACAACTCTGTTATATATTAATGTTATTTTTTTATTGGAGCACGACATGTGACTTTGTATCTACCTGGTGGTGAGCAGACCTACAAAATGACCCATGAATGGGGTCAATCAATAATTAATAATTGTTCTTAAACAATATTGATCGCTCCCACTATGCAGGATAAATGATTCGTTTATGAAATGGGGGGGGGAATCAAGATGAATTGCATTACGAGTATATTTTAATATACTCGCTGCCTTATCGTCAATTCAACTACCCATTTCGTAACCGCACCCTGAAAGGAGACTACCACCTCGACAAGAAATCGATGCAGTAGTCTCCTGAAAATCGGTGATACCACTGACTAAAACTGAAATATGACTATGTCAATGGACGGTTTTTGCATCTGTATGGGCGGTGGTAACAAGACGGGTCGGTCGGCCTAACGAAGTTATAGAGACCTTCCTCCCACTTAAAAAATTAAATAAAAATTCTAGGTTTGCAAGTTTTGTGGGTCTTTGCCAGCTTATTTGTTTGTATATGCTGTGTGTTGGTGCTGAGTGTGGTTATGTTGAGTAAGCTGAACACATCGTAATGTCCGCTCACGATTTTAAATGTGATAATCAGGTCGCTATTTGCCTTCTTACTTTAGCGTACTCCAAGTTCTTTTAGACGATCTTTGTACACCATTTTTCGGATACCAACAACTACGAGTATTTTGGTGGTACCACGCTAGACTTTATTAATACTAATATCATTATTTTTTTCAGCCTTATGGTAAAATATTGCTTTATACGGTATAACTTATAGCTTTACCCTTTAAGACAATTATAAATCATCTCTTCTGTATCGTTCAGTGATTTTCTTTTTCTTTCATGTCATTTACGATGCGAAGTCTATCCTTCTGAAATGCAAAGAAGAACGGCAGAAGTCTCATCGTTTAGTAAAGGGGATTAATAAAACAATATTTAAGATATCTAGCGTCAGTTTATAACCTTATTGGTATTTTTGTTTGGTTTTAAAATAAATTTTAAGCATTATCCTTTACTACGGTACGTTTGTGGACTACATTTTATTACCTGACTTTCAATGGCTGTAACGAGAACCAACTTCCAACTTCATAATAAAATATTTATATTTTATTTTTAATATCGTATGCGCTATAAATAAATAAATAAAATAAATACCATCACGGCCTATTTGGCTCCCGAGAACCGTTTAAACGGCCTCAGGGTCCCAGCGCTGCAGCGGAGGGATTAACCCAATCCTCATTTCGCCGATGGTATTCGGAGGCAACACCTAACAAGTGGCGGTGTTTATGATGAAATAGCCTCGTTGTATAAAGCGGTCACCCATCCCAGGCCTGCCTTGTTGTCATCTGCTTAACCTTGTTATCAGTTGCGCAGTGACTTAACCACTAGGCTGGGGCCGCTTTTTTTGCGCTATAAGTTTGTAATAAGTATATTTGTGATTTTTTAACACAACCATAATTTATATATATTTTTAACGTCACAGAAGAAAGGAATAAACCAATAGTTTAATCCTCTCTTGCAGGCCAAATTCAAAGAATAAAATAGAACGCATCTCTAGCTATCTCACGAATAACAGTGGCCGTAAGCGGTACCAAATCCAAATGAAGGGATAACCGGTCATTTCAATTCTTTATCGGTCTAACTTCCAATCAGTCACGTATTGTGAACCTCACATGTTGTGTTGTTCTTACGGAGATAACGTCAATGTATTTAGATTATAATTTTAATTTTAGAACATTAGAACTTATATAGCTTCTCATAAGTAAAATGTACAGAGGTTCCACCATTAGTTTTTGCTTCAGATTAACGTTAATACGCGAGGCACCACCAATAAGAGGTCTTTATTTTAAAAATAAAGCGATTCCTTTGGTTGGTTACTCACGAATTAACATTACGTTAATGGAAGCAAAACTTTTAGTAGAGCCTCAGGGCATTTTTCGCAACACAGCCTCCCAATTAATTTTAGAACCTCAAGGTCTTATGCGCGATTTAAGTTTATTACCTTGGAAAATGGGTCGTAGTTTGATGTGGAACGCTTCTTGTGTCGATGACTTAGCAACTTCTTATCTTCCAAGGACAATAGATGGGCTGGCAATGCAGCAGATGCCCAAATTAACAGTCAAAGTTAACATAGGAATTTGTGCCGCATGGGTACATTAGGCTCAAATAAACTAGGTTGCTGGATCATACATCTTTTAAAGATTCAGCCCCGCATGCTAAGTTGTGTTTTCCACTACACTTTCACTTAAGGATATTCTATCCTATTCTATGTTTCTTGTTTTGATATTTGGTGGAAAGACACAGACGTTCCTTGAGTAAAAGTGGAAAACAAGAAGTGAGAGTGGAAAACGAGGCTATGCTAAATAGATACTAAAAGGAAATCTATTCCGCGTTCTGGCCACCATGTCTCGCGACATCGATGAGGATTATTTTATTAGGTAAGTATAATTTTAAGAGCACTCTCAGATAAAATTCTTAGCTATCCATGGATTAATCGTACGGGTGCCGGGTCCATCACGTGGTTGGAAGGCAGGGGAATCAACTGCAGCGTTCCCAGACTTGAGACCACGTAGGTTTAAAGGCCTTTTGAACTCTTACCTGCACTATGTTCACTACCCTCTCTTCTCAAACAATACACCTATCAATATACGTATATACCAGCCACGTACATATATACGTGGTGGCCGAGTTGGTTAAACCTAGGACTTAACAACACTTAGGTCCCTGGTTTAAACCCCGGTGTGTACCAATGAGTTTTTAATCTAAAACTGTATGTACATTTGTTTAACAACACTACTATAGTGCCTCGGAGACCACGTTAAGTTCGGGATTAGAAAACCCGAACTACCGAACCCCGATTAGAAGCGCCCGTGAGGCACCCGTGATGATATTTATTTATTTATTTTTATAATTTTAATTTATTTATTTACATACATACATATCTTTACGGGTGCCTTACGGAGCCCGAGACCTGTAGACAGCCCCAGGGTACCCAGCGGAGGGGTTTTAATCCCACCTTGTAGCCGATGGTATGAGTCTGCACCGAACAAGTGGCTAGCTCGTCGCGATGTTTTGAATAGACTCAATAACTCATCTATAAACAGTTTCACAAGTTGGTATAGTGAAACCGGGACCGACAGCTTAACGTGCTCTCCGAGGCACTATAGTGGTGTTGTCAAACATATGTACATATTTTTTTAAATTAAAAACTCATTGGTACACACCGGGATTCGAACCAGGGACCTAAGTGTTTTTAAGTCCAAGGTCTAACCAACTCGGCCACCACGTATATTATTTATTTAATATTTATAATATAATATATTATTTTGTATTGTACGAGAAGTTTGCATGAGCATAACAAATTGCCTATGTTCTAGAAATTCATAACAATTCAAAAGATAATTTACAAGCAGCTTCAATTTGAATTATATCGCGGAAAGTGCGATTCTTCGTCATGCGATCTCTTAATGGCGTAATAAACTGATGCAAAAGAAAACTTTGTACTGTTGCGGGCCGTCTTGTGCCTTTTGCGTAAATCTGTTAGAAGCAAAATCGTCACGTGCTAGCGCTGATGAGCCGCAGACGTGTTATCACTAACTCGCACGTGACTCTCACTACACGCCCAAAATCTCAGCTTCATTTCCCAAGAAATGTAGACAAATTTAATAAAAATACGTTGAGTATAATGGCCATTAGAAGAGGATATAAATTGCGTTTGGCTCATCTACCACGAGGAGACACTAGAGAGCATTCCTAACGTAAATCATGTTATGAATATTTCCGTAGTAAAAAGAGAATATTGACTACATTCCAGTCCATGTACTTGTTGAAATAAATTAGTTAAGTTAAATGGGGCGTTTGGAAATCCAATTAAACATTGGAAAAGAAAATAAATTAACTGAGAAATTTTACAAGTGAGTAATGAAAAACCCTTTTATCATATTTCAATTATGTCACGTTAAGTAATTTTCTTACCATAAAAAAATATTATTACTTCTGTTAAAACGAATAGAATTTATTTATAAATAAAATAAGTTAGTTATAAAATAAATTACTAAAAAGACTTTGTAATTTTTTGACCTAATTTTATATTTCTAAGTAAATATAATATAAATTTATATTAGAGATATAAATAGTAAACAAACAATTTTATTTTTAATAGATCCATTGAGGGTAGTTATACCTTGGTAATAAACCAACAATAAAGTCTATGAATAGAGACAAATACCGCAGTGTTTATAGTTTATTTAACAACTAAAAAGACTTAGGCCCGGGTGCTAGCATCTAACCATTGTTATATTGACGTAGTAAAATGTTTTTAACGGATAATCTAAGGTTTTATCATTGTAACTATATATAATTAAATAAATGTAATGTATACATATATATAAATAATCTATATATTTTATAATCGGTATATAGTATAAAACAACGTCGCTTCCCGCAGTTGTCTGTCTCTATGTACCTACGCTTAAATCTTCTCAACTACGCAAAGGTTTTTGAAGCGGTTTTCACCATTATTTAGGTAATTTCTTGCGAAAGGTTTATATGTATAATACATAGTAGTGTAGAGAGACAATGTTCTTAGCAAACCATGGATTCACCATCGCGTGGTTGAATGGCAGGGGAATGAACTGCAGCGTTCCCGGACTTGAGATCGCGAAGTAGGTTTAAAGTCCTTTGAACTCTCACCTGCACTGTGTTCACTACCCTCTCTACTCAACCAAATACTATATAATCCTGTTAGCGCCATCCTGGAAACACGCTCCATTAAAGTTCCGACGGTTTACTTTGTCTTTTCTTGAGTTGTCCCTCCTTTACAAAAGTAGTCAGTCTTTCATTTGTTGTTAATCCTTTTCTGGCTCTAGCAATACTGAGATTTACAGCTTCACGAATAATTTCTAGAACTTTATCATGTCGGTGCGAATAATGACCTTTTTCAAGTAGAGTTTTTCTTCAGCAAGTATATGTCTGGCAGTCCCTACAGCAACACCGCACAATGTACATGTCTTATCTGTTGCCTTCCCCCATCTTACCAGATTACTCTGGTCAGGTAGGGACATTTGAAAGGCATTAAGATGCGCCATTTCAGGGCTGGAGGAATACAAACTTCCCCCAAAGTAAGCCATTCATTCTGTACTTCTAGGGTCATCGCGTGAACTCTGTAGCCATGTTCTTCATCTTCCCTAAGGACAGATTTAATAACATCTTTATCACATTCCCTTTTCTTCCAACCTAACCCCTTTTTGCTGATCTGGGCACCGCTCATAAATGATTTATGAAACTGAAGTCTTGACTCCATCTCAGAAGCCAATGAGTCTTTTAGAAGAGATGCAATCAGATTATCCTGAGAGTTACTCAGGATTTGTTGCTTGGTTACACGTAGATGTTTGTACAACTCAGATGGCTTTTTAAATTCATCCCAAATTGTTGCTGTCCCCTGAACAGCGTAGAGAAGTCAGCGCCCTGTGCTAATCCAAGCCAAGACTTAAGTTTTCTTATGACAGTTGCATCTAGATTTACCAGAAGAGTTTTGTTGAAGTCGTATACAAGAAAAGGCCATGTTAGACGAGATGTTAGGTAGTTGTCATAAATCCAAGCTTTCTTGACATTACTAATTGGCTGTTGATCTACCTTATTGATGTCATTAATAAAGCGTTCCACAACCACATCTAAGGATGGTGTATTTCCTTTAAAATCGATCCTTCTGCATATACATATAATTAGTAGTAATCTGTAAGAAGCCGGGGCGGGTCGCTAGTCTACAATATACACAAATGTTAGAAGTCTAAGACTTCGAAGGTTAATTTTAACCACTTGTTTCGCTTATAAACGGAAACTTCGCCGTTTTGACGTTTAACGAACGATTTAACTGCTAACATGCTTTTATCAACTCGGCGTTAGTTAATAAGGTCCCACCTCAAACAATCAATTATTATACTTAATCTAATTTAGTGAAGATAATAAATATTTTGGACAACATTTTAATATTAAACTTGTTTTTGAAAATGCCTTCGTCAATTACGTCTAATTACCAAAATGAGAAATGAGAAAAGTTCAATCTGGAAGGTAGAATCAAGTTGAGAGATTTTTTTAATGAAGTTATGACGTCACTTTGAAGAGAAAATTAATTTCTTACTTTTAGATAACATTTTCAACTTTTCTTTCATTGATTCCACAAAACATGAAAAGTGGTCATATTACGTTTTTATTTCTTCGTATACAGGGTGACTTTGGAAGGTTGTACTTGGATAATATGAGGCTCTACTGATCAAATTGAACAACTTTTCCTATGAAACTAAGTGCCGTAAATAAAAAAAACTTCTCCATACAAGCTAGAAATGATAAAATAATCAACTTGTATAGAGAAATCTTTTTTTTTCATTTGCGACACTTGGTTCCATGGGAACAGTTGTTCGATTTCATCAGTAGAGCCTCATATAAGCCCAAAATACAATTTTATATAAAATGATAATTATGTACAGAAGTATAAAATTATAGAATTAGAAGTTTGGTTGTTTCTTGTTTAATAATGTGGAACCCGCTAAACTGATGAAATTTGAGACACAGATTTGATATTGTGTGAAAAATTTAAAGTTTGATTTTATTATTTTAAAACAGGGATCAAAAATTTGATATATTTTTTAATATCTTCATTATATAATTAAAATGCCTTAGGCATTAAGTTCGCTGCATATGTTTTTTTATTCGTAATTTTGTGCAATAAAGTATAAATCATAAATAATTTATTTGTTCACGAACACAGTTTTACAAAATTTTACAATTTCAGTTGTTAATACAATTTTAAATAGTTCTCTATTTTCCGCCCGAGAGTAAGTATTTACAGTGGTATTTTATACCTACCTACCTAACAATTTATTAACCAAACAATTTAATTCAATACAATAATTAAAATTACAAACATATAGTAGGTACTGTCAAAGTCATTATCATATTTTTAATCGATGTTTAAATAATTAGCACAACACAAGATCAAACATTATATATTTTAAATAAATATTTTTACAAGTGTTTATATCAGAGATCTAGGATCTTGCTTGGTAAAACTTGGTCTATGATTTATATAGACTCAATAAATTAACAATATATTAATAAATATCAAAAATGCTAGATTTTGTGTTTCTTTTTTAATAATCCAAATTAAACTACAATAGTTACTCCTTACAGTAGGTACCGACATCTTTATCTTTAGTTAAGTTTAAACTTCCACGGATAAAAAAAAATGTGCGTGCTGTGGATTGGATAAAAAAAAAACAAGTAACGTAAATGTACCAGTATTGGAAAATATATATATTTTTATATAAAAAAAATATGTAAACTTAATTTAGGTATTTAGTTTGTATAAATAATTAATAACTCATTTAATTTATTTTAGTAGGCATATAGTAATAATTTGACCGTCTCCGTAGACTAGTGATTGCGCCTTTGGCGTTGTATCCGGAGGTCGTGGGTTTGATTTCCACCCATGGCAAATAAATATTAGTAAGTTTTTGTCATGGTCTGGGTGTTTGTATAACATGTATTATATCGTTGTTTCTGGTACCCATGGTACAAGCCTAAAGCTTAGTTTATGACCAATGTGTTTATTAAAGCTAAATAGTTTTATTTTATTTCAATGTTCCTAAAGTTGACACTAAAGCTCTTTCGCTAAAATATAACAACTAAGCTTAGAAAATAAAGTTAACAAATAAATATTTAATTATAACTAATGACTATTGAATGTTTAGTTGCACTATAAATAATTAGTAAAAATATATTGCATTTACCAACACTATCTACCTATATGTAACTTCAGTCGGCGCCCGAGACCGCCTAGACGGCCCCAGGGTACCCAGCGGAGGGGTTTTTAATCCCACCTCGTCATAGCCGATAGTATGAGTCTACACCGAACAAGTGATGTTTTGAATAGACTCCATAACCCATCTATAAACAGTTTCACAAGTTGGTATAGTGAAACCGGAAACGACAGCTTAACGTACTTTCCGAGGCACTATAGTGGTGTTGTCAAACAAATGTACATACATTTATTAATTAAAAACTCATTGGTACACACCGGGATTCGAACCAGGGACCTAAGTATTTTTAAGTCCAAGGTCTAACCAACTCGGCCACCACGTATACTAAAAAACTGAAATCATAAGAATATATTTTATGTAAAACTAAAAAGAGTGAAACTAAAGGATTAGATTAAATGACTCTTTTAGTTTCATTATTAATTCATTATAAAAGAACACTCTATATTTTCTAATTACTCACAAGACAAAAGTTTAAATTTGATCAAAGTAAAAGTAAATTAAATTGATATTAAATAGCGTAAAACTTTCCCAAATTTAACATGGTAGGTAGGTAGATATCGCCACAAAAGAACTCAAGTGAATTTGCGAACGAGAATCAATCGGTAACTGCTAACAAAGGCGTTCAGATTTTAATCTTCTCTTTTGGTGAGCTTAATTAACTGTACAAATAGGGCCTGGGCTTTCTTTCAGTATCCATTGATCTGGGAGAGGGCCGTATAAATTTGTTTGTAATAACACAATGAAGATGAACCTTTGTTCATGAACGTTAATTTGTATACAGTAGACGATAAAATTTACTCCTACTAGTATTTTTTTTTCTCGTTTTCACATGGTATTTCGTTACGTTGGTTTTTAAAAACGGAAAACTTATTTCGTGTTTCTTTATAGATCATTATTATTATTTTCAGATACAAAAACCGTCTAGTACTAGTCTATTTCGGTTTTATTCTGTGGATTCACCGGTTTTCAGGAGATTACTGCATCGATCATCATTTCTTGTCGAACCGCACCCTGAAAGGAGACTACCACAGTCTCCTTTCAGGGTGCGGTTACGAAATGGGTTAAATTGACAATAAGGCAGCAAGTATATTAAAATATAGGTACTCGTAATGCAATTTGTCGCCACTTATTTTGTAATCGCATCATTTAGCCGGCATAGTGGGAGCAATAAATTTTGTATAAGAACAAACTCCCTTCATGGACTTTGTAAGTCTGCTCACCACCAGTCACTTCCCGTGCTCTGATAAAAAAAAAGATCTGTGTAGATCGATATCTCTGAACTATTTGACCTCCGTAGTCTAGTGGTTGCGCCTTTGCCGATGTATCCTTTGGTTGTGGGTTTAATTCCCGACCATGGCAAAATTATATTAAAGCGCTTTTCTGTACAGTTTGTCATGGTCTGGGGGTTTTCAGAATATAATATTTTTTAGTATTGTTGTTTCTCTACCATAGTAGGTACAAGCCCTAGTTTGTGACCAGGGCCATGTGTGTAGTATCCTTCATGTTATTATAATTTAAATTTCGAATAGATGTAGAGTTTAGTGTCTTCAAGGTACCGGAAGAATTCTCTTTCACAAAATTAATTTCCCAAAGAGAAATATTTAAGAGAGTTTGATTATAGGTAGAAAATATTATCATAGTAAATATTATCTATATTAAAGTAAAACTAATGTAATTTTGAAAAATTATAAGTTCGTATATTTATAAACACATTTTTTTAAATATATACCTAAGAATAATACCTTTTGATTTACTATTCAAATTACTAAATTTTACTTAATAATGATCTTAACAAATCAATATCATTACGGGTGCCTTACAGCGTCGAGACTGCCTAGGCGGCCTCAGGGTTCCTAGCGAAGGGGTTTTAATCCCACCTCGTAGTAGCCGATGGTAACAGTAAACGCCGAACAATTTAATTAATCTTAAGAATCACAAATATTGTATTTATAAAAAAATGCATCTAAACTAGCTAGAAAAATGGGTAATTAAATACCTACTCTATTATTAAAAAAAAAATCTACGAACTAATAAATTTAAAACATTTATTTTCAAGAAAAAAATATTTAAAAATTTATTATCTACTAACCTATATAAAAAAATATATATATAATACCTACAAATTACAAGAACCTTGAATTAGAACATTTTTTTTATTATATTGTGTTCATTTTAGTCTAACATGTTCTAGAAAGTTATTATACCTATAGTATACAGTATTTGATTTACCAATTATTAATAACCTTATAATTATTACAAACAATTATATGCACATGTGACCAACGAATAAACGCATCTCGATTTAAAGTAGCCAGCAAAATCGGACCAGTGACCACATTAATAATTTATCAGGCACATGACGGCCGTTGCTAATAAAGCGTGGAACCATAGACCAGAATTAGTAGACAGGCAGATAGTATCGTCTCAGGTAAACATAATGCGTGACTTATTTTTGCCCATTCTCCTACGGTGTGTGTAAGCGCTATTAAACTAACCCCTTGAAAACATTAAAGCTGTCTAGAATAATCAAATAAAAAAATATCTTTGGCGCCGTCCATTTTGTAATCGCATCATTTACCGAATAGTGTGAGCTAAGTTAAACAACAATTTATTAGTCGACCATATTTATGGACTTTGTTGGCCTGCTTACATCAGGTATATACAAAGTTACATGCCGTCTCTAATTAAAAATCTTAACTTTAATTATAGAATAACTACAATAGCCAACGATAAATAAATTTCTATCCACTTAATTCAAATTGTGTAACTAGTGAGAGACAATATTCTTAGCTACCCATGGATTACCCATCGCGTGGTGGAGAGTGAATAGACAGGAGAGTGAACTGCAGTGTTCCGTTGAGACCTCAAAGCAGGGTTCAAGGCCTTTCCATATTAAACTCTCGATCACTATCCTCGCTAACCAAGTAGTGTGGTCCTTTAGAATGTTTGTTTATTGTATGGAAAGTCTATTGAAATCCCTGATTTATTTGTCGTAGAGCAAACACGGGCGTTCGTGTCTACTACACATTCTTTTAGCCTATCCGAGTTTTCTGTGGCATGGAATCAAGCGGGAAATATTAATAAAAGCAGCTTGCATCCGGAACTGCTGGACTCGCCCGTGACTAATGGCTTGTTGCGAACTTTCATTTAGTTTCACATTTAATTGAACAAACAAATTTTGTTACTCATTTACGTAATATTTTTCGCTTAAAATGATAAATGGCTGTATTTTAGATTTTTAATTAGACTTTTAGCTTTATTGTTTTGGAACGTTCTTTGGCCTTTGGATGAGTATGTAGGTACCTACATGAAATATTTTATGTATTTAATTTTATTGTTGGTGATTTGATTTGTAAGTTACAGGTGTTGATGCCACAAACAATTTAAAACTATATTATCATAATGGATTATCTTTCTTGTCTGTGATATTTATTTACCTTATTTAGTTTATGCTAAATTCCTGTCAACGTATTCCCTTCCCGCTCTTGCATACACATATGGAGTATTGTTGTCTCACTCACTTTGACAACTAGTGAAAGCTTCATAAATTACCGGCGAATTCTAACCTCCGCATCTACGCCGTGCGCACGAGCATATTGGATTTTGGATAAAATTACAAATAAAATAATCCATTACTATTATTTAGTTACTGAAAAGGTACCTACCCGCATCGCATTTAAAACGCAATCTTCATATTTATATGTGCATAAAATTTAATAATAAAATCTGTTATTTATTAATAAAATCTGTGCCAATATGTCGGATTATGAACTAAAATTAAAAGTTGTCACATCCAGGCGTAACCAATTGTTTGCCCGCATACAATCCATTTATAATGTGTCAAAAAAGTTGGATGAGGAAGGATCCTCCAGAGAAGCATTTCTTTCCTCCTGCATTAATTTGGATAGTCTCCGTGATGACTTCCAAAAAACTGTTGAAGAATTTAATATGTTAACATTAAAATTAAAACCTGAGGCTGTCATTGATGACCAGACATGGGCATCTTTTGAGGAATTGTATTGCAGGGTTAAATATAGGTACTCATTGTTACTACCTTCACAAACATCGGTGAAAGATGTTAAATGTGACATAGTTAGACAGCATACCCGACTCCCACCCATTGAACTTCTTTCATTTGATGGAGATATAAAATCATGGCCTGTGTTTTATGCTAGTTTTAAGGCAACTGTTCATGATAATACATCACTTTCTGACTCCGAAAAATTGTACTATTTGATGGGAAAGCTATCAAGCAAGGCCCAGTTGGCATTTGCTGGGACTATGCCTTGTGAACAAAATTATTATTTGATATTGAAGTGTTTAACAGATAAGTATGAGGACCAACGTTTGTTGGCCTCCTCATACCTTAATCAAATTTTTGACCACAAAGCTTTTTTTATATCATCCATAGGTAACTATGAACTATTTCTAAATAAATTTGTAGCATCAGTAAATGCCATTAAACATTTAGATTTTAAAAATCTTGATGATTTTATATTTTTAAGCATTGCTCTCAAACTCTTGGATGCTGATACAGTCAGGGCGTTTGAGATGAGTCAGAGAGATGTTAGGATTCCAACATTTGGAAGTTTGGTCGCTTTTATAAAAGACCAAGCACGAATTTTACAAAATACTCAAAGTAATATTATAATAAAAAAGGGGGTTAGGCCACAAGATAAACCACTTAAAATGCAACAAACATTTGTGACTGTGTCCAAACCGCAGCACAAGTGCTTGTGTGACAATATTGTGCATGAACATTTGTATAAGTGTCCATCTTTTTCTGAACTAAGTCCTATTGAGCGCTATAATAATGTGAAAGAATTAAAAGGTTGTATAAATTGTTTAAGTATCAAGCATAAAACTTATGCTTGCAATTCAGGTTCTAATTGCAAACTGTGTAAAAATAAACATCACACTGCACTGCATTTTAATAATGTAAAACCGGGTTCGAACCGTCAATTAGTAAACGCGACCACCGTGCCATCACCCGCCGAGCCCTCGCGTTCGCTCGCCTCGCAAAGTCCCGTCGCAGAGGCAAGTGGCGTATCGTTTTGTGCGACATCCATTGCTCGTCCATGTGTAAAAACTTCCAGATTATCTATTAAAAACCCGCAATGTATAGATTCCGCAACTATTTTGCTAGCTACTGCTGTTGTCTTAGTACGCGATTTGAATGGTATAGAACATGAGGTACGGTGTCTACTAGATAGCGCCTCGCAAGGCAATTTTATAACATCTGAGTGCTGTTTACGATTAGGATTTAATAAATTAATTACTTTAAATAATTTAAAGGTTAAGGGTATCGGTGGCACCGAGAAATCAGTGAAGGGTTCCGTAGCCTACCAATTTTCATCACGTTTTAATCCGAAAATTAAATACAATGTCTCGTCTTTAGTAGTTGATAAAATTACTGAAAATCTACCTACCGCGTTGGTTGATGTATCCGCATTACCTTTTTTGCAAGGATTACCGCTTGCTGACGAATCGTTCGGTACGCCTCGACAAATTGACGCGCTAATCGGAGCTTCGTTATTTCCGCATTTGCTTCTCCCTGGTATTATTGGGAATAATAATAATCATTTATCCGCGCCCCCCGCTATTCAAACTGTACTAGGTTATGTTATAATGGGTTCGGTACCCGTACTTCCAGTGCGTCACGGACCAACTTATACCCATTGTTACGCAACACAAACTGACGACGCGTCACTGGAACCTATTGACATGCTTCTCAAAAGGTTTTGGCAGATCGACGAGTCGCCGGTTCCCGCGATTAATCCACAATCAATCGAGGAGATTGAATGTGAGCATTATTACCGCGCTACCACTGTTCGCGACGAACACAGTGGTCGTTATACTGTATCCCTACCATTTCGTTCAGATACATTTTCTTTAGGCGAGTCGTATGATATTTCCTATAAACGCTTTTTATGTTTAGAGAAAAAGTTAGAGTCTACACCCGCCTTCCGCGCCGCGTATAATGACGTCATGGAGGACTATATTTCTAAAGGCTATCTAAGTCCTGTTCCGCAAACCGAATTAAATGATAATAACCCCGCATATATTATACCGCATCATGCTGTAATCCGCTTAGATAAAACGACAACGAAGATTCGTTCTGTTTTGGACGCGAGTTGTAAAACCACTTCCGGTTCGTCACTTAACGATATTTTACATACTGGACCTAATCTACAGGGTGATTTATTTGCAATAATTTTGAACTTTCGCTTATTTGCTTTTGTACTATCAGCTGATTGCAAACAGATGTTTCTTCAGATTAACATGCGAAATGACGACCGCCGCTTTCAGCGTATTTTGTACAGATTTAAAATTGATGAGCCTTTGACAGTTTACCAATTTAATACCGTATGTTTTGGTTTACGTTCTAGTCCTTATCATGCACTACGTACCATCCAGGAGTTAATAAAGGATGTTGGTGATTCGTATCCCAACGCGCGAGAAGTCGCGAGCAATTTTCTATATATGGATGATATAGTTTTTAGTGTTGATTCTGAATCGCAAGCTTCGCAAACCGCGCACGAGCTTATCAAATTGTTTAAACTAGGACAGTTTGATCTCGTGAAATGGACTAGTAACTCTCCCGTAGTATTAAATAATATACCCGCGTCGCATAAAATTTCCGAGCAAATAGAGTTTGAAAAATCTATGGATCACAAGGTATTAGGAATGTTATGGTCCAAATTACATGACTCGTTTGAGTTTAGAATAAAGTCTACCAGTGATGGATGCAGTAAGCGAATAATATTGTCAACTGTCGCTCGCTTATGGGATCTAATGGGCTTTGTCGCTCCCGTCGTTTTATTTGCGAAACTACTTATTAAAGAATTATGGCTATTAAAAATCGATTGGGACGAGGTTCCCCCGCGTCACATACGCGAAGTATGGAGTCAATTTTGTTTGGAATTACCGCAACTTAATAAATTTAAAATACCGCGACACTTGGGCGTTATGACAAATTCTATCGCTCGTTTGGTGGGATTTGCCGATGCGAGCGAGCGAGCGTACGGAGCCGTCGTATACTTACACGTTACGGCCGGTATTAATATAACTGTAACAATAGTCTGTGCTAAATCAAAGGTTTCACCGGTCAAGCCATTGTCAATCGCGAGGCTCGAGCTTTGCGCTGCTGAATTATTAGCAAAATTGTTACGCCGCGTTCATGATACTTTTAATTCGCGGTATAATATAGCTGCACTTTACGCATTTACTGATTCAAAGGTTACACTTTGTTGGCTTAATTCCGCACCTCATAGGTGGCAAACTTTTGTTGCAAACCGCGTTGTTAAAACAATTGAGAATATTCCTTCCGAATATTTTTTCCACGTGGCTGGTTTTGAGAACCCAGCAGACTGCCTGTCCCGTGGCCTAACTCCCGGAAAAATAATTGATCATCCTTTATGGCTTACCGGACCTTTGTGGATGAAACAAGATCCATTGCATTGGCCAATAAATAAATTTAATTCATTGGATGACGACTCGGACGTCCCAGAGAGAAAGGTTCACCAACCGCTCGCGCACGCAAGTGTAACATCAACTATAGAAACCGAATTGCAGTCGTTGTCACAACGGGTATCTTCTTTCCCGAAATTGCTAAGAATAATTGTGTATGTCTATAGATTTATCAAAAGGCTACCGCGTCGTAAAACATTATGCTTGGCGGCAATGGATGTATGCTTTGCAGAATGCATGCTGTGGCTTGATGTTCAGCGAAGACATTTTTACGATGATTTCCAGAAATTGTTAAAAAACGAATTAACCTCGTCTGCATTAATTAGACTGAAACCTTTCATTGACAATAAGTCCCATCTAATACGCGTCGGAGGCCGCCTAAATAATTCGAATTTAATTTATAATAAAAAACACCCTATAGTTTTACCGCGTCAGGATCCGACAATTAATTTACTTATTGATTACTATCATAAAAAATATTTCCATGCTGGTCCAGAGTTAATAATGTCTCTCTTACGAGAGCGTTACTGGATTATATCAGCAAGGCGTATCATCCGCTTCCAAATTTATAAATGCAATGCCTGCTATACATTTAAACCCAAGCAAATGATTCCCCCTATTATGGGTGACCTTCCCGAAGAGCGTGTGTTGCAACCGGAGAAAGCATTCACTCACACCGGGTGTGACTATGCTGGACCTTTGTCGTACACTCCGTTCCGTGGTCGGGGTGTGAGGAGTCGTAAGGCATATTTATGCGTATTTACATGCATGACGGTACGCGCCATTCATATAGAGGTTGCT
This sequence comes from Monopis laevigella, assembly GCA_947458855.1. Classification (NCBI taxonomy): domain Eukaryota; kingdom Metazoa; phylum Arthropoda; class Insecta; order Lepidoptera; family Tineidae; genus Monopis; species Monopis laevigella. The sequence continues at coordinate 19,129,651 of OX381577.1, read as the reverse complement.
ACCGATCTATCTTCGGTAAGCTTCCTAGCCGCTCTTAAACGTTTTCTGTCACGCCGTGGACCTGTGCAATGCATGTACACAGACAATGCGACCAATTTTGTTGGTTCCCGTTCTTATCTTCGGGAACTATATAAGTTCATAAATAATGAGTACCGCCCGCGTTTTGAAGAAGAACTGTCAGAAAACCGCATTGAATGGAAGTTTATTCCACCCGCGTCGCCGCATTTTGGAGGTTGTTGGGAGTCCATGGTTAAGGTCGTAAAGAACCATTTATTCAAGACCGTTGGCCAGCAAATTCTTTCTTATGAAGAACTGGTGACTTTAACAGCTCAAATTGAATGCCTTATAAATTCTAGACCTCTAACAAAGCTCAGTGCAGACCCGTCAGAGCCTACTGCCTTAACCCCCGCACATTTTCTTAACACCGCGCCATTGTTATCGTTGCCGGCCCATCAAATTGGTTCAACGCCTGATCACATGTTGGATAGACATTTGTTAATAGACAAATTGGTACAGTCGTTTTGGAAGCGATGGAGGGCGGAGTACTTGCACCAACTACAGACGAGAGAGAAGTGGAATAACCCATCGTTACCTATAAAGGAGGGGGTTGTAGTTATAATCAGAAACGACAATTCCCCCCCTTTATCATGGCCTCTCGGTGTAGTTGAGAAGCTTCATCCGTCCAAGGATGGTAACACGCGTATCGTCACAGTCAGGACTGCCACAGGTACATTGGTACGCCCTGTGGTTCGCTTGTGTCCACTGCCGACACAATAGGTGGACCACCACCTACATAATATTTTTATATTTAATTTAGCTTAAATTTATATTTGTTAAATATTTTCTTATCACTAGTTCTAGTTCATTCTTAGTATGTATTTTTGCCACATGTTGGATTGATTTCATGTACTTACATTTATTGTTAATTCCGCGTTAATTACTTTTAAAGGCGACCCTTTAAGGCTGGGGGAATGTTGATGCCACAAACAATTTAAAACTATATTATCATAATGGATTATCTTTCTTGTCTGTGATATTTATTTACCTTATTTAGTTTATGCTAAATTCCTGTCAACGTATTCCCTTCCCGCTCTTGCATACACATATGGAGTATTGTTGTCTCACTCACTTTGACAACTAGTGAAAGCTTCATAAATTACCGGCGAATTCTAACCTCCGCATCTACGCCGTGCGCACGAGCATATTGGATTTTGGATAAAATTACAAATAAAACAGCAATATACCGCAAGATATACCAAATGAATTAAAAGAAGATATATTTCAAGTAAGTACGCTTGAGCAATTCCTCTTTTTCCCGTTTTCTTTTCTACCTACAGTCCACTTATAATTTACCTTCCAGCGTCATCAACAGGTATGTTTGAAAATAGGGCACGAAACGCCATAATATTTATATATTATTCGATAAGTAGGTACCTAACTACCTAATGAAATATATATAGGTAAAACGTATCAAACATACTATTTTACTTATAAAAAGGGAAGTGTTCTAAATTTTTATTTAGTCAAGTTAAATTAAGCCAGTTGTATTAAATATTAAAATAAAAATTTAGACACTTTACAAAAAAGTACTTACGACATCTCAATAACGAAGTAAAAACTTAATAGAATGAACTAAAATATCAAAAACATAGATGTACTTATAATATTAAATAACCGCTTCATTAAATTTTAAACCAATGAAGTCAACTGTCTAGGTTTAAATGAAGTTTGCGAATCAAACCAAACTATGTAGTCAATGTTTGGATCCAAAATAGACAACTACGGGTATATTCAGAACTTCCGACTTAAATAACTATACCACTATTATTAGGCGAAGGGGTTATAAATGTTTGATACTTATTAGCACAATATTCTACTTATAATTCATTTGCATTAATGTAGAGTGAACTTGTACGTATTTAATTGAAATATGATAATAATAATAATAATAATTTGTAGGACAATTATTATTTACGTTATATGTTGTTAAACTTTTTTTTTGACTATTCATAAATATCTGTAAGGATTTACATGAAATAAATGATTTTGACTTTTGACTTTACACATGTTGCTCTGGTAAAAAACGATATAATGCATATTATTATATATATATTTATAAACACCCCAAACCATGACATACTGTTTGTGGTATGAAATGTTTAATGCTTATTGCACCATAATATTCTTACTTAAAATTCATTTGCAGTAGCTCTAACACAATTATTTGCAAACAGATTCTACAATAGTCGCTAGTAACTATAGATAGGAATCAATTAATAGGATCGCTTTATTTTTTAAATAAACATCTCTTATTGGTTGATTCCTACTTTAGTAAAAAATGTTTGCAACAACTTGAGGTACAGGTACTGTAATTTAAACTGTGACTACCCCCTGGACAGTACAGTTGTGAAGTAAAGACATGTTCACAGTTGTATTATTATTATTATTATCTATAATGAAAAGTTTATAAATCCAACATCCCGTTTTTCTTCGTAAAAAAAATAGTACTTGGATACTTCACATGTCTATCGTGTACGAAAATCAATAATCTAAACAAAAAAGTTAGTATATAATAGTTTTCTTATTTGTCAACTTGTGGAAAGATTTCCATATTAAAATAATATTGGTCTGGCCACAGATTTATCTGGCGCATGATGTGCGGTGCTAGAAGGCGCGCCCGCTGTCTCCACCGGGAGATATATGGCCTTCCTGAAGCGCAGAACGATGGGTAATTTTATACAATTTATGACCACGTCACTGCACATATAGAATTGAAAATAAAATATGTAGGTATTGCGGAAGTCATGTTATTTGCTGATTACTGAAATGATGAAATATTTGAGTTTTTAAAGAGTTTTTTTTTTGGTTTGGTTTTTATAAACGACATTGAGTAGTCGTTACAACATTTGTTCACGTGTGTGGAAGAAATGGCATCTTAACTAAATGATCACTTAGACCATATTTATTTATTTTAGTTTGACTCTATAAATGACTGTAAAGGTTTACATTATAAAAATACATAAAATACATTATTTGCATTATTAAAGTAAATATTTTGGCCTCAGTTTGATAATATCTATTTAACAAACAAAAAAACACATATTTCGGTGTAGGTAGTAGTTTTTAAGTTTTGATCGTACAAAGAAACTAACACAAAGACACAAATTCTAAAAATGATATATTATTGTTGTGATATACGTGGTGGCCTAGTTGGTTAGACCTTGGACTTAAAAACACTTAGGTTTATTTGTTTGACAACACCACTATAGTGCCTCGGTGAGCACGTTAAGCTGTCGGTCCCGGTTTCACTATACCAACTTCTGAAACTGTTTATAGATGGGTTATTGAGTTTATTCAAAACATCGCAACGAGCTAGCCACTTGTTCGGTGTAGACTCATACCATCGGCTACAACGAGGTGGGATTAAAACCCCTCCGCTGGGTACCCTGGGGCCGTCTAGGCGGTCTCGGTAGCTGTAAGGCACCCGTGATGATACATATACATATATATTATTGTTCTACTCGTATACATATATATTATGTATTTAGTAAACATAATTATTATACATTTGCATATATATTTAATAAATACTTTTTTCATTTAAAATTTTATTATATTTAGATAAACTACACATTAACATATTTGAATGTTTTTTGTTTACACTGTAAGAAGTTAGAAAAACGTAATATATACAAATCTATAATAAAATTTATAAAAATTAAAATCTGTAGATTAATCTTATTAAAAAAAAGCGGGATGGACTTAATATAGCTATAGAACAATAATCTAATATATATTTTATAGAATTCGTGTCTGTCTGATTGTTTGTTTGTCGAGGCATCAATTAAAAACTACTCAACCGATTATTATGCGACCTTTTTGTTGAATAGCTTGATTAGCTCTGTGGGTAAAATAGGGTATATTATAGGGGTCTGTGTTTTAAGAGTCTCTTAGGAAAAGTTTTTAAATACACACGATAGAAATAAATGATCTATCTAACTGAATTAAAATATTTTCGTAATTATTTTTGTTTGTTTGTTTTTTCGTATAAAGTTGACAATTTGTGTCATGTTTTGGTAACTATAAAATTTCGGAGCTAAATACTTACTAAAACCGAAAATTATACATTTAAATTGGAGTTTTAAATAAAGAGACAAACGTGGGCATTGTAGCCATGGTTAATAAGTTTACTTTATCTTAGTAAAAGTGGTATAAACATACTAAAAAACAATAGTAAATAGTTATTTTTTGTTTTAAAATAAACACGCCTACGAAGTTGCGGGCATCAGCTAATTTAATAATAAACCAAAAAAACTGTTAGTAATTTCATCATGGACCGCAGATCTATTAGTCAGAATAAGCAAAAAAGTGAACCACAATACAACTAAAAAAGATCATGAATTTGGTTAGTGAAATTCGTTAACTAAAAAGTTTGAACCTCCAACTCGTATTGCAGGAATATTCCAGTTAATATATTTGTACAACTATGAAGTTATATTTACTAAATTAGAATCTACTTTATATCTAAAAACATGCACACGATGTATTTATTTTAAAGAGATCTGCAGATCTGCACCATGATAAATAAATATCATCACCGACCTTGAGACCGGGTAGACGGCACCGGGTAACCAGCGGAGGGGTTTTACCGTATTCTAAATCGTGTTTTCCACTCCACTCTAACTCAAGGATAGTCTGTCATATTCTATCTTTCTTTATTTGACATTTGGTGGTAAGACACAGATGTTCCTTGAGTGAAAGTGCAGTGGAAAACTCGAATTTTAGAATACGGTGGTTAATCGTACCTCATCGTAGCCAATGGTTTAACTAGATCTAACAAGTGGCTAGCTCGCAATCTTTAGATAGACTTATTAACCTTTTTATACTTTTTATAAATGAAAAAGTTTCACAACTTTACCAGTTTCAGTTTACTCTACCGAGTTTTTGTAAAACAATATTTTATTTATTGTACAGTTTAAACTATAGGGATCCAGTAATAAGATCGCTTAATTAGTTTTGGAAATTACAAATAAACCCTTCCTACTGTTGTATCCCTACACTGTACAACAAGTGAAAGAATGTTTAACAAAAACTCGTGGTCTATCTACTGTATAACAAATAGTTTATTCTACTTACCGAGATAAGTTTTAATAATAAAATACATAATGATACTAACGCTTGGCAATTGTTATTATGTATAATATCTACATAATAACAATTGCCAAGCGTTAGTATAGGAAAAACTCAAGAATGGCTAAACAGATGTTTTTTTATATTTTTTGCGGCCCTAAGGCAAACCACTAAAAACAACAGTTTAATGAGAAAACATCTAAGTAAAACAGCCTCCGTAGACTAGTGGTTGCGCCTTTAGGTTTAAAGAACTTTATTTCCAAAAGAATCACAAAATTCACTTTATATGGAAACAATTATAAACATAAATTATACACGTAAATATATAGAAAATCGGCAAACAAACAGGACATGATTATAACAAGAACATAAATCTATTTTGTTCGGTATTAAACTAATTTAGAAAACAAAATAAAGTACTTAGCAATAATGACAAAAAATAATAATAATAATTCAAACTATTTAAAAAATAATAGTAAAAAAAAAAAGTATAAGTAGTGGGTAAATATAAAAAAGTATACAAATTATCAATACATTAATAGATTGTCGCACGATGAATGGGTGCTGTGCGCTACCGAGCTAACCGGTTTGTATTGTTTGGCCTTTGGCGTTGTATCCGGAGGTCATGGGTTCGATTCCCACCCATGGCAAAAAATATTAGTATGTTTTTTCTGTACAGTTTGTCACGGTCTGGGTGTTTATAAAATATAATAATAATATGTGTTATATCGTTGCTTCTGGTACACATAGTACAAGCCTAGAGCTTAGTTTGTGACCAGAGCAATATGTGTAATTTGTCCTACATATTATTTTAATAATAATTATTATATTATTATTAAACACAAAAAAATAAACTTTCCTAACTTTTCTTATAAAAGTTTAATCTATATTTTTCCTTTTCCACGCTGATACACTACGGTATCTACTAATACATTCACCTAGCTATTCAACACCAAGTGTCATACGGGGTGAACGGCTTAGCATATGGGGGCTCATAAAAGTGACAAACAGCCCTTCCACCTTCCTCCAGCAGACGATATTTCTGCCAGGCAGCTGCATCCTGACTTCGGAGATACACTCGGAGGCGCTCGTTTGTTTGCCTGCAGCTGCGCTCAGCGAAATGACACTTTGTGGGTGCTAAAGGCAATTTGCGTTTGCGAGATTGCGTCAGGCTAAACATTACGGAACTATAAGCTGACACTAGACTATTTTCTAAAAATAATGTTGATATTATTTATTGTTAGGGTTTTGTACATTTTTAGAGAAAATCTGAACCCTTTTGGCATTATGTCTGTCTGTCCCGACCGATATCTTAATAATCGGTTGAGTAAAATATTGAATTGGAGTTAGTAGCTTTTAGTAGATCTTTGGGATATATGATTTTAGAAAGCAAGAAAGTTTTTTTTTTATTCAACTTTTACTACTAATTATCCTAAAATTTGGCCTCCGAATACCAGCAATGGTGTAAAAATTAGACAAAAATTTTCTCAAATATATTTTATAGAGATGATTTTTTTTTTCTTTTCGAAATAGGTCAAATATATGTCTAAATAAAAGGCGTTAAATAACTAGTCTACGTGGCCGCCATTTATCAATTAAAGAAGATGTTTTACCAAAAGACGACAATCTGAAGTTTTAGATTTTCTTAAACTTGAACAGCAAATAGGCGTATGTATTTACACACATTCGTACGTAGATACGTAATAAATTTCCATACTAACTAGTAAGCTATTCGTGCCGTTTCGCGTAACTGAACTTCACACTGCATTCCGAGTTACGGACCAAGTTGAAGTGGTTAGCTGACACTTTGTTGCAAGGTCTTTGGAAACAAGGTGCAACTGCGCCTGACAGTATCACTATGCTCTAGACGAGTTTAAAGCAAACTTTGTGGTTACATTTGCGATAAGCCCAAGTACCACACGACCTACAAACTAATGTCGCTGAAACAAAGTTCCACATTCATCAGCCTTCTCGAACGGGAAATGAAAGTTTTGCAACGGAGCGCGCAATCATTGGACGAGACGCTCGAGGTGTCCATGCAAATTCTGCAATATTGTACAATTGAAATGCAACAACAATGTTTGAAGGCTTTTTATTTTGTGGTAAAATTTTAATTTTGGAATATAAAAACGGTTTAAATTGCGCAAAATGTCTGGATGATTATGTGTCGGATAAAATAAGTTCTGTGTTCTGTTTGTTTTATATAATAGTATTGTATGTAGTTTAAATAGATAGGAATATAGCTTTGTTACTAATGTAGGTGTTAGGTATGGGTTTATTTCATATGTAGGACATTTCACACATATTAATATATATAAAAAAAAACATACCTAGTCATAATGTTAGCTGTAGACTACTATATCGACACTAATAATTTGGCCCTATTTTTACAAATTGATCAAAGTTTTAGCACACAGTACACTTTAGTTAAAATGGGTTTTGACTCTGTTTGTAGCAATAAAAAAAATATGCGTAAAAGAGACAACAAGTTTTAACTAAAGTGTTCTTTAAGGTCTCTATAAGTTTTAAATAAGACAAATTATATTTTTTAAACACATAGATCATGACAAACTGTACAAAAAACATGTAACTTATATTTAAACGGTGCAACCACTAGACCACGGAGGCGGAATTTATATCTAATCATAATCATATTATATCGCATTGATAATTTCTATCTGAAATAAATGTGTTTTTAATCAAAGGTCAGGTTTGTATATATGTATGTATCATCACGGGTGCCTTACGGCGCCCGAGACCGCCTAGACGGCCCCAGGGTACCCAGCGGAGGGGTTTTAATCCCTCCTCGTCGTGCCGATGGTATGAGTCTATTAGATTATATCTGTTTTATTAGATCTGTTTTAGTTGAATGAACACATTTAGCGTTTTCTTAGATTTTTATTAAAATAATGTATAACAAAAGTAATTTTAATTTATTTAACTGAAATAATATTTAATTATATTATTTGTTCATTCATTGAAAATATTTATAACAATCACACTTAAACTGCAGTAACATGTCTAACTATCACTATTTTTTCTGAAACCCTGAAAAGTGATTTGTACAAAACTCTTCGTAGGTACTATCAATATTTTAGTAAAATAAATAAATATCATCACGGGTGCCTTAAGGTGAGTCCAAACATAGAGCGACATGCGTGCGGCAGCAACACATAAAAAAACAAGAACATGCTGGATGAAACGCCCCGCACACTTGCCGCTCTATGTTTGGACGCACCTTTACGTCCCGAAACCGCCTAGACGGCCTCGGGCCTAGCGGAGGGATTTTTAATCCCACCTCGTCAATATATAAGTTATATATATAGTTTATATATAAGTTTAAATGTTTGGACGCACCTTTACGTCCCGAAACCGCCTAGACGGCCTCGGGCCTAGCGGAGGGATTTTTAATCCCACCTCGTCAATATATAAGTTATATATATAGTTTATATATAAGTTTAAATGTTCGATTTTATATTTAATTTATTTTTAACTAATATTTCAATCATTATGAAATAATTATCAACGTAGAAATAGGACTTATCTCTAATCATAAAGTAACTATACTACCTCATCACTTATAATATTTTTTTATAAAGATTCTAAACTTAAAGTGTTAAAAATTTCCAATATTTTCCTTTAAAATTCCATACTTAAAATTATCTTTATATTAACTCTTGTATGTTGTTACAGGCGCACCAATACCGCCGGAGTTTGTGGAACCAATTGCTAACCTGACAGTTGCGATCAGCAGGGATGCAACTTTTAAGTGCGTCGTAGCCAACCTCGGCAACTATCGGGTAAGTAGTAATATGTATACATAGTAATAACTACCTATTAGTAAGAACTACCTACTATTTTTGCACGAAAATTCTTTATTCCTATCCTTTAAAATTTATAAATACCTAGGTATTTAAATATAATCAAATAAGTAAAAAAATATATATAATTCCTATGTTGACATGGTGTATTCATTTATTGTTAAATTCTAATTTCGAAAAAAAAATAGTAAGAAGTCGGTTTTTATATTTGTTAAAAACATTTTTATTATATTATGTTTTATATGCATTAAATGGGACGGTAATATTAAAATTATGGTTAAATATAATATTGCACTAAATTGATGATGGAGTTAGAGACAATTGTGAAAAAACAATTTGTGCTTTTAACTTTTGAATACTTCCACTCTCTTTACTATACTTTTTAGTAGTATTTAAAACCACTAAATTTCGGTTTCATTTTGTAAAAAAAAAGAGAGACAATGTTCTTAGCTATCCATGGATTCACCGTGCGGGTGCCGAGTCCATCGCGTGATTGGAAGACAGGGAAATGAATGCAGCGTTCTCGGAATTGAGACCGCGAAATAGGTTTAAAGGCCATTTAACTCTCATCTGCACTGTGTTTACTACCCTCTCTACTCAACCAAATACTATATGATCCTGTTAGCGCCATCTTGGAAACACGTTCTATAAAAGTTTCGACGACTGTTTTCGGAAGGTCAAGATCCTTCAATAGACGATGCAGAGACTTTGCTGGAATTCCTCTTGCACCAACTTCCACTGCATAAAGTTGAGTTTAAAAATCGTTTTTAGTAATTTCATTTGTGAGATCAAAATATTTGTTCGACTTGATGGTGTGGTCCTTAGGAATGTTTATTTCCCACGGAACGGTGAGTTATTTCTTCAAGCACCGAGAGTATACCAGTATGTAGACCAGAAATATTACATACTGGTATACACTCGGTGCTCGATGCATAGACTGAAACTGCTAGTTCGTCTGGAATTTTGTAATGTACTTTGAATGAATCCATAAATATTTTCCAGTCTGGTGCTTTGTCCAGGATTGAGAAAGGTTTAATTTAAATTGTGTTGAGTTGTCCTTCCTTTTCAAATTAGTTAGTCTTTCATTTGTTGAAATCCCTTTCTGGATCTAACAAAACTAATACTTACAGCTTCACGAATCATTTCTAGAACTTTATCATACCGATGCGAGTAATGACTTTTTCAAGTAGAGTCTTGCACCCAGCAAGTATATGTCTGGTAGTCCCTACGGTAACACATAATGTACATATCTTATCTGTTGCTTTCCCCCATCTTACCAGATTACTCTGGTCAGGTAGGGACATTTGAAAGGCATTAAGATAGAACGAGACCAATCGTATATGAGTGTGAGGGCTGGAGGAATACAAACTTCCCCCATTAGAGAGAAAAAGATAGATTAATCCGTAGTTTTACCATACCTCCCACAAACAGACAGAGAGTATTATATACATTTACAATAATAATATAAATAATCATGGGAATTTATTGCACAGCAACGTTTGATACTACCATTTGTCAATTATACATACGACCACGGCACAGCCGGTACCTTTTAGTATATTTTTTAATCTGTATCTATTAAAGTATGAACAACAACAAAATAACCCAAAAAGTCCTGGTAATAATATAATAAAGAAATAACGGTTACATTATTTTCTTTTACATTTGAGTAGGTACAATAGAACCCTTTAAGAGTCAAAAAGGTATAAATTTTGCCGAACACTCAATTTCCGCGTGATTGAAAAATTACAAAGCAAGCTCTCTGATTTGATTAAGAAGATAGTAAAATTACAAGGGGATTCCGGTTTCCTTCGAAGAAAAACAAAAATTGTAACAACATTTTCAGAAAACCTTTCAACGGAAAAAACGTTCGTAAAATTTCTTAGAATGCTGGTCTGTTAATTTTTTTATTAGTGAAATTATACCTACAGATAATATTATTAAATAATAATGGTCACTTTCATACTATAATTTTAGCTGAGGGCAAGTTGTTGCGTCTTATAATAAAAAAAATCTACGCTATTAAGTGGCAATTTACGACCTTATTGATAAATTAATGTTGCTTGAGAGACACCCAGGATTAAAAGATTATTATTTTATTATTTATGCGTTGAAATAGTCCTAAACTAGAAACTTTTCGTATTCATTGGAATAGATAGCGGTTTAGGGTTTATCGTATTTTATCATTAAAACAGTTATATTTTTATAAAATAATTCATAAAAATATAATTTGAAGATAGATTTTTACATACAAATATCTGTCAAACTGAAACATCAAGAACATCTTTAATACGTTGTTCTAATAACTTGATTTTGTGGTTTGGTAAAGAAACCCATAAAGCTAGCTAGCATTGTGTTAACATTTTTTGGTGATGGGACCGTTTCTACAATAAAAAAACATAATTTCATGCTAGCATTGCTATAAACGGAACACTTATTTCGGGTTGACATTGGTATTGTCAGAGATTATAACAAGGAAATAGTCAAATTATTTTAAAATAAATATATTTTTTTATATGGGTTATGTTTAGATAATAATTGTAAAAATCTTAGAATATTATACAAATAAGTTTGGCTTAGGTGTCATTTCAAGACGCTCAAAATACATTAGCTTGGCCCGTGTTCTTTAGAATAATATCTAAAATTAAAATTTTCATGTTATAAATTTCTTCGAGACTATAATCGGCATTAGCATTAGGCACTTTGCATTTCCTAAATTATTGTCTCTATAAAAAAAATTTCGACGGTCTAAGTAAGTCCTTAGCCTCCAGAGGCCTCATAGTTTCTACATTGAATGAAAGGAAATCAAAGCAGCAAGAAATATTTTAATAAAACTTATTTTGTACAAATAACATATGTCTTCCTTCGAATTGGAGCTGAACTCTGTCAACCTCCTCTGTGGAACAACGGATACCACGGTCTCTCTTGTCAAAGGAGTGCAGGCCTAATACCACGTCATGCTTCAATAAATCCTATAATTAAAAAATCTTTGGTTTCTGCTGATACTCCGGGTACCTAAATCTGAATAAATTATAAAAATACAAATATATAATCTATTATACAATTAATTTATTTTTAAATGTAAAATTAATACATATTTCATCATGGGCTCATTTGTATACTGCCTTGTTATTGTACCTATTTCCATATAAAAATGGAAATTTAAATAATAACAACAAATTACATTGTAACACCTACATTTTGTATCTTTGTTTATAATAAACAAATGGATTTACTTTTATTTGAAAATAATAAAAAACTTGTACTTATAGCAATTTTACTTAACAAATGTCCAACTATTTGCTAAAATATAAGCCCACTACGGAGTGATAGTCGTTTCCTTTCTAAGACATATTAATTGCTACACGAGCCTTACAATGCTCAAGGTAGTTTCACTAAGTCAGTGATAAGCGGCTTTCTTAGGTCCACGTCAAGATGAAGTCTTAACTACTCCATTATGCCTCGTATAACATCATCAAAATGGTAAAAAAAGATTGTTATAAAACTAATAATACAAATTATTAGATTATCAGAGTCCCGTTTATGAGTTTCAGGCTGTAAGACACTCAAAAAGGTACATAATATATGTATATTTTACATAACTTAATTACAATATTACAGAATAACCAAAAAACTATGATATAACTAAAAGAGTTTAATTATTACCCAAATTATTAACCGATTATAGAGGCTCCACTTTTCTAAAATTCTAGTCCTAGAGTTTATAAATTGCTTAAACTCACCACGTTGGGCAGTGGAGTTGTCAAGGTTTTTTTGGTTTATTTTCCTTCCTATTATCCTGCAAAAGAGGTCTATTTAAAAAAAATACAATAATAATTGACAATTTATAAAATACATTGTTTGATTTAGTGAAACATATTCCAAATGTTTAAAATACTCGGAAAATAGCTAAAATAATAAAAATATTAACCAAAATTTAGAAAAGAAAATAATTAAAGCAGCTATTATTAGAGATAGAAAACAACAACAGAGGCCCTATAAATAAATTAGGTTGCCTCATAACTTCCAAGTGTCCACGGGACATTTTAATACTATTTATAAATGCCTAAAATGTTATTATATGATGTTAAAATGCACTGTTTCAACTAAGTATCCATGTAAATATTGTGAAACACTAACCGTATAGTTTTCGTAACTCAAGATGACCAGAGGCTCTACCATGGGTTCGCGCATTGTAGCAACGTAACGTATTTGTATACGTATACGTTACGTTGCTACAATGCGCAAACCCATGGTAGAGCCTCTGGGCCCTATTTCATAAACGTAACAATTGTAAATTACTATGTATATATAATTATCTGAAACAAATAAAGTGTGTTAGATGTGTTTCTTACTTGGTAAAATATATAAATTGAAGCTATAAAATTTTATTGCCAAATATTTCGCCTCTCTATGGAGCGGCGTCATCAGTGACAGTGACTGAAGGTCTTTGTCATAAATTTTGAAGAAGTAATTTTATGTCTTTTAGTTTAGGTAAAGGCAATGCACTATACAGTTTTTTATTTATTTTTTAGAAAAATATCATCACCACCTAGCCCATCATGGAAAACATCATCAGCATGTTATGTCCATTGTTGGTTCGATATTAATAAATTTACAAAACAAGTTAGACAAAACCTAATGCATTACATTCAGACCAGGGCTATAGTATGCACCAAGCTGCCATATAAAAGAGCTTTCCCATGTTTTTAAATCAATAGACCGAATAGTTTTAGGAAAACTCTTTAATACTCTTACTGTGAAACAATTGTTAAAGGTAGTGTTATGTATACGCGCATGGGTGGGCACAGGTAAAATATTATTAATTTGAGAATCTACTGAATGTCTGTGTCCATTCATGCGAGTACGAAGGGGTGTCGTAGTCTCTCCCACATAAAAACTGTTACAAAATCTGCACTCCAGCATATATACGCAATGAGAAGTAGTACATTGTGCGAAATTTTGAATTTTGATGACAACAGGGTTATGATGAGTTTGTATATTGATATCGGAATTTATTATGAGACATGTTTTGCAACGAGATTGGTTGCACTTGTGTGTACCTAACAATGTGTTATTGCTCCGTGTATTTTTATTTTTTGCCAAAATAGCTTTTAAATTTTGATTTTGTTTATACGTTACACTAGGGCACGTTTCCAAAAGATTTCGTATATATGTTATGGACCAAGTAATAAATTAGACATTATGTATAATGCCCGGCCATTATGAAAAATGCCCAATATGAGAGTGCAGTTTGATAATATTATTCAAATTATCAAATTGACCGGGCATTATACATATTGACCATCACCTTTTGGGCAGAGTAATTCAAACATATTTAATTACTATTTTTTTTATTATTATTGTCATTTAACTTAAATAAACTAAATGTTAAACAATTTAAATAATTAGACTGATTATTGGATTAATTATAAAAGACTTCTGCATTATGAATCCACTAGTTTTTGCATTTAAAACTTAAGGAAACTCATATTAAAAATATAAGTATGTAACACAAAACAAAAAAATTACAACATATCTTTGTTTTATACCCTAATAAATATAATATGTAGCAAGTAACAGATTTATTTATTAGAACAACTGCCGCTGTGATGGCATTTTGAGTTACACAACTTTTTTCTCTTTCTCTGATTGGTCAGATCGTGTCACGCGTGCTTCCCTCCCCGCACCACGTCAAATTTAGCTTTATTATCAAATTGCCCAATTGTCATGTAGCAATATAATAATGACCGTGCAATGTGAGAAATAATGAAACTTATATAGTAATTAATCACTTAGCCCGATAGAGCTAGACATTATTCATAATGCTCGCACATTATTAATAATGCCCGCATTAATCACCTGGTCCATAACATATATAATACATTGCTTGGTTTAATTTGTTAAAAATAAATAATTGAAAGTAAACCAAACAATGTATTATGAATTGTCATGGTAAAATACAATTGTCACGTTTACGAAATAGGCCGCAGGATAAAGATGACCTTAGTTAAAAACTCGTGGGAATGGGAAATAATTATACCTAAATAGAAAACATTTGAATGTTTGTTTGTTCCGTATAAACTCTAAAAGTAGTGACCCGATTTTTTTAAATATTTCACGAATGAAAAGCCTTGTTATCGCAAGTAAAGTCGGCTGTATTTTATTTTCGAATTTCTTTTAAATTAAACGGCTGAGGAAACCGAGGCACAGCTAGTATTCTATATTTTTGATATTTTTTTAATTCTTGACTGAAAAATTACGAATAATGACATCACTAAAACGTTTTTCAAAATTTTTGACGTTCACCGTGTCAAATCATCTAGTCCCGCCGATGTTTCTGATGTACCAAATATGCTCGCTGCTTTACCCCTCTAAATTAAAGTAAATTAAGCAATGTTGATATAAATAACAATTATCACGTTTATGAAATGAGCTTCTGAAATAGCTTTTAATGAAACACTTCAAAATTATGATCTTATCTTAATCCTAACTATAATAAATCCTAGGTATAATAAACCCATCACATTCCAATTTCACTCAACTTTCAATGGACCTATAGCTCCAAGCAATATGTAAGGCTAAGCTTCGGCGTCGACTGCCGCTCCATTTGCGAAAGCTGCTTGTCTGTAAACTGTAGCATAACTATTGGAGCAAAACAAACTTAGTGCTAATACTGGTTAATATTATGTGTTCTTAGTTGCATAAATAAAATATACTGAAATTTTGTAAAAAAGACTGGGCTTAAGCTCTTTGTTGAAAAAAAGTTTAACTCCGTGTCATGTTATAGAAAATTGCTGTATCATAAATCTTTAGATATTTTTTTTTAGATATTTTATGATTTTCGAATTCAAATGTTAAGTTTTTTTTTTTCAATTATTTCTTCCCAAAAATATTCACAGCACTATATCTGTCTATAGGTAGGATGGGTAAAAGCAGACACAAAAGCCATCCAAGCCATTCACGAGCATGTGATCACCCACAACCATCGTGTCTCCGTGTCTCACACCGACCACTCCACCTGGTACCTCCACATCAAGAGTGTTCAAGAAGAAGACCAAGGCCAGTACATGTGTCAGATCAATACTGATCCCATGAAGAGTCAAGTGAGTATTACCTATCCATTTCATCTAGGACCATCTAATAATAATGATAATAATAACACTAATAATAGGACCATTTACTCAGCTCCAGGCTTGTACTATGTGTACCAGAAACAACAATATATACATATTATATTTTATAAATACCCAGACCATGACAAACTGTACAGATAAAACGTACCAATATTTTTGCCATGGGTGGGAAAACCACTAGTCTACGGACGTTTTCACATATTATTATATTTATTGAAATCCTACACCGACATTCCCATCTGGTACCCACATCAAGAGAAATACTATATGTCAGATCAACGCTGACCCCATGAAGAGTCAAATGAGTATTACCTATCCAAGCCATCTACGAGCATTTGATTACCCACAACCATCGTGTCTTCGTGTCCTTTACCGCGGAGCACTATAAATTGCGCACGGGTGAGAAAATATATGGGAAACGAGGGGTGAAGCTTAACGCATTTACGATTTGTTGTAACTGTTTCTCTTCAATTTGTTTCTATTGATTTCCGTAAGAGCTTCCTGGCAGTTTTATTCACTTAGCTGAAAACTTATAGCGTGTTATCTCAATATTGTACTTTCAGCCATTTAAAAAAATACTGTCTATCTACTTACCACCTGCATTAAGCAATTAAAGACATTTTGTTTTATACTTTGGTTAACTTGTTTTAAAATACACTTCTACTATCTACACCATTTATATTCAGGAATAATTGGAAGGCTAGCCATATATTACGTAATATTATGTGCATAAAATGTTATTTTATTCATTGCAACCTTCTTGACCTACTTTATGACCCAATATTAAATAATTCAGGTTTGAGTTTCAAAAGCTACTATAAAGCACAGATTTCAGAGAAAATTAAGAACAATATGTTATACTGATATTATTGAAAGTTGTAAGTCTACGAAAAGATCTAGTGCTTACATGGTTACCATCAGGTAGATACAATGTCACATTCCATACACATACAAATAAAATAAAAATCTCTTCGTAGCTATTACGTATTCTGAATCTACAGCTAACAAGTGGCGAACTCATCGTGTTTGTACTTATAAAGTTTCACCAGTTGGGGCTGTGAAATTTAGACTGTCAGCTTAACCTACTATCCGAGGCACCCATAGTGGTGTTATCAAACTAATGTATTTTTTATCATTTTAAAATCGGAGTTTCAACCCGTGACCAAAGTATTTTAAAGTGTTTGGTCTAGCAAACTCGGCCTCCGCATCATTCATTAAACAATTATAAAAATATAGTATTTATTATATATATATTTTGACAGATGGGCTACCTCGAAATCGTGATACCACCAGACTTTATTCCCGAAGAGACTTCTGGCGACACAATGGTACCTGAAGGTGGAACTGCCAGGGTTTCGTGTCGTGCCCGAGGTGTTCCTGACCCCAGAGTCATGTGGAAACGAGAAGACGGCCAGGATATTGTTGTCAGAGACCAAACTGGGACTAAGACCAAAGGTAGGTGTTACATACATTAACACACTTACCTAGCATAGGTTCGGAAAAGCACTTATTATATGCCAATGTTATTAGATTAAATTTATTTTGTGCGTTCTCAATGTGGTAGTTAAAGTTGGAAAATTAAAAAAATGGAGAAGTTGAGTAGATAGATAGAGATATGAATAGAATGACTAGGGATAGAATGGAATGGATTGTTTTGGAATCAAGATGGTTTCTAAGATAGTGACAGGGTCGTATTTATTCGTTATGGCAGAGAAAGTTCTGAACACAGTGAAGGAAAGAGTTTATATCGAAAAGGTCTTCAACCCTGCTTCACGGTCTCAAGTCCGGGAATACTGCAGTTCTAGGCAGGGGTGCCTCCCAACCACGTGATAGACTGGATGCCGGGTTCACAGGGAATGCAACGATAGCTCAAAAATTGTTCCCCTCTCTCCCTCTTTCTCTACTTACTACTTTTAACATAAACTCTATTACAGTGTATATACGTGGTGGCCGAGTATATACGTGGTGAACGAGTTGATTAGACCTTGGTCTTAAAAACTCTTAGGTCCCTGGTTTGAATCCCGGTGTGTACCAATGAGTTTTTATTTTTTAAATGTATGTACATTTGTTTGACAACACCACTATAGTGCCTCGGAGAGCACGTTAAGCTGTCGGTCCCGGTTTCACTATACCAACTTGTGAAACTGTTTATAGATGGGTTATTGAGTCTATTCAAAAACATCGCGACGAGCTAGCCACTTGTTCGGTGTAGATTCATACCATCGGCTATGACGAGGTGGGATTAAAAACCCCTCCGCTGGTTACCCTGAGGCCGTCTAGGCGGTCTCGAAAATATCATCACGGGCGCCGAAAGGCACCCGTGATGATATGTATGTATGAATGTCTATTACAGTTCAACAGTAAATATCAGTTTGGCTATCAAAGAATTAGATTGTCGATTCTATGAGCGATAGACTTATAGTTTAATATCTAAAGTATGAATTACTTGCGAATCTTACGCTACAAGCGTTAATATGTTTTAAGAGCCGCTAAGTGCCAAGCTGTACCCTTGGTCTACAGTATGTGTATAAATATTACTTGTATAATAAACGATCATCTAGATCTAGGTCTTCTACTAGGTATGGTATCTGATGTCAGACCTGTTTAATAGCTCATATAATCATGTTCGCCTCCGTTGTCTAGCATTTACGCCGCCGCGCCGTTGGCGTATCCGAAGGTATCCGGCGCTGGTTCGATTCCTACTCAAGGAAACAATACAGTTTACCTTGATCTGGGTGTTTATAAAATATATCGTGGTTTTTGGTACATATAGAATAAGTCTAAACCTTAGTTTATGACTAGAGCGATAAATGCATCCTAACTAATCTACACATTAAAAAAAAACAAAATTAGAAGTAACCAGCAAGTAAACTTCGGCAGATATAATTTCTAAATTAGGTAGCTATTAAAAAATATATACAATTTAAATTAATTCGTATATGTAATATAATTTATGAAAATAAAATTTTAATGAGAAGTTAATTGGTTAGTTACTTGAGATATAAAAGTAAATTTTAGTTAAATATTTATTTAAAGTCGTTAAATTACACATAATTATATAAAGCAGTCTATTGTGAATTTTTTTAATTATGTAAGCTTATAAACTTAATTTGTTATAAGCATCATAGAACTTTACTGCACTAATTGACACATGTCAATAGTAAGTACTAATTTTCATAAAAGCAGAACTTTTGACAGGTAATATTTAGTGTAACATTAATCTATACTAGGTCAAGAATCTATTGACTGTACCTAATAGAGCGCGTAAGCAACTAAGTATATCTATAGTTTATGTAGGATCGCCATGACTTCGAGAATACAATCCGGGACATTTTAATACGATACATACCTTAAATGCCATTATTATACATGGTGGAAAGTTGTACTTTGGGCTAATGACGCTCTACTGATTTGTATGGAAAATATTTTATTTTCATTTATGACACTTGGAAAAAGTTATTCGATAAGTAGAAATGCATATTACCTCGTATAATCTTCCAGAGTTACCATGTATATAATGCTCAAATACAGTGTTTCAAATACACTAAAGTATGCATGTAAATATAGTGAAACACTAACGCCCGTATTCTAAGTCGTGTTTCCACTCCACTTTCACTTAAGGAGTGTCTGTCTCTTTCCACCAAAAATCAAATTAAGAAACATATAATGAGACTATCCTTGATTGGAAAGTTCGGATACAACTTAGAATAAGGAGGTTACAGCAAATAAACTTCGGCAGATATAATTTCTAAATAAGGTAGAAAAAATAAAAAAATAAATACCATCACGGGTGCCTATTTGGCTCCCGAGAACCATTTAAACGGCCTCAGGGTCCCAGCGGAGGGATTAACCCATCCTCATTTCGCCGATGGTATTTATTTGTAAATAAGGTAGCTTATAAAAAAATACAATTTAAATTTATTCGTATATAATTATGTAATATAATTTATATAAAAAAAACTTTTCTATTCCTTGTTTGGAAAGTTCGGATACAACTTAGAATACGGCGGTTACTGTATAGTAGAGAAGGGTCACGAGTTAAAAACGCGTATATAAAATAGATATTTTGTCAATTTAATCATTAAACCGACTGGAGGAATAAACTATTGAATAAATGAAAGTAAAATAGTGATGGTAGAATGGGGATGATATAAAAGAGGTTGTACGAGGAAATTGGAATGAACTAGCAAAAAAACAGAAGTAAATGGAAGGAAATGAAGGAGGCCTATACGTTAAAAAGGGTTCTTATAAATTGTATATGTGTTATAAATTGATGTGTACTATCATACATCAATTTATATGATGTGTACTTATAAGGAATAAATGGCTTTAATAAATAAAATCATAAATTAGGCGCATAATTATTGACTTTTACCCCCTCTGGACCATTTTCGTATTTAGTTGGTGTTCGCGGTGCCAGCCCTGTATATACGGGATGTGTGGCAATCCTATTTACATGATATACCCACATATAGCTACGAATGAATAGACAAAAGCTCTTCCTAGCATATTATAGTCGACTAAAACGTACTCGACATCGTCGTATGTATATTGTTGCCATAAGTGTATGATAGACAGTTGACAGCATAATAATAGTACCTACGTTTGAATTGGGTATCACTATTGTGCGCTGATCGATGTTTAAAACAATATTAAACAATCTGTGATAAACACTTAAAAAAAACATTTTGCATTTTTTTTTCAAATATCCAGCTATCTACATTTTTTTTTTTTTTTTTAATATATTCATATAATATCATCACGGATGCCTTACGGCGCGCCGAGACCGCCTAGACGGCCTCAGGGTACCCAGCGAAGGGGTTTTTAATCCCACTTCGTCGTAGCCGATGGTATGAGTCTACACCGAACAAGTGGCTAGCTTGTCGCGATGTCGTGAATAGACTCAATAACCCATCTATAAACCGTTTCACAAGTTGGTATAGTGAAACCCGAACAGCTTAACGTCGGCTCTCCGAGGCACTATAGTGGTGTTGTCAAACAAATGTACATATTTTTTTTATTAAAAACTCTGGTACACACCGGGTTTCGAACCAAGGACCTAAGTGCTTTTAAGTCCAAGGTCTAACCAACTCGGCCACCACGTCTCTACAATATATTATTTTATTTGAATATACATGGTGAATTTTAAAGGTTATACTTTGGGCTAATATGAGGCTCTACTGATCAAATTAATATACTATTCCCACGTAAACATGTGTCGCAAATGATTTTTTTTTACTTACCCGTACAAAGTATTTCGATTTGGTCTGTAGAACCTCATATCAGCCTTTAAAATTCACCCTTTATATATTTAATATACTATAATATTTTATCCCATGATATCGTACATATGCGATATGATTATTTCGTAACATTCTATGTTAGTTTAGACTTACATCTCATGATATCGAAACTATCATCTGTTACGATATGATTATTTCGTAACATTCTATGTTACTTTAGACTTACATCCCATGATATCGAAACTATCATGGGTTACGATATGATTATATCGTAACATTCTATGTTACTTTAGACTTACATCCCATGCTATCGAAACTATCATGGGTTACGATATGATTATATCGTAACATTCTATGTTACTTTAGACTTACATCCCATGATATCGAAACTATCATGGGTTACGATATGATTATATCGTAACATTGTATGTTACTTTAGACTTATAAGAGAATTTAAAAGATTTCTTCTAGTATTTCAAGGTATCATACCATAATTTACATTAATTATTAAAGTTTCCATACATATGTGTTTCCTAGCTGTATACTATACATTTAAAAAAACACGCAAGCTGCACGAAGTGTTATATAAATTCACATCACAAACATTATAGATATATTTATAAGTAAGTACCTACTAAATATTAACAAGAAAATCCTTTTTAGTAAATAGTAGGTAATCGCTACCGGCTATCATAATAATAATTACTACAATATTTGAGTAAGGCCACACCGGTCCACAACCTAAACCAACAATAATAAGGACAGATAAAAAATCAATCATAGAAACACGCGACAACTATTTTGATTTATTGTTCGAATTATCGTCTAGAAATATCCACTGAAATAACGTCATAATATAGTAAAGGTAATAATTTTAGTGATTGTGAAATAAATCCTTGATTTGACGATAGAGCAGCTTGGATAATAATAATAAAATAGACTCGCAAATTCGTTTTTTTCGACGCCCACTTCATAACCGCAGCATGAAGCAAGGTTTGTGGGAGCGTTCAATATTGTTAAACAATAATGTATTGATATATTTATAAACTTTGTAGGTCTGCTTACCATCAGGTAGATACATACACGTCACATACCGTGCTTCAATAAAAATAAAAAATAAAGTTTATTTAGCATCCTAAAATATCATTTGCATGCCTAATTAAATCTCAATTAAAAATAATACCTACATATTTGCAATCAAGTTGGGTATACATTCAAAACAAAACTATTATCTCCGGCACTAGTCGAGACTGTGAGGTAAAATGTGGAATGCTCTACCTGCTTGTGTTTCCTTCTTCTTCGTCTCAATCTTGAGTCCTTCAAACGAAGCGTGAATAGGCATCTCGAGTCGTATTAATACATCAAGTTACGTAGCTCATAATTGTTGGTTGCATTTGTTTTAGGACCTTCATACTGCTTTCCATCACGTGGATGTGAGGTCACATGCCGAGCTCTCATAAAAAAAAGGTAGTGATCTCACGGTATCGAAGTCACGTGGTTTATTTCAATTTTAAAATCCTTTATTGCACAAAATTGTAGACAGGCGAGCTTAATGCCTTAAGCATTTTCTGCCAGCTAACCTTTGAGAGAGTGAATTTATGCTTAGAGTGCAGAACTAGTTTTATAAGCCTCCTGAAAATCCCCGTATAGAGTAAACGCTAAAAAATGGTAGATAATGTAAATCAGTTTAGCCTAGAAAAACAAAAAAATATTTAATATAAAACAGCATACCTAGTAGTTCTTCTGGTACATAATAATATGTATGTACCGACCCGGGTCGAGCCGGGTGACCGCATTCACGGGGCACAATGAACCGCGGTGACTACCCAGGGATGAGTTTCGCGTTCACTATTGTTTAAAGTTTGTCTGGTAATTAGTAGTTTTGCTCTGAATAGACTTCTAGGTCGCATTGTACGAATCTTTTAACCGTTTCATTGAACTAATTCAGATGCAAGACGGTGACCGAGTCAGGGAAAATTTGTGGGTTACCAATAATACTGATCAGGACGTTGCTTATAAATAAACCAAGGACGATCTAAAAGAATAATTTTATTTAGTGGTGCAACTGATTCTGACACATCAGATGTCGGAGCTTTTGCCGATATAACGGTATTGACGATATATGAGCGGATATCCAGACCTATTTACCTACTATTATATCGATAGTTCGATAATATCGGAAAAACTGTTTTCAACAGTTCAACCAATTTTCTTTGTTGTGTTTTCTGAATTTAATAATAATTGATTTAATAATAACAGTGGCAGTGGTATAAAATGTTAATTTTATGGCCACTGTGAATTTTAACTATTGGCTTTGTCGCTAAACGCTAACTTACTAATATATATATATATATTAGTAAGTTAGCGTTATAACTTGTTAATACTTGTTTTTTTTATTACATCTACAATATATTTTATCTACAATATTCGAATTAATTTAATGCGAAATCACGTATTAAATTAATTAATTTAAACGTTAGGATAAAATTGGAAATATACAATTTCTATGAAAAAAAAAATGCATATATTATTCAATAGCTTGCTCGAATCGGTGTATTATATCGGTATCGGTATTTATTTTCCAAAAATATCGATATTGGTATCTTATCGGCAGATCAGAGTATGTGTTGCAACACATTTATTTATTATTATTCGTCCTTTTTTACTTTATTTTGCTTTTATTTTTAATTCCCAATCTGATAGCGTATAAACACATTATTTATTATTATCAACACGTACTGTCTCACTATTTGACAATGGTCTCCTTTCCCCCTTTGCATTTATTTATATCTTTGGCTGTTTTATACTATTTCTTTATAAAAGCGTCAGTCTTGTCCCTTTAACTCCATTTAGGTCTACCGTGGTGAATCAATTCATTCTTACTAAGCACACAGCTTGCTAAGGTTCATTTCAGAATGACAGCTATAGTATACTTTTCCTTACACCCAGCAGACAGCGCTCCATTGCTCGCTGACAAACCCCGATTCTGTTTTTTTTTATATAATATGTCCCAGATCACAAACTAAGCTCTAGATTTATACTATGTGTACTAGAAACAACGATACTACCTAATACTTTTTATCATATTTATTTTTATAAACACCCAGACCAAAAAAAAACTATAAAATCTTACGAATATTGTTTTTACTAGGGTACACCCATCGAACCCACGACTTCAAGATACAACGTCAACGGCGTAACCGCTGTACCACGAATACAACTGACAATCCAATAATAATATATAATATACCTACGTTAAATATTAGTATGATATATTCAATTATGGTCATAAATAAAACAGGAGGGTAACCAATTAACCACCGACTTCCATACCGCGAAATCTCGTTTGAGTTAATATTGAAAATGACGTATAAATAAATATGAAATTTCAACAAAAAATATGTTAATATGTATCTTTTTTGTAAATAATAATATTACTTGAACTAGATAGCAATGGTCAATCAAATACTGCTGTTTAACTTTTCGTGGTACCAAAAACATCATTTTCAATCTGAATTCGAACGAGATCTTACGGTATCGGTGGTCACCCTCCAGTACCTGAAGTAGGTGTGTCATGTGACCAATAAATAAAATTCACCAACATATATCTAATGAAGTAGACACCTAACTCAATATATCTAATAAATAATACTAGGCAGGCCTCTTCATTAACATTGAGAACCCAGATGCCTAAATAAATAGTAACGCAAAATAATTTAAATTTTAATCGAAATTTCTGCATGAACATTACATTAGAAAATGCAAATGAACATCATGAAATTGTAGAACGTGACTGTACATTCGGCAAACTAATTTATTACAATTGTTGAATCTTTATTGTTTAGGACTCAATGTTATTGAATATCTATTCTCGTAATTACGAGTGATGTTAAATAAAAAAATATACTATATATATATAGTATACTCACGAATTAGAGTGCGGTTATGAGACGGGCAGTTGATTTGACGATAATGCAGTGAGGATATTAATAGACTCGTAAGGCAAATTCGTCTTTTTACGTCTCCTATTTTGTAACCACATCATTTGCCGACATAGTTTAGGAGCGTACAATGTTATTAAAGAGCAAAGAATTTACTCGAATTGAATTTTGACTCTAATCATGGACTTTGTACGTCTGCTTACCATCAGAAAGATACAAAACCACATGCATCATATTTATTAGTCTATGTTTTTTTTAATATAATTGTTTTTTTACAGTGTTGTCGTATCAAGGAGAGATATTGAAATTAACGAAGATCTCCCGCTCAGAAATGGGTACATATCTTTGCATAGCGGGTAATGGTATACCACCTACTGTCAGCAAGAGGATCCATATTAGTGTCCATTGTAAGTATATTTTATTACGTATATAATATTTTTTGTGCTGTTGTATTGCTTGCTTAGTTAGTAACAGGACACACTATGATCAGTACTATTACTCTCTTGGCATAGCGAGTAAAGGCATACCGCTTATATACGGTCAGCAAAAGGAATCTATATTAGTGTCCATTATACGTGTGTTTTTAATGTAAGTACTTTTTTACACAACAATCTTCAATTCAAAGCGAGTAACATCAATCATTCTACATTCAGCAAGAGAACATATTATTATTATTATACCTAAAATAAATATTAAAAAATAGAATAAATACATTTAAGTAATACTAGCTTACCTATGTAGGTGTATAAATTCGTAGGTTATTGTACCCTAGTGTATATCCATTTAACAACGTAATGTAAGCTTTTAATCCACGTCGTTAGTATAAATCATAATTTACTGTAATTAAATGTTACAGTCGCTAACACACTATAGCCATTTGTTGTAAGATTTTTATTCAAATATACATTTGTATATTTTAATTAATTATTTTTTAACATTACGTAGCATAAAAAAGGGACTTTTAAAAATGTAAAAAACATATTAAATCTATTAGACTTATTGTTATTTTTACTTTGTCTATTTGATTTGGATGGACAAAACGATTTGATTTCAGTTTAATTACAGTACAACTTTTAATTTGTATTTTTATAATCTGACTGCCTCCGTAGACTAGTGGTTGCACCTTTGGCGTTGTATCCGATTGGAGGTCGTGGGTTCGATTCCCACCCATGGCAAAAAAATATTAGTACTACTTACATTTTTCTGTACAGTTTGTCATGGTCTGGGTGTTTATAAAAATATAATATGAATTATATCGTTGTTTCTTGTACCTACACATAGTACAAGCCTAGAGCTTAGTTTGTGACCAGAACAATATGTGTAAATCATCCTACATATTATTATTTAATGTAAATAGAGATATAATTAAATCAACATATATTTTCTTTTTACTTTAGGTACATTCAATTGAAGGCCGCGCAGTTATATATTACATGATATTTATATTATATTTGTAATATTTTATCACAATATTTTTTATAGATCATGAAACTTCTTAGTCCACATTTAAAAAAAAGAAATAGAAACCCAGTGGCGGCTTTTTGTATTTTTATTTCACACGCTCAGAGTTCTTCGCCACTGGTTTCTTATAAATAAATTCTGTATTACTCCAAGAAAAGTATCCGCTGGAACCTTTACATAAGCTAAATTCTCTTTGAGAAGTACCTAACGCTTGTTTTTTAGACGAAATTCTTGCTTAAAATTCGCACTTGTGGCGAAATTCGTATATGCTGATTCCTTGGGATTGCTATTTATATTTCTTTTATCTTTTCTGTTTGAAGTGCCATTCTGTGACTCAATTACGAATGAAGAAAATACTTACCTTTAATTTCTTAAAAAGGTAATCTTTTTTATTATTACTCAGTCATGTCATCGGTAAAGCATTCTTAATCGCGAACTCCGCGTTCTCCATACAAAATGAGCTTTCGCTCTTCCAGTAATACTCGATTACTGTTTGTCGCAGAACGGTCATTGCATTTATTAATTTTTCTGTGTTGTTTTTTTTATTATTCGTTTTTTTTACTAAATCAAAAAAAATCCTTGCACATAGGCAATTTGGCACTGATGCACATAGATCTTTATTTAAGTGCAAATCAGTATATCAGTATTTCAGCATTTGCTGCTCGCTCGTCACATAAAAGTATTTTATCTAATCTGTAATAATCACAATAGGGTAAACAAAGATAATTTTGTTTGTCCAGTTCATCCTGTGATTCAAGTGCCGAACCAGCTGGTGGGAGCCCCCCTTGGTACCGACGTCACTCTGGAATGTTACGTGGAGTCTTCGCCTAAATCTATCAACTACTGGGTGAAGGATCCTGGTAAGCTGCCAAATGAAGACTTTCTCTCTATAGGTATTTAAATAACAAACATGGCTTCAATAATGCAGAATTATTTTATTTTTATGTTTATTAATTTTTATCTCTGTTCTCCTAAATAACGTTAAATTTAACCTTATGTTTTTGGTTCAGTCTATCATACCATTCACATCCTGTAAAGCGTTGTTACTTTTCGGTTCTATTTCATAAACAATTGTAATTTATAATGACCATTTCAATTTATAGTACGCTAGCTGTGCCCTGCGGTTTCATCGGCCATTCAATTTATCGGATCGAAAATTAAATACAGCCTATATTACTCGCTGATAAATGATAATAGAGGTTTATAGGAGAAAACATTTTATAATCGGTGCAGTAGTTTTTAAGTTTATCTTTAACAAAAAATAAACAATAAAATATTTTCTCTTTATAAATTAGTATCGATTGCTTGATTTAGTTTGTCTTTATTAAGTCACTGACCACAATATTTTTTTATTCCTTTAGGTAAACCAGCCTTTTTTAAAGTATTTTTTTATATTAACAGGAGAATTAATAATCCCATCGGAGCACTACGAGATGACAGTTCGTCAGAAGTCCATGTTTGAAGCTGAGATGACGATGAAAATAAAGAACATAAGACGAGAAGACCTCGGCAGCTACATTTGTGTCGCGAAAAACTCGCTCGGTGACGTCGAAAGTAAAATTAGGTTATACGGTAAGTAATAAAAATATATATTTCTATCTAGCATAATTTGATTTTACTTTCATATTATAAAAAACCTATTCTTTTAACGATAGATATTTTAAAAATATGTCACGGCGTGTAACTTTGTATCTATGAGAGTTTTTCTTTTACTTGAACTGGTAAGTTACTTTGGAAGCAAGTAATAAATTGTTACGGTACCAACTACATAAAAGGAAGCTATTGTCAAAATATCCACAAACTTTTTTTAGATACTGCTATATTTTAATATAGGTTTTTCTGCCGTTTAATTTAAAAGAAATTGGATTGAATATGAACAAATAAAATATATCTTTTTAATATTAGTAAAAATCTTCTCTTTTTAATATTAGTATATGTCAGCTTCCTTTAATTTAATTACAAGAAACTATGACTTGAGACTTAGGTCGATTTTTTAATCTTCGCAGATAAACTTGTCAAATAACTTGTACGCAGAATAAATAAAGAAAGCTCTTCATACAAGTTAGCTGTCGTATAACTTTGTCTGAAGATGTAAAATTCGGCCCTTGAGAGATAATATGTGCTCTAAAAACGCTGTTTTTTTTATTTTGTTGTAATAAATAAAAACCTTTAAATATTTTTATTTAAGCAGCAATATTTTAAATTTTAATTATTTCCAGAAATCCCAGGCACCGACAGACGTTCCTACCACTTCTCAGATGATCGATCTAATCTCAAAAATGTTAACAACGAAGATTTTGGAGGAGAAGGCTACGAGGACGACATTCTTCTGGATAACGATATCGACAACAGTAACAGAGTCCCAGATCGTGCCAACAAGTGGTATGCCAACGATGGCAAGATGGCTAAAGCTAGCCACGCTCAGGTAAACCTGGCCATACCTTTTACCACAATCGGATGTCTGTTAGTAAAACTTGTTATATAAATTAAAGACATAAATTATTTTCGTTATTAAGTTACAATGAGACTGCTATTTGTACTTTACAATCTTATAAATAGGAGTAGGTACATACTTAATAAATATAATGGCCTATTTCAGAGTTTATTTTTATAATTTTATTTATAAAGTTGTTTTTTTAAGCAATGATACCAATGATTTTCAGTTACCGATAATATAGCCAACTCTTTCTATTAAAAAAAAATACGATCACGGGGTTTTTTGGCTCCCGAGAATCGTTTAAACGGCCTCAGGGTACCCAGCGAAGGGTTTAACCCGTCCTCATTTCGCCAATAGTATTTGGAGGCAACACCTTACAAGTGGCGAACTTGTTGATGTGTTTATGATGTTATAGCCTCGTTGTATAAAGCGGTCACCCATCCCAGGCCCGGCCTTGTTGTCATCTGTTTAACATTGTTATCAGTTCAGCAGTGACTTAACCACTAGGCTGGGGCCGCTTTCTAATTGTATTTGGCATAAATATAGACTGGCTGTAACTCTATCTTAAGTATTTTTTTTTTGTTAAAATTTTTTCACTTACTCTACATTTTAACCTGTAGGGAATCCACCAATTAGATTGTTTGAATTTTTTCGCCAGTCTAAATTAACCTTTCTATTGTTGGATCCCTAGTGTACACCTAAACTGTACATTAAGTGCAAAATTATTTAACAAACTCATGATAGAGTTACTGGACTTAACCGTCTCTATTTTTTTTATTTGATCTAGGTATATAAATTTAACGCAGGCGGATTATATTTATGTACCAATAATTCCAATGGCAACTTTTTACCGGGATTTAAATTAACTGTTTGTAGCATCAAACATTACCCTATTTACCAATGTACAAAATTTAAGACAAATTGGTTTAGCCGTTTTTAAGTTATTAAATAACAAACATCCCAAGATTTATAATATTAGTACAGAGAGAAACATTCGGTATTCATTTCTTAAAAAAACTTACCATATAAATATTATTTAATTTATATAGTTTCGATATTTTATCTTATATGTTATTACCTGGTAACTATGAGAATATCTTCATGTAACGTGATAATAATTAGGTTTAAATACAATTGTACATAATAATTATTTTAAAAAACTTAGATCAAAATATTATTGTATAAATATTACCTATAGTTAAATGATATGTTTAAATATATCTAGTTAATATTGTTATCCAATGTTTTACAGATACGATTACTAATTAAAAATATTTATTTATACAGGGTGTTTTTACAGTGCCAAAAATGGCACTGTTCCAAACCACCCGGTATATTATATTTAGTTTATTATGCCGTGTATATTGCTAACAAGAAGTAGATAAATTACGTATAACAAAAGCTGTATGAATCTCAAAGCCTTTTGAATTATTAAATAAACATAAAATATAATGTTGCAGATACAATAATAATTTAATATTATTCTGATAAATAATGTATATTTTAAATTTTAGTGAAGTAATAATACGAATATTAAAAATATAACATCGATAGTTAATGCTTGCCATAAATAATAAAATTTAATTGAAGTTATTAAAAAATATACCTGTTTACACCCGTTATATTATATAGTTGACAACATAGGTATTATGTATGTATATATTGAAAATCCATATGTTCCAGAAATGTTGAAAAACATGTATTTATGTATTTAATAAAATATTTAAATATTCTAAATTTTTCGTTTTATTCGGTAATATTATTGTATTTAATCATGGATAATCTATATTGTACTTCCGGTGCCAATACGATATAGACGTGAAAAACTGCAGTGCGCTTATTAAAATATTAATTTAATACACAAGAGCTTAAAACTTATAGAAACAACAACAACTTTTTAAATTAGTGAAGTGACAAACTGTTCTAGGCAAAATATAGTGGATTAATAGTGATTAAAGTGAATTTAATCCAAACAAACAAAACATAACCTCAAAAAATAACGCAATGTAATGTGACACTTTAGACTTTTCTAATACCAACCTAGAAATATAACTGGAGAAATAACGATGCGTTCGTAGTTCGTAATTTATAAATAGGGTTGCCAATTACAAAAAAGTATTTATCAATAAAACAAAGTTGCCAATAAATAAAAAATAATTCCCGTTTTCCAAATATATTACTTTTTAATAAAAGTAAATATATATTTAATTGTGTAACTAAAATATTTAAAGAATAATGGATTCACAATTGGAAGTGTTACTAATGAAAATCAAGATTGAAATGGATAAACAGAGTGTGTCTCTAACCGAAACAATAACAAGCAATTTGGTTAAAATAATCGACTCAAAATTAGAGCCCATGTTAGAAGAAAATAAAAAGCTGAGAGAAGAAGTTCAAAATCTAAAAGATAAAAATAAACAAGATGAGAGAGAAAGAAGAAAAAATAATTTATTATTTTTTGGAATAGAAGAAACTCATCAAAACATATCAGAAAACATAAATAATATCGCAGGAATTATTAAGAATATTGGTGTCACGATTCAGCCACAAGACATAAATAACGTTTATAGGCTGGGAAATCAGGATTCAGGAAAAAGACGTCCTATCTTGGTAAATTTTGTAACAACATGGAAACGAAACGAAGTATTTAAAAATAAAAAGGATTTGCCAGAGAATATATATTTGAAAGAAGATTTTAGCAAAGAAATATTAGAAGCAAGGAAACTGTTACAACCTATGTTAAAAGCCGAAAGGGAAAGAGGAAACCTTGCTTATTTAAAATACGACAAAATAATTATAAAAGATAAAAACTTCACAGAAAATAGAAAGAGGATTGCTTCACACTCACCAAATAAAATTCAAGATGAATCTAACAAAAATGTAGCAGCTCCTCGCAAAATAAATAAAATTGACGCCTTCATCCACATGCGAGGCAGATCAAATTCGCTTTCGTCCAAATTAAATAATTAGCAATTAAATAACATTGGCTACCGGATAAAACAACATAAAACAATAATACCTAAAACAAAAAATCCTCCCCCAAGCCGACTGGTCACCGTGGGGGATAAAGACCAAAACCCTTCAGCAAATAATAACAATAAATACTATATAGCAACACTAAACACAAGAACTTTAAGAACGGAAGAAAGATTAAGAGAACTAGAAATGGCACTTACAAATATTAATTGGGATATTTTAGGACTAAGTGAAGTGAAAAGACTTGGAGAAGAAATCATAGAGCACGAAGAATATATATTTTATTACAAAGGGGAAACAAAAGGACACTACGGAATCGGCTTTATGGTTAAAAAGCAACTCAAAAACTTAATTGAAGAATTCATAGGTGTCTCAGAAAGAATTGCTATGCTAAATATAAAACTCCCAGGATATAAACACAACTGGTCTATATTGCAAATTTATGCTCCAACGGAAGACTCTGATATAAACGTTATTGAAAAATTTTACGAAGATTTATCCAACATACTACAAGAAACACATAAAAATAAGATTATAATAGGCGACTTTAATGGACAAATTGGAAAAAGAGGAATAGGAGAAGAAACAGTCATAGGACAATTTGGATATGGGAAAAAGAGTAAAAATGGAAAACGCATTATTAACATGGCATTAGAGAATGAAATGACCATAATAAATAGTGTATTCAAGAAAAGGCAGAATAACAAATGGACCTGGATCTCCCCGGACGGATCTTATAAAAATGAAATAGATTATATAATAACTAATAATCCCAAGTCGTTTCAAAATATTGATATAATTAACAGTCTAAATTTTAATACAAACCATAGAATGGTACGTGGAACTATATATAAACAAGAACCGCGAAAGGATAGAAACCATTTTTCCAAAAATGCAAATAAGAATGAATATACTACTATACAACATGCTTTGGCAGAAGAATCAATAGACGACAAAACAAGAAGCATGAATTTAGAAATACAAATAACCTACAACAATATAATTAATAATATTATTAAAGCAAATAACATGAGAAACAAAGAGCAGAAACAAGAATTAATAAGCGAAGACACGAAACAATTAATGGAACAGAGGAAAATACTAAATAAATTTAAAAAAGACAAAGATACACTAAAAGCAATAACCAAAATTAATAAAGAAATCAATACCAATCTAAAAAGAGACAAAGCAAAGAGAAGATCAAACGTATTAATACACCACATAAGAAAGACAGGAGGAATAAAGAAAGGTTTAAAAGAACTAAAAGTCACAAAAGACTGGATACCTAGTTTTAAAAATAAAGTAGGAAGTAAAGAAACGAAAAGGAAAGATATACTAAAAACTGCCACAGATTTTTACCGTAGTCTTTATAGTACTCAAAATACACCAAGTATACCATTGGAATCAAGTAAGATGGCTGAGACGACCGTACCAACAATTTTGGAATCAGAAGTAGAATACGCAATAAAAACTCAAAAAAAATCTAAAAGCCCGGGTCCAGACCATATCACCAACGAAAGTTTAAAAACAATTACAAATGAAAATTTAACAAACTAATATATTTAACAAAATTCTAACATTCGAAATAATACCTACCCAATGGTTAAAAAGCGAAATTATACTAATTTTCAAAAAAGGAGATAAAAGCAATATTGAAAACTACCGGCCTATTAGTCTTATGTCTAATGTATATAAAATATTTTCAAAAATTATTCTAAAGAGACTAACAAATATATTAGATGAAGAGCAACCTATAGAACAGGCAGGATTTAGGGCAGGATTTTCAACAATAGACCACATTAATTCTCTCAAACAATTAATGGAAAAATGTCAAGAGTTCCGTAAACCTCTATACATAGCATTTGTGGATTACACTAAAGCGTTTGACTCCCTCGAGCACAACAACATTTGGAAAGCCCTTCATGATCAAGGTATCCATAGTAAATACATACGAATTATAAAAAACATATATGAAGGCAGCTTTTCATGTGTAAAACTAGAGCAAACTGGAGAAATTTTCCCAATTAAAAGAGGAGTCAAGCAGGGTGATCCACTATCGCCAAAGCTGTTTACGGCAGTATTGGAGGGGGTGTTCAGAAACATGGAATTGAATGAGCGTGGTATAAATATCAACGGAGAACGTTTAACGCACCTAAGATTTGCGGATGATATAGTTCTTGTATCGAGCACTTCACGCGAACTTCAGTATATGCTTCAAGAACTAACTATACAGAGCAAGAAAGTAGGCCTTAGTATAAATAAGACAAAAACAAAAATAGTTTCTAATGAAGAGCAGGTTGACATAATGATCGAAGGTGAAAAAATCGATTATGTAGAATCATATACTTACCTAGGCCAGTATATTTCTTTCAATGACCAGATGAACGAAGAAATAAAAGCTAGAACATCCAGCGCATGGAGGAGATTTTGGTCTTTGAAGGAAGTTATGAAGAACAAAAATTACCGTATGTCGGACAAAAGAAGAGTATTCAACACCTGCATTCTGCCTTGTTTGACATATGGTAGTCAAAGCTGGAACCTAAATAAAAGTAACACAAATTCTTTACAAGTTTGCCAAAGAGGAATGGAAAGAAGCATGATCGGAATTACTAGAAAAAATAGGATTAGAAATGCAGATATAAGAGTCATAACTGGAGTGGAAGATGTAAAAAGGAAAGTGGGGCTACTTAAGTGGAGATGGGCAGGACATATGATTAGGGAAAAAAGATTCAAATGGTCGAAAAAAATTACAGAATGGTATCCTAGAGATGGCACAAGAAAAAGGGGTCGTCAATTTAGAAGATGGAAGGATGATCTTAGGACAGTGGGAGGTCCAACATGGATGCGATTGGCCCACGAAAAATCCGAATGGAAAATGCTGGAGGAGGCCTTTGTCGAGAGGGCATACTGATAATACCTACCTTGTTTAGTCTGTTACCAATGTTTTTTATTTTTCTACTTTTCAATATTTTTATATTTAATTTTGTTAAACTTACTTGTATTTATCAGTAAATAAAGGCTAATAAATAAATAAATAAATAAATCTATATAGGGATAATTCGTCTAATAGGATTTTTTTTATTGGTAGTAGTGAAACTTCTATGGACTACTATTTGGCAAAAAATAGTAAGTTGTAAGTAAAAAGTGGTGTTGTTGTTTTTTTTATCATCATAATCATAATCTGCCATCGATGGTACTAGCCCAGTCTTGCTTAGTTAAATATTTAAGAGTACTAATTTTTAAGGACATATCTATTGAAATAGAAATCGTTTATCCTCATTTTACCTCTACTGTAATTTTTACGCCACGCGATACTTAAAACCAGCTTAAAACTGACTCCATACACTAGTGATTGCCTTGGGCATTGCATCCAGAGGTTCGATTCCCATCTATGGCAAAAAAAAAAACTCACGCCTATAGTAAAGGTATGGATTTTGACAGTTGACAGCAAACGTCACGGCTACAGGGTCGATTGAAAATTGTCAAAATTTATCTAAGGTCTAATAGTTGGAAAGGTCGATATATGCCTTAGGGCACTTCTCTATAATAATATACTTCAATGATTGACCCACATTCCGCGGTCATTAAATCGCCTTACTACTCGGATGCCAATAGGTAAGTTTACCTACCAACTTAATAAAAATATAATATTTTATATTATTTTAACACAATTTTATGTTAGCCCCGACAGTGTTATTCTCAGAGCCTCATTTTCCACACCACGAACACGAAATTTGAGATACTCATATAAAGAAAATGTTCCATAATGTTCTTGTTGTTCAACTCGCCTTGTGTTTGTATTTTTGCTTATTTGTTGTGAAATATAATTAATTTGGACAATAAATATAATTTACTCTGAATAAACACAATTTTAATGAATAACACAATATTTTCTTATTTCATTTGGGAGTGTTTGTTGGTATATGAAGGTGTTAATTTATTACTTATAAATATATGAGGGTTAAAAATAGATTGCTTTATTTATTTTTATGAACAAATTACTATATTTATATACTGGGCTTTTTTAACATCTGGCATTTTTTTTTTGCCTTCTGTTCTTGTATATTCCAATTTTTCCCACTCATGCTCGATTCCAACCCATGCCAAAGAAATATTAGTACGTTTTTTTCTGTACACATAGTATTAGCTTAGTTTAGGACTAGATCAATATGTGTAAATTGTCCAACTACTATTATTTTTAAATCAACAAAGGAAAATATTTTTTTCTTCAAAAAATGCACTAAAAAAATAATTAACCCTATATAAAATATTTTTAAATAAATCTTTTAACATTTTAATAAAATACCTTCGGGCAAATGGCGTACATTGCTCTCGGCTTACCCCTTAACAGGAATACAGGCGTGATGGTATATATGTATGCCTCTGAAAAAAAACACTTTTTTTTAATTATTGACACACACATTTTAATGCCCTATTCACAAATTAGGCTTGTACTAGGTGTCTCATTGAGAACTTGATTTTTAAAATAAAAAATTAAATTAAAGTACTTATTGAGTGTTATTTATAATAGAAACAACGATTTTAATATATTTAACATATTATATTTTATAAAAACCCACATCACGACAAACTGTACGGAACCATCTATGTACGTACGAACAAAAATTGCCCCATGAGAGGGATAAACCCCACGACCTCCGGATACAAGCCAAAGGCGCAACCACTAGTCTACGGAGACGGTATGTTTTGTAATATCTAAAATATTTGTATGGGCGACTAAAGGAAAAAAAAATACAAGCTATGTTATGTTATTTACAGAACACAATATATATAAAACTTTTATAGATGGGTTATTGAGTCTATTCAAAACATCGCGACGAGCTGTATCATCGCGACGAGCTGTATCATCGCGACGAGCTGTATCATCACGGGTGCCTTACGGCGCCCGAGACAGCCTAGACGGCCCCAGGGTACCCAGCAGAGGGTTTTTTAATCCCACCTCGTCGTAGCCGATCGTATGAGTCTACACCGAACAAGTGGCTAG
Organism: Monopis laevigella; assembly: GCA_947458855.1. Taxonomy (NCBI): domain Eukaryota; kingdom Metazoa; phylum Arthropoda; class Insecta; order Lepidoptera; family Tineidae; genus Monopis; species Monopis laevigella. The sequence goes on along the minus strand of OX381577.1, from coordinate 19,092,501 downwards.
CTCGTCGCGATGTTTTGAATAGACTCAATAACCCATCTATTAACAGTTTCACAAGTTGGTATAGTGAAACCGGGACCGACAGCTTAACGTGCTCTCCGAGGCACTATAGTGGTTTGTCAAACAAATATACATATTTTTTTTAATTTAAAACTCATTGGTACACACCGGGATTCGAACCAGGGACCCAAGTGTTTTTAAGTCCAAGGTCTAAACAACTAGACCACCACGTTTAAACTTTTTGCCTCCCAAAAAAAACTCCCAGTAGGTATATTTATATAAATTACTTTCTGTATACAAGATTTAGTCAGTTTATTACCCACAACAACTATATCTATACGAGTATACTAAAATATTTTCACCCCAGTTAGCTATTAACCAAGTACGACATTTACAAGGAAATCAGACATTCTGGACACCTAGTTTAATTTATCCCTAATCAGTATTAGGTTTCCGATAAACACCCAGAACTACCTCAGAGCCTTCGTCTCTCAGAATGTTAATTACACACATTCACGTAGTTTGTGGAAAGGTGTTATTTTATATGTGTACTGAAAGCGCCTTTAAGTAGTTAAATTAGGTGGTACTATAGGAGATGAAACAGGGGTTTTAAAAGAATTAAAAAATCTTGAAAAGAATATTTGAATTTTTGAAAATATTTTTTATTAAAAATAACATCAATTTGCTTAAATTGATAATAATAACAGTATAATTCAAAATAAAACAGAAAAATATTTAAAAAGTTAAATGCATTGCCAACGTGTGTCTTCCTTTTACTTATAATCCTCAAAATATAATCTTCAAACAATGCGTGCATTTCTACTTGCAACTTAAAAAGCCGACATAGTAGACTTCACTAGCGATGCATCTGTCGATTCTTGCGTTTCATAGTCTTCTTACCATCTCACGAGTTATGCAGTCGCATGTCGTGCCATGCTATTGTAAAAAAAAATAGGGTCATTACGGAACTCCAAAAACTTCACTTTCTACAGTGTCTATGGTTTAGAAACGTTTTGATATCAGATTAACCTATATACATACATTTTTAAATAAAATAATTGTAATGGACAACTGATTTTTCATTAAATGAAACGAAATTATTGTAACGCAAACCGCGTGTGCATCCGGCAATGGCCCCAAGACCACGCAAAACTAAATTAAATATTACGCTTGTGTAATACCTATTTAATTTAATGTTGCTAAAATAAATAAAAAATAAAACAAAACTAAAATATTTCTAATAGATATCTTGATGGCATAGAAGTCTGTTTTACGAGTATGTTTCTAAATTCACTCTAATATAGAGTAATTACAAGAAAACACATAGAGGGCGTCTGTATATAAAGCAATGACAATTTGTGAGGGGTGAGTTGAACCTGGTTGGCTCAGAGTACCTTGCCGCGAAAGCAAGGATCGTGGGTTTGAGTCCCACCTAACAATACATTGCATTTAAAAAAATCAATATACTCGTAAGAATATTTTGATATTTTTTTTATTTCACGATTTACACATATTGCTCTGGCCACAAACTAAGTTCTAGGCTTGTATTATGTGTACCAGAAACAATTATATAATACATATTATATTTTTTAAACGCCCAGCCCATGACCCATTATACAGAAAAACGTACTAATATTTTTTTGCCATGGGTGGGAATCGAACCCACGACCTCCGGATACAACGCCATCAATTTCTTTAACAGCTTTTAAAAATTTGAAAACCTTACTAATAAAAATGTTTATGCAATATTAAGCTAATCCGTGTTCTGACACTATCACCCTCACGACTTTTGTGAAAAGAACACAAGAGATAAAATAATAATTATATTAAACATTACTTAAGAGCGGAGTCTGATCAAACATTTCCCATACATTCGTGACCTTTTTGTCCTAACTGTTACCCCCCACTAAACATTTATAGATTTTAATGAGTTTTGTAGGCGTTTTAAATTAGACCTATATCTAGGCTTGTACGTTTTCCTTTTTTTAAAGTTTGGTATAGAAAAAATAATATCAACCCCTGAAATTCGAAAAAAATCGCAAAAAATACTCACATTAAAATAATTCCTATAAAAAATAAAAAAATAAATAAAACGTACAGTCATCGTTTATTTTCTCTCTAGTAAAATGAGACCATTTTTTTTTTCAAATCCATTAAAGTTTAGGGGTAGAAAACAGTTATGGCCCGAAAGTCGTATTTGCTGCCTAAATTGTAAGTATAATCTCATACGTGCTCTTTCTCTTATTAAGGGTCGGGGGGAAGATTTACATAAATGGATGGAAAGATTACCGACTCACCGTAATGCGCGGAATCAGCATGTGCATCGAAGAGCCTCATCAGACACTCCTCTTAAGACAGTGTCATACCTCAAATCGCAAAAAAAGAGGAATCTTTTAACGTCGAGTTCTACCTCTTGGAATAACAATCCAAGCTGAAAAAAGGCCATAAATGGAAACATAAGAATATACAAAAAAATATTTACCGAAAGATTTTTTTATTTTAATAATATTCCATTAAAAAATATCAAATATCGCCTTGGCAAATAATATTCACGTCAAAGTTCTTAATATTTTAAGCGGTAACAACATTTTTGTATTTCAGAATTAATTAGATATATTATTAACCAGTTACAATTTATAATAAAATAATAACTTGCGAAAAAAGAGCGTTTCATGATTTTAAAAATACATTATTCTATTGTGTATAATATACATACATATATATCTTCACGGGTGCCTTACGGCGCCCGAGACCGCCTAGACGGCCCCAGGGTACCCAGCGGAGGGCTTTTTAATCCCACCTCGTCGTAGCCGATGGTATGAGTCTACACCGAACAAGTAGCTAGCTCGTCGCGATGTTTTGAATAGACTCAATCTATAAACAGTTTCACAAGTTGGTATAGTAAAACCGGGCCCGACAGCTTAACGTGCTCTCCGATGCACTATAGTAGTGATGTCAAACAAATGTACTTTTTTTTTTATTAAAAACTCATTGGTACACACCGGGATTCGAACCAGGGACTTTAGTGTTTTTAAGTCTAAGGTCTAACCTGGGGCCTGACCAAAGAACCCGATCGCCAATCGAACCGCCGCATCGATCGATAAAAATGTTTAGGAATTTTACTCTATGGGTAGAGCCTGATCGACGAGAAACGTCAAATCCCATACATTTGGCTTTCGATGGGTATTTCGATTCGATTATCGATTGGCTCTTTGGTAAGGCCCCAACTCGGCCACCACGTATATTATTAAACCTTATTTAATGTGGGCTTAGTGCTATACATAACGGTGCAATTTGTATTTTTATTCCTGCTATGACACTGCCTTACATATTTTTATAAGTATAACTTCTTTGTGATTTTTCAAAATACCCAACATAGGTGTTGATACAACCTATATAGTTTTTTTCTCAACTCCACATCATGATTTTTTTTTAGTCTAACCAAACGTGGCAAGCTCATCACCGTGTTAATATAGGCTCAGTGAAGAAAAAAAAAAAAAAACAAATAAAAATAATGTGAAAATATAACAAATTATAATACGCGCTAGCCGAGTGTGTAATGTCATTTGTGATGATTCGCCGCAAAAGACGTCACATGCTTGTAGCGCAAGGTAGGTGCGAAGTGCTTTCGTCGCCCATCGCAGGACAGTTTGTAATTAATTAGGTTTATTTCTGTTAAATATTTGTATATAATATTCTTGTGTTATAGATTTAAGTGGTGGTGGTTATTTATGTATATTATTATTGTTTGTTATATTATGATAAAAGACTTTACGGGACTGGCATGATCGCTAAGCGACCAAAGTCCCTAAATTAATTTATATAAAAAAAAAGCGTTATTTAAAATAACTAGTTAATATGGTTAGTTTTTTACATGCCCAAAATTTTCATATTATTTTTTAATTAGTAAAACGTATTAAAATATATCAACTCATGAAATTAAATGATCTTTATTTTTAAACAAAAGTAATACATAAAGTAGCAACAACATAACTATGATAAAATCTTTTTTTTAATAATGTTACCTACGTTTGTGCGGTCTTTAGGTATCCGATGGATGATTCAAAAATAAATACAGACCAATAATTGCCTAACTTTTTGTTACTTTATTATTCTCATATGTTTTACAATTTTTTGAAAGTATTAATTCAATAATGTATAAACAAATGTAAGTAACACGTATGAATTTGTATACGAGATATCCTCTCATACAATAACGAAACGTTGCAATGTAACAGAAACAGAAAACAAACAAACAGAAGATACAAATAAAAATGTATTCAAAAATAAATGAGGGGATATATTTGAATGGCTTCCTTTCAACAATAATAAGTTTTATATACATATCCGTCCTACAAAGGAGAACAAATGTCGTGAGTAGTTACGTACGTCTGTAAACCCGTAATGTAACTATCTCATATATTATCATTCTTCGTCCTCGAGGTGCGACTTTCCTTCTATTAATATTTACATTTTCAGCTGAGAAAGTTGTGCTTTCAACAAATTGTTGGTTATAGAAACCGAAGCGCAGCGTCGACTCAACTCTGCTAGAAACTTATGTCACGTTAAACTTGGTCGTTATCTAGATTTTAGAAATAAATTCATGATATATTTATTATTTAGGTTTATTTGTAGTAGTATGCAATGTAAATTATACCTATAAATTATGTTTTTTTTTTAAATCGACTTAAAACCAAGACTCGTTTTTGACATAATTAATATAGAAGCAGATTAAAAAAAAAGGAGTCGCTGGCACTTTCTGGTAAAAAGATTTGATTACAAAATGTACCTACAAAATCGTAATTGTTTTTATTTTAGGTTATGGTATTGTGGAGACTACTGCATAAATTTCTGGTCTAAGTGTCCTTTCAGAATGTGAGTTACAAAGTGGGCAATTGATTTGACGATAAATCTACGAGGATATTAAAGTGGGCTCGTAATGCAAATCGTTTTTGTCGACGCCCTTTTCGTACCGCATCATTTAGCCGGAATAGGAGCGATCAATGCCAGGGGCGTTCTAGGTACAATCTCGTCCCGGGCCACTTACATCTGGCCGCTGTTAAATAACAGCATTGGTCAGTGGCAGTATTGTATTAATCGGTCCCATGCTCCTATAAAATAAATTATTATAAAAAAAACTGTGTTTCAAACCAGGGATCTTTATCAGTGAAAAGCATTTAACATTTTTTTGCAAGGGAAGAAGTCTCTTAATAGCTGATATATTATAGCTATACCCTCTATGTCTACAGTCACCTCATACTTTAAAATATATCGTTAAATAACATGCGAGCATCGAATGAAATCGATTCTCTGGGTTTGGGGGAACGCACCACGGGCTGCCTTTGGGTCGCGCCATGGGATATCATCCTAGTTACACAAAATAAATAGATACGGTGGACAGAGAAGGTTGAGCGTTAACAAAGAGTAACTTCAATTTGAACCTTAATACAATGGAGTAAAGTAGGTACAAAGGTCATTGAACTTTACTTTGATCATTACTGTATATTATCCACTCGACTGACGATCATTTCAGAAGTTTAGTAAGAAGAAGGGGTGCGAACGACAGCAATAGATTTGAGGAAATAGGTGATTTCCTATTAAAACAATATTGCACAAATGTAGAAGAATATACCCATGTAAATAACACTGCTAACTTTTTTTTACAAGATTTGTATTTTTACGGCCGCCTAGACGGCATATCGAGATACCGTGCTGTGAGGTTTTACTCCCACCTAGTCGATACTGATGGTATTCCGAGTCTATATTTTGGTAAACAAGTGGCCAGCTTGTCGTCATGCTTAGATAGCCTCAATAACATATCTATAAACATATTCACAAGTTTGTATAATAAGAGCTTAATAATCTCCCATTTTTTTATTGTTTTTAAATTATAATGTATGTAGTATAAGTTTTGAACTGGTTAAGTCTAAGTTCTAACCTACTTGACCACTACGTATAAATAAAGTAATAAATCGTAAGTATAATAGTTATAGTTAAAAAAAAATGATTCAGTATGATATATTTTGTAAAATTTCTAACTATTCAGGAAGGTGGTGCGAACGTGTGTCCATCAAAGCAGCGATGCGTGAACGCGTCGGATCCCAACTGTCAAGATTCGAGTTGACAACCTCGAATATAAAATAGACAAAATATTATAATTTATTGCATATGAAATGTAACTATTTTTTAACATTTCCCTGATTATTAATTTCATTGTTGTAGGTACTATTATTATGATACGTAATTGACTTTGTAATATAGTATCGTACATTTAATTTAACTATTGATATAAGTATAATAAAAAAACATATTTATAAAGCTATATATAAGTTTACATACCTACAAGTAAAGAGTAATTTCTATATAAATGATAACGGTCAATATTATTGTCTTAATAATATTGACCGTTATCATTTATATAGAAATTACTCTTTACTTCTAGGTATGTAAACTTATATATAGCTTTATAAATATGTTTTTTTATTATACTTATATCAATAGTTAAATTAAATGTACGATACTATATTACAAAGTCAATTACGTACAATTATTAATTAAGTACAAATATTTATAAATAAAATAAATATATATTATATCATCACGGGTGCCTTACGTAGCCGATGGTATGAGTCTTTAACGAACAATTGGCTAGCTCGTCGCGATGTTTGGATAGACTTAATAACCCATCTATAAAGAGTTTTACAGTGAAACTGGGACCTACAGCTTAACGTGCTCTCCGAAGTACTATAGTGATGTTGTGAAAAAATAATCATATGTTTTTAGATAAAAAACTGATTGGTACACACCGGGGTTTGAACCAGGGACCGGAGTGTGTAAAGTCTAACCAACTCTGCCACCAATTATTTACATACCTACATATTTAGGATCCTAATATCAAGTTTCTGCGACGTCGCTTAAATTACGAGTGATATATAATCAATGATGGTGGCCCACGATTGGTGTCACGTCATCAAAATTTTTAACCAATTATATTATGTGATTGCCATTTTTCAACTTAGATATAATTAATTATACATAATGTGAATTCACCGGTTTACCGGGGACTACTGCGTCGATTTATTGTCGAGGTGGTAGTCTCCTTTCTTGGTGCGATTATGATTTGACGATAAAAAATTTGCTTTATTTTCCCCGCCACACATTAAACTTAGGAATGTGAAAGAGACTCAATGACAAAAAGCATCTACTATAGATACCTATTGGGCAGTGCTATTTAAACTTCCACTATACCGGCTAAACGATACGATTACAAAATGGGCAGCCATTAAAAACAAAGTTAAACCAAAAGTTTCTGAATAGCGCTCGATCGAGTTCTTATTCGAGAAACAGCACTGAATCTGGTACCAAAACCAACACACATAAGCGCAGGTGTTTCAGGTGTTTCATTACTCCCAGTTTGTGGGTTGTTCGCGTATTTCACATATTCAATTCGATTAAAAGTTTCGCAATAACTGCCTCACTCCATCCGCAGTCATTCGAGTAAAGCAGAAAGTCACAGTGAACTGAAATCCAGTTGCGGCATCAATTTTCAACTTCATACTGAGATAATAATTTTGAATAAACAATTTCGAATATTTAATTAACTCGTTTCGTGGATTTGGTCACATTAACTTTTTAATTTGTAAACGTATATAAGTTACAAGCTCTTGAAATGAAATGAAATGAAACAATTCATTTGCTAGAATGCCCACAATTACAAGATCTTATAGGAAAAAATATACAGTTTTGCCTTGTCGGGCGTGCAAATATTAATTACAAAGTTAATCATTAGTTATTACCCATTATCCTTTATCAAATTATTTACATTATTATTCAATTATTACATACATATCATCACGCTTGCTCGCACTCTCGCACGATTTAATGAGTTTTAAAAACCAAATTTCAAGTTTCTATCTAAAATAGTTGCTCAAATCTCGTATTCTTCCCTTTTTTCTTTTGTTATACGGAACCCTAAGTGCGAGAACAGATTTCGCATTTTTACTTTTCATGAAAACAAAAAGAATATGGTACTTAAGTAATTTAAGCTTTAGTAAGTGCCTTACCAACCTAACCAATCATTTTAGTTGCCAATATGATGACATAAAATTTACACATATCTTCACGGGTGCCTTACGGCGCCCGTAATCCTTCCCAGAGTCTCATACTATCTCCATAACAAATTTCATCTAAATATTTTATCGTGAAAATATTAGTGACAAGTACTTTTGCATTTTTATAATAAATAATATTGCATAGTATGGATGGATTTTTTAGAGGGGTTGATTTTTTTACGGCTTCATAAAATTATTCAGCATTTAACTTGTATGAAGAACCGTAAATTTATTCAGTCTCCATATGAGTTATCTGTTGAATAACTTTATCTAACTATTGAGAAATCCGTCTTAAATATTTAAATATCTAAAGAAAAAAGGATCTGTTAACAGACCGAGTGATACCGTTCATCTTTCTTTTGGTTTATTGTAGTGTTAACTAAAAAGTGGTACGCTTATTCCCAGGGGTACGCGAGGTTGCGTTGGACTTGAGACTGAAGCTGACAAGAAGTACCTACACATTTGTCACATTAATTAAATTGGTGTTTTCCGACATTAGAATAAAAATGCGTTTTGATGACAATAAATAAAATACATCTGATTTAATTTTTTATTTATCGTTCCTGCAATAATCTAATCTTGGAGTGGTACGTAGAAAAATACTAATTCGGAACCACTAGTTCAGAGCATAACTCAAAAATGAATTACCCAAACTGGGTCCCTAGCTTAGCGCAGTCCTTGCACTTGACTATTTGTTTAGTTTATTTAGAGGAATAATGCTTACCTCAGATTATTTTTAATATAGCTAATCAGGACAACTCGTAAAATAAATTGTTTTGTTAAAGCTATAGTTACGACCCTATATTCATTCTCCTATTATCAATTAAAATTGTAATAATGGAAAATTATTAGTTTACTAACGACCCCATAAATCATGTAAATAATTTAGCGTAAAAACAGACTGTAGAACCTTGTTAAAGTAATAAATGGCGCTCTTGGCAGCTTCATTTAGTGCAAATAGTAGTTGGAAATTAATTCTAGTAATATTATTAAGAAAAAATACTCTAGAATTAAATTTAAGATTAAAAAGTCAACAACATTTTTTTATGTTTACAGATATTTTTATAAAATCATAAAAACATCTGTGTTTGAGTAGGAAATTAATAAAAAAGCTGAAATATAGTTTTAAACTTTGAAGCAACATGTAAAACATAGGCTAAAAAATCTTTTTCTGCTTAAATTTAACGTAAAATACAGAATTGTGTTACTTTTGAATAAACGTAATACGATATTTTTTAAACTGGCAACTTAATACTAACACTTGACATTTTCTTTGTCTACGTTTATGATCTCGAATTTCTATCTGAGTAGAGTTTAGTCATCGGGTTCAAACCTCTTGTTGTACACAACAATGGTTTTTAGTTTTAAAAAAATACATTTTGTTTAACAATAATATTGTAGTACCTCAAAAACTATGCCAAGCAGTCGGTCCCAGTTCCACTATACCAACTTGTGAACCTTTTTTTAGCTGAATTATTCAATATTTATAAACACCTCGACAACTTCACCACTTGTCGATGTAGACTCCATCGACTATAGGATGGATATAATGGAGATATATACAGGGAGCCGCCCAAGGCCCAAAATCGCCTTTCCAGTCGTGACAACAGAAGATGGCCGCCGCCATACTCGTACAAAGTAAAAAAGTGAGAACAAACAATATTTATAACCAATCATTGAGCGTCGATTGGTTGGAGTGAGAACAGATTATGGCAGCAACAAATATGTTTGATATTTAATTTTATAGGCTATTTTAAGACTAAGGCCGGTTCCACATTTAGTTACATCACGGGTGCTTACGGGAGAAGTCGCCGTAAGCACCCGTGATGGTAGGTACTTTTCTCTCATAAATTACGATAAAAACGGGATATTCGCTACATCAATTTGACAATTAACTATGCTCCCAATTTCAATCAAGCCTTTAGGCATGACAATAAGTGCTCCATATAGAGATTTGAACCAGGAGCGATCTCACAAAGGCGCGAACGAAGGCTAATGGATCGAACGTAATCCGAACAAGTCGCTCCATTCAGTGTACGTCTGCCGCTTGCTACTGGCAAATTTTTGAACGATGATTTACGACTGACGACTATCATAAAGTATTGATATATCTACTCATCGTCTAGATTCTTTATTAGGTAGATATAGTCTAATGTAAAACTGTGCACCCCTCCACTGCACTACATGAAAAATATAATTGGGCATCAACATACATTGCAGAATAACGTAATATTTATTACAGGTAACCTATTTTTACTACTTACCTATTTGTATTTCTGATAAACCCTTTTTCTTTATTTATAAGACCATTTTAGTAGGACGTTGTAATGGTCTTAAAAATATATAACATTATTTTTGTTATTAGTAAATAACAAATAAATAATTTAAAAAATATATAATTTTCTCTAAATCTCCGATATTACACCTACCGTTACAAGAACAGCTATGGCATAATTTAACGGGTTCATCATTCATCATCATAATTCCAGTTTTACCGATTTTTAAATTGAGTTTTAACTGTAAAAATAACCTTTTAAATAGAGAAAAAAAAAACTTTTATAGGTATTTTTGTCTCGAAATAGTCTTTTGTGACTAGGGTTGCCAGGTCCAAAAACACAAAAGCCGGACTTGGCGCTTAATTTGGCCGGACATTTTACCCTAAAAGCCGGACATACCTTTCTTAATAGCTAATCATAGCTTTTTAAGATGGACATATGTTCTAAAAGCCGGACAATATTTAATAATAAAAAAACATTAACTTATTTAAACTTTTTATTATGTACTCATTAATCACGCATAACTAACAAGCTTATCTCCCACAAAATAATCAGTTATATTATTTCTCATAAAAAAGCACAGAATATAGAGAGCCCAGGAAAAACTTATCTAACACAAAATAAACAGTTTTCAGTCCTTCTCATTTAGTATGAAAAAATATTAAGTCTACAGTCTACAGTAGACTATAACTAGATATTTTTTAACTAATCTAGCTCTTTTTAACATATAATAACAAAATAAAAATGTTTAATAATCTTTCAACAAAAATTTGCAAACTTATCTAACACAAAATAAACTTTCATATAATCTTTTAACAAAAAATATAGCCATCCTTTTGGAAAAAATAAAAGTACTTAATTATTTAATTATTAAAGAGTTATCTGTCTTTTGGCAAATTTGTTATCTGTCTTTAGTTATATATTTGGTATTTTCACCCACTTTATCGAGAATAACATTTTTCTTGGAAATCATATCATAAAATTCTGTACAGGTCAATTTTAAATTGCACAATAAGAACATCATCCTTGCAACGTCCGTCCACGCGGCACTCGACTTACGACTCGCACGGCAGCCACACTGTGTTGCCCACACAAAAAGCCGGACAGGCCGGACGAGAAAATATTTGGCCGGATACATCTGTAAAAAGCCAAACATGTCCGGCTAAAGCCGGACACCTGGCAACCCTATTTGTGACACTATTTAAAAGTGGATTAGGGGATTGTAAACAATAATTGGACACTAATGGTAAAAGCAAAGAAAAACCTACCCACCCTCTTTAAACTTGCTGGTTGTTTTCATTCTTGCACCTGCATACTGCTTTCCATCAAATAGATGTAAAATAAAACGGTAGACGGCGTAGTTTCCTAGTAGTATACTAGACCGCGTTTCGTAGTAGGCTACGAGTTACTCCGCGTAGTTTTATAGTATACTACGAAATTCCTCTACGCGTCTTTTAAGTAATAGTTAAAAGTTACAATTATTTAGTTATATGGGGGATAGAAGACCAATTAGTATGTTACTTGGAATTTGTGACATTGTTAATTTATGCATGGAGTGGGGGAACGCGCGCCCTGGGACTCAGTAAATCCAATCCGTGGTTTCATTGAAGAATAATGAAACACAACCTACTCCTCTCGCAGTCGCTTAAATAAATTTCTTCCATTTCGGTTTAAGAAAATGTAATGAAACGTAGTAGGATTCGGGAGTGGATATTGCCTCATAGAGTTGAAGTTGCTTTTAGTAACTTAATCTTCTTGTTCTTGAAATAAGTAAGTAATTTAAAAAGTAATGGACTTCTTGAAGCGTATATTGTAAATTACAATAATGTACAAGTGTAGTCAAATATTTAAAAAAACCTTGTTACCTACTAGTGTTTATATTAATATTAAACATATATTAATATTATTATAATATTTAAATTATATATTTTTATTTGCAGTAGCTGCTTAATTATTTTTCATAGGTCATTCAATAAGATACATAAATAAAACATCATCATGCCACCCTTTCGCGCGTCCACTGCTGGACATAGGCCTTCCCCAAGGATCGCCACAACGACCGGTTCTGCGCTGCCTGTATCCATCGGCTTCCTGCGACCTTTTTCAGGTCGTCGGTCCATCTTGTAGGGGGCCTGCCTCTGCTGCGTCCTCCAGCACGCGGTCGCCACTCGAGAACCTTAATGCCCCAACGGCCAACCGTTCTGCGAGCTATGTGGCCTGCCTACTGCCACTTAAGTTTGGCGATTCTGGAGGCTATATCAGTTGCTTTGGTCCTTTTGCGGATCTCATCGTTTCGAATACGATCCCGCAAGGAACCGCCGAGCATAGCGCGCTCCATCGCCCTCTGTGTGACTGTGAGCTTTTTCATGAGGCCCATAGTAAGCGACCACGTCTCTGATCCGTAAGTCATCACTGGCAACACACAATATAAAACATAATATATTAATAATATTAGCTTTTGCTATATTATAAGCTTTTGAAATAAATATATGTCATAATGTACCTAGATTATTTTGTAAATATTTTGCCTGAAGAAGATTAATTATTGTTGCAGAGAATAAGAAATATAGCAAAAGCTAGTATTATTATTATATTATTATAATACATATATATAATATATTTTACGTATAATGTCCTGATCAAAATCTAGGCTTGTACCATACTACTTATATATTTTAAATGTAATAAATAACGGCAGAGAACAACGTACTAATATTGTTCTTTTTTCCTGAATAATAATAAATAATAATAATAATAATATGTAAGACAATTTACACATATTGCTTTGGTCACAAACTAAGCTCTAGGCTTATACCATGTGTACCAGAAGCAACGATATAATACATATTATATTTTATAAACACCCAGACTTGACAAACTGTACAGAAAAAGTGCACTAATATTTTGTGTCATGGGTGGGAATCGAACCCACGACCTCCAGATACAACGCCAAAGACACAAGACCACTAGTCTACGGAGGCTGTCCTAAATGAATGAATAGAAATGAATATGGAAAAAAATACTAGATCAAGCTAATGGAAAACAATCTATAATGATTATTATATATACAGGGTGAATTTGAAAGGATGTACTTTGGGTTAATATGAGGTTCTGTAATATAATCGAACAACTTTTCCATGGAACCATTCAGTCGCCAATGAAAAAAAAAATGGCTTCCCCATACAAATTGGTCATTTTAAGATTACTAGTTTGTATGGCGAAGGCAATTTTTTTTCATTGGCGACACATGGTTCCATGGGAAAACTTGTTTGAATTGATCAACAGAACCTCATATTAGCCCAAAGTACATCAATTCAAAGTCACCATGTATATATAGCAGCCTAAACAAACGCACTTCACACCTCATTGTTAAAACTTTATTTTTACTGTTCTTATATATCTGAATAAAATTACATAAAATAAATAATTTGATTTGATCGACTCCTACCATGAACAAGGGCGTAACGGCCTACCTAGCCGTTCGGTAAGTTTTACATTTTTTTTTTCACCGCCTCCGTAGAGTGGTGGTGGCGTTGGTGGGTTCGATTCCCAACCATGGTAAAAAAAACTGGCACTAAAATGCATACACATACAGTGAATAACAAGCCCACCAGAACAAAATGGTATGGAGATTCTAATGTATAATGTCGCACGATAAAAAAGTGGAATGCTTTGCCTACATGCGTTTTCCTTTCTTCGTTAAATCCTGAGTCCTTTAAGCGAGGCGTGAATAAGTTTCTCAAGCAGACATAGTGGAGTCAACCAATTGAAGAATCATTGCTACTATTGGTTGAGAACATTCCTGGAGGTTACATTGCCACTTACCATCAGATGGATGAAGGGTCACATGTCCTGCTCTATTAAAAAAAAATTGAATGTTTTTCTGTACAGTTGGACATGGTCTGTATGTTTATAAAAATAAAAAATATATATTCCCTGGTTCAAACCCCGTGTGCACCAATGAGTTTTTAATTCAAAAAATTATGTACATTTGTTTAACAGCACAACTATAGTTCCTCGGAGAGCACGTTAAGCTGTCGGTCCCGGTTTCACTATACCACCTTGTGAAACTGTATCTAGATGGGTTATTGAGTCTAATCAAACATCGCGAAGAGCTAGCCACTTGTTCGTTGTAGATTCCTACCATCGACTGCAACGAGGTGGGATTAAAAACCCCTCCGCTGGGTACCCTGGGGCCGTCTAGGCGGTCTTGGGCGCGGTAAGGCACCCGTGATGATATGTATATATTTTTATATCGTGGTTTCTGGTGCATATTATACAATATGTGTGTAATGTACTTCATATAAAAAATAAAGTCGTAATATAGAATTAATATTTACTTGTTTATAAAAAAAATTGGGGAAGATTATAATTCTTATGAAAAGGTAGAATTAAACGAATTATATATTATTAAGTCTTTCCCTAATTAGTTAATTACCGGCAGGGGCAGGTGAAACCAGGCTGGATCTAGGCTAAACTTAATTAACTCCATAAACTATAGGTACTTTTTATACATATTTTTTATTTCTTTAAAAAAAACGATTGGATCACAAAATGTATCATTCTTATATTGATGAAATACAATATTTTTTCAGTTTTTTTAATTATTCTAAGAAAAGCCACAGAGTAAGCATGGAGTCTTCAAAGTCCATTTGCCCCTCTGTCTGTAGAATCTATAAGAACTATTCGTCCAATTGGCTTGTACAAATTATGGAACTAAGAGAAGGCAATTCAATCCTTTCTAAACTTCAAGTTTAACTAAAATAACCGTTATTAAATATTTACTTTAGAAAACTTTGAGGTGAGAATAGCAATCAGCTTAATTAGTCGTCTTAATTTTCAGGTGAGAATGTAATAAATGGTCTTTGGTTATGGAATATAAATTTCAAAAAAGCCTTATGAATTAGTTTACATATTTTAAAATATGCTTAATTAGTAGCTGTTTAAATGTGTTTAATGGTCTTTGGTTTTATATGGAATATAAATTTTATGGAATATAAATTTCAAAAAATCCTTATGAATCAGTAAATATTTAAAAATGATTAATTAGTAGCTGTTAGTGTGTAAATTGTAATACTAAAATATAAAATTATAATACATAATACCAAATATAAAACCTAACGACATTTCACTATGCCTATGACCGACGCTGTATGTAAGTTAATTGCTATTTCAACTTCAGGAAACATGATTTAAATCCCTTCCTTGACCCTTCCGGTTTAAGCCTATTATTAATCACACATGTTAACATTTACCTTTAGCTGGCAACATTGTGTCAGTGAAGTGTGGAATCTGTTATATGCGGTTGAGGCTTTAATGTTTAAGCGGGTAGCCGACGCTGCCGGTGGGGAAACCAGCTTGCATATTTACAGCGCAGTTCATTTAATGATTCTCGCATAAACGCTATTCACATTATATTCTACAATGTTTCATATTTTTTTACTATAAATTATTTTTCTCAAAAGTACTTTATTTTTTTACTAGCTGGTGACCGTAACTTCGTGTGCGTGTTATTCTTTATATCTATACTAATATTATAAAGCTGATGAATTGGTTCGAATTGAAAAAAAAAAATTGTGTTGGATAGCCCATTTATCGAGGAAGGTTATAAGTATATAACATCACGCTACGACTTATAGGAGCGGAGCATCAATTAAAAATGTGACAAAATCGGGGAAAATTTATTCCTTTTGAGAGATTCTTTTGCGTGCGCTGCGTAAACAGTTAAGGAGAGGTATGCTCATCAGTGAAATTACGTATTTGTATCTACTTCCCTATGTTTTATCTCAGGTATATAAGTACGGTTTCTGATGAGAGTAAGCAACGTGGACTACCAAAAGTCGCCGGAAACAAAATATCGTAAGGCACAATGCGTTTAAATATTAATTTAGGAAAAACTACATTAAAAAAAATTAAACACAGTCTTCTTTTAATTTATTATATACAATTTTATAAATTAAAATAATATGTTAAACATTTATAGTTATGTCAATAAATAAAATTTAAATAAATAAAATTTCAGAGCTATTTTCACGATATATTTCTATCGAACAAACTATTTTATTTTATACTAATATCCTCCAGATTAAGAAAAAAAAAATATATTCTTCTAAAAACAGTCACTTTCTTAAAAAAAATCAGAACTATCGACGCAATCTCACCTCACCTTAAAGTTACGCAGACGAAGTTGTTTGAGTCATAGTTATTAGTTATACATTTTTGTTTATTTTTAAGTATACGTGGTGGCCTAGTTGGTTAGACCTTGGACTTAAAAACACTTAGGTCCCTGGTTCGAATCCCGGTGTGTACCAATGAGATTTTAATTAAAAAATTATGTACATTTGTTTGACAACACCACTATAGTGCCTCGGAGAGCACGTTAAGCTGTCGGTCCCGGTTTCACTATACCAACTTGTGAAACTGTTTATAGATGGGTTATTGAGTCTATTTAAAACATCGCAACGAGCTAGACACTTGTTCGGTGTAGACTCATACCATCGGCTACGACGAGGTGGGATTAAAACCCCTCCGCTGGGTACCCTGGGGCCGTCTAGGCGGTCTTGGGCGCCGTAAGGCACCCGTGATGATACATATTATGTTTATTTTTAACTTTGTTAATAAATAGAAAACACGATAAAGAAACCTCCAAGATTGAAATACCTACTCTAGAAGATCATAACGAAATTTACGACAGGTAGATAGCTAATAAAATCATACATAACATTATTTTTTCAATTTATCTTAACGGTCTTACTTTTATAACTCAATTCGACTACAGGGCTGATGATAATAAATTTACCACGTTAATTATAACTTTACATAATAACTGCTACACGACTTTTGATGAAAGCGCCTTTTTTTGTTTATTCAATTTCATTTTACAGCAGCAGACGTCTAAAATTATGACGAGTATTTAACAAAATTATAAATTCTGATTTTATATTTACTTAGGTGTAATAAATTGTATTTATATTAGGTATGTGGGAGTACTATTTAATTTCACTAGGATTTTATTACTTCGACCTTGCAGTTGGAAAATCTTCAAGTAACATTTTAAATACCCGAATTCATCATAAGTTCTTAGTAGTATGTGGGCGGTCGGAAAATTTAGGCTAAATTTTAAGTAATAATAATATATAATATGTAGGACAACTTACATTGCTCTGGTCGCAAACTAAGCTCTAGGCTTGTACTAGGTGTACCAGAAACAACGATATAATACATATTATATTTTATAAACACCCAGACCATGACAAACTGTACAGAAAAACTTTTTTTTTTGCCATGGGTGGGAATCGAACCCACGACCTCCAAACCAATGGCGCAACCACTAGTCTACGGAGGCGGTCTAGTAAATTAATAAAAATCACGATTAAGTAAATGGGTGTAGGGGTAGCTAAACGTTTTGGGGTTTAGTTTTTTACGATTTGTCACTGAAAAAAGTTTAATGTGAAAGATAATTAAAAAAAACTAAAACTGTTGTAGTGATCGTTTCACCGCTCCTTTCTTAACCGCAACAACTGCCGGTTAGTAGCAGCGGCAAATTTTGTTGTTAAACAGCATTGTATTATTAGGTCTGCTTACTACCAGTGATATATAAAAAAATACATTCCATGCACCATTAAAAAATATGTATTAAAAATTTAAAAATCACTCATTTTTTAATACACATACTTATTATTAATTAATTTTTATTAGTATATTTTTCAATGCTGTGCTAATACATATATAAAAATAGGCTAATATTTTTCAAATTATCAATACTTATTATAATTACTCGTATAACTTACTAATAATTACTTTAATATCCAAAATTCTTATATATAAAAGTAAATTTTCTCTTAGTTTCCTTTGATGTAACGGCTTCTTAAGGTATTAATTAGAAAACTTAATTAAACCCTTATCTTACCCAGGTAAATCTCGAAAAACAGTATTTATAAATTATAATAGAAAATTTATTATGTTTCCTATAATAAACAATACTTACTTAAAGTAGTGAACGGAATTCAAATTTGGGAAAATTAATTAAATTAGAATCAAGGAAATTTTGTATTGTTTCAATATTATACCAGTAATTGTTGTTCTAAATATATATCCAGTTTATTTAAACCAAATATATATTTCTTTTATATATTTATATAATATATATATATATATATTATATAAATACATCACGGGTGCCTTAGGGCGACCGATACCGCCAAGACGGCCCCAGGGTACCCAGCGGAGGGGTTTTAATCCCACCTCGTCGTAGCCGATTGTATGAGTCTACACCGAACAAGTGGCTAGCTCGTCGCGATGTTTTGAATAGACTTAATAACCCATCTATAAACAGTTTCACAAGTTGGTATAGTGGAACCGGGACCGAAAGCTTAACGTGCTCTCCGAGGCACTATACGTGGTGTTGTCAAACAAATGTACATAATTTTTTTATTTAAAAACTCATTGGTACACACCGGGATACGAACCAGGGACCTAAGTGTTTTTAAGTCCAAGGTCTAACCAACTCGGCCACCATGTATATAAAATACCATAAAAAAATAAACCTAAATAGAAAGCATATTCCACTCTCTCAAAGGTAGCTAGTAGAAAATGCCTAAGGCATTAAGGTTGCCTATGTACAATTTTGTGCAATAAAGAATTTTAAATAAATACATAAATACCTCTACCTAAGATGTATGATTATATTGAGTGTAAATAAAACCTGCTTTCTCTCTTACTCGGTTATATTACATGCGGTAACTTAATTTTGCTAAATTAACTTTACTAAGGGCAGATTTTTTAATCGTCAGATAAAGTTATTCATCAGATACCTTGCTTGCTCTGAAGAGCTTTTCAACATTATTCCCCCTTCCCCTTTCCGTTACAGGACAACACGCACTGGTTGCAAAATGCATATGTATACCGTGGCGGATGTACCAACTCGTACCAAACGTTTTGGCGATTCATACATCTGCCGTACTATTAAAATGTGGAATGCCCTACCAGCTTGCGTGTTTCCTTCCTCTTATAACCTAGAGTCCTTTAAAAGAAGCGTGAATAGGCATCTGAAGCCGGCATAATGATGGCAACCAGCGGTGCACCTGTATGCATCCGCTTGTTGCTATCATTCCTGGACATTGCATACTGCTTAACATCAGGTGGATGCAAGGTCACATGCTGAGCTCTTATAAAAAAAAATGTAGAATGAATAAATTTGACTGTTCTTCATACAAGTTCGAATAACTTTATCTGACGATTGAAAAATCAGCCCTAACTCTCGTAATTGCATTTCCACATATGTTTTTTTCTTTGGCATTGTATCCGGAGGTCATCGTGGGTTTGATTCCCACCCATGGCTAAAAAAAATAGTACGTTTTTCTGTATAGTTTAACATGGTGTGGGTGTTTCTAAAATATAATATGTATTATATCATTGTTTCTTACATTGTACAAGCCTAGAGCTTAGTTTGTGAACAGAGCAATATGTGTAAATTGTCCAACAAGATAAAAAAATATAAAATTTAAATTTTAAAAAAATCGTCGTATTTTGTAGTCTGTTAACACCTATCCAGTTTATTTAAACTAAATATATATATATTTATATGAAATAACCTAAAAAAATGAACCTAAACATATTTCACTCTCTCAAAGGTAAGCTAGTAAAAAATGCCTAAAGCATGCTTGCCTAAGGCATGCTATGTAGATTTTTGTGCAATAAAGAATTTTAAATAAATACATAAATAGTGGTTAAGTCACTGCGCAACTGATAACAAGGTTAAGCAGATGACAATAAGGCCGGCCTGGGATGAGTGACCGCTTTATACAACGAGGCTATTTCATCATAAATACCGCAACAAGCTCGCCTCCGAATACCATCGCCAAAATAAGTACGGGTTAATCCCTCCGCTGGGAACCCTGAGGCCGTATAAACGGTTCACGGGAGCCAAATAGGCACCCGTGATGGTATTATTATTATTATTAAATACCTCTATCTCAGACGTAACATTATTATGAGTGTAAATAAAACCTGCGCTCCTCTCTTACTCGGCTATATTACATGTAATATAACCGTACGATAACTTAATTTTGCTAAATTAACTTTACTCACTCTCGTAATTGCATTTCCAAATTTTTTTCTTTCTTTGACAATTAAAAAAATATTTCGACACAATTTGTAGTCTGTTACCACCTATATAAATGGTTTGTGTTTACAATGCCATCACGGGTCGATTAAATTGGGTCGTAAAGTTAATTTAGCTAAATTGGTGCCCTGTAATTAAGGAAACGAAGTTATATAATCTTGGATATCAAAAGATTTTCTGATGTTTTTAATTTAAACTTTTAAAAATGCTCTGTATATTTAACTATACCTAAAATATACTATATAATAATAGTCTATACATATAATAAAATTAATTTATACTTATTTTAACTATTTTATTAATTAAATGTGAAAATATAGTACATGCATATATACGTGGTGGCCGAGTTGGTTACACCTTAGACTTAAAAACACTTAGGTCCCTGGTTCAAACCCCGGTGTGCACTAATGAGTTTTTAATTAAAAAATGTATGTACATTTCTTTAACAACACCACTATAGTGCCTTGGAGAGCTCGTTATGCTGCCTGTCCCAGTTTCACCATACCAACTTGTGAAACTGTTAAACTGTTTATAGATGGGTTATTGAGTCTATCCAAACATCGCGACGAGTTAGCCACTTGTTAGGTAGGTGTAGACTCATACCATCGGCTACGACGAGGTGGGATTTAAAACCCCTCCGCTGGGTGCCCTGAGGCCGTCTAGGCGGTCTCGGGCGCCGTAGGCACCCGTGATTATATATAAATGTGAAAATAAAATTAAAACTATACCATAAAAAGGTATTGTAGTCTATCTATATCAATCTAAATAAAATAAAAAACAATTATTTATATATTCTGTGGATAAGTATAAAGCCTATTATATTAACGTATACGTATCTATTCAAACTTTAAATCATTTGTTAACTCTTTTAATATGTACGTTTTGTTTTGTTCTACAATAAAACACCTACGAATGTTCTAAAATTATGAACGTAATAACAAATGGCAAATAAATATTTATTATTTTATTTTCTTAATATGTAATACACAAATATATAATATCTGTACATTGATTTTATAAAAAAAATATTAAAAGATGGGTTGCTAAACGAAGTTAAATTTAGCGGTTGAAATCGAAGCTTTGCATAATATTTTTTTTTACAAAACACACATAAAAATGTAATCGGCAGCAGTATTTGTGAAAAAAAATCCTTTATTAGAGCAGGTCACATATAAAACAGCGCTGCATTTAAATGGGCAGGTGGAGGGAGTCAGCTCAGCATACGGGCAGTATGACGACTGCAGTTTGTGGGGGCACAATGGTCGGGGAATTATCCCTGGACGCCAGCTGTTACGGGTGGGCCTGGCACTGACTGGCGGGCATCGTGTCTTAGTGGATCATCATATTTTTCTTTTATCAAATACTAGCTGTACCCCGCGGTTTATTATAAAAGAAATCGGTTCAAAACTAAAATACTGCACATGTTACTTGCTGATGAATTTAGCTTTTTCTATAGGTTAAAGAAATTTTAAAATCGGGTCAGTAGTTTTTGAGTTTATCCGGAACAAAAAAACAATTAAACTGTTTATAATATATTTTTTATCTGTTTATTTATTATTATAGGCTATTGAGAATTTTTGCTTAAGTATTTTTTTATTGCCTGAATAATATATTTTTAATTCTTATTTTTTAAGTAATGTCACTTGTCACTATCTTTAGGTACACTGATATTTTTACAGTCACATAATTCTTCGTAGATACTTATACCCTACAAAAACCTTTTTATATTTGGTCATGATACCCCTGGATAACGGGGGTAAATCAGGGGTACGCCCCGTTGGCGTTGTATCCGGAGGTCGCGAATTCGATTCCCTCTCTTGGCAAATAGTAATACCTACTTATTCTGTATAGGCCTTTAGGTGTTATAAAATATAATATCTATCAGTATAGTTATTCCTGGTAAATATAGTAGGTTTAAGCCTAAAACTTAGTTTATGAACTGGGAAATACGTATGTGTAAAACATTCTACATATTATTATTTCTTAGGTTTATTTATATTATGTTTATTCTGTCGTAGTCTGTAGAAATGACCACCCATGGAACATTATTAAATATTTTAAAGCAGCTGCAGCGCTCTTTGCGAATCTTATAAACTTTTATAATATAAAGTTATTTATGCTATAAAATTTTGCACCTCGCACATACTCTCAAATTTCAAAAGTGTATTCATAATATCATTAATATTTACATTTCTACCTGACACAAAGCTTCTTAAGGGAGTATAAACGTAAAATATGTATATTTATTCAATAAAGCCTCAAAAAATATTTGCCAACGTACCGCCAGAAAAAGCGATGCGATTTTGCCCTTTTGTCCCATTTTCCGTCTCATATTTTTGTTTTCGACTTCACTGAATATTTTTATTACTTTTTCTTGTCTCTCGACACATGACTTATTTTTACATGTTCTTCCGAATTTGAAGATGATGTCCCAAATCATTCAGCTGTTACAAATACTTCATAAATAAAAGCTATTACCGCCTAATACCCTCTATACGCGCCCGTGGCTAGTGGTTACGCCAATGGTATTGTATTTAGTGTTCACGGGTTCGATTCGCACTTAAGGAAAACCAATATTAGTACGGTTTGCCTTTTTACTTGTACGTTGCTCGTTATTTTGGTGTTTATAAGACATTCATAATATGTATTAGTATCCTAGTACACATATTAGTCTAGACTCTAGCTAGAGCCTTGTAAAATAAGCCTAGAGCTTAGTTTGTGAACACGGAAATTTGTGTCAAATGTCCTATAAACTATTATTTATCTATCTATACTGAAAATAACATTTTTAATTTAGTATTTTTTTATTTATTTACATCAAAAGTATTAACAGATTTGTTTTATAAGTTTATTCAGGGAGTTCATTTATGATTTTAAAATATAATAATTATAATCTTCGGATTTCGAAAATTACCTTAGAATTTCCGCAAGTCAATTCAACTAACACCTCTAGTTGTGTTAAGGCATGAACAATCTCCACCCTATAATTCGACTAAAACTGCCTAACAGTTTTTTTTATAAGTACGAGTACAATAAACACTAGGTAATTCTAATTAATGTTAGGTACCCAATTCCCCTAACTTAATTAATCAAAAAAACTTTCTTTACTTGTTCTCAAAAGAACAAATCATAGGTAAAGATATCCTATAGTGATCGGGATAGTGGAAGTGACAATGTTTGTCCCTCCCTCTCCCCGTAAGGATGGGATCAGGACCCTTATCAAGCCGTCATGCGATTAGGCTCAGATTAACCGAACAAATGGAATGTGTAATTATCTACACCTACATAATGGTTAATCTGCCGAAATACCAATAAATGTGTTATAATTAATGGCTAAACTAATTACATTTAGACCTATTTGGACACTATTCTTAGATCATTTTATAGTGTACCTATTATGATTATAGGTTATCAATTTCGGCAAATTTAATGAGATGTTGGTGATTTCATCTAGGCCTTTATAATTTTAACTAGCAAAGTAACAAAACTCCTTTAAAAAAAGGTTTCTTACGTTTTTCTAAAAAACGGCACCCTTACTGCGCATACTAATATACTTCGAGACACACATACATACTCATGCACACCCTTTCATGCACACACACTAACACACTTATCTTATAAGCATGCATAAACGAGTAGGTACAATACACAAATAGCCAAATAGTTTTATTCATAACAACTTATTGAATCCTTGAAGAACACTTTAGTTGATATTTAGTGTAGTTTAGTTTTTATGGGAGCACGGTATGTGACTTTGTATCTACCCGATGGTAAACAGACCTACAAATAATGGTGTCGATCAATACTTTGTTGTTTAACAATATAAAGCACTCCCACTCTGTCGACTAAATAATGCGGTTACAAAATGGGCGACCAAGAAGACGACGCCGCTTTATAGTTAAATCAATCGCCCGTTTCGTAACCGCACCAAGAACAAGACTAGCACCTCGACAAGAAATCGATGCCAAACCAAAACATTTGACGGCTTTTTCATCTATATATCATCTGGTAACGAGTCCGATCGTAGTTATGGTTTCTTTAACGCATATAATTTTTGTTGCTAAAACAAGAAATGAAATTCACTTAATGTTTATGTCTATTTATTTAAACACTTTATTGCTCATTAAAAAAAAGTTATGTACAAAGGCAATCTTAAAGCCTACGGCATTATCTACCAGCTAACCTTTAAGATTGTGTTCGAAGTGGTGCTTAATTACAATAAACTTATATAAATGAAATCGTTGTTTTAGGTACACATAGTACAAGCCTAGGGTTTAGTGGGGTAACCACCGACTCCGATCTCCATAAAAAATTACATCATGTCATACAAATAATATTTCCAAAATTCATAATATTATATTTATTTATTTGTAATTAAATATGTACTCGATTATGTAGGTAGTAATGCAGTGGTCAATGCAAATAGCTATGTTTCACTTTTTGTAGTACCTAAAAGATCGTTCTCTCACAATATATTGTGTGAATTGTCCTACAAACTATTATCATTAAAGCATCCCACTACAATATGTACACAAAATAAAATTAATATCTACTCACTTACCAAATAACAATTTTTCAGTATATTTCAGAACTACACTTTGGAAGTGAAAAACGAATTGAATATGAAAATTATTGGAATATTTCTTTGGATATGTATGGGTATAAATCACAGACGTCTTTCATATTTATCGGTATTGGTAAAATACCAACATCATATTGCATTCCAGAAAACAGGAAGGATTTTCAAAATGTTGATATTTTATTTTTATTAGAGCGCGACATGTGTCCTTGTATATACCTGACTGTAAGCAGATCTACAAAGTCCATGAATGGGGTTAAACAAATATTGTTATTTAACAGTATTGATGCCTGCTAAGATGCGGTTACGAAATGGAGGCGACAAAGACGAATTTGCATATCCTCAACTGTCGGTTTCGTTACCGCGCTTTAAAAGGTAAGTACCGCCTCAACAAGAAAGCGATGCAGTAGTCTTCTGCAAACCGGTGAATCCACAGTCTAAAACCGAAACACGACTAGGACTCTTGACGGTTTTTGCTTCTGTATTAGCTGTGGTAACGACGTAACCGGACATAAAATAGTAAAAGATTACTTGCAAATAATTCACTTGTGCTGCGATTGATAATTATATTTATGCTCATTAATTTGGTCAATAACGTTGGTAAATGTTGGTTATTAAACATACAATGTGTAATGAATTAACCAGAAAATTATTTTATAGTACTATTAATATTAATAGTACTGGTAGAACATAATATGTACCTACTTATCGACAAAAGGGTTATAAATGTCAACATACAAATTAAGTAGTATTAAAATTTAATTTTGTTATTACTCATAAACTATGTATAAAAAGAGATATTTCATATAATTATATACGTGGTGACCAAATATTCATATAGGTGTTGTATATGGGTTCCAAGTATGAGAGACCAGGTAATAAATAAAATAACACTCACGACTTGAAATAGTATTTAATGTACTTTAAGTTACACAGAGCCAGCAAGCGTCGCTCGCCGCCATTATTGAATATGTGTCTATGACATAGACGAAAGTGCCCATAGACACTATACACTACTATATTATATAACAATAGGTAGAGAGACAAATTTAAAGTAATATGTTAAAAATTATTATTACTATAAATAGTCCAAAATCAGGATTTCGTTTAGGACAAAAAGTATCCATAGCTATCTAACGCGGAGACGTAGCTAGTGCTATGGGTACTTTTTTAATAAATCCTTGATTTTTTTTGGTCAATCCTTTAATTACACATATCATCATGGGTGCCTTACGGCGCCCGAGGCCGCCTAGACGGCCCCAGGGTACCCAGCGGAGGGGTTTTAATCCCATCTCGTCGTAGCCGATGGTAAGAGTCGACACCGAACAAGTGGCTAGCTCGTCGCGATGTTTTGAATGGACTCAATAACCCATCTATAAACAGTTTCAATCCTTTAATTAAGTTTGCCAATAGTTTGTATTTTTAATAATCTTAAAATTTCTATATATTTTTAATAATCATAGTACAGAAACTTTTTTAATTTTTTTATTGAGCTCTTCAAGCTTGTATATACCTAATGGTAAGCAGCCTACATAGTCGGGGAAGATCAACATTATTATTTAACAACATTGATGACTACCACAATGCTGGCTACATTATGCAGTTACGAAATGGGCGGCGATAAAGACGAATTTGGATTTCGAGTTAATATACTTGTTGCAATCAACTGACGGTTTCGTCACCCTGATTGAGACTCGACAAGAAACCGATGCAGTAGTCTCCAAACTGGCGAACCCTGAGACTAAAACCAAAACATGACTAGGTCACTTTTGGCGGTTTCTGCATCTGTTGGACAGAAAAAAAATATAGTTCTAGTATTTCTCATTATTTAAACTTATATATATATATCTTCACGGGTGCCTTACGGCGCGAGACCGCCTAGACGGCCCCAGGGTACCCAGCGGAGGGGTTTTAATCCCACCTCGTCGTAGCCGATGGTATGAGTCTACACCGAACAAGTGGCTAGCTCGTCGCGATGTTTTGGATAGACTCAATAACCCATCTATAAACAGTTTCACAAGTTGGTATAGTGAAACCGGGATCGACAGCTTAACGTGCTCTCCGAGGCACTATAGTGGTGTTGTCAAACAAATGTACATACATTTTTTAATTAAAAACTCATTGGTACACACCGGGATTCGAAGCAGGGACCTTAGTGTTTTTAAGTGTTATAGTGTTATTTAAACTTAAACCTAAGAAATATATTTGGATTATACTTGTTTATAAAACGGTAAGTAAGTTGTTTTTCATGTGTATATTAAAATCAAAAGAATTAGTTCCCCAATTTCTACTATCATTATAAATTTAATTATTATTTTGATTTGACCCACAATTCGCAGAATGACACCGAATAGCCCGGGTGGTTAATCCGAGCGAGCGCCGATCCGCTGCGACCCGCGCGGGCTCCTCGCAATTAACTCCGAACATGTTTCAATTTACACTCGCAAATATCGCGCTGTAAGAACCACAATGCGCCGCTGGAGCTTTGGTGGCTACAACAAGCGATATGACTGCGAACTGATATTGTTACTCGCAAACAATTTTATTATTAAACAGTTTTTTTGACGTTTTTGACCCATACAGAAGAAAAACCATTTAGCCGGCATATTGGGAGCGATCAATGTTGTTTAAGAACATTTTATTGATTGACCCCCATTGGTGGCCCTACATGGATTTTGTAGGTCTGCTCACCACCAGGTATTTATTGTGTATCAATAGTTTATAAACGAAAGAAAAAAAGTCACAATGCCGTGCTCCAATATAAAAAAAGTGACTTTCAGGCATGAAACTAATATAATATATGGAACCTCCATAGTGCCTTACTACACAGCTTATACAGCTTAAATGACCTAAAACTAAATGTCAAACGAGTCATTGCCGCTTTATTCTGTTCTCACTTCAACCAATCAACGGTCAGTGATTGGTTTTGTTTTCACTTTTTTTTTATCTGTATGGCGGGGGCCATTCTGTTCTCGAAACTGGAAAGGCGATTTAAGGCCCATGGGCACCTTCCTATTATCTCCATGCTTTCAGGAGACTACTCCACCAACAGTTTTTGATATGCCTCTATAATTTCACTAGGTTTGGTTAGCACCGCCCATATAAATGCAAAAACGCAAAAAAGGTCAACGGAATCAGCTAACCACCTAGTCTTAAACTAGTTGGTTATGTAGCATCTGTTCGATTGGTATTATTTTTATATCGTGCGTTTAGTTTCTGTATAACCTTATTGTTAAAAACTTTTTTTTGTTGACTCATCATAAATATCTGTAAACATTTATATGAAATAAATAATTTTGAGAACACTGGCGGCATTTCCTCTCTGAATCGTTAAGATTACTTTCTGAGAGAAAAACGTCGCCGCTCTAGGGTCACTCGAGACGTGAACTAATTTTTAACCAATTTCTTTTACCAGATGTTTAGTGTCCAATGACCACTGCAACGATATTAATCGTACATAAGAGTTTCGGAACGCGGCCGAGAGTCGGAACGTAGTACAAAAGCTCATGTGTCACATGAGCTTTTGATTAAAAGACTTACCGGCGACCTCTAGTGTTCGTTGGTAATTTAATTAATATTAATTAGTTTATATTATTAATCACCTTAAACGTTGTTCTAAACAACCTCTTACTTCAGGACACTGATTATCCAATTTGCCGACCCCTACTTGGGTAAGTTGTGAACATAACCTCAAAACCTCATGGTTAATCTTGTGCACCATCGCTGCAGTCACACTCCTGCTTGGTATTCTACCTGGGTGCTGACTGAGGTGATGGTTTATTTTTCAACTGGAATGTAACACCTACCTCGTCCATTCCAGGGTTCTAGTTTCGGCGTTAAAAACACGGAGCCACAGAAGATTGCAATCTCTCCTGGACACTGGAAGCTCGCTAGCTAGAAACGAGTACTGAAGAGACCCTGGATTAAACCTCCTGGACTTTGACGTCGCATTAGGGAAGGTACCCTACGACAAGCGTGGAATGCAGACTGGATAGTCTAAAGTTATTTTAAACCCACACCAATTTCACTGTAAACCCCTTTTCTTTTAATATATTTTTGCTTTGCTCTCATGTAGTTTGTAGTATAATTTAATATCTTTTTATGTCACCCCCTAAAAACGTGACACCACGGACCTAATATTTCTACCGCAAACGCCTCAAATATATAATATCCCTTTAAGGAGGAATATTTGCGGCGTTTGCTCGGAAGCCGCCTGCTTTTCTGGAAGTATATCTGATATGAGACGGAGCTATGGTAGACGCAAGTCGCGTCCCAAAACAGATTTCTACCATGAAGACCATGGCACGATGGTGCCATTATCCGGCCTTTTACCATTATCTCGACAAATGCCAGGCGGCTCCAAGATAGACAGTATAGACACTGTAGTCAGAGCTCGCCGAATTAGTTCATTTAGCCACAGTGTATGTAAATTCTACCAGCACTTTTTATACATGAGAGCCCGTGGTGACCGGACTGGTCCACGTCTCTTCCGCACGGACACTGGTGGGGCTCGCATATCCGCGCACCCACACGTAATTAAACACAAAAATTACCTAAGTGTTTTGAAGGCAAGGCATGCAACCATAAGCCTAATTCAGGCTCCTTTACGGCTAGTAGTCTTGCCCGGTCGGAGTCATTAGTTATTATTTATTAGATTTTCTTTAGGTATTTCCTTTTAAACCACACCTGTATTAAGCGAACAAAATAAATAAATAAATGTTCAAATCGGTCAAGCCGTTTTTGAGTTATAGCGTGACTAACGAATGGCATTTCATTTATATATATATATATATATATATATATATATATATATATATATATATATATATATAATATAATAAGAAGCCAAAATGTTAATTTTAGCATCTTAATGTAAAAATATAGCATACTAGCCACTTGTTCGGTGTAGACTCATACCATCGGCTACGACGAGGTGGGATTAAAACCCCTCGGCTGGGTACCCTGAGGCCGTCTAGGCGGCCTCAGGCGCCGTAAGGCACCCGTGATGATATGTATGTATGTATGTTGAATACTACAAAATAAACTTATTAACTTGGTTTCAATTCAATTCTTTTTTGAAGTATTCTACAACCGAACCAGGATAACAATGCTCTCACTTATGTGTATATATTGGAGCTTTTGCTTACTCAAACAGTTGCCTTTGTGAATAAACAATTTTATCTTCTTATTTCACAATACGTTTTAAAATTTCTAACAAGCATAGAATGTGAGGCCGTCTAACGAACTCATAGACTTAAATATAGAAGTGAACGTGCATAAATATGACCTAGATTTTAGAATATAAAATGTGATTCACCTAAAAATAAATGTTTGATAGATAGAGCTCAACATGTGACCTTGCATCCACCTGACGTTAAGCAGTATGCAATGTCCAGGAACGATAGCAATCGGCGGATGCATACTTGTGCACCACTAGTCGCCATCATCATGACGGCGTAAGATTATTACGCAGGCTTAAGATAAGGGTATTTAAGCGTCATTTAAAAGACTCTAGGTTACAAGAGGAAGGAAATACGCAAGATGGTAGAGCGTTCAACATTTAAATTATGCGGTATATATTAAAATCTCCAAAACGTTAAGGATTATTACAAATGTTAGCGTGTGAGTAGTGTTATGAGTAATTATATAAACGCTGTTTAGTGTTTAGGTTAACATAAAATAAACTAGAAACCATTTGATTTTCAAGAGCACATGACATTCACAGAATGAGTCGGTCAACATTATGACTTTAACTATGCTTAAACTTATTTAAACTGAAAAAAACCCGACAGTGCGGATGGAAACTCGCCCGCCGCCGCGCCGAGGGTTCCGAGATTAGTTTCGCAAAAAACAAGTGCGAAAAGTTGCCAATTTTAGTAATTATATACAATCCTTTATTTTTTTAATAAATCGATCCATAAACTTCGAAGATGTTTATTCTAATTAAACAACCAACCATATACATATATATAAAAGTTTTAAGTAATAAAAGCTTTCTGGGCCCCGATTCCGCTAATTTTAAAACTTTGACTTACCGACACGATCCATTTACAAAGCAAAGGACGTTGAGTTGAAACTTGGTATTCTACTAAATGTAAAACGGCTTTGTGTATGGACGTCGATTGCACGTCGCATGGACGTCGCTTGCTCGGCTAACCTGTCATTGTAGTACTCTTTTTTTATCTGTGCCTGTCATATTAGTTTGTATTTTTTTTTAAAGTTTTGCTCTTTTTACATGGCATAGCTGTTATAATTAAATAAAATATCATTTAAAAGTGTATTCTTATTATTATACACTTTATATTATACTAGACTGTTTTATTATTTAAAAAATTCACCAACTACATTTTGTCCTGCGCATACCATAGAGTAAACAATTATTAGATATGACAAAATATATCATAGAGTAGTAATCATATTTAGAAAGGACAATACAATATTTTATAATGCTTTAAATTAATACCAATCGAAAATTAAAGACTCAATTCTAACGTAATAGTGTAAGACCTGTGGTAAGACATAAAAGTCCACCTTGCTCACTCTAAATAAAACTACTAATCGCTTTAGGTTGCTTTGCCTGAAAAGGTTACACCTAAATATGATTTGTCTGTTCGTTCCGAATAGGTATTTTTCCAAAATGATTGTTGTTAAATCCGACGTTTGCCCCAAATACGTCTTATGGCCCGAAAAAAATACTAATTTACCTACTTTTCTTCATAATAATTTATTTTAAGTCGGATTTTTTTATATAATTTTAGACTGAAATATTGACAAGTTCAACGATTACCTATTGCATTAATAATTGGAAAATGGTCTTTTAAAATCAAAATTTCATAAATGCAACAAAATTAAAATAATTTATTCGAAAATAAATTACAAATTATAATCAGACATAACTTTTTAAATAACATCTATAAAAAATACAGCGCCCAAGACCGTCTAGGGTATTGAGTCTATACCGAAAAAGTGGGCAGCTAGTCGCGATATTTGGATATTTTTTATTAATGGAGCACGACATGTGACTTTGTATCTACCTGGTGGTGAGCAGACCTACTAAGTCTATGAATGGGTCAACCAATATTGTTCTTAAACAATATTTAACGCTCCTATTACGCCGGCTAAATGATGCGATTACGAAATGGGGGGCGACAATGACGAATTGCATTGGAGACTCCACAAGAAATCGATGCAGTAGTCTCCTGAAAACCGATGAACCATACTCATTAACCCATCTATAAACAATTACTCAAGTTGTATTATGAACTCAGAACAGCTTAACGTGCTCACCGGACCACTATTATAGTGGTGTTGTCAAACGCATGCAGCTATTTTTTAATTAAAAACTCATTTGGTAGACACCGGTGGTAGTTTGAACCGTGGACCTAAAACCGTAGTACTTTAAATATATTATCCACGTTTGTAAACCCGGCCAGCATCAGAAACGCGGATGTTCCATCTCTGGGCCATTTCTAATGTCTTCAAACTTTGGAGCCACTGCGAAATTAACGGAAATCCAACCATTTTTATAAAATCTTTTTACACAATTCACAAATAAGTAACTTTTGTAAAATGACATTATAACTGAAGTAAAACTTTTGAGAGAACGTTGATATCAAGTTAAACTAAACGTCAAAAAATAATAGAATACCATTAAAAAAACCTTCCATACACGATTGGAATACTAGAATACCTAATTTGTCAAAAGTCGATACAACGTTCAGTTGATATCCAATCGATGTACAATTGACAGCTAATTTTGTTAGTAGACTACCAAAAGTGTGAAATGACGTATAAGCTTAGCCGTTGATATCCAATCCATACAACGTTGATTTAGCGGAATTGAGCCCCTGTTCTCACGACTTATAATTTTTCTAATTACTTTATATATCTTTACATTACGCTTTTCCATTTGAGCTTATAAATATTTTTTGGCTTATACTCTTTTGAATATACACGGGTTAACTATTCCAAATTATATATTTATTGTCGAGGTGGTAGTCTCCCTTCAGGGCGCAGTTACGAAACGGATTAATTTGCGATAAAGCAGCGAGGGTACTCGTAATGCTAACGATTTATGTAGAGATCGTTGCGTAATGCAAAATGCATCTTTATTGCTGAGCATTTTGTAACCGCATCGTTTAACTAGTATAGTGAAAACGATCAATGCTATTAAACAATGATCGACGCCATTCATAGAATTTGTAGGTCTGCTTACCATCCTGTAGATACATAGTCCCATATCGTGCTCCACTAAATAAATATATATAGTAGTTCTCTAGATATTTAACGTGGACAGACACCATTTTACATTAATATTTATTTTTCACCACTATAGTGCCTCGGAAGGCACGTTAAGTTGTCGGTCTCGGTTTCACTATATGTACCAACTTGTGAAACTGTTTATAGATGGGTTATTGAGTCTATCCAAACATCGCGACGAGCTAGCCACTTGTTCGGTGTAGACTCATAACATCGGCTACGACGAGGTGGGATTACAAACCCCTCCGCTGGGTACCGTCTAGGCGGTATCGGGCGCCGTATATGTAGGTACGTATGTACATATTTTTTTTTTCAGAATTAATTCTTTATTTGAAATATTACCTTTTTTTTATTAATTTAAACGTATTAGTTTGAGTAACGAGTCACGAAGCCCATACAAACTCTATATAACATACTATGAGTAGCGTTTTTCGTAAAATTACTTTCAAGAGCGCTGTACGAAGGAGCTCCGAGCAAGTCTGCCTTTTGCCGCTGATAATATGTGTGATATATTGCTTGAAGTGTGCATTGTGATCACACAGCCCACTTCGCTATAATGTACCCAATTTACGAGAAAATATTTTCTAAAGACCTCCATTTGGTTATTTACGGTAACGCTATTTTGGTGGTATACAGGCTTCTTGGAATAGTGATAAAATATATGTTTAGTTATTTATTATATGTATACATATATATATATATATATATATGTAAACGGCGCCGAGAGACCGCCTAGACGGCCTCAGGTAACCCAGCGGGGGGGTTTTAATGCCATCTCGTCGTAGCCTAAACAAATGTACATAATTTTTTAGATTAAAAACTCATTGGTACACACCGGGGTTTGAACCAGGTACCTATTTTTTTATAAGTCTAAAGTCTAACCAACTTAGCCACCATGTGTATAAGTTTATTTTAATAATAATAATAATATGTAGGACAATTTACACATATTGCTCTGGTCACAAACTAAGCTCCCGGCTTATACAATGTGCATCAGAAACCACGATATAATACATACTATATTTTATAACCACCCAGACCATGACAAACTGTACAGAAAAACGTACTAATTTATTTTTTTTGCCATGGGTGGGAATGGAACACACGACCTCCGGAAACAACGCCAAAGGCGCAAACACTAGTACGTAGACGGTTTTGATTTAAATGTATTTAAGTTATGATTGTTGGCTACCTTGCTAACTGATCAACCGCCTTATAATATATTCGTAACAGGCTGACCATCGCAACTTCGTCTGCATAACTTTAACCACTACGTCTACGCAGCACGCAACGGAAGCTCTCAAAAGAAACAAATTAGTAATGCAATTCGCCTTTGTCGCCACCCATTACGTAATCGCATCATTTTGCCGGCATATTGGGAGCGATCATGGACTTTGTAAGTCTGCTCACCACTAGGTAGATACAAATTCCCATGCCGTGCTCCAATATAAAAAAAAACATAGTTTTTGCAAACCAAAGCTTCCAAGAATACAAATTTTATTATATCGATTTACGGACGTCATCAGTGAGGCATAAACAACTTCTAGGTATCAAATAATGCCATCTCACCATTTTATGAAACATGTACCTATTTTATGTTGAATGTCCATAACAGAGGAAATCGCGTTATAAAAATTTTCCCAGTTTCAAATTTTGTTGGGCAATAAACAGGCCATAACATTTTTTTTATTATTTACCTGATAAAAAATTATCATTATTAACGGGCTTTAATGTGATTTGTTATGTTCCCTTGGGATTAGCTCACCCTAAAATTTTATGTAGAGATCTGTGTAGGTACATCAACGTAATATTATTTAAGCGTAATTACATTGTAATAAATATTTTGTAGTCATAAAAAATATGATTTTATTAACTTGAACGCTCTTTATTACCATTATTTCGCACTTAAAACTTTACATTGAGTTTTTCAAATGTCTTATAAATAATTTAGTATATAAATATAAATGAATATAATTTACCTATTCATTTATATACTAAATTATTTCCTCCAAGAAAAAAAAATCAAATATCTAATAGGTATACCTGTGTAAAACCAAGTAATAAAAATAAGTGTGTATGTGTGTGTATGTATGTATACGAGTATAAGACTGTAAGTAAGACTGACTACAGTGTACATAGGTATATATATATATATATTTGTATTTTTATTTGAATAAATTTTATAATACTTATAGGAAAGATTTAACATCAGAAAAAAAACTATTATTGAATATAAACTATCCCATAAAATATAATAATAATATGAGTAACATTGCACCTACATTGCCCTGGTCACTAACTAGCTCTAGACTTGCTATGTGTATCAGAAACAACGATATAATACATATTATATATTATTTTTGAACACTCGGACATGACAAACGATACTTAGGTACTTTATAAAATAAAGTAAGGGAGTGTTTTTCACAAAAATATATATATATATATATATATATATATATATTGCCTCGGAGAGCACGTTAAGCTATCGGTCCCAGTTTTACTATACTTAACTTGTGAAACTGTTTATAGATGGGCTATTAAGTGAATCTAAACACCGAGACGAGCTGACCATTCGTTCGGTGTAGACTTCATCGGCTACTACGAGGTGGGAATAAAACCTCACGCTGGGTACCTTGAGGCCGTCTAGGCGGTCTAGGGCGCCGTAAGGCTTACCGGTGAGTGATGGTACCAGACCACAATCGTAATTGCAGGTATAATAGTGCCTTTAAAAAAAATCAAAGACATTAGCACTAACAATGATCACATTTGTTTATTTTGCAAAAGTAGAGACAATGATTTACAAAACAAACAAAGTTATGGCAAACAAAAGGGGTCTAATCAACACACAAATATGCCGACTGTGGCATTATAATCGGGCAGTAGTCACTAATTAGTAGTAATTGTAGAATTACCAAATCCGCGTAAATCCGTGCTCTACGACTGTCATATGATGGCAAACCTTTGTACAATTTTTTGTCTTTTATTTTATCATATTGGACCACAGCATATGATTTTATATCTACTTGATAGTAAGCATACCTACAAAGTACATGAATGGGGTCGATCAATATACTATTGTTTAATAAGATAGATCGCTCTCACTATGCCGGCTAAATGATTGATTAAACAACAACCTCAATAGAAACTTCCACAACGACAATTAATCGATGCCGTAGTCTTCTGAAAACCGGGTGCTCACGCCGAACGAGACTGGCGAAGTCATAAAGAAATTAAGCAAACGTTTCTTTTACTATTTTTATTTTTTTATTTGACTCCACATATTATCTCTTAAATAATTTAGATGCACTCAGATCCTGTATACAGCCGTAACTGTTTACAGCTGTTTCGATCACTTCTAGTAAAACTTTTTTCGGTCAACCGTATACTAGAGTTCACAGTAGTAGTTTTTCACAGTAAGTTGACTCTTAATATAAAAACACAGAGTGCATATTGGCTTACTTTAACTTGGCCTTGTCTGTACCTTACCAATAAGTCACTTAACAGCATCTATAGGTCTAAATAAATGTTATAAAAGAGACAATGTGACAATGATTACTTATCCTGGATTCTCCGTGTGGGTGCCAGGTCATGTATGGGAGGCAGGGGAGTGAACTGCAGTGTTCCTGGACTTGAGAGTTAAAGGGATTCGAATTCAACTTTCCCCTTCATTGTGTTCACTACCCTCTCTATCCAACCAAATGCTATTTGATTCTGTCAATGCCATCTTGGAAGTACGTTCCATAAAAGTTGCCGACGGACGATCTTGGAAGACCAAGATCCTTTAATAGACGATGCAAAGACCTTGCTGGAATTCTTCTTGCATCGACTTGAAATGAATGCATAAAGTTGAGTTTTAAAACCGTTTCTAGTAATTTCATTGGTTGTTTCACTTGATGTTTGGTTCTTAGGAATATTTATTTCCCACAGAACGATGAGTTTAACAAGTATAACTTTCTTCAAGCGAGTATACTACTATGTATGGTATATAGGCTGAAACTGCTAGTTCGTCCAGAATTTGTAATGTATTTTAAATGTACCCATCAATGAGTATTTTCCAGTCTGATACTTTGTCCATGATTGAGAAAGTTTACTTTGACTTTTCTTGAGATGTCCCTCCTTTACAAAGGTAGTTAATCATTCATTTAAATAATTTCATAGTATTTTTGGATGGTAACGGAATCGGTCTATCAACAAATTAGTTCTAGAGAACCTTCCACTAAATTAGTATAGTATTTTTATCAGACAGCAGTAACATTTGATTTAAATATCAGTCCTAATTTTCGTAACATATTTTCATTTGGAAGCGTTTTGCCATTGCTCGATAGACAAACAGTAACCTGCTCACGTCTCCACAAAGTACCGTTGGGCCTCTCTCGTCGCACTCAGTTAATAATTCAATCACTCGGTCGGGTCTGAGTTGAGGACGCACTGAGCTTAAACGCACAAATATGCAAATTCTGTAGGTATATCCCCTTCAGCAATATTTATGAAAGGTAACTTTAAAATTAAATTGCTTTATCCCATTTTCAACGAAACTGATAAGCCGATTTTATCAAATATATTATTATATTCAATTTGTACTTATCAAAGTATCGTAATAGAATAATATAAGTTGTTCAAAATATTTGACTTTATTGACAAATTTAAAATTTCGGTAAATTTATATTATAGCTAAATACCCACCCACTTTATGATATTATGATATTGCGCCGGGTAAAATTTTATTTAATAAAATACGGTTATAAAATTTTCAATTTATTTTGATATTGCAATTGCCTTATTATTTTATAAAATATGATCTTTTTTTTATAATTGAGTTCGGGTTGCGAGAAAATAATTAACCTCCAACTAAATAATATACAATATATACAAAAACATAATGTTGCACAAACATTAAAATAATTGATGTTTTGTATAATTAGAGCCCGATATAGAATATACTATATCTACCTGGTGGTAAGCAGACCTACACATGCTATAAATATAAATAAATATTATTTCACAAGAGCAGCACCTAAGTAGTAAAAAAAGCGGCCCCGCCTAGTCGTTAAGTCACTGCCCAAGCAGATGACAACAAGGCCGGACCTGGAATAAGTAACCGCTTTATACAACGAGGCTATATTATCATTACACACAC
Source organism: Monopis laevigella (assembly GCA_947458855.1). Classification (NCBI taxonomy): domain Eukaryota; kingdom Metazoa; phylum Arthropoda; class Insecta; order Lepidoptera; family Tineidae; genus Monopis; species Monopis laevigella. The sequence continues at coordinate 19,054,016 of OX381577.1, read as the reverse complement.
CGCAACAAGCTCGCCACTTGTTAGGTGTTTCCTTCGAATACTATCGGCATCGGCTAAATGGGGACGAGTTAATTCCTCCGCTGGGTACCCTGAGGCCGTTTAAACGGTTCTCGGGAGCCAAAAAGGCATCGTTTTATTATTTATTTATTAGTAAATAGTAAATTAAGACTGTGACTGCCTAAATGATGCTATGGATACGAAACGAGCGGTAAAATAACATCAGTATATAAAGTAACATAGTTTATTATCAAATTAACTGCGCGTTTCGAAATTGCAGACTAAAGGGAGACTACCATCTCAACCACGAGAAATAAATACAGCAGTCTTCGGAGAATCGGTGAATAGGCAGATAGTCACTGTTATATTTACGTAAATATTTTTTTCATTTTTTATTAGAAATTGCGGTGGTAAAAAGTTTGAAATTACAAGCAATAAAGATATTATTAGATGTAGCAAGATATCAAAAAGTCATAATGTTGTAATGCCTAAAGTTGTTGTAAAATTTTATGTTACGACCTTATTCTGCTAAACAAAACTTCTTTGTCCACACAATCTTTAATATTATAAGCGGAACGATAAAGTTTATTTTAGCATAAATGTAATAAGTATTATCATAATATTTAAATTCTTAAATAATACACTGAGTATGATAATGATAATATAGTTAGTATAATTATATTTCAAAAATACATTCAAATTGGTCCACTTATTTTGGATTATGATAAACAGACAGACAAATAGATTAAGTTATAAGTTAAAACTTATAACTTACTTTGATGTAAATTTCGGTTTTCCGGAGACTACTACATCGATTTATTGTCGAGGGGGTAGTCTTCGTTTATGGTACAGCTACGAAACGGGCGATTGATTTGACGATATAGCAGATTAAAATATACTCGTAACGTAATGCAAATACGTCCATGCCGCCGCCCATTTCTTTAGCGCATCATTTAGCTAGCAGTAGCGATAGCGATCAATATTGTTAAATAACAATCTATTGATAGGCCCCATTCATGGATTTTGTAGATCTGCTTAACAACAGCTAGACACAAAATCACATGCCGTACTCCATAAAAATATATATATATATATACATATATATTCTACTTTAAATTTAACCAGTAAAACCTGCGTGAGATGGCGCTGTTATCGTGAATGTGTGGTCGGCAAATACAGTGTCATCAATATTTTTTTAAAGAATATGACCTCGTTACATTGAGTTTTGCAATTTTTAACCGAGTTTATATAACGACATCCGATATTTAATGATTCGATCCCAAATTCCAAGGTAGAAAAATCTTGGTGCCGACTTTAAAATCCATAGTAGTATTTATTTAATGGCCTAATTAAATCATTGCCATATTGAAACAAGCATGATTTATAGATAGACATTTTCAACTGTTATAGGCCTACCTTTTATCCGCGACTTCGCATGTATTAATAACTTTTTTTGTTTATTCCAAATTTTATGTTTCTACCCAAATGCTAATAAATTCTTTCTCTAATACCTAATACATTCCCCTATACCTCCTATTCACTATTTTGTCTACAGAATCATTGAAGTAGGTAGCTAATATAATATTTTCGGTATTTCATTATTTTTTAACCTTTATCCTAAATGTATATTTTACTACATTATATTTTGCACATTTTATAAAATTTAATATTTAGGCTGATTGGCTGACAACCAAAGCCTAAACAAAAGAAACAAAGAGTCAATCAGCTTTACATTCCACAAAGTTGTGTTTCAAAAGTAATATTAGTAAAAAAATACGACTTACCTATATAGATACTAATTGCTTGTGATGTTGCCTGAGATTCGGTATTGTTATTTGGAACGTAGAAATCGGTTTAAAGAACTTTATTTCCACAAGAATTTACAAAATTCACTTAACATGGAAATGTTAAAATATAATAAATTGTTAGTTGTGTTAGTATCAGCAGCTAATTTAATTTATAAATGCAAAAAACAAAATAAAAATATAAAACAAAAAAGAAGTAAATAAAAAGTAACTAAAATAAAATAAACATAATTATTGTCATAGAAACAATTACTCGTATGTGGGTAAGTTTTATAAAAACAGTAAATGACAACGTTAGCCAGGCGAGTCGATTACCTACGCGCAGTCGATAACCAGTTTCTTTTGTTTTACACGTTTCTTTACAAATGTTTCAAATGAGTTTTATGATCTTACTATATACAGTATGTTACAAAGAATTATATAATAATAAGTAACAAAAATTAACAATAAGGCGATTCACTGAGTTATAATGGTAGGAATTATAATTAAGTTTTAATATAATAAAATAGCAATTAAAAGTGTATATCTAAGAGATAATATTTATATATACAAACACAGGGTAACCAGGGTGGGAATACATAACTATAACTGCAACTTTTTTTTTTATGAAATAAAGAGTTTTACCATTATAATAATGATAATTAATTACTATTTAATAATAAAAACAAAATCAAAGAGATATACATATACAGATGTAAACTTATAAAAATTAAATGAAAAATAATAATAATAATAAATAATAAATATATATATACTAATAACGATGTTTAAGTTTTAAGAATATAGGACTTCAAACATTTTTTGAATAGAATTATCGAATATATTTCTTTGATTTGTCTTGGTATGGTATTATATAATTTTGCTCCCTCATAATAAATAGTCTTCTTGCCTTGTTCAGTTCTTGGATTAATAGTAGATATATGTGACGCTCTCCTTAGGTTATACCTATGTATTTGGTGGTTATATGTAAAACTGATCTTTGTATGTGTTTTTCTATCAATAATTTTTTTTATTAGTAGGCATATTTGATATTTATATAATTGTTTTATATTCATAAGGTTTGTTTTTTTATACAGGGTTTTAGTTGGAGTCCAAAAGTTATAGTTAAAATGATGTTATAAACGGAATAAAAACAAATTATTTCTTTGGTTTTTTTTAATCTGGGTTACTTACAGAGTTCTATAACTCTGTGGGATTACTACGTACGTATTTCTAAAATTAATCTGATAATATTTATTTTAAATAATTTAAAAAAAAATTGAGGTCACATTTCTAGACGCCAAATAAATTTGAATATTTATACATTAACAAAATGTTATTTGCATACTTCCTAAAATTACCGCCACCGAAAATATTTAATAATATGACATTCTAAAGACTACGATTAAAAATCAATACCTACTTAAATTCGTTAAAGGAATAATTATAAGTAGAATCAAGCAAGCATTCATACATAATATAATAATATTATTATCATTAGCCAAGCATTTTATAATCAGGCACGTGCCAGACGGCATCTTGCCAGGACTCTGTAGTTATAAATCTTCGCAGAGTCTATTGAATAGAAGACTTGTTCGAATTATTAACGCTCCATTAGTTTCCTGCCGAAGTCTTTGTTTGTATTGGAAACGTTATTCAACCAACCTCAGAGTTACTGAATCATACCCAAGTAATGGCACCTTTATCATTTTTGGTTTATTAGTACCTTATTATTATTGTTATCTAACTGTTATTATAAGAATATATTTTGTTATTTGTTATAAATTCATGAAATTGCTTATAAACAAAATTGCAGTGAAAAGTTTCCTGTGGAGAGTAATGTCCGGATTAATAGTCATTGCTTAGCAAGCGCTAAGACTTAGCCGTTCTGACTGTCAAACTGCAATGCATATAGAGAAACTAAATTTTGACAGAAGCAACACCTTGGGCTAATCAACGACTATTAGGTTGAGATTAATAGTCGTTGCTTCTACAGTCCTAAGTAACGTTTAAGTCTTCGCGTTGGCTAAGCAGCGACTATTAATCTCAGTTTAAGGCTGGAAATAATTTCGCAATTGCTTCGGAATATAAAACCGCATATTAACAAACTAAATTTTGACAGAAGCCACGACTTGGGCTAAGCAACGGCTATTAGGTTGAGATTAATAGTCGTTGCTTCTACAGTCCTAAGTAACGGTTAAGTCTTAGCGCTTGCTAAGCAATGACTATTAATCTCAGTGTAAGACTGCAAAGAATTAGCCATTGCTTTGAAATTTAAACTGCATATTAAAAAACTAAATTTTGACAGAAGCAATGGCTTGGGCTAAGCAATGTCTATTAGGTTGAGATTAATCGTCGTTGCTTCTACAGTCCTAAGTAACGGTTAAGTCTTAGCGCTTGCTAAAAAACGACTATTAATCTCAGTCTAAGTCTGGGAAGAATAAGTAATGGCTAATTCTTAAAGAAAAGAAGAATTAGCCATTGCTAATTCTTCCTCTCGGAATATAAAACTGCATATTAAAAAACTTATTTTTGTCAGATAGAAGCAAACACTTGGTCTAAACAACGACATTAATTCTGAACTTAGACGTGCTCACCACCCTTTCGTACTCAATCTTGTTTTTATTTTAAATATAATCACGGAAAATTGGAAGTGGGACGTTATATAAATCATATGAAGGACGAAGCCTACAAAATCTATAAGTAAATTTTATAAATATTTCCTGTAGAATATTTTTCTTTATTTTATATTTTCTATTGTTGTTTTAAGACAATACAAAAAATATATATAATTGTGTTAAAACAGGTTTTATGATGATTTAAAGTTTTATTTGATAAAACTCTACTTTCTATATATAAAAACAGACCTTTTTATGTCTTTAAGGTTAAATTAATATTAAGTTTTTATTCTATATTATAATAACAACTTTTGAAATAGTTATAATAATAATAATATATAGGACAATTTGCATAGATTGCTTTGGGCACAAACTAAGCTCTAGGCTTGTTAAACAAAAATAATATATTATATTTTATAAACACCCAGACCATGGCAAATGTACACAAAAAACATACTAATATTTTATTGCCATGGGTGGGAATCGAACTCCGGATACAATGCCAAAGGCGCAACCACCAGTCTACGGAAGCGGTAAAAAAAAATATATAAGCAAAAACCCGCGCAACAAGTGGTGTTAGTTTTTGATACGGGCATAGATATAAATATCTACGTCAATGGATACGGGCTGTTAATTTGACGTTAACGCAGCAATGACCGTCTCCGTAGACTAATGGTTGCGCCTTTGGCGTTGTACCCGAAGGTGTGCGTTCGACTCCCACCCATGGGTAATTATTATGGACAATGGACTATGTATGTATGCTTATCGTCAGGCACATACATAGTCACATGCTGTGCTTCAACAATGAAAACGAAGGCTTCTAAAGACTGCTAAATCAGTGATGGAATAGTATATATTTCAAATTATGTAAAAATCCAACAATAAAATTACTCATCTAATGCCCATTAAATTCAAATACATAAGCAAAGCATGTCCTGGGCGTCGTGAAATGTAGATGCAAGCAATAAAACCTGCCCAAAACACAGGGCGGGTTCGACCGTATAGTAACAGGTTGCAACGCCGTAAAATTTTAACGATACGATACGATATTGTTTACAGGAACCAAGTCAAACAAAATTTATAATATAACGGGCACAGCTTTGAAAGCTAAACAATGAAGAATGTATTTGACTTTCCATTACCATTGTTGAAAAATATATATATATATAAAAGTATGAGTTATTTAATTAAATTTTATATGACTATATTTGTAAAATATTGCTGGTCCCTACAATACAGGGAATCGTAGGAGGGCAGGGTTTCTTCATATTTACTATAATGTAAAAAGGTTTTAAATAAATACATAATTTAATACTTGTATATTCATTCAAGGTGCTCCATAAAAAAAAATCAAGATCGGGAGTGGCTCAGCGTAAACTAAAAGGAATATGGTTTATTACTTTTGCACGTGTATGAATGGGATAGAGAAATCAAGTCCGTCTCTAATCGGCTCGAAACAGAAAAGTAGTAGGCACCAAAACGAAAAATCAATGAATAGATACGGGAATAATAAAGATAAATTATTTTCCTATTTAAATATCATGACTTTAATCCTATTTTATATAGTTCTAAAAAAGACTAATATACATTAGAATTGAGATGGATCTTAAACTAAACAACATGGTGTTTTATCGGGAGGATATGCTCTAAATACGTTTTCGTCTTTAAATATTATAAATTATATTTTCAAAAATCTTATATCTAAATATCTAATTGATAGGAGTTATAGTTATCGAGATATTCGCATCTTCGTAATGCCATATTTATTCAGTCCACGCCTTAAAATCAAAGTAGGTACCTAGTGAACCTATGTAAATCCATTGTACATTAATAATACAATTCAATTTTGATTTTTGGTCTTCTGTCACTTTTAGAGCGACAATATTGCCACAAACAAATAATAAAGACACAGTGGAGCAATGTGTAACGATACTCCACAAAATTCGATGGACTTATGGTGACGAAAATCCATAGACAAGGATACACTAACAAAACTTAACATCGGATTCATAAAAAGAAATTTATTAATTCAACTTTAAATAATAAAATAAAAAGGAAAAATCAACAAAAACTAAATGTAATTAAATTCTATAAAACTAAAATTTAATGTTATGATGATTAATGTATTTACAGATGAGAGATAGAATTTCAATTGAAGATATGTGTAATAAAAGACTCATTTTTGAAGGTAAAGGAATATTATACATTGGTAAATAAGAATACAAAGATGGAGAATAGTTATTACAATTGAAAAACAAATGATCTACATCTCCTATACCACCACCACACCAGAAAACGGATTACTTAAAACAGAATGTAAAGAACTAAGAGAATCGGAAAAAAATTAAACTAGGAGTAATTTCGTTTTCAAGAATAAACTTGATACAGTGTTTTATAGCTAAACACTCACCAGTAAAAACTGATGACTGATTCGGACTTTTAAACATGAGCGACATATTAGAATTTTGATGGAAAATGGACCAACCCACACTACCCTGAGGTGATAATTTAGAAGCATCAGTGAAAAAATAATCATCTCTAGGCCAATTTGATGTAAGAATATTTTTAAATTTATTATCGGAATTTATTTTATCTTGTTTATCTATACCCAAGTCCAAAATTATTCTTGGCTCATAAATGAGTGACTCATAGGAATTCATGAAAACAGGCAATGATGAATTTGAGACATATGGCGTTTTAATATTTTTTAATTTAGAAAAGGAATAAACTAATCTAGGCAAAACCTTTTTCTTTTTCCAAAACCTTTTAGTAGAACTATTTTTGAAGATGTACTCTGACAATAATTTAATTTTAGGAAACAGAGGATGATTATTGAACTGAATAGACTTTAAAAAATACTTATCACAAAGATACTGACGCCTCTTTTTCAATGGAGGATCAGCACATTCAACTTGCAACGCATTAATAGGTGAAGACTTCATAGCCCCTATAATAATGCGTAATGCCTTCGACTGAATACTGTCCATTTTTTTTAAAGCAATTTTGCTACATGGTTCTAATAAGAAAGATGCATAATCAAAATGACTTCTTATTATGGCATTATACAGGATACGCTGAGAAAAAGGATGAGAGCCCCACCAAGTACCTGATAGAACCCTCATTATATTTAAATTCTTTTCACACTTATTAACTATGTAATTTATATGATTAACTCCATTTAATTTCGAATCTAAAAATACTCCAAGAAATTTAACACATGGCTTAACATTTAATAACACATCATTAATTTTGATATCAACAATTGGATTAATTCTCTTACGGCTAAAAACAACAACATTTGATTTAGTAGGAGATAATGACAAACCAAGATTTGATAACCAATTATCTAGGTGGCACAATGAATTATTTAAACTATCTTCAAAATTTTTTATATTTTTGGAATTTATGTACAAAACTACGTCATCTGCATATTGTAAAAAGCGAACCCAAGAATTAACTTGAGATCCCAAATCATATGTATATAAATTAAATAAAATTGGACTTAAAACGGATCCTTGCGGTAAACCTTTCCAAATTGTTCTTACAGCAATATCCGGTTGATTAAGAACTCTTAGCTTTACATTTCTCTCGCTAAATAAAGAGCAAATAATTGATGCCAACTTTAAACTAATACCAATTTTGATTAATTTTTCATACAAAATATTAAGTAGGACATTATCATATGCAGATTCTATATCCAAAAAAACTGCACAGAGGGATTCATTCCTTGAAAATGCAAGGCGGATGTCAGTAAAAAAAATACCAAGGTTGTCTATGGTACTTTTAGCTTTTCGGAACCCTAATTGGTATTGACTTAAAATTTGGTTACTTTCTATAAAATACTCCAATCTATTTTTTATAAGGTGTTCAAACAATTTAGAAATAACAGAAGATAAAGCAATGGGCCTGTATGATAAATATGACGAAGGATCTTTGCCGGGTTTCAGAATTGGAATAATCAGCTGAGTTTTCCAATCCGCAGGAATTTTTCCAGAAGAGAAAATGAAGTTAAATATTTTTAGAATATATTCCAAAGTTAAGTCCCATGAATTTACAAAAAAAGAGTAAGGAATTCCATCTACACCTGGAGCAGAATCCTTAACGGAAGATAAAATGATTCTAAATTCATTTAATGAAAAAGGAGAATCAAAATGATGATGATTGGATGATAATGAAATAGTGGAAGGACAGCTTTCGCTTAAGCATGGAACATAATCTGGTGCAATTTTGTGAAAAAAGGAATTAGTCCAGAATGAATAAATAGGTGTATACATATTGTTTGAATTTTGTGATGACCTAAAGTTCCTAATGTTTTGCCAGACCTGAAAGGATGGTGTCTCAGGAGATAATGAACAACAGAATTTACGCCAACTATTAATTTTTTTTTTTTTGAAAATCCTTTTACTTTTAGCTAGAATATGTTTTAATTCAATAAAGTTTTCTACAGTCATATTTTGTTTATAATTATTCTCAGCTAATTTTTTTTTTTAATGTATTCTGTGCATTCCTCGTCCCACCATGGTGGAGGGGAATGTTTATTTGTTGATTTTTTTATTGTAAAACAGTCATTTGCTACCATAATCATATTTGATATGAATTCATTATAGCAAGTAATGAAATTATGACTTGAAACTTCAGGTAAGACCTTAATTTTATCATTTAGTAAATTTGCAAAATTGTTCCAACCCTCAGGTGTAACTGATTTAATTTTATATTTCAGAAGAGGAGGTAATACACTATTAGAATTTTGAATAGGAGAGTTTATTATAATGGGATAGTGATCGCTGCCGTAAGAAAGGGACTCAATATTCCAGGAGAAAAGGCTTGCTATGTCACTGGAGCAAATTGTTAAGTCTACTGCACTGACATTTTGGATTGGTGATGTTAGTCGTGTAGGACTACCATCATTCAACAAAACCAAACTATAATCATCAAAAAATTGCACCAATTTATTCCCAAAGCTATCGCAGAAAGCCGAACCCCAAAGAGAATGGTGATAATTAAAGTCACCCAAAATTATAAAGGGAGGATGTAAAAATTCAAATAAATGTTTTAGAAATGTTAGGGATTGATGATCTGGAGAGCTTATATAAAAAAAACTATGCTAATACTATTTACACTAGAACCTACAACATTAATATTTTCATTATGTACAGGAAGAGAAAGAGGAGAGAAGGGGATAGAATTAGAAATAAAAAGAGCAGAACCTGCCCTTCCATCTTGCCTGTCATCCCGGACACAGGTGAAGCCTCTTAAACCAAATGGGGAAAGAGGCTTCAGCCAAGTCTCAGAAACAGCCAATATAGAAGGGCAATATTTATTACACAAATAAATTAAATCAGCCTTCTTATTGCGAAGGCTTTGGCAATTCCACTGTATTATTTTTGTTGCTGAGCAAGCCATTTTTTAAAGATGAGCAAAAGTTTATTATAATATTGTCTGCGTTGTCCGGTAAATTATTGTTTTTGTAAAGTTCAACAAGTAAAGATAAAATAGATTTTAACGATTCAGATTTATTATTAATGCTGTCATCAGCATTGTTTTTTAATAAAGCACAACCATTTTCAGGAGATGGTATCATAAATTCCTTTATAAGATTTTTGTGAAAATTTACATCATATTCCTTATTATTATTTTCTTTAAAAGGTTTTGGTTTAATAAAAACAGTTTTTTATAAGACATGTTGGAACCAGTTACCTCGGCAAAAGATTTATTCAAAACTCTAGGTTCAAGTTTGTTAGCCTCTATGTAGGAGATTGATTGTTGAGACATCAAAGATTTAATATTTTGCTGCCTGCTATGCTCTGGGCATTTTCTATTAGTGGCAAAGTGAATACCGGAACACATCAGGCAACAAGCTTCTGATTCATCAATTCCACAAGAGTCACCATAATGCCCTTGGCCACACTTAAAACTACGCGGTTTAGACCTGCAATTGCTTTTCATGTGCCCAAATCTACAGCAAGAATAACATTGAATTGTCGGATATTTATAGATTTCAACATTAATTTTATTATAATATAAATAGACAAACTCTGGTAATGTTTGACCTTCAAATGTTACCACCACAGAATGTGAAGGCTTCCATGTAACTAAATCATTAACAGTGACCTTATAGTTCAATCTTCTTATTTTTAAAATTTTTATCGGGTTATTGGGAATAACTGTGTCTGATATTATGTCATCATCATTAACATCCGTAGGCACCCTAATTACGTCCATTTTTGTTACACAAAATGAAGGAATGAATGCATTATATCCATTTTCGGACAATACAAGATTATTTACAAAATTATTTGCATCCTTAAAAAAAGTAAAAGATATTTTTATTCTATTTCGGCCAATTCTAATTATACTACCGGGGACGATGCCTCGGAAGCTATTTTTGTGGATAAATTTACCAAATATTATTGGATTTAAAATAGTGCCTTTATCATTATCAATTAATATAACTTTTCTTTGTACATGAACAACAAACGGACCTTTGTCATTCTCACTATAAAAATATTGTACAACCGGTGGTGTGTCAGAAGAGATAATCGGAGGACTTGATTGAGGAATCTGTGAAATAGGTGTAACGGGCGATAAATTATTTAATGAAGCCGAATTAGATACTTGACCTAAAGGAATAAATGAGTTTCTGCAATCGGACTTGTGTCTCTTACTACCATGCTTTCTTTTATTTTTTTTAATAGATTTTACCGATGATGTATCCATAAACGAACTAGAAGAATCATCTTCATTCACGGTAATATAAGCCGCTGGGGATAGTGGAGGAACTGGAGACTGTGGTGGCGACAATCCTATATCAGGCGGTTTAGGAGGAAGAAAATTTATACTCATTTTTTATGATTGTGATAAACTATTAATGAAAATGATTTTATTACAATGAAGCTAAAATAACAAATGACTATATTACATGAAAAAATCTAGAAGAATTCTAAGTGATATAATCATGAAGGTAAAAACCGTGCCCGTCCGCGCGCCCCTTTTTTTAGCTTCATGGATATAATACTGCTAAAACTAAATGCAAATAAGTTTTAAAACAGAACAATCTAACCAAATTAATCCTTTTTAAAGCATAAATAATAATTAAATGTTAATAAATTGAAATTGAAGATTTTTCCGATGTTGTCGCTTTGAAGGCTCCCGTCAAAAAACACATTAATAATAAAATAATAATTCTATTAAAATATGACATTGAGATTCAAGAATAATAATAATAAACAATTAGACAGACGATAAAAACTTGCCAACAATCAATGGAAAGAAGTTTACTGTCAAATTATAGATGCACTCAAACATGCACAGAAAGTGAAATGGAAATGGGCAGGACATATAGCGAGACTAGAGGACAGTAGATGGACAAAAAATATAACGGAATGGACAGGACCAAAGAAAAAAATGAGACCAAAGGGGAGACCACCAAAGCGTTGGTTAGATGACATAAAGGAGACAGTAGGAGAACAATGGATGGAGACAGCAAAAGACAAATTTAAGTGGAATAAATTGAAGGAGGTCTATACCCTCAAAGGGACCTTGTAAATAATAATAATAATAAAGTATATTGTAATGTGATAATTTATATTGTAATGTATATATAATAATTGTAATTTTATAAGGAAATAAATGGCTTAATAATAATAATAATATAATACCAATTTCTAGCATCATACTCTATATTACTTTTTATTAAAAAAGAATATCTAAAAATAGAGTCAGTGCACTCGACAGTTTTTGCCTACCCCGCAGGAATATTCATTCTATTTTATCAAAGCGAATATACTCGTGATACATTTTGTGTGGCCTCTGCTAGGACATCAAATCAAATTATTTATTTCATGTAAATATTTACAGATGTTTATGATAGTCAAAAAAAAAGCTCAATGTAAAAAAAACTTGTGTAATATAACAATGGCAACTACAATAATGGAGTTGCCATTGGTTGTTGTCAAAACATGTTTTCTTTACAAGTAGGTGTATTCTTTATAAACAAACTAACCACCCGATTAATAACCTTAAAGAAAGTAAAACAATACATCAGTCTCCAAAAAAAACTGTTTTTATTTTTAAATTCAACAACAAATTCGTTTGTTTTGTACTCATTATATTGTTTTATTCTATTATTCCAGGTATTTAAAACATCACACCAAACCACTGGACGGATCGGGCTGAAATTTGGCATGCAGGTAGATGTAATGACGTAGGCATCCGCTAAGAAAGGATTTTGATAAATTATACCCCATGGGATAAAATAGGGGATGAAAGTTTGTATGATAAAAAAAATACTATTCCACGCGGACGGCGCGAGCACAGCTAGTATATACATATATGACATTCGAATTAAATCAATATTTCTATTTTTTTGCATAATTTAATAGTAACACTAAAAAAAAAAAAAAAGAAGGATAGAAAATATATAATATTATTATAGACATATTGTTCTGGTCACAAACTACGCTCTAGGCTTGTAACCTACTATGTGTACCAGAATCAACGATACGAATACATTATAAACACTCAGACCATGACTGACAAAAAAACGTACTATATCGAATCGAACCCATGACCTCCGGATTCGACGCCAAAAGGCAATATTATATCTGTAAAAATAACTGATGCCCATTGTATATATATATATATATAGTTTTAATTTATTTACACATTTATACATTATTCAGTAATTATTTATCATGTATTTAATACATAGATATGTTTATTCAGTAGTATAGGATAATCCTTTTCCAACATGGACGTTTGACGAAGGCTTTCACCGGCACTTCTGACCGTTTCTATACTCTATGTAATGTGTATATTATTATTTATACATGTATCTACACATGAGTATATAACTGCCAGATCAAAGCACCAAAACCTTTGGGAGTTACTTAGAACAAACAAATGATTTGAATTATGTATTCAGAAACAACATAATATTATAATATTTAGGAACCATAAAGCTTAGATCTGTTTGATAAATAAGTTACCGAAATAATAATGATGTACTTAATAATAAATTATATGTTTAATAATTTTATATTTAACAACGCACATGAAAATATACTATTTTGTACTAATTAAATAAAGATTATTATTTGTTTAAATTAATTGTGTGTCTGTACCATGAAAGTATGATTAATACGGAATTGCTATAACATACCATCTAAAGTAGAAAGAAATAACAAATATTCATTCAAATCTATATAATTATTAAAAAGAAATAAATAGCTACTTTTTGTTTGTTTTAATTTTCAAACAAAATGTAAAACATGTCTAAGTCCGTCATATTCTGTACTCATTTTGGTGATAATTTTTATAGCGGGCATTTGTATAGAAGTCGGCCATCTTATGTTCTCTGGTCTTAGGGTACTTCTCTGTTATTTCTTAGAAATCAATATCAAAGGCTGGCTAATAAATGAAGTTATAATGGCGTTAATTAGTATTGATGTCAGCTGTCATTTGAACTGTAAAATTAAATTGGTACATTCGACGCCATTTTTAACTTTTATCGTTCAGAGAGTTCATTTTGATGCAACTCAGCCTAATTATATAATGAATAGATAAATAATGTTTGTACTACGCGTACACTATTCGTAATAGAGCTCATTACAAGCTGTATAAAGAAACTACAGTACAAAGACATAGTGTGGGTGGATGTTTACTTTATCTTATCGTTCACTTTGTACTTTTTTTTAGGTGTAATTTTTCCGTCTAGGACAGACAAAGGGACTGAGCCCATTATTTTCCTATTAACTCACATTATTTTCGCACAAAATTTATATAAGATGACCTCTTCTTAGAGGAATTAAGGTCATATACCATAAAACACGCATATCATTAGCAAGCCAAGTCGAAAACAAAAAATATATTCCTGATAAGGTCACGCGCAGATAATACGGAATTCTATTGGTATTTTTTTTCGGTTCAGTAGATTTTAAGTTTATCCGGAATAAACAAACTATCAGATCTTTATAATAAAAGTATATAGGTAACAAAAAATCCAAGATAAAAACGTAAATTGAAAAACTCCAAATTGTCTAAAGAGAATGATTTAATTTTAGAAGTCAGCGAAATGCTACATGAAACTCTTAGGGTAGCTCTAAACATTTTAAGAGTCAAGAGGTAAATAACACGTTGCCTTCTTCGTCTGCGTTCAGTGGACTCTTAACAACGACGCTAAGCGATATATATGAGTGTGCTAACAAATACTTACTCCATTTGAAGCAGTGTACCGTCTTTTCCAACAAATCGCTTGCAATCAAATAGCAATTAAGTTTATCTCATTTTATGTTATATTTTCTGTTGATATTAGATTTCTTATTACACTTTTAAAAAAGTTAAATATTTTTTAGAGTGTCGTAACCAAAATTGTATATAATGTTACTATATAAAATTACTTTATAAGTCTGCCTATGTAGATAGTCTCAATAAACACTTACGACTATTAAAAACGTTTTGAAAAACCAAGGTTAGTTAAACCTCTGTTTTATCCTTGTCGCATGACCACTAACCATATAGTATTATACTAGTTATATGTGGTGCGTGATCGGAATGGGTTGCTATATTTTCTCCTGCAAGAACACAAGTTGCCGTTTTACTGATATCACGCAAGTTAAAAACAACAGATTTATAACATTTATTGGTGTATATGTAAAACGAGCGGCCAAGCCAACCCCACACTTAGGTTGAGATTAAGTAATGGGCGGATTAATAGTCGTTGCTTAGCCTAAGCGTTGGTTAGCTTGGAACTGTTAAAATTGAGTATTTTATATGCAGTTGACAGTCCGAAGCATTGGCTAAGCATTAGAAACGACTAATAATAGTCGTTGCTTACCCCAAGTCATTGCTTACCCCAAGTCATTGCTTCCAACTGTCAAAATTTTGTTTTATAATATGAAGTTTTACAGAGTTTTACAGTCCAAAGCAATGACTACATTTCTGACATTAGATCTTATTTTTCTTTTTTACTCTTCATAAATTGCTGTAATACTAAAAGTATTTTTGACTTTAGACATTGATATGGAATAGGTATATAAACCTTATAGGTACGAGTATATACATATAGGTACATCTTTTGCTTAAATCGCACAGAATTTAAATAATAAATGTGAAACTAAGTAGAAAGCCATGTTTGGTTACTGAAATTTGAAAGTTTTTTTATATATATATATCTCTAATAAAAAAAAATACACAGTATGTGACTTTGTACTACTAGATATTCCCACCTAAGTTCTTGAATGGAATCAATATACTCGTAAATAGTAGTTTAACAACAGTCGCTCCTACTGTTCCGGCTAAGTGATGATGTTACGAAATAAGACAAGATTTACGATATTTACATACTAAACTCAAAACATGGCTCACTTGACCGTTTTCGCATTGGTATGGGAGGGGGTAACAAAAACGGACAGCGAAATTTTAGAGACATCCATCCTACCTATATAAAGTATAATATATTATACTATAATTATACATACCTACTTTCGTTTAGTGTTTACATAACCCTAGCAGCTGCTACGAGTATGCTTCTAATAAATAATACAAGTTATCTTAAAGCTGTATTCAAATACCTTGTTGAGAAATTGATTCTTCTTTAAGTCTACATTTACATCAAAAGTACTTGGATTCGTATCGAAGCGTGTTTGTTGAAGATAGGTAAATAATGGAAATACGAAACAAGTAGGGATATAAGAAATTCAAAAGTGTGTGACAAGACCGACGGTGCTCACGCCGAAGGGTTGCCAGTGGACATCAATCGCTCCGTCCTAATAACCGTTTAAGTAGGAGCGAGATTTATGGAAAAGCCCAACAAAGGGCCCTCGATCCGCTATCGCCGATAAATCTACGCACGAAATAATACGATCCCAGGACGATTTGTTCAGTTGGACAAAGAGACTGTTTTGTCAAATCAAATTAAAAGGCAAAAAACTCATGTAGGTATGGCTTTTATTGTAATATTTTATTCTTCACTAGATATCTGAGTGCCCGATAACTTAACTTTAGTAGATATTCTGTTTGCTGTTGAGGTATGGGTATCCTGTAATTGGTGGATGTCCTGTTAAAGTAGATCTAGTTTTTGTCCCCTTTAATGAAACGAAAAAACAAAAAAAAAAACAATGTATTTATTTTTTATGTTTTGCGAGACTAACGCACAGCAACGATTTTTATAATAATAACTAGCTGTGCTCGCGACTTCATCCGCGTGGAATAATTATTTTTTTATCATACAAACTTTCATCCTCTATTTTATCCCCTTGGGGGTAGCATTTATCAAAATCCTTTCTTAGCGGATGCCCACGTCATAACATCTACCTGCATGCCAAATTTCAGCCCGATCCGTCCAGTGATTTGGGCTGTGCGTTGATAGATCACTATGTCAGTCAGTCACATTTGAGTTATATATATTTAAATAATCTTTATTGCATCAAAAAAATATGTTTCACAATAGTTTTATGTTCTCCTGAGAGTACTAGGATAACCTGTATTACTGTAGAATTGAGTAGAAGATATATAGTATATTACGTTGACATACATATATAGACTACGGTGTATATAGTACGTTCGTTGTATAGTAATTGCGCCTTTCCAGATGTCGTGGTTTTGATTTCTACTCTCTATTGCAAACAAAATTAGTTTCTTTTTTGTGTGACTGTGAAAAAAGCGTAATATCATAGTCTAGATGTTTATAACATCATTGTTTCTGGTACACATATAATAGGTACAGTTTGTGATCAAGGATAATATGTGTATAGAAAGACCTACATATATATTATTTTTATTATATGAATAGCCTTTTAATACGTTTTTAAGAATTGCTTTTGTTCCAAAATTATTAAGCCGTAAGTTTTGTGTGTAAACTAATATTTACATTTCTTCTTTAAAAGAAGTTTATTATGAAAATAGTTAGTTTCTGTATGCTTAGTTTTTGCATCAGCATAGTTTTTTTTTATGTTATATAAATGTAGTACAAAAGGTATAATATCCCTTCTGTACTACAATTATATTATATATTTATATATATATATATATATATATACAGGTTATTTAGTTCATAAAACATTTGTAACGGTGTTATATATATATATATATATATATATATATATATATAACACCGTTACAAATGTTTTATGAACTAAATAACCTGACTGTAATACATTTTATCATCCACCCTCACAACTGTCGTCACTTGTCCCAAAGGTTTTCTGTTAGAGAATGCATTAAAATATATCTATATATAAATAGAAGTAGTACTACTATTAAAAACTTAATTCTAGTAACGAATATTAATTATTTAAGATAAATGTGCACTAACTAAAGTGGTTGCGCTTACTCGAGACTAACACCGGTGTTCATAAAAACTTATTGTTCTTGAAGAACACTTTGGTTAAAGTAGGTTGTGTCTATTTTTTAGCAACAAAAATGAATGTGCGTAAAGGAGACAAAACCTATTTTAACTAAAGTGTTCAAGACTCAATAAGTTTTTATCCGTCCTTTACTATATTGATATTTTGTCCGCATTTTATTATATAAATAAATCCGCCCTTATGCAATTTTTGCAATAGTTTTTTTAAATAAAAATGCCGGTCTTTATAGTCTCAGAGCTGGCGGCAAAAATCGACAACAGGTTTGTCATGGCCGAGTATAGCTGAGACACATAAAAACTTATTGAGTCCTTGAAGAACACTTTAGTTAAAATAGGTTGTCTTTTACGCATGAAGGTAAATACCGTGCCCGTCCGCGCGCCGCTACGTTTTTTTAGCTTCATGCTTTTACGCATATTCATTTTTGTTCTTAAAACAAGAGACACAACCTATTCATGTCGATTTTTGACGCCAGCTCTCCGGCTATTACAAACCACTGTAGCTAGGGAGAACGCTAGCTAGTATTTATAAAAAAATACTTATTGCACCAAGCTCGCTTATGTACCTTGTGCTTATGCTTTTGTTAAATAAATATTTTTTATTTATTTATCTATATATATGTTTCAAATTCTAACGTTGATACACAATTGATGGAATAGGCCGAGCCAACTGAGTACTACTTATCTTTAAATAGTTATTTTGCCTCGTGGGAAATACATAAAACTTAAGTTCTTAATTTTACAAAAACTAAAAAAATCTAATATAAAAGTTATGACTGTGGACATTCACAATTCTACATACAATTCTTCTTAATAAACATACGCGCAATAACTTTTACGACTTATCTTTTATATATTTTGTTCACGAAATAATTAATAAGAGAAAATAAAATTTCACACATATTTCCCTGATCATAAACTAAGCTCTAGGCTTGTACTATGTGTACCAGAAACAACGATTCTAATACAATTATATTTACTTCATTATAACACCAAGGCAATGACCAACTGTACTGAAAACTTACTAATGTTGTTTTACCATGACTAGGAATCGAACCCATGACCTCCGAAAACAACGCCAAGGCGCAACCACTATTCTACGAAGACGTTCAAATTATTAAAACGCCTTCGTAGTATACGTTTAACTTGTTGATAAATTATTGAGAACACTAGTTGAAATAGGTGTTGTCTCTATTTCGCATATTTATTTTTGTTGGCAAAAAAGAGACCAAACCTACTTTTATCTATTTTAAAGTGTTCTGTTAGGAATCGATAAGCTTTTATGAATAGACGTGGTAGCCGAGTTGGTTAGACCTAAGACTTAAATACACTTAGGTCCCTGGTTCAAACCCCGGTGTGTACCAAAGAGTTTTTAATTAAAAAAAATATGTACATTTGTTTAACAACACCACTATAGTGCCTCGGGGAGCACGATAAGCTGTCCATCCCAGTTTCACTATACCAACTTGTAAAACTGTTTAAAGATGGGTTATTGAGTCTATCCAAACATCGCGATGAGCTAGCCACTTGTTCGGTGTAGACTCATACCATCGACTACGAAGAGGTGGGATTAAAAAGTCCTCCGCTGAGTACCCCGAGGCCGTCTTGGCCGTCCCAGGCGCCGTAAGGCAAACCCCAACAAATATACATAAATATCATTTATCTATTTATATTTGTTGGGCTTTTATACAAAAGAGGTTGTAGCTATAGCATATGAAACTATAAAAATAATAATATATGGAACCTCCCTAAGGCTTAAACTCCTATAAAACAAAATATGAAACCTGTTCTTTGTCGCCATATTGTGTTCTCACTTCAATCAATCAACGCTCAGTGGTTGCTTATAATTATTTATTTCTCATATTTTTGAGTTTGTATGGCGGCGGCCATCTTCTGTTATTACGTTTCAAAAGTATTAGGGTGGCTCCCTATATAGTATATATATCTCCATGCTAAGGCATCATATTTAGGTATTTTTTTCTTCGTTCACAGGTCAAAAAAGTATGTTGGCGCGGACTACTGAGGACTCAGTACGTGAGCAGGTGTGAAATAATTTATCACAAAGGGGCAGGCGCGCGACAATCCACCCTTCCCTTTTGTTTCTATTCATATTTAAATAAGGGTATTCTCATATCAGTCGCAAATCTCAATTCTCAAGATCGCCCACGCGTAAATATTATTTCTTTAAAATAACCTTTTCATTATTATTTTATTTGAATACGTGTCAGTTCATACGTTTTTTTAATTTGTTTGAATATTTATATTATATTCAGTTTTTTATTAAATACTGTTTTCTACGAGGAGCGTATTAAATAATTAAATAGATTTATTACATTTATTTAACAGCTGGTACTTACACTTCTATAATTTGGGTACGTATGTTTATTTTGAAACAAAAAAAAACTATTTGCTATTATTTTTAAATAGATACCTATTATTTATATATTAAAGTTAACATGTTGACCATGGATACCATACCCGCACTTCATAATGTATATAAAACCCCGACTTATAGATATAATTTTAGGGTTTTATTAAGAATAGATATGCCCCGCGGTTTCACCTGGCGTCAAAATTAAATTTAAAAACATCGGAATAATATATTTTCTTACTTTAAAATGTACCTACCTAGCCTATATTTAAGTTAGATTTCTAGCAATAAATCGGTGAAAACGGCTTTAAATTCCATGCAGTAGCTTTTGCGTGATGCATGTACAAACATAAAGACTAACAAATAGTCAGACAAAAATCTAATACTGTTAACTAATAAAGATCCCCCATATATATATATATTAATACTATAATGTACAGACATCGGCATTACAATTTTATTATATGTATAGATTTTTATACACAAACACAATTTGACAGTTTTAAATCGTCTACAAAACATGCTAATAGTACAGTGACCAAAATAAGCCATAGTGCCTTAAATGGCCTATAAAACGAGTTTATTCCGCCATATTCTGTTCTCACTTCAGCCAATCAACGCTCAGGTATTGCTTGTGTTCTCTCCTTTTTTTTATTTGTATGGCGACGGCCACTTTCTGTTCTTAAAATTGGAAAGGCGATTCAAGGGCCATGGCCCCTATTATATCTCCATGTTTTTTTTAATAATGGTAATACAATGACAGAAGTAAAAGACGATATCAAACAAATTAATCATGCTGGCAACTGTAGTTAAACTTTGGTATCTATTAAGTATATGTTTTTAAGTTAGTCAAAGAGGGGCTAATAAATAAAAATTAAGAAAAAGTGTTTAGTCTCTTTTATTCTTTTTATAAACTCAATAAGAGCGAAAGTGACCGAACACTAATTAAACGTTGCTTAAATATTATTACTTATATCTACTCGTAACGACTAAAAGCTTGTTTTAGTAGTTATATAGAGTATATACGTAGTGGCCGAGTTGGTTAGACCTTGGACTTAAAACACTTAGGTCCCTGGTTCGAATCCCGGTGTGTACCAATGAGTTTTTAATTTTAAAAAAATATGTACATTTGGTTGACAAGACCACTATAGTGCCTCGGAGAGCACATTAAGCTGTCGGTCCCGGTTTCACTATACCAACTTGTGAAACTGTTTATAGATGGGTTATTGAGTCTATTCAAAACATCGCGACGAGCTAGCCACTTGTTCGGTGTAGACTCATACCATCGGCTACGACGAGGTGGGATTAAAAACCCCTCTGCGGGCGCCGTAAGGAACCCGTGATGATATGTTAGTAGTTATAGTGGTTATCGTTTACTGGGATCTGACGGCTTGAATTGCAATTAACTGAAAACATAGAGCGAAGATTATTCAAATTAAAGGACTGAAATATTCATTATTATTTAAATATATACCCAAGGGATGATCTTAATATTATATGGTTATTATAAGAATATATTGAAGTATATTTAAGTGCCTATCTAGTCAAAATTTTAGTAAGTATTAACTTTAGTCTTATTAAATAAATACATACATATCATCACGGGTGCCTTACGGCGCCCGAGACCGCCTAGACCAGCGGAGGGATTTGTAATTCCACCTCGTCGTAGCCAATGGTATGAGTCTACACCGAAAAAGTGGCTAGCTCGTCGCGATGTTTTGAATAGACTCAATAACCCATCTATAAACAGTTTCACAAGTCGATATAGTGAAACCGGGACCGACTTATCGTGCTCTCCGAGGCACTATAGTGGTGTTGTTAAACAAATGTATATATTTTTTTTAATTAAAAACTCATTGGTACACACCGGGATTCGAACCAGGGACCTAAGTGTTTTTAAGTATAAGGTCTATAACCAACTCGGCCACCACGTATATATTTTTTTAAAATAAATAAATGTGTAATAATCAAAAATCTTATTACCTACCTACATAACAGAGGACTACGGTTTGACTTCCATTCTAGGCAAAGCCTGTGCTATGTGTAGTTAAGGATGTTTTCATATAATTTAGAGAAATAATTGTAATACTTTTTTCTTTTTAAATTTACATAAAAATCTAAGATTACTAATCTTTTTAATACATCTTTTTATATAGGCTAGGCATACACACACATTTTTCAGTTCAGGATAGAGATGTTTGTATGCCCTTAGATTCCAGGCACGCATTATTGTAGTAGGGACTTGTATAATAAAAGTCATTTGGTAAATAATTTCCTACTTTATGGTATTGGTCATATTTTAAAATATTACAAGCATAAATAAAGCAAAACCTTTCTTACTTTTTTAATTATTACAATCAGGTAATTATTTAAAAAGTTAAGCAACCTATACAGTCCATGAATAATTCGATCAATAAATTGTTGTTTACAATATTGATCGCTCCCACTGTGCTAGCTAAACGATGCGGTTATAAAATGGCGGCAACAAGAACGAATTTGATTACTTAAAATATTTTAATAATATCCTCGCTGCTTTATCGTCAAATCAACCGCCCGTTGCGTAACCGCACCCTGAAACTACCACAAGTAAACGATGAAGAAGTCTCCTGAAAACCAAACTTATTTATTTTACTGACTCTATACGTTCGTAGGTATATAAACCGCGACGAGCATGCCGCTTGTTCGGAATATATTCAGAATACCATCGGCCACAAAATGAAAATAAAAACCCTTCGCGGATACTCTGTATCTGTATCTGTGACAGTACATTACCTACATATTTACCTAAAAATATTTTTTGTACCATAAAATATTTAATTATGTTAGCATAATTCTCATACACTTGGTATAGAGGATTTTTTTAGAATTTTATTTAATGTACAAGATTACCTTTTTTGAATGAAAGTATGAAAATGAGAAAAGGTATGCTCCGCTGGTTTGGGCATATAGGAAGAATGTGTGATGAAATACTGACAAACCAGATATATAAAAGCGAGGTAAAGGTTAAACGTAGCCGAGGGAGACCAAGATACACGTACCATGACCAAGTTGAAAAGGTTTTAAAAGACAGTGCTATTAAAAGTCTCCTAAATCAGCGTGCATGTATGAGAAGAGTTATAACTGTAGAAGAGGCGAATAGAGTATGTAGGGATAGGGACAAGTGGCGCTCAGTTATCTCTGCCTGCCCCGTAAGGGTCCTGGTGTGAAGATAAATATATATACATGGTGACTTTGAAAGGATGTACTTTGGGCTAATATGAGGTTCTACTGATCAATATAAACAGCTTTTTCCATGGATCCATGTGCCGTAAATGAAAAAAAAAATTGCCTTCTCCATACAAACGAGTAATATTACAATGATTAACTTGTATGGGAAAGCCAAAATTATTTTTCATTTGCGACACATGGTTCCATGGGAGAAGTTGTTCGATTTGATCAGCAGAACCTCATATTAGCCCAAAGTACATCCTTTCAATTTCACCCTGTATATTACCTTTTTTATATAGTTAAACACATTATTTACAGGAACAACATTTAGTATACTTCTTAAGTTTCCAACTTATATACAGTTTAGTAACAATTCAACAACAATTACTATAAATCAAACAGCAGGAGATAAGATCTTCTTGGTCTATATTTAAAAGCCTACTCGAATAAACAAAGATATGCGTCTGAGCTTAAGCTCTGATACTATGCAAGGATAACACAAATCCCTATGATTTGGAGCCGAATACTACAAAATCCGTAAAGTCATCCACGCGAGGAAACATGCACTAAATATCTAACGTAAAGCTTTGTAACTGGAAATCTTATGTGCACCATGCTAATGCCCTTAGAAATTATATGACTGTTCAACTTTTTTTAATGCTGTAATTTTTAGTGAACATAACTTTTATGAATATTTAAAAGTTACTAATAAAAAGCATTTATAACGAACGTTTTTTTGGTCTTTATTGTATACGCCAATAATAATGTTTAATCCTTTTCCAATTTCAACATTCCGTTTTGTTTTGTATATAATAAAAACCAAACTTTAGTACACATTCAGATAGATTTTTACGGCACGCACTTACGAGTAGGTTCCTATCAACAAAAAAAGAGTAGAATTCAAAAGAGCGAATGCCGATGCACGCACTTACGATTCCGTACAGTATAAAAAAGGAAAACATTGAAAAGTTAAATTTCAAAAATACATGTTATCAATGATTAATATTGTAATATTCAATAGATTTGGACGTCATGTATTATGAATATATTGTAAATCTATTTTTTCTAGTTAAAGTTTTTGAACTATAATTTCAACTTTCTACCTCAATCGTTTTTATTAGACTGACTAACTGATAAGGGCTTTTTTTATTTACAATATCTGAGCCCAAATAATAATATACTCAGTAAGCACGGACTATACTTCTATATCGTCTCTAATTCTTTGTCTCAAATAAATATCGCTTATAAAAGCTAAAAGATTCAGAAACTACAATTATTTTTGAGTGCACTAACGCAAATATTCCAAAGGGCGCTGCGTACAAGCACCCCTGCAACTAGCGTCGCCGGAATCCGTGGAAGTTTATTATATGGAAATGCCTTAAGAAGCCAGGAAAAGGATTCGCGATATCGAACATCTAAAAACGTGTAAATGTTGTTTTTAGTAATATTAAAGTTTTTTTTTTAATAAAAAGAACGTAGAGGTTAAATATTACCTACTCGATCCTAATTAGATAGGTAGTCATTTTATAAAAAATATATCAACTTTTGAAAAGATACCCAAAGTTTCATTTATGATTCTAAAAATATTAGGTACTTTAGTTATCATTTCAAACCTTAACTTAAGATTTTTTTATAAAGAAATTATCTAATTTAAATCGAGTAAATAAAATTCACACCTCCATGTTCTTTCATTTCCAAAAAAAACCTTCATATCACTGAAAAAAACATTTAGTTATTTTTTGATAGTCGCCCTCCATACAAATTCAAAGCAAGTATG
Organism: Monopis laevigella; assembly: GCA_947458855.1. Classification (NCBI taxonomy): domain Eukaryota; kingdom Metazoa; phylum Arthropoda; class Insecta; order Lepidoptera; family Tineidae; genus Monopis; species Monopis laevigella. The sequence goes on along the minus strand of OX381577.1, from coordinate 19,028,902 downwards.
AACAAATAATATTATAACCAATCAATACTCAAGACTGTAGATAACTGTTAAAGTAGAAACTTAGAATATACAGAATACCATCGGCGGGAGGAAGGATTAAAACCCCTGTGCCCTGAGGTCCGGGGGGTCCGTCTAGCCTTAGGCATATATGTGCATATATTTTTCAAGAGCATAAGTCCCTCTCAGATCCATAGATAATATCCTCACAATATTGTAGATAATATCCTCACAATGTTTTTACTTTTATTATTATATTATTTTTTTCTTATGCATGTGTAAATTTGAATAAGTGCGAACGAGACAGGTAAGAGTTTATCGTACGTACGACGCGGACCCTGATTAGGTACTTATGCGCGATTGTTTTAGTGTGCGTGAATGGTCACTGATGTCTTGACGCACGCCTCCGCCTATTTATATAAAGTAAGCCACTTTTTAAACAATTTGAGTTGTAACGACGCCGACATCGCTCAAATATTACCCACAGAAATAAAGACTTTTAACTTGAAACCAACTAATAATTTTGACTTCTTCTTTACAAGGTATGTTAGAGCACATCCATATTATTCATAGTTTCAGCCGGCAACGAACTAATGTTCCGTTAATAATGCGCGCCAGTCTCTCTGTTAGCAACCGACTACTGTCAGGAATTACGATCTGCTTTCTGCTAACTGGCGAGAATTCCAGTCTCTTGTGATATATTATATCGAATCCGGATCGTCTTTAGGAGGTCGTGAACTCGGTTGGAGGCTGTATTTATTTGTTTGTTGTTTATTTTAATTAGACGGATAGGACGGTTAACGTTTGTCCTCTCGATTGCTTTTAGAGAGGTCCGACTAGTAATTGGCCGAATAGAAAATCTTTTAGTGAACTTTTGTAGTATTAAATTAATAACGCACCCACTTTTCAAGTTTATTTATTTTACCTATTTGCTGCAAATATCAATTATGTATATAGACTACTGAATCGATTTTTTTTAAGGTTGCGATAACGAAACGAGGAGTTGATTTAACGATAATGCAGCGAGGACATTAATTAAAACTCGTAATATAAATTAATCTACCATTAAAGTAAGGATAATGTACAGAACCTCCCTAAGGCCTAAAATAGCCTATTAAACGAAATATCAAACATTTTCAGTGTTCACTACCGCCTTACATTTTATGTTCTCACTTGAACCAATCAACAAACAAAGTTTGGTTATAATATTTTTTTATTCTCACTGTTTATTTTTGGGTTTGTACGGCGAGCGGCCATCTTCTGTTTTCATGGTTGGAAAGACAATTTAAGCCTTAGGGCACCTCCCTATACCTCCATGGTCGCCACCCATTTTGTAATGGCATCATTTAGCCGGGTTATATTGAGCGATCAATGATGTTAAACTACAAAGTATTGATCGACCCTATTAATGGTCTTTGGTTGTCCACTTGGGTGGATACAAAGTCGCCGTGCTCCAATAAAATAAAAAACTATACTAGCATTAACCCATGACGCCAACTTCTTGGTAGTTTTATTAGGACTGGATCGATCGGTTCAGTAGTTTTTCAGTTTATCCGAAACAAACAATAATCAAATCTTTTATAATATATAAAGTATAGATAGGTGTACATAATAAGATATAGTGTGTCATAATAAGATACGTGTAGTTAAATTACTAAATATATATTCTTACAGAAAAAATATTATTATATCTTATAAAATATAGCCAATTTTTTTTCAAATTTCAGCAACAACTAATTAAGTTGCCTGTTTTCTAAATATTTACAGTATCTTCAGGGCCGCAAATATTTGCTAATTTAATTTTGTCGTTACCTACCTGAATAAAATATCGACTGAATTTTCTTCTCTATAAGTAATAAAATATCATCTATCTATACATCTATCTGTACTTCTAGTTTTTATTAATTTATTTTAGTCTGTAGACCTTAAATATGTATATATTTTTATTATGTATTTACCTACTTATAATAAATTTTAGTTTATTTATATTATTTACCTAACTCGATTTTAACCTTTTTTTTTATATAACGGAATTCCGCTTACTTCAGCAAAGGCTCGCCTAGTGAAATCCGCGGTTTCAACTTAACCGTAATCATACTTTAACTATATGTTGTATCATAGAAATACATAAATAAATAAATAAAATAAAAAATACATAGTATAATACAAAGTCGCTGTCTGTCTGTTTGTATGTACGGTTATAATTTTAAAGAGATTACAGCAAAAGCATTAACTATGTCTCCATGTCAAGTCATTTAAATTAGGCACAGGATTAGGTGTCTACTCCCATTCCTAATAAGCTACAGCCACTGATGATCTTGAAGGATGGACCCCCCCCCCCCACGTAATGAAGGGTACTCGCTTTTTTTTTTGCTCAACAAAAATTCTGGGCAACAAATTACAAAAAAAAATCACAAAATTAAACGAAAGTATTATTATTTCTTCTGTGCTCTTGTTTGAGACACACATTAGTATACATATCATCACGGGTGCCTTACGGCGCTCGAGGCCGCCTAGACGGCCCCAGGGTACCCAGCGGAGGGGTTTTAATCCCATCTCGTCGTAGCCAATGGTATGAGTCTACACCGAAAAAGTGGCTAGCTCGTCGCGATGTTTTGAATAGACTCAATAACCCATCTATAAACAGTTTTACAAGTTGGTATAGTGAAACCGTGGCCGACATCTTAACGTGCTCTCCGAGGCACTATAGTGGCGTTGTCAAACAAATGTACATTTTTTTTTTATTAAAAACTCATTGGTACACACCGGGATTCGAACCAGGGACCTAAGTGTTTTTAAGTCCAAGGTCTAACCAACTCGGCCACCACGTATATAATCTACATTAGTAATCGCGAAAAAAAAAACAACACAGAAAAAAATATATATAATATAATTTTTAATTCAGCGACAAACAGTAATCGAGTATTACTTGTATTACTGTAAGTGCAAAAGCTCATTTTGTATGTAGGACGCAGACTACTGTTTGCCGCTGAATTAAAATTAAAATATTTATTATTAATCTTTCTGTGTTGTTTTTTTTATTCAAAATCAGGATTTCTTTTGCTGTACTTAATTATTATGAAATGAAAATATTTAGATTTTTGTGTACAATTACCAACATAAAAATAATAATTGAACTTCGAATAACAGACAAGTTCTATTATTGATAGTACGTTTGTATGGGCGTCAAGTCGATTATAGAGTCTTAAGACATTTTTTTAGCTAAATATATATTTAAAAAAATATAAGTTATCGTTTGTTAGTAAGTATATATATTTTTATATTTTTAGAATTGCATAATTTTTATTTTTCTGTTAATTATGAATATTTCAATAAATAATTAGTTAGCAATAAAATACCAATTACAAATATTAATAAACTTAATAAAGTTAGAAAACTTTTCAAAGTGGCAAATTGGTCCAGTCATAATGATGATGTTTCTGAACGGCCCCAAACTTTTGCGTAAACACCTGAAGTAATATATGAGCACATTCCCACCTGGGACAGAGCGGAACTTTCGTAAACATCCCACGTCGCTAATTAACGGCCGAAGTTACTACAATACCAAATCCGTCCAGTAATTTTTATTATATTATTTACATAACTTTTTTGAGCTGGAAATTATATAGTTGTACGATATATAAAGTTTGATAAACTACATATAAATAGTTGTTGTTTTTATTTCCTACACTTGTTATACCTACCTAATATATTTGTAAGTTTTATTTTATTAAATATTATTCTTCGATCAACAATTTGATGATCGAACATGTTATTTAATTAAGTACCTACTTAAGCTATAAAAATTAAGTACTTTTAGATTTGTTATCTACAATAGTAATATAAGCAGTTACAATTTTAAAGTCCGTCGTCTTTTTTTTTGACGGATATTTATAACAGCAATTTTTTACTACTATTAAATGTTAATAAATAAATAATTTACTAATGCAAGAAAGTGGGTTTTTAAAATTCATAAAAAACATAAAATCTTCATGAATCCAGTTTTTTTACTATATGTATAAAGGTTAGCTGGTTGATAATGCCTCGCCTATGTACTATATATAGTATTAAGCTTTTGTGCAATAAGTATTTTTCATTCATTCATTCATGGTAGTTACGATAATTGTTAAGCTGCAAAAGAAAATAATAATATTATACTAAAAGTTTAATTATTTTGCACATAAAAGCTATTAATTATGAATAATAATAAAAAATAATGAACTAAATACAAATCAGGAAAAGAGCCCAAAATTCTCTGTGTATCACCCGCCATAAGCTAATACGCTGTTCGACGAACGAGGCAGCCAATTCAAATTTTAATTTAAGAATTTCACTATTCGGTTGGTTCTACATTTATCTACATAAAAAGTTATTTCAATATCAAACAGAATTAGCATACGATTCGTGTACCGTTCAAATAAAACCTTTATGGTATTAGTAAAGCAATCTCAATCACATAACAAGGTAGCCCCGATGGGACAACCCAATTTAGTTATGGAGAAGTTTATTTGGGTATATGTCCGTCGGGTATTATAATAAATGGAACTACAAATTCACGACCTTTCCGTTATTGAAATTTTGGCCAACTAATACAAGTCTCTAATTAATGTTACGATTAATAATAGGTTTACGAAATCATTTTTATTAGAAGTTTCTTTTAATTGCTGAATATTGATTTTTCTCTTCCTGACGTATTATAGATTACGACCCATGTTTTCTATCGTCAGATAAAAAAGTTATTCGACAGTTAACCTGTATGAAAAACTGTCAAACTTATTTATTCTGCTGATATCTGTTGATTAAATATATCTGACGATTGAAAATTGGCCCAAATGAGTTATATTAACTGATATCTAGGTCAAGACATATTTTGTTTGAGAAATATGTCAAATTAAAGTAGCAAAATATAATGAAAATATTCAAAAGTAATGTCACAAAAGCTCGTGCAATGAATGTTGGCCCCCCCCCTTAAAACGAATTATGAATTAGAAAGAATATAATGTGTTATTTTGAGTGACGATGTTATTGTGGTATCGTTGTTTTTGTAGGGGATGGGCACAGCGATGTATTATTGACCAAGAGGTGTTATGGTTGCTTAATGATTATTCTTCATGGGATATCTTTTTTTTTGCACATCAATAAAAAATGTAAGAACATTTGTTTGAAAGATAACAAGTTTGAAGACTCGCGACTTCTTTTTGCCTCCAAAATGAAAACCTGAATCCGCCCCTGTTTGTATGGCCTGTGGAAACCAAGTGAAGCTCTGTTTCCACCACGAAAATTGTTTATTACTAGCTGATCCACGCAACTTCGTCTATGTAACTTTAACCGTTTACGCAGCGTACGCTCTCAAAATGAATATTTTTTCCCCTTTTTTGCAACATTTTTCATTGTTACTCCGCTCCTATTGGACATACCGTGATGTCATGTGCCTTCCTCGAAAAATTGGCTATTCAACACTAAATTATTTTTTACAATTTTAATAAGTAGTTCCTGAAATTAGCGCGTTCAACCAAACAAACAAACTCTTCAACTTTATAATTTTAATATAGATTTAAATCAATTCATAACTGGGTATATACCCAGCTATGAATTGATTATTGATGAAGGAGTACTTCCGTTATGTGGTTATTATTTGTGTGTTTTATTAACCTCAATAGATATCAGAATCTAAAGAATTTTAATAAAGCTGAAATAATTTAAGTAATTGAGTTATTAATCCAATTATTACGTTTTACTGAGGTACTATAGAAGGTATTGAATAGGTATGTTATTTTTCCTTAAAAGAATATCTATGAAATATTTCATTTTAAAAAAGTATGTACTTATCTTTATTTTTCCTAAAAAACATATCATATTATGATAAATATATACCTTAAGAAGCCAGTAAAAGGTTTCGCGGTCTCGCGTGTAAACTAAGTTTATTTCTACAGAAAAAGAACGTAGAGGTGTAAATATTACTTACTCGATTCTAATTAGATAGTATTTTTATTAAAAAAATATTAACTTTTGAAAAGACACCCAAAGTTTGATTTATGATTCTAAAAACATTACTTTTGTTCTCATTTTAAAACTAAACAGTTTGTTTATGAAGAAATTATGTAATTAGGAACGAGTTAATAAAATCTAAACCTCCATGTTCTTTTGTTTCAAAAAAAAATTTTACTATAACTGAAAACAACATATATATAGGTGTTGATTGGAATTTTTGACGCTCTAGTTCGCGAATCCTTTTCCTGCCCACTTGATACTCGTAAATTGTGTTTGGAAATATTTTTTAACGCTGACAACCACAAACTGCTTTCTCTTTTCCTTCTTTATAGGGTGGGAAGTAAAGCAAAAGTAAGAAAAACTCGCGGTTGGAGGAAAGTACCTAAACATTGATAATGGCAATTTTTTTATTAAGGGAGCTGCATTCGTAATCGCGAACTCCGCGTTCTTCATACAAAATTAGCCTTTGACTTGAATTAAAATGCCAAGTTATAATATTGGAATTACAAATAAGTATGGGCGCCAAGCCGACTCCAGGGCCCGTAAAGGGAAACATATTTTTTTGTAATAAATGAATAATAAGCCAAAATTCGTAGCAGTGACGTGTATAGCTGGTGATGAAGCCTCAGGATTGAACTGGACAGCAGGATTGCAGTTCTGGGACTGATGTAGAATATTTTACACTTGCTCTAGTCACAAAACAAGCTTGTACTAAGTGTACCATATAAAATAAAACAATAATATTGGTTTACCCCCAACTATAGTTACTAGCGACTGTAGTAAACATAGTTAGTAAAAACTCATTGTATCTGACTGAATAGAATTGCATGTTTATTTTATTATTGAAAGTCTATTTAATCTTATTAATTATATATAGACATTGCCATGCTTAGACTGATAGTACATGTAATACTTCGTTTCGAGATAAGTAAGTACCCTAATTAACAATTAAGGAAATACCTCAGTAAAAGTGGTAGCCAAAATGAAAGATATTAAGATTATTTACTGTTATTTCTTTCCACCTTCCCATCACGGTCCAAATGAGAGTTCCTTAATCCGGCTTATGAGCCCTCGACTGCTTCAGAAAACAAGGGATCAGAATTAAAGAAAAGATTAGTAATTCTCCGTCTAGCGGCGCTGAAGTGAAGTGCGCACACAATAAATCTTGGTGGTTTTCTTTCACTGGAGCAAAAACAGACACGCGTAATTAATTACCTAACTGCTGGGTGGATGGGGTCAGCTTTGGAAACCGAATCCCTGCTTGTGACTTTTTTATGTCGATAGTAGCTACTAACTACAGAAAAGGAGCTGTCAAAGAAGTGTTTATTTTTTTATTTCTTATTGTATTTTTTTTTCTTTTATTCTTCTTTTAAAGATTAGAATGATTCACCGATATCTTATGAGAAAATGCATGTACAATACACAGGCATACTACACTGCTGGGTGGATGGAGTCAGCTTTGGAAACCGAATCCCTGCTTATGACCTTTTATGTCGACAGTAGATATTAACTACAGGAAAGGAACTGTCAAAGGGGCGTATTTTTTATTTTTATTTCTTATTGTAATTTTGTTTTCTTTTATTCTTCTTTTACCAGATTAGAATGAGCATATCTTATGACAAAATCCTTGTCTCATGCACAGGCATAATCCTACATGCAAGGGGTTTTTAATTATATATATAATCATCACCGAATAGTAGATACATGTCTCTATAATATCTTATGAGAATTTCCTTGCCTCATGCACAATCGTAACTCTTCAAGCTGGGAGATTCTGTTTTTTCCCAATTTTTATTTTTTGACGTTCTGTATTCTTTTACAGAATATAAATAAAGTTTTTTTTCTTTAACTAATGGCCGAAATTTAATTTATCCATTAGACGCCTATTAGTTTAATTAATTCCAAAAATTTAAAAACTGATACAAAAAAAACACTATATTATTAGGTTATATGTATCTACCCCAAAAATCGGGGTAGATACATATAACCTAACAAATAATATAGATTTTTTTAAATAAAAATTAAGTAACAAAACTCATGTGGTTTAATTAAATTTCTAAGCTAGAAACACAAACTAACAAATGAATTCGGTTCCCCAACGAGAACAACCTGTATATTGGAAAACAGTTTTCGAAGCCGATTATTGATACTTACAATAAACCATGGTTTCGTAATATCTTAAGTTAATGAAAAGGGTTACATAAGAATTTTATTTTTTATTATTATAGCCTCAAAATAGGCTAGTTTTTGTTTAAACATATTAAAACTAGCAAACTTGACGTTATCCTTTCTTGAACTTTAGCTTGCTTGCTATTGGCAGGTTCAGAAAACGTTATTTCAAAATACTAAGTGCGTTTAACATTAAAATATCTTCGTTTTGTTATGTATTTGTTATTTTCCAAAGCAAAGTTACTAAAACCAAGAACCCGATTACAGCGCCACCTACCGGGTCCAATTGTGAATCTGAACCATACCACCATACCACAACGGACTGGAGGCGGCGTGTGTTATGATGTCTTCAACAAGTGCCTCCCACTGCGAATTTGTGGACGAGCGACGAAGTTCAATTTCTTCTGTCAGGGTGTGTTAATAAATATAATTACCATTACTGACCAGCTGAAAACTGAAAATAAGGCCGCTTTGCCCGCCAAGGCCGTCATTTGGACGATGTTATGTTTATGATGTTTACATAACCTTTCTGGCAAATATTTTGATATCGCATATAGTTTTATTCCAGCCTTTTGAAATGTGGGAGGTTCTGGTCCACCCTATATAAAGATCGTGTAATTAGAATGCACCATATCAAATATTGATGTACTTAATGCATCCTTAAGTTTTTAATACAATATTTTAAGAAAAATCAACGTCTCCAACGGGCGTCAGGCAACTGATAGCTCTACAAAAAATATTTGTTAAATCTTAAGTTTAGGTTCCGTACTGATTTATTATGTTTTTTTGTATTTATTATTGGAGCATGGCATGTGACTTGGTATCTACCTAATGGTATATCGTGGGTTCGATTCCTACCAATGGCAAAAACGAAGCACGGTTTTCTGTACAGTTTGTCAGAGTCTGGGTTGTTAAAATTTGTAATTATTAGTTTCGTTGTTTCTGGTACACATAGTACCAGCCTGGTTTGTAACCAGCCCCCTTAGCCAAGAACATTGGATAGCTATCAATCAAAAATCTTGCCAACACCATCTTTCCGAAACGTCAAATGCATACCATTTGACGTTTCGGAAAGATGACCATGAAATCGAATTCAATAGGCTATTTGACTACATTAAAAATATACTATAAATTGTGGTCATCCTGTCAGACAATGACGTAAAAAAACATATTTCACTTTAATTAAAACTAAATTTACTATATTTTTTGTAGATTACACGAAATAAAATTGAATATATTTATGAGCGGTGCCGAGATCAGCAAAAGGATCAGATAAAGATGTTATTAAATCTTTTCTTAGAGAAGATGAAGAGCATGGCCACAGAGTTCACGCGATGGCCCTAGAAGTACAGAACAAATGGATTACTTTGGGGGAAGTTTGTATTCCTCCAGCCCTGAAATGGCGCACACTCATATACGATTGGCCTCCGGCACTTATTAAGTTCTATCTTAATGCCTTTAAAATAGTAGTCCCTACCTGACCAGAGTAATCTGGTAAGATGGGGGAAGGCAACAGATAAGACATGTACATTGTGCTGTAGGGACTGCCAGACATATACTTGCTGGGTGCAAGACTCTACTTGAAAAAGGTCACTATTCGCACCGACATGATAAAGTTCTAGAAATTATTCGCGAAGCTGTAAGTCTCAGTATTGCTAGAGCCAGAAAAGGATTATCAACAAATGAAAGACTAACTACTTTTGTAAAGGAGGGACAACTCAAGAAAAGTCAAAGTAAACCTTTCTCAATCCTGGACAAAGCACAAGACTGGATATATTCAAAATACATTACAAGATTCCAGACGAACTAGCAGTTTCAGCCTATAGACCAGGCATACTGGTGTACTCTCGGTACTTGAAGAAAGTAATACTTATAGAACTCACCGTTCCGTGGGAAACAAACATACCTAAGGACCACAACCTCAAGTCGAACAAATATTTTGATCTCACAAACGAAATTACTAGAAACGGATTTAAAACTTAACTTTATGCAGTGGAAGTGGTGCAAGAGGAATTCCAGCAAAGTCTTTGCACCGTCTATTGAAGGATCTTGGCCTTCCGAGAACAGCCGTCTGAACTTTTATGGGGCGTGTTTCCAGGATGGCGTTAACAGGATCTTATAGTATTTGGTTGAGTAGAGAGGGTGGTGAACACAGTGCAGGTGAGAGTTCAAAAGCCTTTAAACCTACTTCGCTGTCTCAAGTCCGGGAACACTGCAGTTCATTCCCCTGCCTTTCAACCACGCGATGGACCCGGCACCCGCACGGTGAATCCATGGATTGCTAAGAACATTATCTCTCAACAATTTTATCTATGACAAAAACATCTTTGATTGGTTGACTACTGGTGACGTCACACGCAAGTAAACAATACACAGATTAAATCACGACTGATTAATGTTACATTCTATGTTTTCTCTATTTATTTAATCTGTGCTTGTATGTTTACTTGCGTGTGGCGTCACACTCTGCACCACGCTTGGCCGCCGGTTGACAGTAGAGAAAAGTTGTATTGTTCATTTAATTTCAATATTATTTATATTTTTCTAAAAATATTAATACAAAACTGTATAGTGCATTATCTTTTACTAGTGCTAAAAGAAATAAAATTACTTTTTCAAAATTTATGACAAAAACCTTCAGTCACTAGGCTGTCACTAATGACGCCGCTCCAAGAATTTTAATAATTATATAATTTACCTAAAAAGTTTTTTTTTTTTATATTTATGCATTTTTATAATATCCTTATTAGGATAATCGACTCGACTCGAGTCCCGCCCACCAGGATTTTTTTTAAATTAACTACTTGTCGTACCTTAATAAAATGGGGATATAGGTATAGGTATATCACTCTTCGTTATTAAATTATATTATTTGTATTAATTATTTGATGTGCCCCCTTTTTGGAAATGAATAAGTGCTAGTTTTACCTAAACATTAAATTCTCTCGAATACGAAAATTTGTTTATTATAATTATATCACCCAAATATGTAAGTATTAATAATCCACTAATAATTTGTATTGTTTAAAATATTTCATTTTTAATTCATAAAAAAAAACATTTAAAATTCATATGCAAGTTATTTAATTTAAAGTGGTATTTTTCGCCCTTTTTTCCCAATTATTTCTTTCGTACACATATATAGCACATTGGCAGTTGTTCAAGCCTTGAATCAGGCTTTTCGTTATTGTTTATAATTAAACTCCGTAAGGCATCCGTGATATGTATTACATATGTACCATCACGGATGCCTTACGGAGCCCCCCTAGACGGCATCAGCGTACCCAACGGTGGGATTTTATACCCACCTCGTCGTAGCTGATAGTATTCTGTGTCTACAGCTACACCCAACAAGTAGCCAACTCGTCTTAGTGTTTGGATAGACTCAATAACTCGTCTATTAACAGTTTCACAAGGCGGTATAGTGAACTTAACGTGCTTTTCGTGGAACTATATTGGTGTTGTCAAACAAATGTATATGTTTTTAATTAAAAACTCATTTGTACACACGGGGGTTTTAACCCCTATAAAAACTGTTTTGTTTAGAAGCCTAAGCCAAGTTTTAACCTAACCAACTAGGCCACCACATAATATATATAAAAAATAATAATAATATGAAGGACATAACACACATATTGCTCTGATCACAAACGAAGCTCTAGGCTTGCTATGGCTACCAGAAACTACGATAATACATTTTATAGTTTATAAACACTTAAACCATGCATGACAAACGGTAAAGAAAGATGTACTGTTATTTTTTTAACATGCGTAAAACGAAGCCACGACCTCCGGATACAACGCCAAAGGCTACAAGCCTACGGAGACGCTCAAATATTTTTAACTAGCTGACCCTCGCAACTACGTCTGCGTAACTTTAACCGTACGCAGTGCACGCAATGGAGATCTCGTCTCAAAAGGATTTTTTTCCCCCTGTTTTTGTAACATTTTTCGTTGATTCTTAGCTCCTATTGACCTTAGCGTGATGCTATATAGCTTAAAGTCTTCCTCAAAAAACGGGATGTCCAACACTAAAAGATTTGTATTTATCGAACCAGTAGTTCTTGCGATTAACGCATTCAACCAAATAAACAAACAAAATCTTTAGCTCTATAATATTAGTATAGATAAAGATTATAAAAGGAAATCTAATATCATTTATACGAAAAACGGCAAACAGCTGGATGTTTTATAAAAATAGGATATGATTTATTAGTTGTATACAATAATTGTGTTTCATCTTGCGATTAAGGAACCCTAATATTAAAACCTCGTTGAAGCTGTAGATCACAGTAATGATCTGCAGCGAGGAAGGATCGCCTGAAATTGTTTTCGTTTCTTCCAATCGAGGGTTTCCGCCGGACGACTTAGAGCTTGGGAGGAAATACGAAGCGCTTATCTCTCCCCGGAAAGGAACTTCGCTTTGTGCGGCTCTAAACTTTTGTATCGGACCGAATGATGAAAATAATTATCGCTTGTGCAACATGATTACCTGGTATCCGATTGTAATGGACTTGCTATAAATAATTGTACGAGTTGGAGATTAAAATATTTTCTTTTGATGTTCGTTTTTATAGTCATGTTTATATTTTTAATCAGTTCTAAATGAACTCGTTTATATTTTTCGTATAATATATTACTTTATTTTGTAAATGTTTGCCTAAAATATATCTTTAAAACTGTTTAAAAATTAACTTTTGTGTCTTAGGCTCTACGATGAGTTTATGCTTCGTATTTATGTAACGTTAATATGTCAGGAACAAGCAATAGGGTCGCTTTTCTGACGTATTAACGTTACGTTAATAAGAAACAATAACTTTTGACAGAGCCTTCGTAATACCTACTAGGTATATATAATATTAATAAAAAAATATACTTTTGTTATTTTTGATTTTCTATAACCAAAAGCGGTTTTTAATTTACCGTTATTTTAATAATTAAAACAATCGTCTTTGTTGCCTCCCATTTCGTAATTGTATCATTTAGCCGGCATAGTGAAAACGACCAATGCTGTTAAACAACAGTATATTAATGGACACCATTCATGGACTTTGTAGGTATGTCTAGTTACATGTCGTGCTATTTTTTTTAAGGTTAGATATATTCCCTTTGGTAAGCAGACCTACAAAGTCCATAAATGTGGTTAACCAATGTTGTTAAAAAACATTGATCGCTCCCACTATGCCGGCTAAATGATGCTATTACGAAATGGGCGACGACAAAGACGAATTGTATTACGATTACATTTTGATATACTCGCTGCCTCATCGCCAATTGAACCACCCATTTTTAACCGCACCCTGAAAGGAGACTACCACCTCGACAAGAGATCGATGCAGTTATATCCTAAACACCGGTGAACCCACAGACTAAAACCGAAACATGACTAGGTCGCTTGACATATTAATATTATTTTTTGTGCCTAGAATTTTTAAATTTAAATTTCAAGTTATAATAAAACGTAATAATTTAGGGATCCTCCTAAATGACTGCCGAGATTTGTTAGATCTCAGGCCAGCAATTCGTGTAGGAGCTTGTATTAAATCCTGTGTAAATACGAGGGACTGGAACCTGAAGCATGTGCGACCCCATCAGGGGCCACTCGGTATTAATAACTAAAATAGAGATTAATTTAAATCATTTATCTGTAGAACGGTTTTATTATATTTTAATGTAAAATATTTTTTTTAAATTACGAAAATCCTACTTATATTAAATCGTTGACTTCTGTAACACATACATTTTTGTAGTCCTTAGAGTGGTGGTCATTACTCTAGAATATATACATATATATAACATGACTGGTAATAATTTAGAACTAAACATCGCGACGGGCTAGCCACTTGTTTGGTGTAGACTCATACCATCTGCTACGACGAGGTGGGATTAAAAGCCCCTCCGCGGCCGAGGCCGTAGCGTAGGCGGTTTTTGGCACCGTAAGTCTATCATCACAATAGAGTAAAAATAATAACATATTGAAATGATAAATATATTAATGTGAAATGATTTTGAAATTTTAAGATTGAAAAGTTTAATGAAATAAATAAAATTATAATAATATATAAAATATTTATAAATTTGTATATTCTTTTCTTTATAAATTAATTGCACCGGATTAATCAATTATCCGAATAATATTCACATAATCTATTCAGGCATTTTTTAAAACCTTTAGATACATTAAAATTCATGTCTGTATTATAAAAAAAATGCTTGTGTATGTTTCTGGCCAAAAAACTCTAAATGTAGTCCTAATACGCCGCATAACGTTAAATTAACTTTAAACAAAATGACGTAGTTGTCTGTAAATTTTCAATGTCACCAGCGCGGCGGCGTGATTACGCGCACAACGCTAAGCCAAACTTTAATCGATATGATGCATATCTGACGTAATTTAAACCTTGTGACATTGAAATTTGACAGACAACAACGTCATTTTGGTTAAAGTTTAGCTTACGTCAGAATAAAATCATTTCGATTAAATTTTAACTCAGCGTTGTACGCGTAATAACCTATATATGCAGGGCAATATAATGTGTGAAATGTCCTACGTATTATTATTATTATATCAGACTGGGTCCATGAGACATACAAAGTCCATGAATGGGTTCGATCAATTATTATTCCTAAACAACATTGATCGCTTCCACTATGCCGGCTAAATGATGCGATTACGAAATGAGCGAAAAAGTCAAATTGCATTACTAGTATGTTTTAATATTATCGTCAATTCAACCACCCATTTCGGAACAGCACACTGAATGGAGACTACCACCCGACAAGAAATCGATGCAGTATTATCCTAAAAACCCACAGACTAAAACCGAAACATGACTGGTCGGCTTAGCAGAGTTATAAAGGCCATCCTTCCACCTAAATGTTGACTAGCTGCAATAATATTTTTTTTATTAAAGAATCATTAATAATGTAAAGACTAATGGAAACTTATTGAGTCTTTTAAGAACACTTACACTTGAGTTAAAATGCGTTTTGTCTCTTTTTTTATAAAAAATAAATATGCATAAAAAGGACAAAATACATTTTAACTCTAGTGTTCCCCAAGGATTTAATAAGTTTTTATGAATAAGGCCATTAGGCTTTGTGAAGGCATAACATATAGTAGGTACCTCCGAGAGCATGTTAAGGTATCGGTTCTAGTTTCACTATGCCAACTTGTGAAACAGTTTATGGTTGAACCTATCAATACACCGCGTCGAGCTAGCCACTTATTCGGTTGATACTTAGGTAAGACGAGGTGGGAATAAAACCCCACCGCTGGTTGCACCTGTGGCCGTCTAGGCGGTTTAATAATATAAAGTTAAATAATTCTTATATTTTGTCTTGTTTTCATAAAAATATAATTGAGTCAAATATAGGCCTTGCAATACGTGCTTTCATATTAACCAATGATAATGAAAGAGATATTATTATGTTCCAAATAAAATGGAAAAATTATACATACATACATACATATCATCACGAGTGCCTTACGGCGCCCGAGACCGCCTAGACGGCCCCAGGGTACCCAGTGGAGGGGTTTTAATCCCACCTCGTCGTAGCCGATAGTATGAGTCTACACCGAACAAGTGGCTAGCTCGTCGCGATGTTTTGAATAGACTCAATAACCCATCTATAAACAGTTTCACAAGTTGGTATAGTGAAACCGGGACCGACAGCTTAACGTGCTCTCCGAGGCACTATAGCAGTGTTGTCAAGCAAATGTACATAAATTCTTAAATTAAAAACTCATTGGTACACACCGGGATTCGAACCAGGGACCTAAGTGTTTTTAAGTGCAAGGTCTAACCAACTCGGCCACCACGTATATTCGGCCACCACGTATATTCCGCCACCACGTATATTGGAAAAATTATAAATTATTATGTTTCAAATAAAATGGAATAATAATATATTTTTCCATTTTATTTGAAACATAATAATATCTCTTTCATTATCATTGGTTAATATGAAAGCACGTATGTCCATTGATTTCATATCGTGATGTCATCAGTAATCATGACTACAATGCGCTGCATTGTCCTGGATTCAGTCATTATTTTAGTCATGATGTAGTCTACATACTCATGTGTTTGAGTTTGACCACATACCCTATATCAGGTTAGCCAATAGAATGGACACTATTTCCATTACCTTACTACGATAAATAAATCAGTGTATTAATGAAGGAAAGTTTATTTGTCGATAGAAAAAGTCGATAGCTACTTTTTTGATTCCCCGTTTTATTTGTAACAATAACCTTTTCCATAATTTAAGTAAACTGCCTACATTTGTTTTAAAAGTCTAGTATTTAGGCTTAGTAGAGAACGTTAAGTTCACTAATACCACCTCACCACTTGCTGTTATTTATGTACTGAGCGAAAGTACTGATAAAAATATTTTTTTCAGCGAAGTAATGTTTAATGTTACTAAGTTTTTTTTATGTGGGAGGAAGGTCTCTATAACTTCGTTAGGCCGACCGACCGGTCTCGTTACCACCGCCCATACAAATGCAAAAACCGTCAAGTGACCTACTCAAGTTTCGGTTTTAGTCTTTGGGTTCACCGGTTTTCAGGAGAATACTGAATCGATTTCTTGTCGAGGTAGTAGTCTCCTTTCAGGATGCGGTTACGAAATGGATGGTTCAATTGACGATAAGACAGCGTATATTAAAATATACTCGTAATGCAATTGTTCTTTGTCGCCGCCCATTTCGGAATCGCATCAATTAGCCGGCATAGTGGGAGCAATCAATGTTGTTTAAGAACAATTATTGATTGTTCCCATTCGTGGACTTTGTGCAGATCTACAAAGTCCACGAATGGGACCATCATATTCCACCTTATATATATCACCACCAGGTAGATACAAAGCCACTTGCCGTGCTCCAATAACATATTTTTTTTTTTTTTTTAAGTAACTTTTTTTATTTTATTAAATGTCCTCAAAACAACTAAGACAAGCGGTTCGGCAGTAACTCAACCGTGTTGATGTATAAACTTAAAGAATATATTTAGAAATCTACAAAAGTTACAAAACGCATTTATAATATATTAAATATTTATATTTAGGATTTTATTGGAGCACAGCATCTGATGGTAAACAGTTTATGATTGAGGTCAATTAATATATTGTTGTTCAACAGTGTTGATCGTTCCCATTGCCGGCTAAATCATGCGCTACGAAATGGGTGGCGACAAAAACGAATTTTCCTTACGAGTCAATTTTAATATCCTCGCCTCTTTATCATCAAATCAACTGCCCGTTTTATAACCGTGAATAGAGACTAGCACCTTGACGAAAAATCTAAACCTGGTTTAGCAAAACCTTTTGAAATAGAGCAGTTAATAGTTGCTTTTTTATGACATTTGAACACTAATAACGAATGCAATGATTATTTTTACACCGACGGGGAAAAAGAAGTCACGCAATTTCAGGATGAAGCGATACACTCTGAATATCTATACGGATTGAGGTCTATGGTGTGACCACATTCTGGATCAATTCCATCGGGACTGTTGACTCGAGCTTTCGCTTTGTAACGAAAGCTCTTTGAACTGTCCTTTAATTTATTGAGACAATAATTGGTATAAGTATATTGCGTCATGTTCTATGTATACAAGAACTTAAATAGGTGATTAAGAGGAGCGTCTGATCAAATATTTCCCATACAGTCACGACTTTTTTGGGGTTAACTGTTAGCCTCCCCCCCCCCCCCTTAAACATTCATATTTTTTTAATAATATTTGGGGGCGTTATAAATATGACTAATAACTAGGCTTGTACGTTTTCCTTTTTTTTTTAAGTTTGGTATAGGAAAAAAATATCAAATTCGAAAATATTCGTTGAAAAATTCCTCGTATGTTCCTATAAAATATCAAGACAGAAAATTAAAAAAAAAGACAATGTACACTCATCATTTATTTTCTCTTTTATAATATGAGATTATTTTTAATCATATACATTAAATTTTAGGGGTAGAAAACAATTTTGGCCTGAAAGTCGTTTTTTGGCCTGAAAGTCGTTTTTTTGCCTAAATTGTCGGTATAATCTCATACGTGCTCTTTTTTTTATTGAGGTTCGGGGGGAAGGTTTACATACATATATATGGTAGCGTTACCGACTCACCGTCCGCGTCATGCGCGGGGATAGGTTATACTTTGCAGTTGAATCAGCATGAGCATCGAAGAGCATCATCAGATGCTTCCCTTAAACATTTTTTTAAAGAAATCATTGAGGCTGGAATCAAAATCTTAGTAAA
Source organism: Monopis laevigella (assembly GCA_947458855.1). NCBI lineage: Eukaryota > Metazoa > Arthropoda > Insecta > Lepidoptera > Tineidae > Monopis > Monopis laevigella. Next base: position 19,010,487 of record OX381577.1, on the reverse strand, counting down.
CTTTAACATTTTTTTAAATAATTTAAATAAAATGGTTTGACCTCAAACGTGCTGGAAAGCTTTGAAGAGTTAAAGCACGCTTACTCTATAAGTGCCTATTTTCTGTATTGTAACCACAACTGTCTGGAAAAACCAGAAAAACATGAAAATCTCATGATTAGTTCCAAGCCTATGTAAGCTATACGATTTAAAAACGTAAGGCTAAAAAAAAATTCTATGAGTCTATTAAAGTTATTTAACCGATAATAAATTTTACTGTTCTTAATATAAGCTAACTGTTTAATAAATTTATCTGACAATCGAACAATCGGCCCTAAATATATATATAACATATATTTTATAAATACATACCCGTTACAAAATATAACTTATTTCTGATATAACACAATCTTGAGTGGCGTGGCCCTGTTCGAAGCGTACTTCAATATCTGTTACTGACGTGGAAGAATGGATATGTTCGTAGATCAGCTATGATATCGTTATTGCTATCTCTTTACTAGCAAAGTTGAAATACAGTAAATAAGTTAGAGATGGTTAAGTTTACCTATTTAATGGTATATCAGTAAAATGTTTTTTACTTACATAATTTATATTTATCTTTTTTCAAGAATGATTTCTCTCTTAGATACGAATACCTACTCAATGGATATCATGCAAATTAATGAATAAAAAATAAAGGTGGTGGATTTATTTCTATTTATTTCCTATACAATTGTTTTTTTTTTATACTTATAGGTATTTGTAGTTATATTTTTATTATATGTTCATTTAGGTTTCTAGGTGTTTTTAATTGAAGGGGTTTCATAAGTGTATTATTTTAATTGTAGATATAAATAAAATAAATATAATTCAAAATTTTAAAATAATGTCAAAAATAAATAAACAATAAAAATCAGCTAATAAATTTAAAAAATCGTCTTTAAAGCTCTTGATCAGATTAATCTATGAACAAAATGAGTTCAGAGCTCATGATTTTTGGATTATCGCGGCACGTCAATTTAACACCGTTCTCCTGCCTTTGTTAACTAATCATAGATTAATGTTATAACCAAGAAACTTAACGTTAAACTTTTGGTTTAGAGTTCGGTGATATAGCAACTACTGTCTACTTATACAAAATTGGGAAAATTCACAGAAATCCATTAAACTACTTGAGTTATAAAAAAAACTCTTTATCAATTTAATAAGTAACAATTTGCATTTTATAAGCCGTGTGTAATAAGGATCTGTAACAATTATTTGTTTTTATTTTATGATAACAAGTAACACATCTAAATATACTTAACACGATTTTTTTTTTGGTGTGGTTGGCTAAGCGATATTTATACTCGCACCATAATGATGGCAATATTCTATTATTATTTTATATGTATGACAATTTACACATATTGCTCTGGTCACAAACTGGTCAAAGCTCTAGGCTTGTACTATGCGTACCGGAAACAATGATATAATACATAATATATTTTATAAACACCAAGACCATGACAAACTGTACAGAAAAATGAAACGTAGGTACTATTATTTTTTTACCATGGGTGGGAATCGAACCCATGACCTCCGGATAGAACGCCAAAGGCGCAACCACTAGTCTATGGAGGTTTATTACTATTTTTGTAATATATATTCTATTATATTTTCCTTGTATGTAGGTTTATCTATTTGACTTTTTTTCAGAGGTTATTTATTTTATATGCGTAAACGCCATTTGAATTTATTCACGTTTAAAGTACTTTATAAAGTCAACCCTTACATAAAAATCTTGATTAACAAGAAAACAATACCTACCGCTGACGTCTTGTTCATCCTACAATTGTTGCCCAAAGGAAAAATGTGTCGGAAGCCCCGTCATCCCGTTTTTATCAGGCCCTCGCGCTTGGGTGCTTCGTATGAATGCCAAGAATTTATAGCGCTGTACAGCCTTCAGGAAAGCTCAGGGAATTAGCACAATCGCAGGACAATGCTGAAGAGGCGCTGTGGGCTAACTTAACCGGGATTTACTGATTCTCTTGTAATAATGTTAATTTTTTAGCTAAGTTTTAGCTCTTTGTTTATCGAAAGAAAGAAAGAAAAACTTTATTTATTGCTTACAACACATTAAACACTGAATAAACATTAATAAATATTGGTATCAATAAAACTAACATTAAAAAAAACACAGTAACAATAAAAAAAATACTGTTGCGTGGCGACAAATAGGTGACCAGCTCAGCATAAGCTGCAGCATTACCATGCTGCAGCGCTGATTTTCAGCTGGTGCCCACAAAATCAGATTACATATTAAGAGTACATTTACAAATTCACACAATACAAGTCTACTCATGACATGACATCGGTAACCAAGATTTTAACTTCAATGTATTTAAATATTATTCAGTTTTTTCAGGTCACTTTTTCGGCTTCATATAAACAGTGCTAACAAAAACATGTTTGTTTCAATAGTTTTTAAATTAAACTAATCTTATCCTTATGTATAGTGAATATATGGAATCTACATAGCAATATACCACCACACATATTTAGCCGAGTTGACATAAAAAGACATAGACATAAAAAGTTTTCAACATGTAACATTTTAATAATAAAAAAAAATTAAAACAATATATTTTAAGTGCCCCCAGAGTATGTTAAGTTTTCCCTATATAACTTCACTATAACAACTTGTGAAACTGTTTATAGTTGGAGTCTATACAAACACCGCCATGAACTTACTTGTTCGGTGTGTACCTGGCGAAAGACTCAATAACCTATCTAGAAACAGTTTCCCAAGTTGGTGTAGTGAAACTGGGACCGACATCTTAAAGTGCTCTCTGTGATACTATATTAGTGTTGTCAAACAAAAGTATTTTTTTTTACAAATAATTCATTGGTTTACACCGGGTTTGAACCGGAAAAAGTAGTGTTTTTGAGTCTGAAGTCTAACCAACTCGCCAAAAAATATTATAGTTAATAATATAATAGTTTGTCATGGTCTGGGTGTTTATAAAATATAATATGTATTATATCGTTGCTTCTGGTATACATAGTACAAGCCTAGAGCTTAGTTTTTGACCAGAGCCATATGTGTAAATTGTCCTACATATTATTATTAACAATTAAAAACTATTTTAACGATTTAACTAAAGAAACTAAAGAAATACCTGAGTCACATATCTCAGTACATTACCACGATATAAATAATAGATGCGGAAAGATCAAAGGATATAGCCGACATGTACCGAAGCCCGTTATGATTTTTGAAGGCTCAAAAGCAGAATTTCATTTTATTTTCACGCCTGCATTTCGCCGATACCATGAAACTTTCATTGAGGCTTCCACGCGAGTAGTTGCCGAAACATAAATTGTAGCTCGAAGCTCCAATGTACCCGATACTATAGCACGTTCGTGAAACAATAGCCTGTCTATCTCGTTCAATGTATAACAATGTACATTAGATATATCCATCCTGAATATATTTTTTTTGGTTTGTTTTCACACAATTCGTTTTTTTTGGTTAAGGCAGTATAGATAGTGTTCTTTTTCTAATTGGAGCTCGGAATGTGGTTCTATTTACAAAATCTATTAGACGATATTATGTAGGTTATGGGATGCGGTTACAAAACATGTAGAAGATAGTGACGAGTTTTATATAATTCATCTTAATAATTATTATTATTCGGTCAAGTGGATCGACATAATAACGACCACGACCAATTCGAATTTCAAACGCAATAAAATTATTATTCAAACAGGATTAATTGAAAATTCGATTACCAAAATACACAATCGAGTTGGATGAAGCGCCCCGCGAACAGTGAAACAAATTGATGACGGAATGTGTTTTATTTAACACCGACACGACCCTTGCGATGACAAAACAATGTTGACAGCCTACGTGTTTATTATCTTTGGATGTGAAATTAAACTCGTACGCAATTGGAAACTTGGCACCTACCCTTTTAGTACTGGCTGCAAATAAATTAGGTTTTGTTACGAACTGTATGTGGGAGAAAGGTCTCTATTAACTTATTTTTATATAACTTTGCTAGGCCTATCGACCGTCATGTTTCATTTTTAATCTGTGCGTTTACCAGTTTCTGGAGACTGCTGCATCGATTTATTGTCGAGATAGTAGTCTCCTTTCAAGGTACGATTATAATGGGCAGTTAATTTGACGATAACGCAACTAAAGAAACTCGTAATGAAAATTGGCCATTTAGCCGGCATAGTAGGAGCGATAAATGCTATCGTCCTCATCACGGAATTTGTATACCGCATGCAGTATATACAAAGTATCATGCTGTGCGTTGATAATTTAATTTTTATTTATTTGAAGTTTTTCAAATAATATTATACAATTCTCTAGTTTTACTTCATTTAGTTAAATAACAATATTGACCGAAGTCAATATGTAACAATTTATATAAAGCTTTTTAGCTAAAATAACAAGTATTTTTTGTTTACTTAATTAAATTATAATTCTGCAATTTTTCAAGAAACGATTCATATATAAAACTTATCTATATAAAATATTTGGAGCATTAAAAGTAAAACAATATAATTTACCTATAAAGCAAGACCCAGCACCCTAAACAGGAAAACCTTTTGGAAAACCATAATTATTTTATTTTAAAGGATACCCACTGACTAAAAAAGTCAAATTATAAACTCGAAGGAATTAAAAGTGGTAAAACTACTATTTAAGATGTCTTGAATTTCATGGTGAATTTGGTGATACATTTTTTTTTAATACTTTGCTGTGCGGTTGAGTATACAAGTAGTAAAAGCAACTGTTTAAGATGTCTTCAGTATGATGGTGACTTTGGCGATACATTTTTAATACTTTGCTGTGCAGCTGAGCGTGTGTTAAAAAAAAAAAAACAATATTTAGGTTTAAATACATTTTATTTCTACTTATTCCTAATATTTTTATCACTGTATTGTTAGTAAAATTTTCATAATTTTTATTCTGGCCACAAATTTATTTTATAAAGTTATATATATTTATAAAGTTTCATATGTACATAATTTTTCATAGGTATATTAATTTAGATTTTTTTAATTTTTTTTTATAGTTGTAATTTATATTTAATACCAAATACTTACCTTTAAATTACTATATTCTTTTAATGGCAAGTAACTTGACTTCTTTAAGCGCAATTAATTCCACAGTTTTTAATCAGAATAATATAGTTTGGCAGACATGTTCCTTGTGTACTGATGGTCGACAATTTAAAGGCAAAAGAGGTTTATCTCGTCATCTCGCTTGGCATCGACAAAATTCTGTTTCGCTGCCCCTTTCTAATCAGCCTACAGATAGCATTAACAACAATAATATTGCCAATACCACTGAACCTTTTTGGTTAACTTTATGTAATTTAAAGCAAAATATTCCAGTCATTAAGAGAATACCAAGAGGGGCGCGCATTTCCGTGGCAAGGAGTTTAGCAGACACAATAATTACGGTATGTAATGAAAACACAAACAAGTCATGGGAAAAATTATTTACATTTGCCTATAGAGTTTTACATATAAATAAACAAAGTGCAAAAAAGCAAAATTTGACCAATATAATTCGATCTAACATAAAAAATATACACTTACCAAATTATGGAAATTCTGACTCTGTACGTCCGTACAATAATATTAATAATAAAATTGAGAATAAATTGGCTGATGGAGATGTACAAGGTGCTGCTAAACTGCTTTTCAGTCATGACATATTGGCGCCTGATAATTCTGACACCGTAAATGCCCTCCAAAGTAAACATCCACAGCCGTCAATATCCTCGTCTGTTCCTCTGGAACCTGATCCGCATCAGGAAAATTTAGAAGGGACTATAGGTGATGTGATTCTTTCCATATCATCTTTTCCCAGTGGTTCATCAGCTGGTATAGATGGAATATCACCTCAACATCTAAAGGATCTAACTGGTAAGACGCTGGGAGAAGTTGGGCGGAGTTTAATATCAGCCATTACACAATTAATAAATTTAATGCTTACAGGTAAGGTACCATCTAACATTTTACCCATATTATATGGTGCCAACCTTTGTGCTTTGACAAAAAAAGATGGTGGGATACGTCCAATTGCAATAGGTTCAACATTTCGGCGCATAACATCTAAAATTTGTTGTAAATATATTAAACCGACAATGAAAAATATTTTTGAATCTATTCAATTGGGCTTTGGGTGTAGTGGAGGTTGCGAAGCAGCCGTGCATGCAACACGAAAATATCTCCAGGCAAGCAAAACATCTATTTTATTAAAAATTGACGTAAAAAACGCATTCAATACAATAGATCGTTGTACCTTTTTAAATGAAATTCTAAATCATACACCAGAAGTTTATTCCTATGTATATCAATGCTACAGTTCATCTACTAAATTAATGTACAAAAAACATGAAATATCTTCCGCTGTTGGTTGTCAACAGGGTGATCCCCTCGGACCAGCTATTTTCAGTATAGCGATTCATTCCATTTTAAATAAACTAAAATCTAAACTAAATGTTTGGTATTTAGATGATGGCACATTAGGTGATGAAATAGATATAGTGTACAATGATTTGGAAGAAATCATTTTAAAATTTTCATCTATTGGTCTTCAATTAAATTTTGGTAAATGTGAATTATACATTCCTGAAGTTTACAATCTAGATGAACGAAATTATATAATTCAAAAATTTAATATTTTGGCACCGGATTTAAAAATTATTAATAAAAAATCGTTAAATTTATTAGGCGCTCCTATATTTGATGATAGTATACCTCATTTTCTGAATTCTAAATTAAATACATTTAATTTAATATCAAATCGAATTTATGAAATTAAAAGTCATATAGCCATGTACATTTTTAAATATTGTTTATTCTTACCAAAATTTACATATATTTTAAGATCCAGCCCTGTTTGGAAATTCCAACCTATTCTCGAAACTATTGATAGTTCATTAAAACAAAAACTAGAAATAATACTAAATTCCAAAATAAATTCACAGGCATTTATTCAGGCTACTTTACCAATAAAATTTGGCGGCTTAGGTATTAGAAAATTATCTGATGTAGCCCTACCCGCATACTTGTCCTCTGTCCATAGCACTCAAGACCTTATTGGTAGAATACTTAGCCCGTCCATTGGGGACGTCGAGGCTGTGTGCTTGGCAGAGGCCAAAGAAGCTTGGAAAGTGGTATGTCCGGAGGAGGAACTTCCTAATACTCCAACAATACAGAGGTCGTGGGATTTACCAATGGTTAAGCGTGTTCATCAAAAATTGGTGGATTCATCCCCAACAATTGATGACCGCGCACGTATTCTTGCGGTGTCAGAGTATGAGGCCAGTCAATGGCTTAATGCGCTTCCTTCAAAAAATTTGGGTACGTTATTGGATAACAGTACACTAAGAACATCCGTTTGCCTACGCTTGGGATTAAAGGTGTGCGAACCTCATCGCTGTCTGTGTGGTAAAGATGTCGGCGAGTTGGGTCACCACGGACTCTCGTGTTTTAGAAGTGCTGGCCGATTTTTCCGTCACAGTGCCTGTAATGACCTTATCCGTAGGACGCTTGCCATGGTCTCGATTCCGTCTATTTTGGAACCCAACGGCTTAAGTCGAGACGATGGCAAGCGACCAGACGGGATGACTTTGGTACCTTGGAGTTTGGGACAGTCTCTTGTATGGGATTTTACTTGTTGTGATACATTGGCTCCCTCCCATCTCCAAGGTACCTCAGTGAAAGCAGGGGCTGCGGCGGAACAGGCGCAACTAAGCAAGCGTCGAAAATATCAATCAATTATTAAAGATTATATATTTTCGGCGTTTGCTGTAGAGACGATGGGTCCATGGGGGTCTGAGGCAAAAGCCTTTTATAAGGAAATTGCCCCTAGGCTCGTCGATGTTTCGGGAAACAATAAAGCTGGCAGCTATTTCATACAAAAATTGAGTATAATAATTCAAAGAGGAAATGCTGCCAGCGTATTGGGTACCATGCCACTAACAGACAGTGATTTGGAAGAATATTTTAATTTATAGGTAAGTATTTTTAATTTTAATTTTGTTTTTAATTATTTTATAGTTATTATTTATAATTAGTTATTTAATTTTGTAATATTGGTTATTAATTATTATATTAAAGGTATATGTAACAAACAACACATAACAAAATAATAAAAACTAAAATTTAAATAATAATAAAAAAATCATACATACTCAAAAAAAATCCTCACAATGTACGCGCGGCATAGTGCCCAGAACGCTGGCGACATTTCCTACTAATATTAAATAATTATTATTTAACTTGATCTTTAAGAAAGGAAAGCGCCCTCTGGTCACCTGTGACTTCGGTCAATTTTGAAGAAATCTGTAGTTAAATAATACTTATATAAAATTATAAAACATAGTTTACATAGGTAATAGCCCTAGTCATTAGTCAGTCACTAGTAATAAATAATAAAGAAATAAAATGCCTAGAGATGTCCCCGTCTGTTATCCCTTAACAGTTTAAGTCATCCTTTAAACTATTTGATATAACAGTATGAATAAATGTCGGTCAAAAAATATTTGGTTATGGATCGCATCTTCTACTTACTTATTAGATTTATAAATATAATTACAAAGGTTAAAAGTAAAATACAGATACAGATAATTTATAAACAATGAGTTTTATATATGACTAGCTTTCCGCCTGTGACTTCGATCCCGTGGGAATTTCGGAAAATAATATCATGTTCGGGTGTCCCGGTGGGCCCGGGTTTGCCCACCGGGTAAAGTAGGTATAGGTGTTTGTATAGGTTAATTGGTGGGTGTCGCAAATCCCTTTGACCGGAGTTTGCTGTTGAAGTAGTTGTAGTTTTTTTTTAAACCACCCTAGTATTGAGACGAATGAAACAAAAAAAAATCGGTAGAGCCATTTTTGAGTTTTTGGGAAACTAACGTATGGCAATTGATTTTTATTATATATTTACTTTATTTATATAACCAGAACTATTAATTAATAAATTATTTTCATAACGGAAGCTTACTTTAAGGGCTTGCCGAGTGAAATGCGCGGGTTTAAGTTTATGAAAAAAAAACTTGTATTATTGAAATTAATAAATTAAAAAAAATATTACAATTTGTTCTATATAAAATATTTTTTTAAAGATAAAAATGCAATGAAAACAATCCTAGTGGACCCACTATCCTTGCTTTCGCGGCAAGCACTTAACCACTGAGCCAACCAGGTTCCTCTATATAAAAAAAAATACTAACAACACAAGCTAAATTTCAGCAAATATAAATACCTATATTAATATTTAATTATAATATAAACTAATTTTCCTGTAAATGGTAAAGGAAATAATAATGGAAACATAATAAATAATTCCGACGACCTACAACAAATAGCCCCTAAATCATCCAGTCGAAAACCTTCTTATTCCTTTAATATTTTACCGTTCCTTTATTTATTTATAATAGCTATTCTTTCCATTTAATGAAGCGAGAAGTTGGAGAAAATTTTAAACACTTCTTTATTAAAAAATATTAAGGTAAAAGTAAGATTATCATTTTAATACAATTGGCGTAGTCTACTACGTGCTACGCCGTAGAGGGTAACTATTATTTTGACTGCCTCCTAGTGGTTGTATCCGGAGGTCGTAGGTTTGATTCCCATGGGAAAAAAATATTAGTACGTTTATCTGTACAATCTGTTATGGTCTGGGTGTTTATAAAATATAATAAGTATTATTTTGTTGTTTCTAGTACACATAGTACAAGCCTAGAGCTTAGTTTGTAACCAAAATAGCGATTGTTGCAAAAAAAAACAATCGAGTGAATCGAAAATTATGATATTGCGCATCATTTTACATCAATACAAAAATGATCTTGTCAAGTAAAAAGTGTACCAAAAATATATAGGTAAGTAAGAAAAGGTAAGTGAAGAGTTTTTAAGATTATGTTTATTCGTCGCTAGATTTCTAGCTAAATTTTGATTCATTTTTAGTATTTAAGTTTAACCAATAACTTACTTAATTACTTAAGGGGCGGTAACTGAAACGTTCCTTAGTGGCCCTCATTTAATTAAATTTTCACGTTCTGTTAAACAAAATATGTATTTAAGTAAACAAATACCATTGCCTTGTTCTTAAGATTTATTTTTTGTTTTGTTTATTAGCTAGTTGATTTGAAATAAGCATTTAAATTTAGTTTCACTTAATATAAATACTCATTGGCTATTTTAAACCTATGACTAATTTAATTAGGTATATTCTGGAAAACATAATTGGAATATTATATTATATTCATATACGTGGTGGCCGAGATGGTTAGACCTTCGACTTAAAAACACTTAGGTCCCTGGTTCGAATCCGGTCCGGTGTGTACCAATGAGTTTTTAATTAAAAAAATTATGTACATTTGTTTGACAACACCACTATAGTGCCTCGGAGAGCACGTTAAGCCAACCAACTTGTGAAACTGTTTATTGAGTCTATTAAAAACATCGCGACGATCTAGCCACTTGTTCGGTGTAGACTCTACCACACTACTCGGCTACGACGAGGTGAGATTAAAACCCCTTCGCTGGATACCTTGGGGCCGTCTAGGCGGTCTCGGGCTCCGTAAGGCACCCGTTAAGATAGATAGATATAGATATAATCTTAGTTAGAAACTTCTTTCTTACCTTATCTATTCGTAGTGTAGATAAGTATCAAATCAACTTACAAATGGACGTTTTCTTTTTACTATAGACAGATAATTGAATAATCTAATAATCACAATCGCAAGATAAGTAGTGGCGTACAGACTTTTGAGAGCAGCATCTGATCAAACATTTCAAATACATTCACGACCGGTCCTAACTGTTACCCCCCCTAAAACGTTCATAAAATTGTATGATTTTTGGAGGCGTTATAAATCAAAAAAAATATATCTAGGCTCGAGGTATAGGAAAAAAAATATCAAACCCTGAAATTCGAAAAAAATCGCAAAAAAAATCCCGCACATTAAAATAATTCCTATAAGTTTAACTCTTATAGCATCTGTCGTTCCAAACATATAACACGTAATGGCGTCTATTAGACGCTCATGCAAACGTCATTCAATTCCAACAACCATCACTAATGGTTGCATGATGCTTAAATCAAAATATACACTTTTCATCAAACACTGTAATACACAGTAACCTTAAACCTACTGTCCGTCAGACAAAACCGACAGCAAAACCTATCGTGTAATGGACGCTTAAGAAAAACCACCCTAGCACAGTTTGTCCTTCCACCCATCCTTATTAAAAAAAGTGTTAAGTTTAGTTTTAAAGAATAGTCTACAAATAGAGTTTTAAGTCTGTAGCAACTTCCATTACTGATATATTAACTTTCCTAAAAATATAGTTCTCTATTTTCACCCCCTTGGAATTCGAAATTTTAAATATCTCTTCTTAGTGGGACATAATAGGAAGTAGCTGCGAAAGGAGAACTGTCATTCTGGACCCAACCGTAAAAGCTTAGCGTTCACAATCAACGATATGTTTACTTAATAGTAGATAATTTAAGCATTATTTGCAGTATTCAAAATAATTTTAGATATTGGGAAAAAAAAGTTCTGACTACTTTTGTTACGTGCTGATTTTTCTGCCTTTTCTGTATATTCGTCCACATTATGCAGAAAAAAAATGCTTCATAAATTAAAAAATATAATTTTTTACTTATCTGGATTGAGATTTAACAAAATACAGAGAGATTTCACATTATTTTGAAAGAAAAAGAAAGGGCCATATAGTATTAAATGCCCTTTGTCCATTTATCGCATGAACAGAATAAAAATAAAATAAATATTTAGCGATGGACTTGCATCCAGTGCTATGTTAAAATAAATAATTTAAAAAAAAGAGCGACGATATATCATCCACAGATTATACAATATTATTCTGTCAGTGCAGCAGAAGGAAACACTACTTATAATTTTGCGGATTAATAATTCGCGGACCGAAATGGTTCGCTATACTAACCTAATAACTAGTCATAACATAAGCTCAAATTGAAATTCAAATGAGAATAACTTTTTTCTCCCAACTTCTCGAACTTCGATGTAATTAACAATTGTATTATTTATATGTATTTTCCTCTATCCAACTGGATAGGTTTCATTTTTGAACGCGGCTTCTAAGCGTTGCTCTGAAAATACATGGGCTATGACCGTCCTTCTTTCACATTCCTAGTCCTTCAGAGTTTCGGCTGGGCGATGATGAGTAAGTCAGTCAGTCAGTAAATTTGTCAGAACAAGCTCTTATATAATATCTATAGATTAATTAATAGATTATCGGTATATATTTTTTTCTATAATTTTTAAGCTGTACCTATATATAATAATATGTTTGCATTTAAGATGACTCTGCATACGAAAGCATTATTATTTTATTAAATACCTTGCACCGTTTGTCACCTCTTCGCACGGATTACTACTTATAGGTATGTATCATAGTACTATGAATTATACATATAAAACTTCCGGAAGAAATTACCTAAATAATTGTGTGAACCACATCATAAACCTTTCGTAGTTTAGAAGATAACAGTAGAGACGCGGGCAAACTTCATTTTATACTATGTAGATAATAAAGATACTCCTTTATAGTAGGTTTCACACCTAAGCTCGATCTATACTAATCTATTTACACCTACTAATATTACAAAATAAAATCATAAAATCGATTCTATTTTTACATAGTACAGGCCTGAGCTTAGTTTGTGACCAGAGCAATTTGTGTAAATTGTCCTAAATATTATTATTATTTACTTACATTATTCATATTCATATTTTACTGCGAAAAAATCATTACTCACTAATATAAAGAAGACAACGGTAGAGAGTTATATGAGTACATATCATCACGGGTGTTTTACAGCGCCCGAGACCGCCTAGACGGCCTCAGGGTACCCAGCGGAAGGGTTTTTAATCCCACTTCGTCGTAGCCGAAGGTATGAGTCTACATCGAATAAGTGGCTAGCTCGTCGCAATGTTTTGAATAGACTCAATAACAGTTTCACAAGTTGGTTTAGTGAAACCGGGACCGACAGCTTAACGTGCCCTCCGAGGCACTATAGTGGTGTTGTCAAATTTATTAAAGCGCTATAAACGAATTGAAACATCACATAACTTTCGCTTAGATACCCACTCTATATCTGGATAGTCGGAGAGTGAAGAGACTCAGCGCATCGCTCTTAATTGAAACATGTAGCTGGTAAATACGACCTGTATTAACCGGGGACTTACGAACCTATATTTGCTTCCAAACGTACCACATTTACTAAGTACTTGGTTGTGCCTTTAACATCACCCCACTCTCGGCTATCATAGGTTTAATAGTAGAAATATGAAGACAGCAAAGTTTTTTCTCAATAATTATTTAATTACTACATGCAAGTATATTGATAATAATTTCAGACTTAATGAAAGTTATTTTTTTAAATATTTTATTGAAAAAGCGATTATAACATGATAATAATATTATGTAGGACAATTTACACATATTGCTCTGGTCACAAACCAAGCTCTAGGCTTGTACTCTGTATACCAGAAACTTGCGAACTCGTAGAGTTGGATGCTTTGTTTATTATGATATTTTCTTTGTTTATTTTATGTTTATTGTTTGTGGCTACCTATTATAATTATATTTCATTATGTATGTTTATATATTATTAATTTATTTTGTCGTAAGTTATTCTCTCGGGTTTAATTCTATCTCTTCTCTTTGGGTTTAAATAACCACTTTAATTAGCTACATATAAATTAATATTAGGTGGATTTGTCAACAAAAATATTAACGTATGTAGCTTCTTTAATCTGTCATTTTTATATGAGAATAACGAACCGTTACCGAAGGTAGATTATAGAAATCAGCCTCTAGTCATAATTATATTTTTGTTATGAATTTAAGTGATCATAAAATCTTAACTTCGACTTTATATTATTATTATTTATTCAAGAAAATTTACAGCGATACAAAAATACATTAGAACACAACATACTTAATATGATTCAAATGACCAATAAGGAATCTTCACAATTAGTAATCTAAGCAAAAATACACAAGAAACATACATTGCTTTCCTTTGGTTATTATTACCTAAGAAAAGCAAAAACATTTGTTTATGTGAATGTATATGTAGAGTGAAGTCGGTAAATATGGCATAATATGCGGGTCATATAGACACAACTCCTAGCTAAACCATTATAAACTTTATCATCTAAACTACAGATTATATCACCGCAATCATTAACGAGTCTGTTTTGTTACTAACTACTATTAAAATAGTATTAAACTACCTGCATTTTTGTAGATTAGGTGAAACATTCTAACATTTTCAGTTTTACATGTGAAACGGTAATAATTTCATTCAACATCGGTCTGTAAACTTTGCTTAACGAACCATACAGGCTTTCAGGATATTCTGTAATATTAATACGGGACTTTTCGTCGTGTAAATTATTATTATGCATGGCTCATATTGTAGCTACTTGTTCTACGGATGCTATCATTTTCAATGTATTTTAACATGTTGAAAGGTAAGATTTTATTTAAAAATAATATATTTTTACATAAAAGTATATTTATAAAAAAACGTTGGAATGATTTGTATTAAATATCTAAAAAAACTAAATCGTTATAAAGTTAAAAATTATATAATATTACCTGTTTGATCGTCTTCGTATACTAGTTAGCCTTTGGCGTTGTCTCCGGAGGACGTGGATGCGATTTCCACCCATGACAAAAAAAAAAAAATGTACAGTTTGACATGGTCTAAGTGTTTATAAAATATTGTATGTATTATTGTTATTTCTGGTAGGTATACATAGCCTTGAGCTTAGTATGTGAGCAGAGTAATATGTTTAAAATTGTCTTACATATTATTTATTATTATATACTAGGTTATACATAGACTATTAAAGCTAGGTATATATTTTTTTTTAATTATTATTGGAACACGGCATGTGACTTTGTATCTACCTGGTGGTGAGCAGACCTACAATATCCATGAATGGGGTCGATCAATTGTTCTTAAACAACTTGTTGAATCAATTGATAGCTCCCACTATGCCGACTTAAGATGCGATTACGAACTGGGCGCCGACAAAGACGAATTGTATTATATTTTAACATAATCGCTGCCTTATCAACAATTCAACCACCCATTTCGTAACCGCACTATGAAAGGAGACTACCATCTCGACAAAAAATCGATGTAGTAATCTCCTGAAAACCGGTAAACCCACAGACTAAACCCGAACATGACTAGGTCACTTACCGGTTTTTCCATCTGTATGGGCGGTGGTAACGAGATCGGTTGGTCGGCCTAGCGAAGTTATAGAGACCTTCCTAAAAATATTTCCATAATAACCTACATTAAGATGACAAAGTATATTATATCTTAATATTGTGGAATCATAGACATTGGATATAAATATATCATATATATGACAGCCTCCGTAGACTAGTGGTTTCGCCTTTGGCGTTGTATCCGGAGGTCGTGGGTTCGATTCCCACCCATGGCAAAAAAAAAAAAAAAAATTAGTACGTTTTTTCTGTACAGTTTGTCATGGTCTGGGTGTTTATAAAAATATAATGAGTATTATATCGTTGTTTCTGGTACACATAGTACAAGCCTAGAGCTTAGTTTGTGACCAAAGCAATATGTGTAAATTGTCCTACATATTATTATTATTATTATATCGCGTTACTTGGTCTGTGTAACTTTAACCGTTTACGCAGCGCACGAAACGGAATAAATTTTATCTGAAAAGGAGTAAATTTTTGCAACATTTTTGCTCCGCTTCTTTTGGTTATAGCATGCTATTATATAGCCTATAGCCTTCCTCGATAAATGAGCTATCCAACAATAAAATTATTTTTCAATTCCTGAGATTATGGCGTTCAACCAAACCAACTCTTCTTTAATAATAATTATTAGCATAGATAATATGAGTATATATTTAAGACCAATAATATGGCAACATTTGCGGTATTGGGGTCGATTGTGATGGAATATATACTTGTATTATATATGTTTGTAAAAGGTAATATCAAATCTAACGGTCAATAAAACTGGAAGATATGATCGGTACCAAATTTATCAGGAACCCATCAAATACGAGAGAATTTCATGGCTCACTGGAGTTTGTCAGAAAAAATATTTACTTGGCAAAATACAATGTCAATTTATATTTCTATAAAATAGGGTAGAATTTTTATTTGTTGACATTAATATTATACCTATTATTATTATTGTTTTATGTACCTACTGTACTGACTACATTAGTATTTACTGTACTTGCTACATAAGTACCTACCTAAAGATATAGTATATAGAGGTAGATAATACATGTGATCTAGAACACATATAAACACTATTGCAACGGCATTCAATCCAGGGGTCATCGCCTACAATTTTTTACTCGGGCAAAGTAGGTATGTAAATACCTATTATAATATAAGTTTTACTGTATTTAGGTTGGAGGAAAGTCTCTATAACTTCGTTAGGCCGACCACTACCCATACAAATGCAAAAACCGTCAAGGGACCTAGTCATGTTTCGGTTTTAGT
Source organism: Monopis laevigella (assembly GCA_947458855.1). Classification (NCBI taxonomy): domain Eukaryota; kingdom Metazoa; phylum Arthropoda; class Insecta; order Lepidoptera; family Tineidae; genus Monopis; species Monopis laevigella. The sequence goes on along the minus strand of OX381577.1, from coordinate 18,993,927 downwards.
CTGTGGGTTCACCGGTTTTTAGGAGACTTTTGCATCGATTTCTTGTCTAGGTGTAAGTCTTCTTTTAGGGTGCGGTTATAAAATGGGTAGTTGAATTGACGATACTGCAGCGGGTATATTAAAATATACCCGTAATGCAATTCGTCATTGTCGCCCCATTTCGTAGTCACATCATTTAGCCGGCATAGTGGGAGCGATCAATATTGTTTAAGAACAATTATTGATTGACACCATTCATAGACTTTGTAGGTCTGCTCACCACCAGGTAGATACAAAGTCACATGTCGTGCTCCAATAAAAATAAAAAAAACTTGTCTATCAATAAATATAATATATTATATTGTATTATTAAGTTGCAGAATCCTACCATAACACTTTTTACATCTGAGGTGTGATTACGCCTCCCAAGTTCACTCGCATGCCAATCGTTATGACGTCATTCTGGCGTAGTTCAAGCTTGACCTCTTAACAATGACTTCAAAAATTTAAAAAATTACGTCTACGCGATTAAGATTGCATTTGATGAGCGTAATCTAGGCTCTAAAACTGAAGTTCTAATACGTACTTATTATACTACTACTAGTCAATTTAAGCCCCTATAATATTCATTCATTAATATAGATACTAAAATTGAACTCACAGATACGAATTATCCATCTTACACAAGCTTATAGTGGGGCTTTCGTAGATCTTACTCTAGCCACTGCAGTGGTTTGTACACTTCAGTAAACAGAAATAGACAGACATAAGGTACACGTAGAGAAGCAGTTCGGACGTGAAATTCGGCAGTTAGGATTTACGACCTGAACGTTCATTTTCAAGCAAAAGAGAAACCACACTTTATGTTCTCGTACAAGATAATTTAAGCGCCCAATTTGGCTTGTGTTTATGAAAACTTGAGATGTGGACGCAGGGGGTAAATATTCTTCTTATCTTAAGGTATATAGATAACTAAAGATGTGCAGTAAGTATATGCAATAATATTATATAGGTAGGATAAAGATTTTAGGTAAATAACATGAACACCTAAGTTAAGCAACGAATATAGGTATTCTAAAGGTTTTTATTTAATTGAATAATAAATTACCTACTACAATTACTTAAATACATTTAAATAATGCGAAGATATGTTAAAACAAATTAAATTGAAAATTTTCATTGAGATCCTCTGGAGCCGCGTAAAAACCCAGACCTGCAGCCGCATTACCTCTTTAAATATCCAGCCTAATAATGTAAGTACTGTAGATTTAAGATCCTGATGCGGTTTAAAAAGTGGTAGCACGTTGATCTATTTCACTTGCAATTTGACAAAATATGTAGGTACTTTTTTTTGTTGTAAATCAATATGCAGTAAGGACGAGGCAAGAATGTAGAGAGTCTAGAGATCAACAAACCAAACATAACTGTGCACTATATTAAATACATTCAATATACTACCAGAGGCTCTACCTTGCGTTTTTAGTTCGTATAAACGTAACGTTAATACTAAGCAAAAACTCATATTAGAGCCTGTCGAGATAGCAACTTAATATTGAACTATTACAAAAATAAGTGAACTTATAAGTTATGTATAATATACCCAAGCTTTATAAAATATGCTGATAGCTAAGGAACTAGGAACTGCCTAATAATTTGTGAAGTTTCCCGTTTCCGCCCTATGCGTTGCAGTTATAAAGTAAAACAACATTCAAGGTTCTATATCTAACGCAGACCTTCTAAGACTTAGAGAAAACATATATACAAATTTATGAAACTGTATGAGTATTTAATATATTATTTGCCGCTCGCACTAAATGAAATCTTCCTATAAAAAATAATAAAGTTCTTGTTCTTGTATTGATGAGTTTTAGAATAAAATGTCAAATATTGTATCCGCTAGAATATCAGATATTATTCTGCTCTTAAATATTGATTTCCTATAATGGTTTTTGTCCTCGATTTTTGTTTTGGGTTTGTGCGGCGGCCATCTTCCATTATGAAATTAGTGCAAATCAATATTTAATTTTTCGCTAAGAAAGACATGCAACTAGTGGAAAAATATGCCACTAGTTTCATCATGGAACAAGGCAATAGGACTACTGCGAACAATCCAATTATTAGTATAAGTATATATATATATATCATCACGGGTGCCTTACGGCGCCCGAGACCGCTTAGACGGCCCCAGGGTACCCAGCGGAGGGGTTTTAATCCCACCTCGTTGTAGCCGATGGTATGAGTCTACACCGAACAAGTGGCTAACTCGTCGCGATGTTTTGGATAGACTCAATAACCCATCTATAAACAGTTTCACAAGTATAACATTCGTAGTATAAGTATACAGTACAAAAAAACGCATTATTTTTAATAACCTAGTTTTATTGCGCTCTCGAGTATATTTTTTAAGCTTGATGGTGGTGGGAGTTTATTGCGGAAGTATTTTGGCTCGAACACATAAAGATAATATAACAAAGGGATCTTAAAACAGCACTTTCTTTATACCTTGAACATTGATCGTTATAACCAACACCTTATAAAGTTTGTTATGTGACACATTACATTTAAGAGGGGGTGATGTAAAAATTATATGAGCTTTCAAGATTATTTTAGAAAGTGTGTATATATATACACACCATCAGAACTCTATCCTTTTTAAAGGGTGTCCAGTGTAATGTATGCCACTTTGCAATATGTAGATCTACATACTTCCCTAGCTTCCTCTTAGAGACTTCCCAAGTGTTTCCATTAAAAACGCCAGGTATTCATAATTTTAATGATTTTAGGACTATGATTTTTGCTTATTCCTATTTGAGGCAATTAGTTTCTTATTTTAGGCTATATTTTTGAAATCAAAAATAAAAAATACTTTTTTCATTTTTCTCGGAATCTTATTGTATAAACATCATTGGATTTTACGTTATAAAAATTATTTGTATAGCTGGGAAATCAATTATCTAAATTATAATTAAGTAAATGAACTCAACTCAATTTTTAATTAATATATAATTAGTTTTCCAGTTCTTTATTTCACTCATGTAGGGTTATAAACGAATTATTAATACACAGAGAAAACTAATTTTGTATCCAACACCCTTTATTATATATATTTTATTTTTACTATAGGTATATATAAAATAGTAAAATTAAAATTTAATAATAGTAAAAATAAAAATAGGTGTAATATGATGTTTGTGTATAGAAACTAATTATTATTACTTCTATTATAGTTAACTTAATACCTAATATCTTTAAGTCGAGTCGTTTCCAAATTGTAAAGCGTCGCAGTAAAAATGGCATTAACTCGACAAATTGCGATAAAGCACGTGATTTAGATAGGGAAATGGTAACAAACCTAAATAAATCTTCTGAGGGTAATAAATATTTCTGACTGCGGATGGACAATCGATGGGTAAAGGTCATTTACGTGTAAATAAAACCTTGTGTTACAAAAAATAAGGTCGAATGTAGTTAATGTGTGTTCTGTAAATTTAAATTATTGGATCTATGGTTTTTGTTTTCGTGTAAAAATTAGGGTTACGATACAAATATTTTTTTACAAAGAAGAACCATATGGATTAACTCAGATGTGTGCACCGAAAACTACTGATCCGCTTGACTTGAAATTTGGAACAGTTAAGATCTTGTTGAACGAACGGGTAGCAAAGAATTAAGTCAAATTAACTAATAGTTTAATTCGGTTCGAAAAGACCCCATAACATTAAAATATAATAAATATATAGAAATATCAGACGGCGCCCAGGGTACCCAGCGAAGGGGTTTTAATCCTACCTCGTCGTAGCCGATCGCGAAGTTATGAGTCTACACCGAACAAGCCGATGGATAGACTAAATAATTGTAGGTGTAGTAAGTGTTGGTAGGCATAGTAAAACTGGGACCGACAGTTTCACTATACTAAACTGTGACATTGAAAAAACAACAAGTACGATACCGCGGGAATTTTTTCGCACTAGTCTAATTATTTTGTATCTAGTGGTAGTGGGACAGACGGTTTCACCAGCTAGGTGAAAAAAAATTAGTGCGATATACACGGTGAATTTGAAAGGAGTACATCCTTTCAAATTCACCGTGTATATCGCACTATTTTTTTTTTTGGGCTAATATGATTTTCTGCTGATCAAATCGAACAACTGTCAGTTTACTATATTGTGGGATAATATATTTCTACCAATACTGATGTTTACTATAGCTGAAGTTAGGTACAGGTAATACATAATAATGGTAGCCATCTTGTAGAATATTTTTAAGTTACCAATTAATTTTATTTGTATTTTTTTATTGGAGCACGGCATAATGTGACGTTGTATCTACCTGACCTACGAAGTTTAACAACGTTAATCGCTCCTACTGCCAGCTAAATGATGCAGTTACGAAACGGGCGGCGACAAAAGCGAATTGGCGTTATCCAACCGCCCGTATTGTAACCGTACCCTGAAAGGGGACTACCACCTCGGCAACAAATCGATGCAGTAGTCTCTTGAAAACCGTGAAACCACAGACTATAACCAAAAATTTACCAGGTCACTTAACGGTTTTTGCATCTGTATAGGTCGGTAGGTGGTAACGAGACCGGTCAGTCGGCCTAACGAAATTGTAGAGACCTAAAAAAAAGTTTCTCGTAAATATGGCGTATCCTACTGTATATTGTTTATACGTTGTAAAAAAAAAAAAAAAAAAGTAATTAAATAAATTTACACAAAGAAAAAACAACAAAAAATAATGATATGAACCTATATTTTTTTAACTAATTCGATATTTTCAATGTAAGTAATAAATAAGTATTAAACTAATAAATTTAATGTACTTAGAATAAAATTTAAGAACATCTCGTCGCATCGTGCAAGTATGTTCATTGCATATCGTTTGGTGCATACAGTCGCTTACCGTTCGACTCTTGTTCTATATCAAATTGGACCCTACTGCATTGGAATAAAGTTATATCAAGTGTAGTGTAATATGTGGTGATTACGGTGCGGAACCAATGTCGATCTGTTAATGATCCGGCAATAACGCGCTGCACCGGATGCCGGACATGCCGACATGTACGCTCTTACAAATTACACTTACCAATACGTAGAGGCCATTTAGAAACTTCAATTTTATAGGTATACATAAGAATGACTTTGAAAGGTTTTACTTTGGACTAATTTATTTTGGTTTTACTGATCGAATCGAACAACTTTTGACCGTGTGTCGCAAATGAAAAAAAAATGCCTTCTGCATACTAACTAGTAATTTAAAATGACCCATTTCTATGGGAAAGCCTTTTTTTTCATTTACGACACATGGTTGTTTGATTTAATCAGTAAAGCATCCTATTAGCTCAAAGTATAACGTTTCAAATATTTCAGTTTGCGGGTTCACCGGTTTACAGGTGCCTACTGCATCGATATCTTGTCGAGGTGGTAGTCTCCTTTCGGGGTGCGGTTACGAAACGGGCAGTTAATTAGACGATAAAGCAGCGAGGATATTAAAGTGGACTCATTAGTTCTTGTCGCTGCCCATTTCGTAACCGCATCATTTAGCCGACGTTATGGGAGCGATCAATGCTGTTAAGCAGAGAGGTATTGATCGACCCCATTGTCACAAGGTCAAGTCACATGATGTGCTCCAAAAAAAAAAACTAAATAAACCTTTTGCAGACGTAGCTTTTATAACTTATAATATATAGATAGATAATACCAAGTATTATTTAGTTATAACAAACAATTGATATAAAAAATAAAAATAAAATATTAATGAATATTCTTTTATTTCCTCTGGAGCCGCGCAGGCAGGTACCGAGAAATAGCCCAATTCGTTTGAAAAAGTAGGCTCTAGCACGGTCACCTGATTTTTCTATTAATAATTTTCCTAATAGATTAGTAAATGCTAGATATTAGTAAGAGCATCAGGTGACCAAGGGCCTAAAGTTTCCACTGCAAAGGTCAGAAATTCAAAGTGGTCTGCGAGCTGGGAATATTTACCATATTTCAAATGTTGTGCTTTAAGAGCTGCGGCCCCAGAGGAAACAGAGGTGAGCTAGATTTGATGAAGCTAATATGTCTGTGCAGGTGGCGTCCCACACAAACGATCGGCCCCTACACCAAGTCCGAATACCTACTATATAGGATATTATTATTAGTAAATCCTACTTAAATATTTTTTTATTTAATTATTACTTTTACCTATAGATACATTTTTTAGGTGGGATATATTTCTACTTGTATTATACACGGTGACTTTGAAAAGATGTACTTTAAGCTAATACGAGGTTCTGCTGATCAAATCAAACAACTTTTCCCATGGAACCATATGTCGCAAATGAAAAAAAAATTGCCTTCTCCATACAAACTAGTACATCTTTTCAAAGTCACCCAGTATATACAGGATGACTTTGAAAGGATGCAATTTGGGCTAATATGAGGTTCTGCTGATAAAATCGTTAACTTTTCCCATGTATCGCAAATGAATAAAATAATCGCCTTCTCCATACAAACTAGTAATGTTAAAATGACCACTTTGTATGGTGAAGCCAATTTTTCATTTGCGACACATGGTTCCATGGGAAAAGTTGTTCAATTTGATCAGCAGAACCTCATATTAGTCCAAAGTACATCCTTTCAAATTCGCCCTGTATATATAATACAAGTAGAAATATATCCCACCTAAAAAATGTATAGGTAAAAGTATCTAAAAATTAAATTTAAAAATACTTAAGTAGGAACTAATATTTACTAATAATGATATCCTATATAGTAGGTATTAGGACATAAAGGTAAGAAATAGTCAACATTGGAGTAACATTATTTTTTATGTATTTTTGAACGCTACAAAATATAGTAAAAATCTTCCGGGCGGAGGACGGACTTCCGCAGGGTTATGGCATTATCTCTGCTGTTGCAGCCCGGACAATTTCACAAGACACCCAACGAGAAGGCTTATTCGATAATATCGCGTCTTTTTCATTTTTGACTTAGCTTTAATTTTAATACTTACTTTCTTTATATACTTTTAATTACGTATAATAATGATTCCTAGATATTTCAAAAATATATTTAAAATAAAACAATGCATATGCTATAGCTTATTAGGTACATATTTTTTAGCGAAATAATATTTATATATAGAGAATATGAATTTAAAAAAATCTTTAAATTAGATATATAAGTATTTGTTTTTAAACTTCCGACAGAAAATCAAACGTTTTAAAAAAGTAAATAGGGCAAAGACCGATTTTCAGCCGGCACTGTTTCTATAATGCGAAACACGTTACTTTACATGTAAAATAAATAAATTGATGAATCGCCCGCCGTAGAACTCTGTCTTACCCATAAAAATGGTCAAGACTCAAGGCACCTCATTGCTATGATATTGAATATTTACTCATGGTGAGTTTTTATATTTTAGAGTTTTTCAGCAATTATTTTGATAGTTAGGTATCTACTAAATTATTTAGGCCAAAGTTTTCATAAACTTATTTTGAATGTACATAAATAAATCTATACATCTATACAAATAAATAGAATTAGAGTGTCAGTTGGTAATATTAAAATAACCGCTTTTTACTAAATGCATATAGATGTATACCCGGTACTCGTAGGTACCAATATACCAAAATATTTTTTTACAATTTTTGTCTGTCTGTCTGTTTGTTCCGGCTAATCTCTGAAACTGCTGGACCGATTTTGACGGGACTTTTTCTGGCAGATAATATTTAATAAAGAATAAATTAGGCTAAAATAAATAATAAAAAATCATTGTCATATATAATATAATAACAATAATATTAATATGTAGGACAATTTACACATCAGTCTAGAGGTACTGTGAGTTTTCTAACTATTACTTTGCGTTTGAGTTAACAAAAATTTGTATGGGGATTAGTTCAACGCTCCAAGCGGAAATTTTGAGAACTAAAAATGCGAGCGTGTGATTGGTCAAAATGTTAACGTAGTAGTATAGTTAACGCGAAAGTAAATGTTAAAAACTCACACTAGGGCTACAGAGGCTCTACCATGGGTTTGCGCATTGTAGCAACGTAAAGTATTTTATATACGTTACGTTGCTCCTTTAAGTATTTTCGCTATACCTTGTAGTTTAGGATTTACCATGAAGGTATGATTAAAAAAATCACTCTGTATATATTTACGGGACAGTCAGTCCTGGCGGGAATTTTAAAATTACGCCTAAAATACGGGACGTCTGGCAACACTAATCCTAAGTTTGGATGCAGAAGGTATCGATAGCTAATGTTGTGCCTGCAAACTTAGATGCAGAACGCTTTGGTATCGATATGGCTAGTAATGGTGACATACTTACCCATATCTTGGTTTTGAGGTGTTCTCATAATCGGAAATCTACATTGCTAATTTGCTCCCTATATCGCTCATAGGTACGTGGTGAATCCTAATCCTGCTGGTGTTCGACTATTACAATATTGTACGATTGTTATATTAGTAGAACATTTTTTTTTCATTTCTTCCTACCATAGGTATATCCCGAAGGTTTGACTGTCATATAATGCCCAAAGGCAATAAGTCCGCCTTTGTATTAAGTAATAAAGCTTAATAAATAAATAAATAATTAATTAGCGTATGTTACTTTTAAATATTATTCTACTATTACTATTTTAATAATTTAAATTGGTCATTTTCTGAAAATTTTCATTATGTCATGTCTATGCTAAAACATAAAAACTCAATGGTGAAACGGGGCCTGACCAAAGAGCACGATCGCCAGTCGAATCGCCGCATCGATCGATAAAAATGTATAGGAATTTTACTCTATGGGTAGAGCCTGATCGATGAGAAACGTCAAATCTTATACATTTGGCTTTCGATGGGTATTTCGATTCGATTATCGATTGGCTCTTTAGTAAGGCCCACGGAACTTAACATACATTATTTGTGATGATTATTATCTGTCATCGGTGACTTTATTTTCGAGTGGTAGGAGGCACTCGAATTGTATTCAAAGGTATAATATTTTAGTCACCAGATGAGATTCAAAAATACGAACTTTGGAAATCGAAGGCTTTTTTGACATTTCAGTGATATTTAGTCATCCGCTGATATTCAAAAATCGCACCCCTGGTGCCTACTACTTATTTTTTTTATCCAAGTCGGGTTTTGATTTAATTTATGGGTATTATTGATAGGTTATTTAAAAAAAATGTCTTTAAATGAAGGAACAGAAGAAGTATAGCCGGTCCTTAGTGGCACATGTGACAATTAAAACTCATTGATAACTTTATTGGGCGTTTTGGTAAAAGGTATAACAATACAAAGCTACCAAAGTTAAGTTAAGCTAAAAAAACTCGTCATATCTCAAATAAATTGTAGGATGGAATAATAAAAACACCAAATATAAAATCCAAAAAGGATTGCATTTTATTTAAAAAGAAATGTATGTACAATTTACAATTTGCATCAACGCTTTCTATGCGTGCAATAACATGTATCTATTATTTACAATATTAAACTATCTAATTATAAGTATTTACAAACTTTGAGACTCCCAGAATCATGCTGTCATCCTAAGTAAATATTATGAAATAGTTATTTAATAATTGTATCAAATTTAAAGACAAAATAGTCTATTGCATAAAAAGTACAAGTTCTAAACACATACCAATAATTATTTAAAAACATCAATACATTTTATTTTTACTACTTTATTTTGCAATGTTACATAAATCTGTCACAATAATATAAATTTAAACCATGTTTTTTTATTCCATGTGTCATGTATTATAATTTTATTAATTTCTATACAATAACATTGTGCCAGTAGAGAAAAGCTACTTTGCATTTTATAGCAAGTTGAAAAAAATCCTCGCTTTTAAAACAAACAATTTAATGTTGATAAATGGGTCCATGGGATCCAAGGTATTTGTAGGTACAATAGACTGCAATGTAATACACATCCATGAAATAAAGTACACATTGAGCTACGCACTATTATTAACGGTCTCTACACACAAGTGGTTGGCCGCTTGCTACTATTTTAATTAGGACTGTAAAACGTTGTTAATTTTTTTTTTCTTTTTATCCGACAAGTAACATGTACTTCATATTTGATTTTTTTTTTACAACACAGCCATGAAAATCTATATACCAATAATTCTCAATTGCTAATGGACAAACATATTTTGTACCTATATACACATTGAGATCAAGCCGTTAGTTCTTATCTAATGCTTGTATTCATAAATGCTGTAGTTTCGAATTTACTCAAGATGTGTCTTACAATATGGAGAATTTATTTCTTTAAATGACCATCATGTTACAAATAATACATTTTTTGTGATTTTCAAAGAAGTTGTTGGTACTTCCAGGTCAACAAGACCGTTAACGTAGTTAACTACGCCATAAATGGCAGAGTATGTAGATCAATATCAACATTTACCATTCTGTAACACCATATTCTTGCAAAATAAACAAACATATTTCATAAACATATATTTCATAACAAATCCGTCGCAGCCTGAATATTAATCTTATACATTTTAAATATGATTTTTATGTCTAGTGGTATAACTTTAAATTTAATACAAAATAATACAAAAGTGTTAGACAATAATTTCAGATGAATGTTTTATTAACGTTTTCCTTGACTAGGTAAAACTTACAGACCGCCTGAATAATCTTGTTGAATTGGATCTGTTTTTTTCTTGCAATAATTGGGTGATAGTGCCTGAACTCGTTTTATAAACCATGGATAATTAATAGTCTCAAATCTCCTGGATGGTCAGTATACTGGCATCATGGTAGGGTATCATGATGATAATATACTGGATGTTTTTTTTTAGGATAATTATTTAGTTTGAAATCTACATACATACATATCATCACGGGTGCCTTACGGCGCCCGGACCGCCTTGCCGGCCACAGGGTACCCAGCGAAGTTTTTAATCCCACCTCGTCGAATCTACCATTGGACAAATATCCATTAAGGGCTCTTTTACTAACTTGACGCAAAAATCTTTCTATTGTGGGTAATAAATATTTTTGTATTATAATATACTCGTATTTAAAAAGTTAAAAAACACGAACACAGAAAGATTAATAAATACAGTGACCTGCAAAAATATTATTATAATTCTGCGACAAACAGTAGTCGAGAACTACTGGAAATGCGAAAGCTCATTTTGTATGGAAAACGCACACGACTCGCGATTGTCCTTAAATAACTTTAGATTTTATAAGAATTAAACTAGGTACATACCAGTGGCGTGCATTCAAAAAATGGTAATAAAATCATATTAAAAACCTATATTATCGTTTTTATTGTTGTTCTATTAGAGCAATCTATCGCATATTTGTTTTGTACTATTCACTCCGTATTATTTTTGCTTGCCTAAATTTTCCTTCCTATTTTTTTTTGTATTATTATTATTGGATTATGCTAAATGTATGACAGAGTTAGGCACTGCCTTTGTACCTCAAAAACAATGTAATTTTTGTAATAAACTTAAATCTAATATGACTAGGAGCGCTGTAGGTAGTAAGTAGGTAGGCACAGTGTATCAATGAAAGAACGAGAGTTTCTATATACAAAAGTGTTGAGCAGTAGTAGGAACGCAGGAGCCCTTGGCGGTACAAATAGAAAAATAGAAAACTATACATGTTTCCCACTCACATGCGCGTGCCACTCACATGTGGGTGGAGCTTTAAGTCCTGAGTTAATACTATTATCCTACTAATTTGCACTGTTACGTAATGCTGATAAAATTTACCTAAGTTGTGTTTGTCATTTATTAATTTTAAATGTATTGGTTTTTTTTCGCTTCTTAGTCGCGTACTAGACGTTTATAGTTATAATTGTTATTTATTTTGTGTAGTGCAGAACCTTTTAACAATAAGTAATGGCACGTAACGTAAGAAATAGGCTTTTTTTAAAGGCTGTTTCGAGTATTCGCAAATTTATTATAACGCAAAACATTATATCAAGTAATTTGAAATTGCTAATTTCAAACATCAAAATCAAAGAAGAAAACACAGTCAACGGCAAGGTGAAGTGAATAATTGACTCTTAATACAAAAGCCTAGAGAGAGTGCATGGGGGTATACCATTACCGTGCCGTTGCGTTTTTTTTTTATTATTATCTGATTTACATATTAATAATTATTATGCTCTTTATAAATATTTTTTAAACAAGTAAACATATAATAGAACGACTTAACACATTAAATAAATATTATTGCCATTTGATACAACACATTTACTTAACGTGTCTTTTATTATAGATATATGCCTGATATTAAATTATATAAACTTTTGTTTAAGTATATACATTTTTGTTATTTATGTATTTTATATACTTTATTATATACAGGGTGAATTTGAAAGGATGTACTTTGGGCTAATATGAGGTTCTGCTGATCAAAACGAACAACTTTTCCTATGGAACCATGTGTCGCAAATAAATAAAAAAATTGGCTTCCCCATACAAATTGGTCATTTTAACATAACTAGTTTGTATGGAGAAGGCAATATTTTTATTCGTTTGCGGCACATGGTTCCATGGGAAAAGTTGTTCGTATTGATCAGCAGAACCTCATATTAGCCCAAAGTACATCCTTTCAAAGTCACCATGTATATATATTACTTTTACAAAAAATATTTAAATATCATATCATCAATATCATCACTTAAGTTTGATTATATTTTTTAAGATTATTAACAATAAGTGTAACATATTCAAGAAATGAGTCTATAGTGTTCTCCCTATTAATAATATCACTTAATGTATAAGGTTTTACTTTATAAAAATTACAAAGAGACTCATGCGAGTACCTAGCCTTTTCAAACCTGGGGCATGATTGTAACAAATGTTTAATTGTTTGAATTGTTTCGTTGCGTTGACTGTACCTAAATTATATTATATTCTGCCTACCATATACTAACCCTCTGAACGCCACTGGTAGATACAGGTTGTTAGTAGTAGCCCTTGACTATATTACATTTAGAACTGTGTTTAAACCCCGTGTGACCATGGGCTTTAATTTCATTTCAAATACTTAAACGAAACATCATACTTTATTATTTATATAAAAGATTAATAAACAATATCTAACGAGCCTAGGCGGATGCGTATTTTTGTCGCCGCCGCGATTGTTGTTTTCTAAAACTAGGTACAGGCAGAATTTTTCGTATTTCATAAAAAAGCGTTTACAATGCTTTAGATATCAATAACATGGAAAACCCCATGGGGTTCGACTTGTAATATCGGATTTACCGCACTATTTTCGGGGTCAGTCCAGAATTAATAAATATATTAGGAAATCGAACCCAAAAGAACAAGAAAAATATATTTTTTTACATTTTAAAATATTTTTGTCGGTATTAGGTACTTACTTTCGCATACACTCTGCCACATTAAAATAAATTCTCACTGTTTTTTTTTATAATTTTACTTTGTAGAAATACCTAATTTCGCGAATTTACTATGATTAATTCATTAATTTTCCGAGGGTCAGGAGTTGAGTTCACATATTATTATTAATTACGGGACGAGATTAATAGTCTTCGGCAATAGCCGTTAAATAAAAGTCAAATATGGAAATGTCAGTTTTAATCCAATGGTTATATAGATTGGGCTATAAAAATGCCGCCATCTTGAATTGACGAATTTTTATTTTACACACTAAACTTGGGAATTTGAACACAATAGTGAAAGACTGATGTTAACATCATAATGAGGCCTACGATAAATATTATTTTACTTCAAATGGTATCTTAGAAATTATTTCAATTTATTGAGTTATTGAAGTATTTTTTGTATGGGAAAGAAAAGCTAAAAAAAGAGTTATTGAAAAATGGCGCTAATAATTTAGGAAAACTTAATCATTGTATGTATAAACTCAAAATGAGTCAAAACCAAATCCTTACTTTTTTATTGTAATTAAAATATCAAGAAATCATAACGGATTGACGATTGTAATCCATTAAAATACATATAAAACTTGAGAATCAAATAAAGCTGATATATACAGACTTTTGATTTCACTTATTTTTTTAAAACCATGCTTTTCGGGCGAAGTTGAGCCTTTGCAAATCCACTTACATAAAATACCTTAGTATTTTTATTGAATAAACGCATATGCAAATACATTTAAAATGACTAGATGTTAATAAAATTTCAGACTGGAATGTATGTATAAAATGAGTAAACAATCCTTCATCCATAAGGTAAAAAAAAAATTCGTATAATAAACTTTATAAAGCATTTCCACGCGCGCCTTACGTGCGCTTTACGTGACATATCTTCAGTACTTGCATATACAGTACATATAACTGTACGATATAGACTGTACGAATTATTACGTGTGTAGAACAATTTGAACTATACCTGCATTTATGTAATCAAAATTCCTGCCCACTGCACGCCTTCATTTTGGCTGAATAAATCAGACTGTACAATGGCCAAACTGCGAGTTTTTTATCGTTACTACCTCGTCAATAGTTAACTCTCCACTAATAGGATCGCTTCATTTATCCAAACTGGATAGTCTATACTGATGTTATAAAAAGAAAAGATTTGATCGTTTGTTGTAATCAGACATGGGCTGTATTTATTTTCGAGTGAAACCGCAGGGCACAGTAAACAATAAAGCAAACTCACGCTAGCTAGGGCTCCAGATCATTGAGGTATGAATATACTCATTAGGTATGGAGATGTCGCAATGTACTAGCGCCAGTTCCGCCATATTATGAGACAAAAATTGTTTACGAATATTATTGGTACTATGACTGAAGTTAGGTACAGGTCCAAAAATGTAAACTAATGGGAGCCATCTTGTGGGGCATTTTTAACTAAGTTAGCAGCGCTTTTAAGTATGGTCGGTTATTGCTCCAGCCCCCCTAGCCAAGAGCGCAGTCGTAAATAACGCTATCGAAACTTTTGTATGAAGATGACATTTGATGATGACGTCACTTTCGTTTTTATCGTTACAGAAATAACAAAACGAGACAACAATATAGATACACCAATAAGATAATAAATTTGTTACCTCTCTTTCACGCTTATGCCACGTTCGAGCGTAAAAAGCGACCATGCTCTTGCCTAGGGGGCACGTACATCCAGTTCCATTAGACAAAACAGTCCCAACGGTACAGTTAATAAATCGTTAAGTGTGTGGAACAAACAGTTTGAACTATAACCACAATTTAGTGACTGGACTGACAGGTTTGATTGAACAATCGCTTTGTACAGAAGAGATATAGGTATTTACTTTAGCTGGCCTGCGCAATTTCGGCTGCGACTTTAACCGTTTACACTACGCACAACGGAAGCTCTCTAATGGAATAAATTTTCCTCATTTTTGCGACATTTTTAAGGACGCTTCGCTCCTATTGTGCTGTCTATTGTCTTTCTCAATAAATGGGCTATCCAACACTAAAATATGTTTTTAATCGAACCAGTAGATCCTAAGATTAGCGCGTTCAAGCAAACCAACTCTTCAGCTTTATAATATTTGTATATAGTATAAATATATCTTAAACTGTACAGTTCAACTAGAACAAACTGTAATTCCACTTGATAAGTCTTGCTTGGCTGTACCTTTAACGTAAAAATAAGACGTGTAGGCCACTAAAGTTTCCTGAAGATCGTGAAAATGCTTTTGTATCAAGACTTGTAATCAAAAATACACGAATAGAAAATGGGATAACCATGAGTAACTAAACAGTTATTAATTTATTATTGGAGTTGAAAAAGGATAAACCAATCTTAGGACTGGTTTACTAACCGTTGACTAGACGAGAATTTAGCCAACGAGCTGGTAACGTATCAGTATCAAAATTTGTTTGGTGGGTAGCTGAATATAATAATATAATGAGTTTAATATCTTTAATGGATATTTAGTAATGGTAAGAATTATTTTAATTCGCGAGCTTTAGTGTGCTACGAAACGATAATAATTAGCGCTCTTAATTATTTATAAGTTCTCTTAAGAGAATTTTTACAATAAAAACCTGGTTTATTAAAACGGACCTTAATTATGATCTAAGTAGGTATATTGCAATTACCCATGGTTATCCAATATGGGCTAGTTACGTTTACTTTTTTAATACAATAGCCCTAGTGTGAGTTTTTTAACGTTTACAACATTTCCACCAATCACACGCTCGCTTTTGTAGTTCACAAAATGTCCGGTTGAGGCGCTGTGCTCTATACTAATTTTAGACCCAATCTCAAAGTAATAGCTAGAAAACTCACACTCAAACAAGGGCTACTGGGCTAGTGATCTAGATTATGCATGTGTATTAAAAATGTACAGTCACGTACAATCAAGCTATATTTTTATTCAAAAGTGAACCACAACTTGATAAAAAATATTAACTTGCTTTGTTTGCAACTGTATGTACAGATCATAATATTATTACATTGTACAGTAAAATCATCATTTTGTAATTGGATATTGCTTTTTTACATTGTTCATGTTTCTAACCCTGCGTACTCAAAATGACCGACAAATATAGTCAATTGTATAACACTACTATATTTATTTCATATTAAATTCCCTTAAGTTTCATTACATACAAAAATTGAGACCAGTGGGAAAATAAATTATAGAACTTGTAAAAAATTAATTATTTCAAAAAGCTATTTTTCAAGTAAATTAAAAAAAACTTTCTATAACTTATTTTATTGAAAATTCTTTATAATTATAATTTTAACATACAACTATAATGGTGTAATTATAAAAGTGTACAAAATAAAAACCGCATAAAATACTACATACTTATTTTATTTTAAGCAATTCTAGTAAATTAACATAACAATAACTTCATTTAATAATGTTTATTTTTCATAACTACATTTATGTTAAAACATTATAATAAAAACAAAAAAAATAAGAATCACTTCTATTGCTGAGTGAGGTAAATGTTACATTATTTGGCAAAGAACAATATTCATTTAGCAATGAACAATATTCATTTGGCAATGAACAATATTCATTTGGTAATGAACAACATTCATTTTATCACTAAAGTAATGCCGTATGGAAATAAATAATTAAATAGTGTGAAATGCAAGTGTTTTTATTTTATTTTTATTGTAATCTGACAAATGTCATGGTGATAAAAAATATAAATTCTATCAGTGGTTAAGTGCAGAGTGACAACAATATAATTAATATTTTTATATCTATTTATTTTCTATAGATATCTCGGTGTTACACGTAAGTGTTCGCCGCGAATCATGTCACTGGGTAAATACTGCACCGATGTAACGCGTACATTGCGTAACGTTATTTTATCATTTTACAAACACATAATCTATTATGGTAAATATACATGATGAATTTGAAAGATTGTACTTTGAGCTAATATGTGGTTCTACTGATCAAAGCGAACAACTAATATAATGGAACTTTGTGTCGCAATAGAGCAAAAAAACATTGCCTTCTCCATACAAACTAGTAGGGTTAAAATGACCCATTTGTATATGGAAGCCAAAAAGTTTTTCATTTGCAATAAATGGTTCCAAGAGAAAAGTTTATATTTGATCAGTAAATCCTCATATTAGCTCTAAGTGGAAACATTCAAATTCACCCTGTATAATGCTACAATTACTTCTGGATCCGCACAACCACAAAATAAAGTTTAACAACATTCTGAACATATTAACCGTGCTTACACCATACGATGTACAAAAAAGGGTCACAATTCTACATCAATTCTAACTAATAATCGACTGTTAATTTATTTAAATTTTATGTACAATAGACAAATATACAATCGGTACTTTTTTTTCATTCATAAAAAAAATACGAAATTCTCTGTATTTTATTATATTTATAGGAATTTTTATGTTACACTACATTCAAACAAAAAACGTCATTCTGAAACAAGATTTAAACAACGAATTACGTGTTACTGTAACAGTTACATACCTAGTTACGCAACGCCACTCATATCACCCGCACCAGTGTAGTTACCCTAATGTGCAAATTACTCACAGAAAATGGATCAAGGTAGAAGGGCGGAGTTGTCAGAAAGACGTGGTCGGACTACGATGGCTAAATCAGAGAATTTAATGAACTGGGTTGTAAATAATGTTTGCTTTTGATATTTTCAGGTAAATGAAGTTTCGTGGATATTAACAGCAAAATGAGGGGGAAATTTTTGTAGAAATTAAGTTTGATAGCTAACGGTACTATAAAAAAATTGCAACATTAACGACAGGTATTGTGGGCCAAAATAGTGCTAAGAATAGGTTTCAAAATCATATACCGAGGAGACCGTTGAGACTTGATATTCCACTATTATTTTGATTTCAAATAAAATATTACGCCACTTTTTTTTTGTTAAATGTCGTATTTTTATTTTTTTTGTGTAATATATATTTTTTTTAAATGGGTTTATAAGCACTGTCTATAAATTATTAATCGAGCGAGCGAGCGACGTAATAATAATAACGTTTCGAGATCCACACAAATACCAATAAAATGGTATTCTATGACATACATTTTTAACTTTTAAAAAGATGTCATTTTCACTTAATTTAAAAGACGTTAAAATTGGAATATCGCCCGTTTAATTGTTAACTAAAACTGGCGCTAACTGGTGACTCTACGGGTGGTAAAAACTCGCAATTCCGAAACTCCGCCTTTCTACTGATTCAGGTCTGTGCAATTAGCACTAGCTATTAGAATTACAGACATACAGTGAGTTGGTGAGATGTCGGATCTCTCGGCGCACATCTCTCGGCGCACTGTTACCGTTGCGTTCTAAGCCCGTGAGGAACTCTTGCAGCATTGCGGCCAGGACTTTTCGCTTAAACCTCATAGATTCATCTATCACTTCGCGAACCACTTCCTTTTTCATGTCGGTGCCGCCTTTTAATTGCTTTAGGCTATCAAAGACTGGCTTGAAATCTGTAATTTTACAAATTATATATACATTTAAACCCTTACAAGATTATTTAGAAATGTTCCGATAAAACTAGATAAAGGCTAGCTAAACCTGTTTTCTTCGGGTCATATTGATATTTAGCAAAAAGACAACACATTTATAAACAGGTTTAGCGAAACATTCCTCAATAGAGCAATTTAGGTCCAATTCCCCATTTAGGGACCTCTTTTTTTTAAGCAGGCCCCTTTATTAAAGATTAAAACAAATATTTCGTGAGTAAAATGAGAGTAAAAGAGAACTTTCAAGAATCGTCCCATCGCAATGGTACAAAAAAAAAACCCCAGTTAGAGCAGCAAATAAACTAGGTCACCAATTCATTAAAAATACCACAATACATTTCATGGGGCTTTATTCCGAGTTTGCAACCGCTAAAGACGACAAGACGTTGCGTAAACTATAAATATTGAAATATAAGTTCTATCCTATTAAATATAGAGTTGAAATTCCAATGCTCATAAGATGTTCAAACTTGCGAAGAATTCGTGTATTTCAAGATGGCGGCATTATTATAGCCATCCTAATACAGACTATATATCCATTGAAATAGAACTTATATTTTAATATATATAGTTTACACGTCTTGTCGTGTTTAACGTTTGAAAACTCGGAATAAGGCCCATGGTCATAATTCAATTCAATTATTTATTAAATTCATAGGATACATACTCGTAGTTACACTTGAACACGTCATTTTACAAAAAAAAAAAAAAAACATTATAATATAGGTCATAATAAACGAAAATACATATTAAAAAATGCTTTAAGATTGTTATAGCTTTTTATCAATACCCTTACAAATCTCAGCTTAATTTTATATATTTTTATTTATAAGAGAAAAAGTCTGAGCCTATACATAAATTTTAATTTTTGGATAAATAAGATCTATAATGATTCCAAATTTCAAGTAAATGGGACTAGTAGTTCTAGATATATTAATTGCCGTCAGACAGATTGAAGGACAGAAATACAGAATGGTTTCTTTTATTAATGTACCCTGAAAACAGATAAAACAAAACTTACCTTTCCCAGGTCTTCGTATAGCTCTATATGCTAGCGTTCGAACGCTAAGGTTGTGCCTTTTGATTTCATTGATCTCTTTCCGAGTCAACTGGGGAGGCGGAGGGGGCTGCAATATATTTAGGTGTATGGTTGGTTTACTTTCGCCCTGTGAACAAAAAAATAGCGTTAATCTGAAGTTTCTAAGAGTCTTTATAATACTTACAGCAGACCATTTTCGGTTCCGTCAGAGTTCGTGCGCATTACTCTGTTTGCGATCCTCTATGGGTAGCGAGGAATATTTACAGCGGATAGCTTTCGGTTCCGTCAGAGTGCGTGCGAACTACTCTATTTGCGATACCCTGTAGGATGACGAGGAATATTTACAGCAGGTCGCTTTCGATTTCGTCAAAGTGCGTGCGCATTACTCTGTTTCCGATCCCCTGTAGGTTGGAGAGTAATACTTACAACAGATTGCTTTCGTTTCCGTCAGAGTGCGTGCGCATTACTCTGTTTGCTATCCCCTGTCCTGTAGGGTGTCGAGGGATACTTATAGGAGGTCGCTTTCCTTTTCTTCACAAGTGCGTGCGCATTACTCTGTTTGCTATCCCCTGTAGGGTGGCGAGGAATACTTACAGCAGATCGCTTTCGTTTCCGCCCGCGTGCGTTGGCGTTGTTCTCGGCGGCGATCCCCTGCAGGATGGCGTTGATCTGAAGTTCCTGCGAGTCATGCGCGGGCGGGGTGGGGGGTGAAGCCGGCGGAGAGGGAGAGCGACACATTTTGCTGTTGAGAGTTGTGTACGCATCTGAAATATATAAATAATAAAATAAATCAATGCAATGCACTTTCACTATATTTTGTACTTTTAGTTTAAATTATTTTTGTCTTATCTTTAAATATACTAACGACCGTGTAGTATAATTTCAATTCTTTAATATCCTTTTAAAGGTTTTCATTTTAACAAAGTATGTAAGCCAGAAGCAAAATATAATAAATAAATTCGTTACTATTGAACATATACAAACTGAACAATTTGACAGGATGCAGATTGATGATTTAGGTCCCTTGATATATAATAGGGAGCCGCCCTAAGGCCTAACATCACATTTCCAAACGTAAGAATATAAAATGGCCGCCTAGCATGCAAACCCACAACAAAGTGAGAATTAATTAAAACCAATCATTGCTCTTTGATTGGTCGAAGTGAGAATAGAAAATGGCGGCGCAGAGAACATGTTCAACATTTCGTTCGATAGGCTATTTTAGGCCTAGTAGTTCAGTCACTGCGCAACTGATAACAAGGTTAAGCAGATAAAAACAAGGCCGAACCTGGGATGGGTGACTGTTCTATACAACGAGGCTATACTATCATAAACACCGCAACAAGTACGTCACTTTTTAGGTGTTGCCTCCGAATACCACTAGCAAAATGAGGACGGGTTAATCCCTCCACTGGGTACCCTGAGGCCGTTTAAATGGTCCTCGGAGGCAAAAAGACACCCGTGATGGTATTTATTTATTAGTTAGGGACCTAGTAAAGTTTATAAAAAATATGTCATAGGTTGTACAATAAATTCTGAACAATACCGACCTCCATTAAGGAATGGTTTGATGACCGGCGGCAGATTAGCGGGCGCAGGCGTGGTGGGCGCGGGACCTGGCGACTGCGACGGCGCGGGCCCACCCGTGTCTACCATAGGCGGCTCCTGGAAAAACATAATTTAATTATAAGTGTTCTGTATTCTAATTAAAGACTATCTCATTTATTTGAATCATCTGTACTTAATTTTAAGTGAATTTAAATAAAGGGTAGGGGTTAGAAAGACGTAAAGTTTAAAAAAGAACTACAATATTACACAGAACAAATGGCAAGCTCGCGGTCGTAATTATTAATTGAGTCTACAGTTCAACAATATTTAAGCTGTTGCTCTGCCATATTGGCAGAATTACGCGTAAAGCGAAAAGCCATTTTACTTATTTTAGTTATATTTTTCCAATAATTATATTTTTTGTTTTGTTATTTACAAGTTATTATTAATGGGAACCACAAGTTTATTAGTGTTAGTTTTTCAAGTATAAAACTACTGGTTTTAACCGACTTAAAAAAGGAGGAGGTTGGTTGTATTTTTTATTATTTTTATGTTTGTTACCTTGGGACTTGTTGACTTCGTCATTTATAAACCAGTTTATATTTTTTTTATTTTAAAGATTTTTTCGGAATATTCCTATATAAATTTAATTAAATTGGTTCAGTAGTTTAGTTTTTAAATCAAAATAACTGGAAAAAATATGTCATTCCGGTGCCTATATTCCGGCTTTATTATCAGATCATGAATAAAAATCGAACATAGGCACCAGAACTCTGTAATAAAACAATGTAACCCTGTTTGGACTTAATAAAATTATGAGATGCATTCTGGCTATAAGTGCCGTATATTCCTATAAGTTGTGTATTATTTTTGTCTTGTCAGAAACCAATTTTTTTGGCTTCATATTTTCGGGCTTGAAGTCGACTACAGAGCCCTTAACGGAAATACCATTCAAGCCCATTCAAACGTACTTCCAATATTACAACTTGGCTGTTAGTCTGATTGGAAGTTCAATTATTATTTTTATTTTGGTAATTACATGAAAAAATGTTTATGTTGACCTATTTTTGTATTATAATATTAAAATAGGTATTGACCGAAGATCAGGGCAAAAGCTCACTTTATATGGAGAACGCAGACTTCGCGATTACTAATGCAGTGCCCTTAACGAATTTAATTAGGTTTTTACTTTTTTCAAAAGGTGATTATCCAAATTAAATAAATAAAATATGACTTAACACTCACCTCGGGCGGTCTCCCGGTAGGTATCTCTGCGGGTACCGGCGCTACCGGGGCCACTGGCGTAGAGGGCCGTCGGATGACCGCGGGGGCCGGCGGCGCAGGGGACGAGGGCCGGCGCGCGGTGATGTGCGCGGGCAGGGGGCCCACCTTGCGCTTGGGGGGCATGGAGGTTCGACCGGGTCCGTCCCCGAGCCGCTTGGCCCCCGGTCCAGGGGATCCGCTGCGGACTGCGCCCATCATGTCCATGTCGGCTTCGTCTACCATCATGCGCTGCAAACACAATTATATTGTAAGATAACATTTGTTGATAAAAATAAAACAGAATATATTTTTTTAGCATAGTAGAATTTTTGCGGTATAAATTGGATAAACAAAGCAATAGTACATTGTTCACCGAGGGGAGAAAGTCACCGATTACTAACGAGGGCGAAGTTTGAGGCCCGACGCGAAGCGGAGGGCCTTAATTCGCTCGAGTTAGGAATCGCACTTTCTCGCCGAGTGATACATAGTGCTTTATACTACACCTACGAGGAAAATAAAAAATAAAATCTCTATTAATTAAAGTTTATATTAAAATTATTACAGTTGTTAAAACTTAATAAATCAAAAATGCAAAGAAAGTAAACAGCCAATAAACCAATACTTTTATTTTATTTTATTTTGATTAAAATTTCGAACTTGTAAAAAAAAACTAGGCTGTATGGCTTTGAACCCTTGCCTTTCCTAATTTGGAAGAATTAAAGAAAAAAAATTAAAAAAAAACTAGCACGTTAACAATGAATTTTCATATACTTTTTCCTCCCGCTTAAGCACGTTAACAATGGATTTTCATACACTTTTTCCTCCCGCATATTTGTACGACTACAAAGACGTACTTTCTGGCCTATTCTTACGCAAGTAAGAACCTACTTTCCGAGCAGGTGTAGTATAAATTATATTAAGCACTTAGACAAAGGTTTGGAGTGTATTCTGAGACATTTACTCAACATGTAATTTCCTAAACAGATTGCTCTATATATTTTAAAAACTCTCTCCACTAAATAATTTTCAGAGATATGGGTTATACCAAGGAGAGAGAGACAATGTTCTTAGCAAACCATGGATTCACCGTGCGGGTGCCGGGTTTATCGCGTGGTTGAAAGGCAGGGGAATGAACTGCAGCGTTCCCGGACTTGAGACCGCGAAGTAGGTTTAAAGCCCTTTTGAACTCTCACCTGCACTGTGTTCACTACCCTCTCTACTCAACCAAATACTATATGATCCTTAACTTAACTTAACTTTAACCTCCGTATTCTAAGTCATATTTCTACTCCACTTTAATTCAAGGAACATCCGTCTCTTTCCACCAAATATAAAATTAATAAAGATAGAGTTAGACAGACTCTCCTTGAGTGAAGTAGAGTGTAAAACACAACTTAGAATACGGAGGTAGTCGTATTAAGTTCGTTGAATAAGTAGATCTGTCAACTTTCAGATTTAAACGAAATTAAAATTGAAAAAACGTCTAAGAATATGGATCATATAACTATCGAGACATTGGAATATATTTTGTAGAAAAATTATCAATATTTTTCAAGCTGACCAGATGTTTATTTTTTATTACTTTAGTCTATTACTAAAATATTGCCAGTTTCATAATGTTGAATAAATAATCTACAGTTTGATAAATAAAGTTATTAATTACCTATAGTATGTTCACGATAAGAAAGGCCCCCTGAAGGTTGACATTGACGATAGAACGTATTTTTTTACTTTGATTGATAATGTCAACGACGTATCCGAAGCGCATGAAAAAGGCGGTTACGTTCCAAGTGAGTTTTTTTTTTAAACTAGTGATTTTAATAAAATTTATTTATAAAGTTTTAATGATTTTTTTATGGAATCTTTTTATTTTATTTTTCCTTTATATTTACATAAACTTGAATGTTTAATAATGAATGTAAAATATAGCTTCCCAAAAAAATATATAAACTAGGCACTGATTTTGCAATGAAAAATGTTTTAAATATCTGATATATTGTTGTAAAATAACTATTTATAAGGTAATTAATTATTTATAATACAAGTACCTATAAGTTTTTACGTGAAGTAAAGTGCTATCCTAAATTTTGCATTTTTTAAGGAAGCAACAATACGAGGGAAACCTTCATGTGACAATCAATACATACAAACGTTCTGAAAAAAAAATGGAGAAAGGCGCTTTAGCCCCGGTCCCATTACTATTATTACTATATAAAAGCGTAAAATCATTTTTGATCCAAGATAAGATCACTCTAAAATTTGGGATGAATTTCGGATAAATATAAAACATATATGTGGCTTATAAAATAATATAAAACCTTTCTTCAATGCCGAATAACAAGGTAACATAACTTTATATTCAATGTATATTATGTATAAAATTGCCGAAAACTAAATTTCCTAGCAAAATATTTAACAAATGGTTAAATTGTGTCTACTGATAACCTATTGATAACTATAGTTTTTGCTGATGAATAAGGATTAATGAATTAACTATAGTTGCTTAACCAACTGTAAAAGATATCTACAAATAGCAAAATTTAGCTACCCATCAAGAAGCCGGCCCTTAAATGTAATAGCTTATTCGTAAATTAAATATGCAATTCACGGTAATATTAATAAAATTTTAAATTACAAAGTAAATTATTGTAAAATTGTCTCATATGGTACAACCTATAAATTATTTTGACAGCCTCTGTAGGCTAGTCGTTGCGCCTTTGGCGTTGTATCCGGAGGTCGTGGGTTCGATTCCCACCCATGGCAAAAACATATGAGTAGATACGTTTTTTCTGTACAGTTTGTTATGGTCTGGGTATTTATAAAAAAATAATATGTATTATATCGTTGCTTCTGGTACACATAGTACATACCTAAAGCTTAGTTTGTGACCAGAGCAATATGTGTAAATTGTCCTACATATTATTATTATATACATATACATTTATAAATCAACTATAATAGAACAATAATCGACGGAAAAAATCGATTTCGTTAGCACATATCTTATTATCAGATCCGATTATAATTAATGTCAAAAAAGTATTCAATTAAAAAAAAATCCAATTATTTATAAATGCCCATCTCTAAGCACGATGCTTCAGGGGGCCATTCTTATCGTGAACATACTATAGATATTTTTTTTTACATATTACCTCAACATTTATATAATCTCAAGGAGAATAAAATCTTATTATTTATAATAATAGCAATAAATACCTTATCTATCTTGAAGGGGTTCCCAAACATGTGTTGCCTAACTGGTTGGGATTCTATTTCTCTAAGCTGCGGCGTCATTCTCTTCAGGTACTCCTGGTAATTGCCCATCTGAGCCACAGGCATCGAGTGGAGACTGTCTTCGTCGACTAGTCTGGTGTGAACCAACGACGGTTGAAGGAAATTTGCTCGCATTCGGACCACCTGAAATTAGAAAATAAATGTTATATTGTTTTTGAATTTAGGTTTATAAATCTGTGTGTAAATAGATTTTTCCCGACAGGCTCAAACCAACCTTGATAGAACCTTAATTTAGTATGTTCTACTGAACAAATAAAAAACGTTTCCCAATGATGTATCACCAATGAAAAAAAACTCTTCTCCATACAAACTAGCAATGATTTTTTTTTTATTGCAATTCTGTTTCATTTATATTGCTAATAAGCAATCATAATTTTTTATAATATAATTTTCTTATATTAAATAATTATATTAAAATCAATTGTCGAATATTATACATATATGCAAGCACATCACTTTAGAAGGCTACGTGTCTATTTAATTTTTTGTTGTTTTTGTAAATGTCAGAGATATTATTTTAAGAATCTAGTAGCTTACAAAATATGAACCATCTGTTCCAGATATTATGTTACAGATATATTAACGAGCTTAGACCCCAGGATACCCAGTGGAGGGGTTTTTAATCCGACCACGTCGTAGCCGATGGTATGAGTCAACACCGAACAAGTGGTTAGCTCGTCGCGATGTTTTGCATAGACTCAATAACCCTATATACAGTATGTATATCTATAAGCAGTTTCACAAGTTGTTATAGTGAAACCGGGACCGACAGCTTAACATGCTTTCCGAGGCACTATAGTAGCATTGTAAAACAAATGTACATACATTTTTTAATTAAAACCAGGGACCTAAGTGTTTTTAAGTCCAAGGTCTAACCAACTCGGCCACCACGTATAATTGAATTTATTTAACTTTTATAAAGAGAATAAAAGAAAATTGGTATGTTACCTGCTCCAACAAATCTCTCCGCTGTATATCAAAAGGGTTTCTGAAGGCGTGTGCTTGTGACTTGGGCCGCTGGTGCCTGGACAGGCCGACCACGAAGCCGCCGAACTCATTGATCTGCTCCCGCAGAGCCGCGAACTTATCCTGCAGGCACGGATGGGTGATCAGATCCTTCTTTAATGGACACCGAGGTACTACACGGACACTTTCTGCTATCTGAAAGTTGGGTTTGGAATAGTACAAGAATTTATTTTTACGATTCGGTTTTTATACAACCCCACACCTGTTATGGAGAGCAGTGAAGCAACAAAGTAGGTTGGTTTATGTTTGATTTTTTTTTTATTTATAAAAAAAAAAACTCTAAAAATATGAATGATATCCCCCCAGAGGATAAATTTGAGAAGCTAGGTGGTTCGAGAAGCTGAGAATTGTTGATGAGAATTGAATGTAATTCTGGGGTCCTTAATAGTAATAATTTTTTGTCTATATAGTTACCAATGTTGAATTTCTATTTTATGGGTATATATGTGCTCATAAAAAAAATAAAAAAAAACATCTGGCTTCTCTACATAAACAGTTAATAAAATAAAATACAAAAAAAAAATTACCTACTTTTTATTTGTCTTACAAAATTATGTTAAGTATTAGTCACCATTACCATTTAATTTCCTTATTAATTTAGTTTGGTTAATTGTGTCGCTTTATTTATATATCTGATCATCAATTCTAAAAAAAATACCTTTTGATTATTATTACTGGCAGCTTTATTAATGACGTCCGAACAGAGTTTTTCAAACTCTATCTTGGCCTGGGTCTTCAGTCTTTTTAAATAGTTGAGCACGGAGTAGCTCAGTGAGTGCTCTTGATTTTCAGGAATGAGGGCTGTGACCAGCGGCGCAGATGCACCCATCTTAGACAAGGCTCGTCGCAGTGGCTGAAAATTAACGAGGTCATAAATTTAATTAACAAAAATTTTAAATTTTTTGACCAAAAAACAAATTCGTCAAACGATACCTAACCTATGCAAAACCAATCGTCAAAAAACTAAACTATAGTAAAAATTCAATACCTTATCTATACTAAAACCGATCGTCAACGAAAACCTAATCTATAATAAAACCGATCGCAAAACAATACCTAAGCTATACTAAAACCAATCGTTAACCAATACCTAAGCTATACTAAAAGCGATCGCCAAACAATGCCTAAGCTATGCTAAAACCGATCGTCAAATAATACCCAAGCTATATTAAAACCGATCGTCGACCAATACCTAAGCTATACTAAAACCGATCGCCAAACAATACCTAAGCTATGCTAAAACCGATCGTCAAACAATACCTAAGCTTTACTAAAACCGATCGTGAAACAATACCTAAGCTATGCTAAAAGCGATCATCAACCAATACCTAAGCTATAGTAAAAATGATCGTCAACCAATACCTTAGCTATACTAAAATCGGTCGGCCGTCAATCAATACCTAAGCTACATTAAATCCAATAGTTGACCAATACCTAAGCAATACTAAATCCCATCGTCAATCACTACCTAAGCTATATTAAAACCGATCGACAACCAATACCTAAGCCCGTGCCTAAGCTATACTAAAACTGACTGTGAACCAATACCTAAGTTATACCAAAAGCAATCGTCAATAACTAAGCAATAGTAAAACCGATCGTCAAACAATAACTAAGCAATAATAAAACCGATCATAAACCAATACCAGAGCTTTAATAAAATTGTTTGTCAAACATTACCTAGGCTATACAAATACTGAACGTCAAACAATATCTAAAACCAGTTGTACTATTGCCTTATTAGGTGTATTGATATAATATGTCATTTTCCTCCAAAGATTATCCTGCATTATCATTTCCCTAAATTATTCATATTTACATAGCAAAGTTTATTTAAACACACAACTATTTCTTATCATAATTTGATACTATTTCACTACAATATTTACTGATAAAAAACTTATTATTCATTCTGTTATAAAAATAGGATTAAATTCAGGTTAAAATGTATTTTTTAATGCTAAAAATAATAATGAAATGTGTGGTGAAGTAAGTCTTTATACTGAAAATGTAATGTCCGCTGCATTATTTCAGTGGAGAGTACCGCAAGTACTTTTGATTAAAAAAACCATTAGTTTTATTTAAACTCAAAAAAAGATACTTACAACAAAATAATACGAAGGCATCCTATCCAAATACTGCTGAAAGGCAAGCTTCCACTCCGCATTAGGTTTGCAGCGGTGGACCTTGAACAGTTCATCCAGCAAAGGCAGAAGTACTGGGTAGTTGTATGGTAGCACAAACAAATTGACACATGTCAAATTGGTGGACGCCTTGAGATAGCCAAACGGGCTACTCATTTCAGAGTTCTTGCAACTGTTTGCTACAAACACCTGAAATTTGATAATATCCTTATTGATATAAACACAATAAAATCATATAAAAAGCAGGTACAAAAAATAAAAAATGATATTAAAATTAGAGACTATGAGTTTGGCTGACTAGCCGACTGGTCGGTTGGAAAAAGCCCGAAGAGTCGGCCAAGCCGATCATGATTTTGGCCATGTTCGGGCCAAATCAGTAATGTTTGTTGCGCCTCGCATCGACATTACATAATTATGTTCTTTTTTATACAGAGTTGTAGAAACTTGCATTCAGATATTTTAGTCATGAACTAAATCTTTTATTCCTTGTTTCTTCCTATTCCTAAATAATATTGCCAATTGTAAGCATACTAAAGGAATTTCATTTCATATGACCAACTATAAATTTAGCCAACTTGCCTGACTAGATATGGTTACTGTTTAATAATAATGACACTAAATGGCCTACTGAAATAGGGCGCTCGTCTTTTACCAACATTAATAAAATTCTAAAACTATTTATTAATAGAATTTGTACTTGTAATAAATAAAATAGCTGATTGTTTTTGACAACTCATTAGAGATTTATATGACCGTATGTATCTACTAATATACAGGGTGAATTTGAAAGGCTACTTACTAACTTTGGGCTAATATGAAAAAAAAAGCTCTGTTCAAAATGATCATTTTACCAATTTGTATGGAGAAGGCATTTTTTAATTTGCGACACATGGTTCCATGGAAAAAGTTGTTGGATTTTATCGGTAGAGCCTCATATTAGCCCAAAGTTCAACCTTTCAAAGTCACCCTGTATGTGTTACTTTGGTTCTTACCTGCCAACAAATAGTAGGCTGTTTCCTCGCCAGAATAAATTGAGTGAGAGGGCTTGGCTCCAATTCATACTTGTCAAATGGCAAATTGTCTATGACCATAGGTTCTTGACTAGAACACGAAAACTTGACGACGGGGTGAGCAGACCGTGGCGGCTGTAATAAATAAAAATAATAAAAAACATTAATATATTGTTTAGTGACCATAAAAGGACCCATAGTTGGATTTCCTATTTAAAATAAAACATTAACCGTTTGTGTGTCACAAATTCATCATGAGGTTAAATATACTCAATAAATGTTCATGTAAATACTCAAACTATATTATTATGTACTGCAATATAGAGTAGGTGTCATCTTTGGCTATAATACAATAATCCAATTGAAATATTGATCTAAACAGCCACTCAAGGGAATGGCTACTAAAACTATGAAATAGAGAGTAGTTACTTCATATAATAATTATTGATCTTTTCGATAATGCTGCCTAATCCAGACGCTAAAGTTTTTATATTACTAAAAAAAACTTACAAGTGTAGGCGCATTAGAGTCTGGCCTAAAGGACTCTGGTATGGGCCAGAACCCAACTGCGAATACTTTCTGCGCAACGGTTCTCGGCACGTATATCAGTCTGCGGCAAGAGTGCCAGGCTTCAGTAAGTCTTCCTGCTGCAGCAGCAGCATTTTGATTTACACCAGCTTGAAACTGCCCTCCATTCCACCTCTGGAAACATTATTTAAAAAAATAATTACACATATTTTTAATTGATTCAAATCTAAAACATAACAATTAGTATTGACTGCCTTACAGCTCCCGAAACCGCCTAGACGGCTCAGGATACCCAGCGTTTTGCAGGTTTTATTCCCGTAACCGATATAATCATTGGAAGACACCGGTGACTTGTGTCCCTACCTTGTGGTTAGCAGACCTACAAAATCCATGAACGGGGTCAATCAATAATTGTTCTAAAAAAATATTAATCGCTCCCACTATGCCTAAATGATGCGATTACGAAATGGGGGGCGACAATAACGAATTGCATTACGAGTATATTTTAATATATTATACGCGCTGCCTTATTGTCAATCCAACTAAACATTTAGTAACCGCACCCTGAAAGGAGTCACCTCGACAAGAAATCGATGCAGTACCGGTAAAACCAGTGATATCGGTTTTAGTGTGTGGGTACAGACTAAAACCAAAATATGACTAGGTCACTTGACGGTTTTTGCATCTATATGGGCTGTGGTAAAGAGACCGGTTGGTCGGCCTAACGAAGTTATAGAGACCTTCCTCCCACCTAAAATATGACTTAAAAACTGTATTACTTTTAAATTTAAGGTCTAACAGACTTACCCCATTTTTATCAATATCAGCTTCAAAATCCTTTTCGTCATGGTGAAGATCATCAGTTTCCCCAGGCTCCCTTGGACCACCATCAATGGGAGGTGGATCAGGACCGAACTTCTCAAAATTAATCACAACGCCACTTTGCACTTTTTGCACTAAACTGTCGATGCACTGCATCAACATACGGTGGGATGTTATACAGTACGATCTCCCTGAAAATAAGAAAATCAATAAACATTAACAAATCGTTTTTGAGTACTATAGGATGTATTACATTCTTCTTAAACAAAGGTTCAAATTCTCCTAAATTAACTTACTTCGATCGAATCGCAATGGCATCATAAAAGAATAAGATACGCCATTATTTGACAGTTTTCTATGGTTAGCAGAATACGAAATCTAGCAAATTAAGCGATTGTGATTGTATTACAATACTTTTGTGGTAAATTTAATTTAAGAGAATTGTGGCCCATAATATGAAAAATGTTATTAGATAAAATTGTTAGTTTGTCGCGATAGTCATTAATGTTTCTGAGCTGTTCTCGACCACCCAACATCGTAAGACTCAGCCCGTCAGAATATGGCCGACCACGCGATATCGCGTAGGTAACTCTCATAGTTTATTTGCCCAGCAGAATAACTGTTGTAAAAAAATTACCTTTCGTATATTTGTCTCTGCGAGAGTTTTACGAACTTGGGTGCGAAACACTGAGGACCAAAAAAAGATAATTATTATTAAATACTGACCACCAGTAACTTCGCACATTGCATCAATGGGAGAAGTATCGGAAGGCACCAGTCCAGTATCCCGTTCCACAGCTGGGGTCCCTGCAAGCCTCAGCACGAGTGAGAAGAGTCTTTGATCCCAACGGAACGGCTCCCGAGTTAATTCCGATCCAGGGATTTGGCAATTCATTGGCAACGTAAACTAAAAGCAAAAAAGTAAAACTCAAATTAATTCTCTATATTTTTAATCTGAAAACAAAGTGGAAAGGTAAGCCCTGGTAAAATGTATAGGGGATATAAAAAAAAACAATTTAGTAATATAAAAATAATAGTATAAAGCGGTCACCCATCCCAGGTCCGACCGTGTTGTCATATGCTTAACCTTGTTATCAGTTGGGCAGTGACTTAACCAGTAGGCTGGGGCTGCTTTTTTGATAATAAAATAATCCGGAATAAAACATATACAAAAGTTTTATTTTATTAACAGCAATCGCACTGACATTTTTCATTTAAATAACGAAACCCATTAAAAGACTGCTATAAAATTTTAATATGACAGCAATAATAAGGTTCCTTGCATCAGAACCATGACCTTTACTTATAACGGTTTATAAAACCACTGGGTAAATAAAATCCAACAAACATATTATATTTTAAAAGAAGCTTTTATCACTATCACTGTAATATCGCAAATGCAAAATGTACTTAATTATTCCGATTAAAATGCTAGATACCGTAGTACGTAAATTGTATTTTGAGAGCTCCGTCTTCGGGAAATTTCAAAGAAATCTAACCGTAAATTAAAAATTTGAGGGCGTTTAAAAAGACATCTACAGCTGTTGATTTATTTAAAAAATAATTTTATCAAAGTAAACATAATAAACGATTTTTTTTCTACATTAAAAATATATTCTAAAATATTTAATTTATAATTTTCGTAGATGTAATGTTTATAAAGCCATTGAATTACGGAAACATAACAATTGAACAATTAGAATCAAGAAAAACGTATAAAATTTAAAATAAAATTAATTTATTATATTAATCCGTCAATAAATATATTTTTAGTTTCAAGAAAAGTACCTACTAAGGTACGGATGCATGCATCAGATTCATTTTCTGTCTGCGCAAATATGATCACGTCACACCTTATTGAGATAAGCTGAAATGGTTGAGGATTCGAGGTAGGAGAAACAGCAGGCCTGCTCTGCTCTTTGCGAAACGAACCTAATACTCCCAAATACCTCAAGGATAGTTTTACATCCCTCGGCTCGCATCATGATAGAATCGTTCGTTCTGCCTCTAACTCAACTCTTTCTATACCTTCTCATCATTCTACCTTTGTCTCAAAATCTTTTTCTGTTGCTGCTGCAAGACTGGAATGAACTACCGGTGGACATTAGACAAGCTCCTAACAGGGGTATCTTTAATAGAATAGTGTATAAACACTTTCAGAATGTGTGAATGTGTCTCTTTTTTATTATTCGTTTGGGCTCACTCACTCTCTCTCTCTCTCATCTCATCCTGTGTTTCTGCTTTAAATAATTATTGTCCTGTGAGTAGTGCTATATTGTGCTGTTGCTGTAATATTTGCTATTTTATTATTATGTATGTATATTATTAATATAATTTATGATATGTATGTATATGTAGTCAGCATTAGTGTGTATGTATAATATTTGTTTACTCTATTTCTTAAATGTATTTTACTGCACCTATTTTACCTACTTACTGCTTTATTTGTCCCAAAGGTTTTACTGGTAGAGAAAGCCTAGCGGCATTAAGTCCGCCTTTGTGCTAAATTTGTGCGATAAAGTTTTAAAATAAATAAATAAAAAATAAAACTATGTTTTTGTAAACGCTCTCACAAATCATTCCATCGATCATTCACGTAAATATTGAATGATTCCGAGCGAGTCTTTGGACCGATGAAAGTTCACGGTAAGCAACATTTACGGGCTTCGTCTACGGATCGAGGATCGAAGACTCCGTAACCTGAAACTTCGTAATTTCGCTGTAGACCCCAAGTACCTAGTGTATGTGTACAAGAAACAACGATATGAATTTACATATTATATTTTATAAACACTCAGACAATGACAAACTGTACAGAAAAACATACATTTTTTTTTTGCCATGGATGGGTATCCAACTCACGACCTCCGGATAAAACGGCAACGGCAGAGGCGGTAATACCTATTATTAGCGGTATTATATATACCTATAGAAAGTATGTTATTCTAAAATCTTTGTTCATTTTCCTGATAAAATGAATGTAGGTGTTTCATAATTTGGGAGTGGGTTGTTTAAAGAACAAACGAGGGCAAATTTAATAAACAAAAGCTAAGGGCGAGATAAATAGTCGTTGCCCAAGACATTGTTCAAACAACTGTAAAAAAAAATGTTTTTTAATATCCAGTGTGACAGTCCGAACCAATGGCTAGGTCGTCTAATGTTTTTATTAAGCAACGACTATTATTATAATATTTAAATGATAGTGGAAACTTGGACAGCCTCCGTAGACTAGTGGTTGCGCCTTTGGCGTTGAATCCAGAGGTCGTGGGTTGGATTCCCACCCATGGCAAAAAAATATAAGAACGTTTTTTCTGTACAGTTGGACATGGTCTGGGTGTTTATAAAAAATAATATGTATTATATCGTTGATTCTGGTACACATAGTACAAGCCTAGAGTGTAGTTTGTGACCAAAGCAATATGTGTAATTGTCCTACATATTATTATTATTATATTACAAAACTCTAAACCTATCAGGGAAAGGTGTGCCGCTAAACTTTTCTAATTGACAAAAATTTTAGAACCGCTGAATTAAGATTTTACTTACTATTTAAAACTAAAATTAAACGCGTAGTGAAGCGGCAATTTGTGTTATTTTAACGCACCGTTAGTGATAAAAATATCAATAATGACTATTACATCATCATCATCATCATCATCATAGGTAGCAAAATTGTTTCCCGAAGTGGGATCGAAACCTTAACCCCCGAGAAACGATGACCTGTGTTTAACCACTAGCTAGACCACCAAAGTGGATAATATGATTACGTCATCTCTCCTCTCTACGACCTAGTCTGGCTAGCTAGCTATAGAGTCGGATATTTTACTACCTCTACGAGACTGATAGCGCTCTTTCGCTGCCGCATAACGAAATTAGTACATGTAATATTTTATGGTAAGATCATCTCCTGACATTTACAAGATTTACTTTAGATTAAGGAATAGTGTAAAACTATGTAATATATAAACGTGTAATCATTCCATATTGTAGGACTAAAAGCTGTATAATAACAAAATGTAATTTTCATTAGATAAAAAATAACAAGTATTTATTATTATATAGATATATTTGGTTTTAATTTAAGTGTGAAATTATTATTTGGATACTCTTTAATTTATTATTTAGTTTGTACCTATTATACATCATGTTTTATATCTACAAGAAAAAAAATAGAAAACCTTTGACGTTGTGTATTTATAAAGTTGTATTAAAAATGTATATCTTAACATCATGCTAGCCTAATGCAATGCCATCCGTCTGCTAACGATATTTTTTATACAGGGTGTCTCAAAAGAAATTTTATATTTAGTGGATTGATTAAAAAAAAAGGAAGCGGTATATAGAAAAAATGTTTATTTATTGTTAAAATACACTTTTTGGGAATTCATTTCTTAAAAATAATATCGTCTAAATGTAAACCCTCACGTTGTTGGCACTCATTTAATCGAACAATAAAATTACTTATGACTGCTCGACAGGTGGAGTGAGGGATGGCTGCCATTTCGTGACGGATATTTTCTTTCAAATGCGCCAGTGAAGTTGGTTTATTGGCGTAAACTTTAGATTTAAGATAACCCCATAGGAAAAAGTCCATAGGGGTTAAATCTGGGCTACGTGGAGGCCAATTTATGTCACCTCTCCGGGAGATCAATTTTCCTGAGAAAATTTCACGAACACGTGGCAGAGATAAATTGGACGTGTGTGAAGTTGCTCCGTCCTGTTGAAACCATGTTCTTTGGTTATAGCCAGGAAAGTTTTGCAGTTCAGGTACCAAGAAGTTGTCTAACATCTCCACATAACGCTCTGAATTGACTGTAACTGTACGCCCCATTTCGTCTTCAAAAAAGTAAGGGCCGATAATTCCTCGCGCCGACATGGCAGCCCATACGGTCACTTTAGGCGAGTGTAGGGGTTGCTGATGTTTGCGTTTCGGATTGGCTGAACTCCAGTAGCGGCAGTTTTGCTTATTTACGTGGCCATTAAGATGAAAATGAGCTTCATCCGAAAACAAAATGTTGGTAAACGTTGAAAATCGCTCAATCATCTGATTTACGAAATTAAGCCTCTGACCGGCATCTTGGGGCTTTAATTCTTGCACCAATTGAATTTTGTAGGGGTGCAGCTTTAGATCTTTGTGCATAATGCGATGTAATGATGATCTATGCACATTTAAAGCACTCGCGCGCTTCCGAATTGAAAGGTTCGGGTCGTCACGTACAGACTGATTAACACTCTCCACGTTTTCTACCGTTCTTGATGACCTAGGTCGCCCGGATTTTGATTTATCCAGCGTTGATCCAGTCTCTTCAAACTTTTTAACCCAATGTCGAATGAGAGGAAGGCTTGGCGCATCATTTAAGTGGCGAAAACCTCGAATACTGCAGAATTTTCTACGCGCGACAGTTGCCGAATCACCGTTCTTGTAAAACTCTCGCACGCACAACGCGCGGTCTGCTCCCGAGAAACGCTCCATAGCGACTGAATTCCCAAGAGCCAAGCTACTAATTGACATAACCCCCGCACCCCTCAAGTACGCAGCGTTCACGCAGTAAGCTAAACAAATATAAAATTTCTTTTGAGACACCCTGTATGAATAACTAATCAATCTTTTTTTACTGATAGATACAATTTTATTGCACGAAAGTTTGGATTGTTTCTATGGTGAGTATTCAACAAAAAGAGATTGTTAAGAATGGATAAGGATAACCATTTTTTTTTTCTCAAAAAAAAACACTGTCAAGTTAAAAGATTATACGTGGTAGCCGAGTTGGTTAGACCTTGGACTTAAAAACACTTAGGGCCCTGGTTCAAATCCCGGTGTGTACCAATGAGTTTTTAATTTAAAAAATTATGTACATTTGTTTGACAACACCACTATAGTGCCTCGGAGAGCACGTTAAGCTGTCGGTCCCGGTTTCACTATACCAAATTGTGAAACTGTTTATAGATGGGTTATTGAGTCTATTCAAAACATCGCGACGAGCTTGCCACTTGTTCGGTGTAGACTCATACCATCGGCTACGAGGTGGGATTAAAAACCCCTCCGCTGGGTACCCTGGGGCCGTCTAGGCGGTCTCGGGCGCCGTAAGGCACATGTGATGATATATATAAGTTAAAAGATTTAGTAACAAAAATTTACCAAAGTCAACAAAGAAGTACCATTACTTTCGGAGTTACCTATGGCAAGTCCATAATACTAAACAAGGTTTTTTTTAACAATACCACTATCAGAAAAAATGCAAAGAAATGCCAAATACTGAGTGGACTGTATATATAAGGAGAAGAGGCTGGTTCGTTTTAAATTTGAGGATGGTCTTCTTAATTATAAATTCCTCTTCACAAATACTAAGACCGGTATTCATAAAAACTTATTGATGGCCTTATTCATAAAAACTTATTGAGTCCTTGAAGAACACTTTAGTTATAGAAGGTTTTGTCTCTTTTTATTATCAACAAAAATTTATATGCGTAAAAGAAAGAAAACCTTCTATAACTAAAGTGTTCTTCAAGGCCTCAATAAGTTTTTATGAATAAGGCCATAAGTATAGTATATATCATCACCGGCCGGTGGCTGACTTATTATTTTGGTTTTTGATTTCCAAATATATAATTAATACAAATCACACTGTCATTGTTTATAAATATGATGTAGGTAGTAGGTAGACATCCTCTCGTTACAGTGGCTTAGAGAGTAGTGAGGTGCGTAAGGTAAAGGGGGGGAAAACGGAATGGATAAATACATAAATATCGATAAATTTAATAGTGGCGACACCAACTATAGTATGTTACTATAGTAGTTATGTTTGGATGTATATCAGGGGCCTTACTCCCGGTAATCCAAACCGCATCGACAAACCAATTGACGCATTGATGGATAAAAATGTATAGGAAATATTGTCAATGGATAGAACTCGATCGCCATGAAACTTCAAATGATATATACTTTATATTCACTTTCGATCGATAGACGTGTCGATCGGTATTTCATGTGGCTTCCCGGTAGAGGGCAGGTGGATTTACCAGCAGGCTAGAGCCTTGAGCGGCAATTTTGGGGTCAATTTTTTTTTCTACATATTTTACAGAAATTAAAAAGATTTATATTTATGTTATAATTAACACTTTTGCCCTACTCTCAGCTTACTATCACAATATAACACTTTTGCCCTACTCTCAGCTTTTAGGTAACAGTAAAGTATAGTTAGGTAAAAAATTTAGTTATAGATTGCTATTGAGACTCTTATAAGGTATACTTCAGCAGAAGACCTAAAGGCAGCCTAAGAGGAGATTAAATACAAATGCAGTTGTGTAATTTAAAGTCACATGAAGTGCTGTAATAAAATTTAATAAAAGCTGACAACATTTAACACCAATTATATACACCAGCATATAGCAATAAAGTTGCAAAATATGTATCTGGATAAATGCAAATATCATAAAATTAAGAGGGACTTTTATGGAAGGAATGAATGTAGTGTCATTTCAGTTACAATATATCTAGTAATTCTATGAATTGTGACTTAAGGTACTCATAAATACCTAAAAGATTTTTAAGTGCAGTTGAATAGGAAACAAGCTTGCCACTTATTTGGTGTGAACTCGGAACACTATTGGCTATGATAAGGTGGGTATAAAAATCCTCTACCAGCTCCCCTAAGGTTGTCTCGGTATAGTAAGGCCATAATGACCCCTAAACTATTACATATCATGAATATAACCTGGATACTGAAAAAAAATCTCTAAATGTTGATAAAACAACTTTAAAATCTATTACATATAGTAAGTTTAAAGTACTAAGCACACAAACAGAGCAACAGAAATAGTTACTTTGTTAAATTTAAACAATGTAAAGTTAAATAAAAATGTCATAGTAAAGTAGAAATCTCTTACCTCTTCTTGAATTCCCGCATTGCTAGACAGTTTTCCTCCATCAGTAATAACAACAATGACAGACGGTTCAAGGTAGAATGGGCACCTTCCTTGGCCATATGTGTCAATACCAGTCTGCATGCGATTTATATTAAGCACATCAAAGGCGTGTTTCAAAGCTGCACCCATTGTTGTCAAACCAAGGCATTGCAGGTTCTTCAGTTCATTTATGAATGTAGCTAAATTCTCTTTCCATCCAGCCTGGATAATTTAAGACATTATTTTAAAGTTTATCAGCTATTCTTAATAAGTATTTATTTAACACCTACTGAAATTTATACTAAA
Source organism: Monopis laevigella (assembly GCA_947458855.1). Classification (NCBI taxonomy): domain Eukaryota; kingdom Metazoa; phylum Arthropoda; class Insecta; order Lepidoptera; family Tineidae; genus Monopis; species Monopis laevigella. Next base: position 18,954,140 of record OX381577.1, on the reverse strand, counting down.
GTATGAATTTGCCTCTGAGGATTGACTGGTTCCATTGACTAGTGGTTGCACCTTTGGTGTCGTATCCAGAGGTTGTGAGTTCAATTTTCACTCATGGGCAAGAAATATAGTTATAGGTTTTTCTGTACAGTTTGAGTTGGTCTGGGTATTTATAAAATATAATATGTATTAGTATCACTGTTTCTGGTACACATTGTCAAGCCTATATAAAAAAAATACAAATACCCAGACTAAGGCAAAGTGTACAGAAAATCTTACTAATATAATATACCATATATGGGAATGGAACCCAAAAATAGTACAAATACAATAAAATTAGTAATGTTTTTACAAAAAATTAAATTTGCCCCCTAACTCTGCGTCCCTCCTGCCGCAAAATTTAACCAATCAGAATTAGCGTTATGCGCTGCGCAGCGCTATCGGAAAACAACAACTACTAGCGGCGATTCGCCCTGTTCAGATTGTACTGTCTATTTTAGTAATCCATTTCATAAATATGTGAATGAATGTTTTGTATTGCAGATAAGTGTATCCGTCATATTTAACCCACGCAACCAATATTGCTCCATTAAATTGTACAAAAAGTAAACAAAACGGTTAAAACGTGCATTACTTGAATACTAACCTTGATGTTTGCGGGTGGTTCTTCGAAAGTAAGAAGCATATACCTGTCTCCCCTGCTTTCAGGAGACCGTTGTCTCACCTAAAAAATATATCATAGATTTAGCATAAAATATGCAAAAACTAATCTAAAAAAATATTGGAGTCGATGACACTTCTCGTACCTTAACGAACGTTTCCACAGCGCCCTTGGCTACATCGAGCAACGTCGGGCGTCCGCCCAAATAAGCTCTTTGGTTCATAGAAGCTGAAGTATCTATTAAAAAAACTATAATAGTCATGATGAAAACTTTTTAATTATCTCTCTGAAGACATAAAAATTGCACTTTATTGAAAACTACGAACAAAAATGGCGCCTACATCGTACACCGCCTAACGAGAGGCGACCGTCCGACAGCCGCTTCGACAAGCAGCTGAACAAGCTACGCCACGAAGACCAACGACGACTCCACAAATGTACCACGTGACCTAGCGCCTAGTCGGATATTTTCGTGCACTAGCAAATGTGCATTCGGGTAAAATCGGTTTGGTCATATAGTAGTGTTACTATATTAAATTAAATAACACTTGAAATATAGTATATTTAATTATTTTACTTAACCAACAGAGCTTTGATTAATATACAGAAGTGCTCTTGTAGTAGAAATTAAATGTCAATCAATCTGCTCGATGCCGATAGAAGTTTCCCAGTCAGTACTTATTATTTATCGCAATAGATGGCGTTTAGTACCTACAAAAACTGTCAAAACAGATAGTGGCAATTTATAAAATATACTCAAATTTTAGGGTAAATATGAAAATAAATAGCTTCATAAGATTAATTTATAAATTTTACTTGACTTTGTTTAATATATACATATACTAATATCCTGAGCAATTTGCCTTACGGCACCAATTTAAGTAATATTTTTTCGTTTAAATATTATCATAACAGTAATTAAATTTGAATTTTAGATTGAAGTTGGAATCATAAACCTCACGGTCCGAATGGCGATAACACCGCTGTCAGCGCTGACGTTCATAATCACCGGTCCGATTCAAAAAGCGCGATGAGACCGCTCACGGCGCTATTAGCGTGCTAATGAATCGGACCAGTGATTAAGCGCGCTCACAAGAACATCACTTGTATCTCCCTCTATCTCGCAACTAAAACATATGCTCCTCTCACTATGTTTAAATGTCAAATAAAACGCCATAAAAAAAATAATGAATTTTGTATATTTGTTTACATAAATACCAAAATAAATGAGAACACAACACTTTTAACTATCTACCTAATAATTATTTTAGAAATTTTAATACTTTCCTCAAAAACATGGGTTTTGGTTAAACAATTATAATTATGTAATAAATATTCATTAATTTAGATTGTTTTTTATTTTGGTTTTTAGGTTACATAAATATTAAATATCGATTTTGACATTTTTTTTTATAATATAGAAGCAAAGGCCTTTTACTCTTTTTTTTTAGGCAAGTGTTGTTCAATTTTTTTAAATTTTTAAACGTGTTTTTTCTTAAAAACCCGTATAGTTTAAATGAATTTAATAATTGTTTTATAAATAGATTCTAGTCAAGTATTTTTTTATTATAATTTGATCCCGGTATAATTGACTAGGCCAAAATGCAGGTGTCATTTAGTTTAAAGTTAGAGTCAAGTATCTGTGGGAAATACCACTTAAAATATAGATACAGCCTTTTTTGACAGTTTTTTTGGATCCTGCTGCCATCTAATGGCATATTTTGGAAACGTCATAAAGAAAACTCCTCAATGAGGAGATTTCCAGCACTTATAATTTAAGGCAATAGATGGCGTTTAGTCGCTACTTACAAAAACTGTCAAAACAGTGGCAATATAATAAACTTACCCAAAATTTAGTAATAGATGCTAGCCGGGTTGATTGAAGTTCTTTCGAAGAAGCAGGAAATATTGATAATATAATAGACGCTTTCAATTGCAAGATCTTAAAATTATATGACTCTCATGCTCCTATTCGTCCTACGAAATTAAAACGTCCACCTGCTTCCTGCGGGGTGAGAAGGAACTTTATTTAACACTTTCGCTTTCGTCAGTGGAATCGTTTTCGTCTTGTCTATGGTCATAACTTGTATGAATAATATACGGATTCATCTTCAAAATTATTAGGTTGATGATTTTTCGATTGAATTTCTTCAAAGAAACGATTAATTTATATTTATCTCTTTTCTAAAGTTGAATGGAAAGAATTATGGTACAGTTTTAATAATTTACATGATCTGTTACAGCACTTCCGTATATTATTCATACAGGCTCTGGCCATAGACAAGACGAAAACGATTCCACTGACGAAAGCGAAAGTGTTAAATAAAGTTCCTTCTCACCCCGCTGGATCGATGTTGTGGTTGGTGGAGCGATGAGGAAGCGTGACAGCGCCTATCGTAGATATAGACGGCAGCGCAGTGATGAAAGCTGGGCTGCGTTTAGAATTGCAAGAAATCGCTGCAATCAGTTGGCGAGGACAGCCAAATGCCGCCATTTTCAGTATAATATTTACAACAAATCTCCCTTTAATACTTGGAAGTTTCAAAAATCATTGGGTTTAGGACGCTCTCAAAACCAGGCTTTTCTTTGTTCTGTCTCACCTGACCAGCTTAATGCTCAGCATTGTTGCCTATGCCTGATGTTGCACCAGTTGTGCTCGAAGAGGTCTCTGCCGATGAAATCTTTAAGACGATTGGATCAACTTCAAAAGCAAAAGGGATGTGACTTTATCGGTCGTGCTATGTTCATTATCATTCTTGATATATTCTTACCCCGTATAACTCATATCATCAATTTTTCCCTCACTTCTTGTCAATTTCCATTATTATGGCGCAAAGCTTTCATACCACTTCCCAAAATATCCTCTCCAATACTTCCTTCTCATTTTCGTCCCATTTCTATTCTACCATTTCTATCAAAGGTTTTAGAGTCTGTACATAAGCAACTGACGCTCTTTTTTCAAAACCATGAACTTTTAATTACTTTTCAATCTAGTTTTCGAAGCGGTCATAGTACAATATTAGCTTTACTTAAAGTAACTGAAGACATCAGAAATGGCATGGATGAAACTAGGGTCACAGTACTTGTACTGATCGATTTCACCAACGCCTTTAACACAGTCGATCCCGATTTGCTTATCGCAATTCAGTCACGTCTTAGATTCTCTCCAGAGACTCTTGCGTGGTTTTTCCAATACCTCCATGGACGTAGGCAACAGGTGCAAGCTGACCAATTGCCATCAGGCGTACAGACGTCCCCAAGGTGGCATTCTGTCTCCATTGCTTTTCTCGATGTTTATTGACAGTATCACCACATCGCTTTACTGTCACTATCACTTCTACGCCGATGACTTGCCGCTTTATCTCCAGATAGGCATCAAATATATTGGCTTGGTCTACTAGATTTGGTGTTGCTGTCAACCCGGACAAATGTCAATCTATCATTATTGGGAATTCCCGCCTCTTATCAAAAGTTGATATGGCCATTATTGACTTTGTTCGGTATAACAGGAAACCGATTGCGTTTTGAAGCGAGGTTAAGAACTTGGGTTTATACTTGGATTCTCATCTTAGTTGGAAAGCGCAAGTAACCAATACTAGTCGTATTTTTTTTTCTTCGCTGCACTCTCTCAATAAACTTAAACATTTTTTGCCTATAAAAGCTAAATTTACCGTTGTTCAGTCTTTACTTTTTCCTTTGATTGATTATGGTGACGTATATTGTGTAGTTCTCACGGAAGAATTATTAAACAAAATGGAACGACTACACAATGCATGCATCAGATTCATTTTCTGTCTGCGCATTTTCTGTATGATCACGTCATATTTTATCGAGATGTGCTAAAATGGTTGAGGATTCGAGGTAGGTGAAACAGCAGGGTTCTCTGCCTGCTCTACTCCTTGTTAAACGAACCTAACCTAACTTCCAAATACCTCAAGGATAGTTTTACATCCCACAGCTCGCATCACGACAGAATCCTTCGTTCTGCCTCTAACTCAACTCTTTCTATACATTCTCATCGTTCACTCTCAAAATCTTTTTCAATTGCTGCTGGAATGATGTACCGGTGGACATTAGACAAGCTTCTAATAGGAGTATCTTTAAGAGACTAGTGTATAAACACTTTGTGAATGTGTTAATGTGTGTTTTCCTTTTTAATTATTCGTTTGGGCTTGGGCTCACTCTCTCTCTCTCTTTCATCTCATCGTTGTTTCTGTTTTAAATAATTATTGCGCTGTGGGTTATTTATTAATAGGTATGTATATTATTAACATAATTTATGATATGTATATATATGTAGTAAGTATTGGTGTGTATGTATAATATTTGTATACTCATATTTTACCTACTTACTGCTTAATTTGTCCCAAAGGTTTGACTTGCAAAAAATATTTAGCGGCATTAAGTCCGCCTGTGTACTAAATTTATTTTTAAATAAAATAAATAGAATGCAAATCATATTATCAACACACCTCCATAATTTACATTCTATGGTTATGTGAAGCACCTTCTAAATAACATAACATTTAAACAGCTAATAGTCCTCAAAATTAAACTTGCAACTACTTCCAACATTCAAAAAAGAAAAAAATTACAAGCATTCATTTATTAACTATACATACCTACCTAACTACATAATATTAAATTTAATTCAATCTTTTTCATTGTAACATTTAATAAATTTCTCTCTAAATTCTCTAAATTTTTGAAATTTTATTTTACACAGACTTAGTTAAAATATCCGCTATTTTATTCTCTGATTATATTTTATTAACATTAAAGTAATTGTAATGATTAAAGTTAAAAATGACGTTGAATATGTCAGATGTAATTCGAATTTCAAAATAAAACTGATACATTTGACGCCATTTTTAACATTAATTGTTACAATTCCAGAGAGTTTATTTTGGTGCAACTCAGCCTAAATATCTCCAATCTGATTCTACAATATTATTATTCGGATACAAATTTCAGTACAATACAACATATCGATAAGAAAAATAAACTAAATAAAAGGTGTTAAAATAAATATATATATAGGGTATATAACTATATATATATATAATGATGATGAAACTCTGCTGTTTGTCTATCCCAGAATTTCCAGATTAAATATAATATCTCCGAAACTACAGCTCCAATGTATTGATATATATATTTTTTATTTTCTTTTTCCTAACATTTTATTTAAACTATTTCAAACAATGGCGAATCCAGGGGAAGGGCGCAGGGGAAATGACCCCCCCCCCCTCAAATCGTTGGATAGGTTCCAAAATATTGGAATTTGGAATTAATCCTATATAGTACATTCTATAATAGACTAGCTGACACGCGCTTCGTTTGCGTAAATTTAACTGTTTACGCAACGCACGCAACAGAAGCTTTCAAAAAGAAAGTTTCCCCGTTTTCCAAACCTTTTTTTAATGATGCTCCGCTCCTATCTTTCCTTGTTAAATTAGCTTTCCAACACTAAAATAATATTCAAAATCGGTTCAGTAGATCCAGAGATTACCTCCTACAACCTCACAAACTTTACCTCTTTATAATATTAGTATAGATATATAATGAACGAGTATATAACTAGCTGACACGCGTAACTTCATCTGCGTCAGTTTCCAAACATTTTTTATTGATACTCCGCTTTTATTGGTCGTAGCGTGAAGTAATATAGTCTTCCTCGATAAATGGGCTATCCAACACGAAATTACAAAATTGGTTCAGTAGATGCAGAGATTACCACCCTTAAACCTCACAAACCTACAAACTCACTAACTTTAGCTCTTTATAATATTACAGTATAAATAATATTACAGTATAAATATATTATTTAGTAAGTATAGATTTGTATAGATATAATATATTATATATTATAGTACTTATAAAATTTTATAGGAGCACAGCATGTAATCTTGTGTTTAGCTGAGCATACATGTTAAGCATACCTACAAAGTCAAAGAATGGAGTTGATCAATAAATAATAATTGTTGATTAACAATCTCCCAATATGCTGGCTAAGCGATACGGTTGCGAAATGAGCGGCAAGAAGACGAATTTGCACCTACGAGTCTATTTTAATAATATTCGTAACCGCATCCTGAAAGGAAACTACTAAAAGAAAACGATGAAGTAACCTCCTGGAGCCTTATTCCAAGATTGCAACCGCTAAACACGACAAGGCGTTGCGTAAACTATAAATATGGAAATAAAAGTTCTATTCCAATGGTTATAGTCTATATTAGGTTGGCTATAATAATGCCGCCATCTTATAATACACGAATTCTTCGCAAGTTTGAATATGTTTGGAGCATTGGAAGTTCAACTCTATAATTAATAGGATATAATTTATATTTCAATATTAATAATTTACTCTACGGAGTCTTCGTGTAAAGCGGATGCAAACTCGGAATATGGCCCCTGAAGACCAATGAACCCAAAGACGAAATATAACCAGGGGCCTTACCAAAGAGCCAATCGATAATCGAATCGAAACACCGATCGAAAGCCAAATGTATGGCATTTGACGTTTCCAATCGATCAGGCTCTACCCATAGACTAAAATTCCTATACATTTTTAACGATCGATGCGGCGATTCGATTGGCGATCGTGTTCTTTGGTAAGGCCCTAGGCCACTTGACGGTTTTGCATGTTTATGGGCAGTTGTATATATGGTTACTTTCTAAGGATATAATAATAATAACAATAAATACAATCAGGGGCTCCTATTTGGCTCCCGAGAACCGATTAAACGACCTCAGGGTACCCAGCGGGGGGATTAACCCATCCTCATTTCGCCGATGGTATTCGGAGGCAACACCTAACAAGTGGCGAGCTTGTTGTGGTGTTTATGATGAAATAGCCACGTTGTCTAAAGTCATCTAAGGTCTAAGGATATATCAAAAGTAAAATAAACCCTTGGAAAGAGTTTAACCTTTAAGAGGCCAGGAAAAGGATTCCAGCGGCCGCATTCTGTTTCTTATAACGCAATCGTTAGATTGTCAAAATAACGATTTCCGCTATAAGCGCGCTCTGCTCCAATCACAGTAGTTTTATAAACTTCCCTAATTGGCGGAGAGCGCGCTTATAACGGAATTCGTTATTTTGACAATCTAACGATCACGTTATAAGAAACAGAATGTGGCCGCTGCGGCCATATTCTGGTTCTTATAACGTGATCGTTAGATTGTCAAAATAACGATTTCCGCCTTTAGCGGGTTCTCCTCCAATCAGAGTAATTTTATAACCTTCGCTGATTGGAGGAGAGAGCACTAATAACGGAATTCGTTATTTTGATAATCTAACGCCCACGCTATAAGAAACAGAATGTGGCCGCAGGGGCTTTACCAAAGAGCCGATCGATAATCGAATCGAAATACCCATCGAAAGCTAAATGTATGAGATTTGACGTTTCTCGGCGATCGGACTCTACCCATAGAGTAAAATTCCTATACATTTTTATCGATCGATGAGGCGATTCGATTGGCGATCGTGTTCTTTGGTCAGCAGTCCGATTATGACCACTTTGTTATTAGTTCTAATTAGGTTCATATTTAGTCAGGCTTAAAACTAGTTCTAAATTAGAACTTCTTAGAGTAGATATTATGCGACATCTACATAATCAACTTAAGCTAAACTTTATCGAAAATTCGGCAACTTGCCAATTAAAAAAAATATAATGATTGAACGAAATAAATACTGAAAAAAGAGTTTAATTAAATGTTTTTCAAGTATGTTACTGATGACAAAATAATAATAAACCAAAAATTTTTTTTTTTCCTTTCATTTTATATCCTTATAGCGTAAAATAATATTAAAAAAATATATTTATTTAGTTTTTTTTATAGCAACACTAAACTCAAAATTTTTTGAAATAATAAATATAATTTAATATATTTATGCGGCGAAATAAATGCATAAGCATCTAGGTATTATAAGATTCAATTAATACTTATTTAGTTTAAAGTTGGAAGGAAAACTCTACAACTTTGCTAGGCCGACATACCGGTCTTGTTTCGGTTTTAGTCTATGGGTTCATCGGTTTTTAGGAGACTATTGTATCGAATTCTCGTCGAGGAGTTATTCTCCTTTCAGGGTGCGGTTACGAAACGGGCGGTTGGATAAAATACATTTTCCCCGCCGTCTCGTAACTGCATTATTTAGCTGGCATAGTGGAAGCGATCAATGTTGTTAAACAACAATGTGTTGATCGACCTATTCATGGACTTTGTAGGACTACTTATCATCAGGTAGATACAAAGTCACATGCCGTGCTCCAATAAAAGAAAACTTATAATAAAATGTTAGTTTTTTTTATCGGAGCACAAAATGTGACTATGCATGTAACTGGTGGTAAGCAGACCTACGAAATCCATAAATAGGGCCTAAATATTGATTGGCCCAATCAATACGTTGTTGTTTAACAATATTGATCGCTCCCACTATGCCGGCTAAATTATGCAAATACGAAATGGGCGGCGACAAAGACAATATCTTCGCTATTTTATCGTCAAATCAATCGCCCGTTTCGTAATCGCACCATGAAAGGAGACTACTACCTCGACGAGAATATCAATGCAGTAGTATCTGAAAAAGCGTAGAAGCCACAGACTAAAACATGATTGGGTCACTTGACGGTTTTAATATAATTGTAATAATTAAACTTAGAAATTTTCCCAAAATCAATTTAAAAGAAGAATTTACTTGTAAATGTTAGTACATTTAATTCGTCTGTAATTTTGGCAATTGTATAGTTTTGTTTGACAGAACAACATCCTTACTAAAAACGGTCGTAATATCTGTTTTCATACAAAAAGCAAAGCTAAACTTTGACTTGTATTTGGTCGTCAAACAGAAGAGGTCGTGATTGCAAAATATCAAGTTTAACTTTATAAGTTCTAAATTAGATCTAATAAACGTGGGCATAATTGGGCCTCTGATCTCCAACGATCTAAAAACGTGTAAATGTTGTTTTCAGTGATATCAAGGTTTTTTTTATGATAAAAGAACGTAGAAGTGTAAATAATACTTACTCGATCCTAATCAGATAGGTTTTTTATAAAAAATCTATTAACTTTTGAAAAGACACCCAAAGTTTGATTTATGATTCTAAAAATATTACTTTAGTTGTCATTTCAAAACTTAACAGATAAAAATATATATTAAATTACGATCGAGTAAATAAAATCTACACCTCCATGTTATTTTTTTTTCCAAAAAAAACTTTATTATCACTGAAAAAAATATTTAGAAGTTTTTTGACGCTCGAGTTCGCGAATCCTTTGCCTGTGCACTTAACATAATTATATTTGAATGGGTGCGAGTGAGAATTTATTTATAATATTTTTGTTTACTTTAGAAGGTGTACTACAGCAGTTTCATAATATTTATAGGTTTATTATAGTAAATTTACTATTTAATCTGTTTAACTTTAATATTGCCCACAGATTAAATATTGACAAAAGTCAGTCAAATGTGTATTTTTATGAATTTTAATAAAATATATCTTTAAAACTTAAAATTTGGTGAGTACCTATGTTTAGATATAACTAGAAGTATCACCTAAAAAAAATTAAACATTAAACTCAACGTCACTAATAGGAAAACTAAATCAAGGGACCTAAAATTTTTGTCACTGGGTTCACCGGTTTTCAGGAGACTTGCATCGATTTCTTATCGAGGAGTAATAGTAGTTTCCTATCATGGTGCGGTTACGAACGAAACGGAAAGTTTGTTTTACGAAAAAGCTAGTAGACTTATAATATTAATACGTCTTTGGCGCCGCCCATTTCGTAGCTGCATCATTTAGCTGGCATAGCGGGAACAATGAATGGGGTTGACCAATTTATTGATCAACTTTATTTGGTGATTTTGTAGGTCTGGTATGTAATCTGGTAGAAAAGTGCAACATTGTGCTTCAGTTAAAAAAAAAATTGTGAGCCCCTGATTTAAAAACATGGAAAATTTACTATTCAAAAATGTTTCAATTAACCAATGCTGAATCTCTGTTCACTGTTTTTTGCTCATCACATTCATATGGAGCAAAGACATTAATAGGTTTAGGCTAAAGCTAGTTTAATGAAATCCTACAGTTTATATATTTATAATTAGGAAATTAGGCTAATTTGGTCTGGTTAAGTATTTCAATCCAGTGACTTTTACTAGCAACAATATCAACACATTTTAATTTAGTAAGTCATTAGGAGTTTGATTGTGTTTGGTGACAAGACGTTAAGTAAAAAATCAATATAAAAATAAAAGTACTATTCTTATGGTCATATAGTTTGTATTAGGTTGTCTATAAAAAATACACTTGAATACACACGCCTTGTTTGGAGTATGGTAATTTCAACTCTCAATGTAATATTATCTATCGACAGTTCAATTCCTTAAGTAAAAAACTGTCTTGTGGGTTTTCTGTTATAAAAAATAATGTTATAATGAGGTTCAACCATTCAGTTTCCATCAACTGGATTAGAATTTAGAGAAACCAATATTTTTTAAATTGTGTCTGCCTGTTGTCATTTCTGTAGAATCCAGTTTAATTGTGACATTGGTTTGGAATGGTGTTGAGTAAATATACTATTTTGTAGTATTGTTGCCAGAGATTGGGCTATTACAACTATTAAGAAAAATGTTGATTAATACAGGGTTGTCCTTGTCACATTTATATGTAATTATAGTGTGATAATTGATTATTATATTAAGATTAAAAAAAAAAAAAAAACTAAATTAATTTGGGGGCTTTGGTCGCTTAGCAATCATGCCAGTTCCGTATAATATTTTAACACAATATAACAAATAATAATAATATACACAAATAAACCAGCACCACTTAGATCTAAAACACAAGAATATTTCACAATATTTAACAGATTAAAGATCTTTCAGTTGTAATAAAAATGTTTGTACTACTAATAATATTTTAAAGTTTTTTTTTTTCAATTTTATTTTGTCCACAACTGAAAGATTATAAATACAATGATCTATTCTATTAATATTTTTATTTCATAATAAAATCCATAAAAAAACTTGTTTATTAACCCAAATTTATTGATTTAGGTCATAATATCTACTCTGTGATGGATGAAGAGCTAGTAAACAACTTTTCATCTTCTGTTAAAACATCAGATAATCAGATTAAGTATACAGATTTATATAAAAGAACAGGCCGTTTCAGCCACCAGGAAGAGAGACGGAAGAAAATTCTTGAAGAACAAAAAAAGTTAGTACAATTTATAATTTTTAAATATGAAAATTTGTTTTATTTTTGATTAAAAATACACCCTATGCAATGGATTTGCCATTCATTGCCAAAAGTAGATATTTTTAGTCTAGACAATGGCGACTTTTATTGACAATCTTTTGAGGTACAATGGTGTTATGTTGTTAATTTCTTTTATTGTTACATATCTATTTATATTATTGTAATTTATTTAATTGTGGCATAGTGAGAGTGACTTACTGTTAAACTGCAATGTATTGATCTACCCCATTCATGGACTTGTAGATTTTGTTTAACATCAGTAATATACAAGTTCACATGCCATGCTACATAAAAAAAAAAAAAAAATTATATGATTTATGAAGTTTAAATTTTATGTTAATTACACATTAGGTTGTGTAAACATGTTGTGTTGGTAAGATTAGTTATTTATTTTCAATACAAATTCGACCATAATACATTAGCTAGTTAAAAAACATGATACTTACATTTTATAACTATGCTATATTTGTTTAAAAAGAAGAGAGAGAAGAGAATGTTCTTCTTCAGGACAACCTCCATGAATTAGTGGTTGCATCATTGGCAATTCCCACTCATGGCAAAACATTATTAGTATATTTTTATGTACTATTTGGTTTTACTAGTGTTTATGAAATATAATATGTATTAGTATTGTTGTTTCTGGTACACATAATGCAAGCACAGATGAGGTAATAGTTACTATGTAAGTACAATCCTATAGAGGTTGTGGGTTTGATTCCCACTCAAGACAAAAACATATTAGTAAGTTTTTCTGTAGAGTTTTTCATGGTCTGGTATTTATAAAAATTAAATATGTATTAGTTTGTTTGTTTCTGGTAGACATAGTAGGTACAAGCTTAGTTGTGGCCAGGGCAATATGTGTATCATGGCCTTCATATACAAATTTGTATGACAAAAAAAATGTATATCACAGGAAGTGCTTTTTAATAAACAAACTTTGGTTTCAAAATACTTTTTATTTATTTTGTAACTTGACTGTATTTATAGTTTTTTTTTTGTTATAACAGAAACAGAAATGACCGATGGGACCACTTTAGAGGTATCAGTGAAGTTGTAAGTTCTTCTGAAAATAAGTTGAAATGGGCACATACCAACTATGCAGTAAGTATTGGAAGTTTGTTCATAATACATTTATTACCTACTCTGTCTAGTGTTAATTAAACAAATTTCTTTTTTATAATCCATAGTTATTAGTTATAATAACACAAGATGTTACAATTACATATTATAGTCTATTATGTTCAGCCTTTAGGCATATAATATAGAACATACATCATGGGTGCCTTACGACTCCCGAGACCGCCTAGACGGCCCCAGGGTACCCAGCGGAGGGATTTTAATCCCACCTAGTCGTAGCCGATGGTATAAGTCTTCACTGAACAAGTGGCTAGCTCGTCGCGATGTTTTGAATAGCCTCAATAACCCATCTATAAACAGTTTAGAGGTAGAGTGAAACCGGGACTGACAGCTTAACGTGCTCTCCGAGGCACTATAGTGGTGTTGTCAAACAAATGTACATAAATTTATAATATCACAAATTTATAAGTACACAATTATACAATAATAAAAAAGGCCTAAAACATTCAATATTACATTTCTTTAATATCTACAGCACAAATATTCATTTAAGTGTGAGTTTTTCCATGAAATCACTAATTTTGTAATAGTGTACTATTACAAAATTAGTGAATTCATGTAATACACAATTATACAATAAAACAAATAAAAAGGCCTCAAAAATTTTCAATATTACATTTCTAAAACTACAACTTTGGGTAAATACAAAATAACATCACAAACAACAACTACAAAGACCATAAATGGGTCTGATCAATACATTCTCAAATTGTTGAAAGCTGAGGGTGCTCTATCTTAATCATCTTACCACCTACTACTTACCATAGTAGGTGGTAAGATGATTAAGATAGAGCTATGATAATATAGTATTATTACAGTGTATAGGGAGGACGGGGCGTCTCCAAAGTTGTCTATAGTTCCGTGTTAGACTACTGCATTGATTTTTTATTAAAGTAGCCTTAATTCAGATTCGCCTTTGTCACCCTCAGCTTTCAACAATTTGAGAATGTATTGATCAGACCCATTTATGGTCTTTGTAGTTGTTGTTTGTGATGTTATTTTGTATTTACCCAAAGTTGTAGTTATAGAAATGTAATATTGAAAATTTTTGAGGCCTTTTTATTTGTTTTATTGTATAATTGTGTACTTCTACATTATAAATTTATATACATTTGTTTGACAACACCACTATAGTGCCTTGGAGAGCAGGTTAAGCTGTTGGTCCCGGTTTCACTATACCAACTTGTGAAAATGTTTATAGATGGGTTATTGAGTCTATTCAAATCATCGCGACGATCTAGCCACTTGTTCGGTGTAGACTCATACCATCGGCTACGAACGAGGTGGGATTAAAACCCTTCCGCTGGGTACCCTAGGGCCGTCTAGGCGGTCTCGGGCGCCGTAAGGCACCCGTGATGATATGTATGTATGTGATTTGTTTTTTTTTTTTGTGCTGTTTGTAGTTATATTATGTGTTTTCTTCTTTACAGACTTATTACAAGCCAAGCATTTATGTGGCTGGCTTTAACCAGGTTGCATCTAATTATAAAAATGTACTCATGTTATCTGAATGGATGGTAGAGAAGCCATCAGATTTTCATGAGAATTGGTACTTGACTCCATGCCCCAAGGGTCTCCGAACCTTATTAGTTGCCACCAAGGTTGGTATTTCACAATAAATATATTCTATTTTATTTAAAAAATTTACAACACAACTTTATCTAAAAACATTAAATTGTTGAATGAGACAATCACAAAAAGTACTATACAGGGCGGAAAAATTAACAGGACACAATACTGTTTTTAAGTCAATAGAGAGACAATGTTCTTAGCAAACCATGGATTCACCGTGCGGGTGCCGGGTCCATCGAGTGGTTGAAAGGCAGAGGAATGAACTGCAGCGTTCCCGGACTTGAGACCGCAAAGTAGGTTTAAAGGCCTTTTGAACTCTCACCTATTAATGCTCTAAGTACCCGTAACAACTGCAATTGGAATTTTTAACGGAAAACTATGGCAATGGCTCAAAACTGTTCAGTTGCAGCAATCGGCAACTGTATTTAGTAAGAACAAATCCCATAGAAATTACCAGCTGCAGTTCTAAAAGATGCTGTGTGCACAGCGCCTAAATTACATAATAATACCTTTTATTGTAATTTTTTAAAAATACTAGAGACTGGCAACTTTTTGCCACATTTGACATTTCTTTACTTCAATCCCATTCACAGTTTAGATGATTCATAACTATTTAAACATTTTTTTAGGGTATCACTAGGTTGTTTAACAAATATGGATTTCTGGCATATGATTGCTTGACTGGCCTACCTGGTGGTAGCTCATGCATGAAAGGAAACAATAAATACAGTTCCTCTGTACTCGATGGAATCTTTCAGACTAAGAACAATACATTCTATGTATTGGATGTCCTGGCATGGAATGAACAGAACATGACAGATGGCGAGGTAAGTCCTGAATGATACTCCATTTATGATAACTTATTTGTCAAAATTTTAATGGTATTTTACTATGTACAATTTGATTTTTAATCGTGTAGGTTTTATTTATTTTCTTAGATTAATGGCGTCTTCGCATTACGCGAAATTTTGCCAATGTCAGTGGGTAGTTTAAAAATATTTTTTATTAATAGTGAAAGTGGGATAGTAGGATGGAAAGGACTAGGGTAGAAAACAGGAATACTATTTCTTATATATAATAACTTGGTTTCTATTTATTTATGTCAATAGTCAACATATAATAAAATAATAGTGCACGCTACAATACATATAAAACTTTTTCACAATATTTGACTTGGATTTCCTTGTTTACATTTTTTTAACATGAAAGGTATTTCTTGATAGAAATAAATAAAAAGCTGAAGTGTTCGCAAATAAATTAAAACCCCTTTCAAGATTTCATGTAATTGCAATAACATATTTATTTCAGACTGAGTTCAGACACTATTGGATTGAAACCCAAATAAAAGACTGCGAAGAAATAAAGAAAATGACCAGTCGAAATGAAATGAACTTTGTAGTATTGCCTAAAATTTCTTGTGAAACTGAGAAGTTGAATCAGTAAGTATAAAAATGTATACCTACACACACATATGAGTATGCCACTCGTATTTTTATAAATTTTGATCTTTATTTTATTTTACTTAGTTTTTTAATAAATATTGTGCGCCACTTATTCGGAATACCACCAGAGATGATGAGGTGGAGGCTGTCTAGGTAGTTATCAAGTAAATCTGTGTTTAGACATTTATTAGTGTTGCTTGACAGAAATAATAAAATTATAATTATTTTCAGGTACTTGTCACAGTTTTCATTTTTTGAAAATGATTATCCCCCTTTGGATGGGTTTTTATTCTACCACAAATATGGTCATTACCATAATGGGGAAACACCTTTGGTGGGTTGGCTTTTCCCCTATATGATACCAGAAATTCTTGGAGATGGTAAGCTTTTAAATACATTATCGTTGTTGATTTACCTTCTCCCAACTGCCTTCGTCATAGTCTTTAATACTATACTACAGAAGTTCTGCCATGACTTTGCTGTGGTTACTATAGTCGCTAATAACTATAGTCAGGGACGAATAGGATCACTTAAATTTTCAAATTAACTTACGCTAGAACTATGTATTGCAATGTGGACATTCCACATTGGTAGTTTTGGAGCTTTGATCCACAAGCAGGTTTGCATGGAAAAAAAGGAATTTTTGGATTAAACCATTCAAGAATATAATGTTTCATATTTGGCGGAAACAATAATATTCTTAAATTAAGTAAAATTTGCCTTAGGTAAAGAAAATTTACTTTAGTCACAAAAAAATTTACTTACTGTCTTTGTGCTATAGCATGGTGCGGGTGATAGTTGCCTGTAAGACGTTGACACCTGTCAGTACCACATGACTAGGGATGTGACGTTATGCAATTATTTTTTATCGCTAACGATACTCGCAGCATAAATCTAGTTCTGTTTAATATAGTCATCGTTAATAATATCGGTCACAGATTTAGATGATTAATTTAGTGACAATTCAGATGTTCCTGACTCTGATATAAATATAGATAAATAATAGGTATTTTTCTTAGCAACCTTTTAAGCAACCTTACCCTATATGCTCTGTTGTTTTATTTATTAGTAGACTTTTTAACAATAAAAATTTAACTACGCCCAATATACGTTTTTTATTATAAAAACTTCGACTATCCATCGTAGCAGTACATTCCAACACTAAATATGTCTTTGGCGTTACGTTTTACGCATAACATTTTGCTTAATTTTTCTTT
This sequence comes from Monopis laevigella, assembly GCA_947458855.1. Classification (NCBI taxonomy): domain Eukaryota; kingdom Metazoa; phylum Arthropoda; class Insecta; order Lepidoptera; family Tineidae; genus Monopis; species Monopis laevigella. The sequence continues at coordinate 18,936,871 of OX381577.1, read as the reverse complement.
CAATTTGATTTTATTTGTAGACTAGAACGTTCTGGTTGAATTAAATTAAATTTACTACAGTTATTAATGATTTAATATATTACGAATGTGGTACAGCAGAATTACTAAGTCATAATTTGAAAATCGCGTCAACTTTCAAGAGTGAAACGAAACGTTACTGAAAGTTGTCACCCGCACCATGCTACAGCGCAAATAGTATAATACTAGACATTTTTTTTTATTCAAGCATGTATTGTTTCCGCCATATATGAAACAATATATTCTTAATACAAGATTTTTTTCCGTGTGGCCACACAAGTTTGACAAAGCTGTTGATTTGTGAGCACAGTAAAATCATAGGGTAAATGTGTGTTTTTAAGTATAAAATCAATATATTTGCAGATATTAAAATAAACCCGTTATATCTAGAAGCTAAACCTCGTGATTATGAAAATCAAGCTGCCTTTATTAAAATTTTTGAAAAAAAATTAATGGCCGCCAGGGAACTGAAAAAAAATTATGTCATGAGTGTAATCGAGGAAAATAAGGGAGGGGTAAGTGAATATTTTTAATAGAGTCCGTTTTAAAAAGCTGCCCTTATATATTTTTTACTAAACCACGGCATATGTCAACACCCTTTTTACTTTACATACCGCGTGGTAATCGGTATGTAAAGTCCAAGAATGAAAACCACAGTAGAAACGAAATGTCGTGAATGTATGGGAAATGTTTGATCAGACGCTCCTCTTAAGACTATTGGTTTTCTCCACAATGCCGGCTTGAGATGCCGATTCACGCAGATTTTACAATTTAAAATAAGCGTAATATAGTAAATGTAACTATTAAAGTTAAAAATGGCGTCGAATGTACCAGCTGTCATTTGACTTTAAAAATAAAACTGGTATATTTGACGACACTTTTAACTTTAATCTTTACAATTACTTTGATGGTGCAAGTTAAGCTTAATCTATTTCTAGAAACTGGGGGTTAGTTGAAGTGCTAAACAATCGGCAAGGAAAGGACAAAGATGAATAAATATATAAATAAATATTGATTTTACAGAACAAAAGGGAAAAGCGCGCTGCAAAAATGGAAGTGGTGCCAACCGAAACAGTGGTGCAAGTCGAAAATGTGAACAAGGACGAAGACACAGAAAGCAATACTAACATGGAATTTGAGTCTACTAGCAACATAGATAACTATTCCACCACCTCGGAAATAGATGGAATGGAGGAACAGCAAACAGTAGAATCCCAGTCCCAGGAGTCAGAGCAGCTGTACAGAAGTCCAACTCCAGCTGCTGTGCCGTGGTCCTTCGTCATACAGGCCAGTCCTCCAGCACAACTACCTACCACCGCGCCAGAAGTTCTACAAGTAAAACCTTTCCAATTTACAGCGTTTTCCGATAATCTTAAGCAAGCGAAAATTGATGAAAATGGTTGCCGAGAGTATACCTTGTTTTAATTAACATATTAATAATTTGACGATCTATTTAGAACGGTTACCAATCTGTGTTCTAAATGTGTTTGTTTCTTGTCAAAGTAACTGGAAGAAAGCAAACGATTCCACGAGAACTGATAGTGAAGTCGCAGATTTTAACAGATAATGCAGCACTAGTCATGATTAAACGCCGACCGGTGCTAATACGAAATGTCGCATTGTTCATTTAAATGTAGTTTTTACATTATTTACTATAAACAATTAGCGACATCAAATCAATATTTACATTCTTGTGTATAACATAGTACTTTTAGACGGGATGACGTCACTATCAGTTCTCGTGGAATAGACTTAAGCTATTATTTTCTGAATAAAGTGGTTAGTGTTGTTATTAACAAATTATCTCCCTTAGATAATTAATATTTCGTCTTTTACAAGGGTAGTGAGAGCAAAAGTGTCACTGTGTGTGTGTACACTACTTTAAGCTTGTCTGAATCTATAGATACTACTTTGAATGTAAAAGTTTAAATGTTTGTTACTTAATAACTTCGAAATGAACTGATTTGGATAAAATTTTGATGTAAGGTCTGGTGCGATTAATAGGATACTTTTTATCCAGAAAAATTGATTAATTAGCGGATGTGACAGAAGACAAATTAACAAACTGAAGCTAGTATATTTATAAGTATGAAGGAAATAATTCATACTAAGTGACGGAATTTAATTCTTTATTCACAAATAGTGACTTAAGGAAGTGATCATAAGGAATGCCAATTAGTTGCCTTGGCCTCGAAATCTGTCTTAATTTGATTACAAAACGGCCTTTGAATTCAGTCAGAAATTTAAATTGCCAGCCCTAATATCAATATTAATTCCGTCTGCATTAATTACCTATTTATTTTTTAGGTTTAAATATTTTTATATTAGTCATTATGGGCCAAACAACTAGTTATTTTTGTTGTAAATTTTAAGTTTTTTAAGTCATAAACCTATTAAGTCTATAGAAAGCTAGCAGCTACAATGTTTGTACTTATTAATGATACTTTGACATTTGAGTATACAACCGTATACTCATAAGAGTGACAAGTAGGCCTATTACGTCGCATAACGTTAAGCTAAACTTTAACCAAAATGACGTAGTTGTCTGTCAATTTTTAAAGTCACCAGGTTTGCATTACGTCAGAATTGCGGTGTAAAGCTTAATAGCTTAGCGTTGTGCGCGTAATCACACAATACGACAGATGTTTCACTGTGTTTATGAAACTACGAATCATGATCAATTTGTCATGTTTTACTCTTTGTAACTGTAATGATTTAAGTTAATAATAGTGTCGAAAGTACTAATTATATTTTGCAGTTAGAATGACAGCTGGTCCTATTGATGCCATTTTATCTTTAGGGCTTCCGACAAAAATTAAAAAAAGTAAATTTTATTGTTGATTTCTAAAATATAGGCTAAACTAAGAAACTAATTTCATTTTTATGATAAAAAAAAAAACAGGGGGAAACCACCGACTCCGATACCGTGAGTTTCGAGTTGAGATCAAAAATGACGTCATTTCATACAAATGATATTTCCAAAGTTCAAAATAGTTATGCAGTGGTCAATTTAAACAACGGTGTTTCACATTTCGTAGTACCAAAAACACCGTTCTCGATCTCAACTCGAACGAGATCTCACGGTATCGGAGTCTGTGGTTACCCTGCTGGTTTATAAGATATTCATGTTTGAAAATTTTAATCTATTTTGTGATACGTCATTAACACGATGGCAAAGAAAACGCTTAAAAAAAAACCGAAGTTGACATGTCAATGTTACAAGCAAGTTTCTATTGGTTACCGCGGGTTACCGCGAAGTCAAAAATCAAAATTTGGGTCCGATAATGTTCTACATATATACTTATTACCATGCTGTAAGATACGTAAAAAAATACTATATTATATTACGCATTCATTTTATAAAGGCGCATATCGCACCATATTCATTTATCGAATAGAGTAGTTTTTAAGGTCTTATATTCTGTTATAGCGTGCTTGTGACATCACGCAGTTTTTTTAGATTTCACATTTCAAATATTAATATATCAAAAACCAGTTAATTATTTAAAAAATAAACGAAAATTTTATTTTTATTTAAGTCTATATTTTCGAAATAAAATATAAAATTATCATTTTTCTATTTTCGTCGGAAGCCCATTACAGAGAGTACATTTTGGTGAAACCAACCCAAGTCTATCATCCGACTGTAAGTGGGTAATCTATACCGCAGTCTATGTGTATTATATCTTATTTTGTTTACTACATACATTGTTATTTATTTATGTTGAGTATTTTATAAGTTGTTACCACTATATAAGTATGTAGAATTCTAAGTTTTCTTGTGCAAAAGTTATACATAGTTTTACAGCAATCTCATGAAAATGTAGGGAAATATAATTTTGGTCTGGTATAATTATATAGCAATATTTTTTTATCTATTTACCTTAAATCCCAAAACTATATGTAATATCTCAAAAGTAAATATTCCTTTCCAATATTAGTAAAAAAATGTCACAGTATATTTTCATGAGATTATTTTTTTTTAATAACCATATTAAATTTGTCGACAAAGAAATTAAAAATCTAATTTCCAAATTAACAGTTTTCAAATAAAACTAATAATTTATTTTAAAGTTAATTACGATATTATTAATTGTACGTACCATTACGGGTGCCTTATGGCGCCCGAGACCGCCTAGACCGGCCTCAGGGTACCCAGCGGTGGGGTTTTATTCCCACCTCGTCGTAGCGGATAGTATTCCGAGTCTACACCGAACAAGTGGTCACAGTGGACACAGCTCGTCGCGGTGTTTAGATAGACTCAATAAACAGTTTGACAAGTTGTTATAGTGAAACGGGGACTGACAACTTAACGTGCTCTCCGAGTTTTATAGTTGTGCTTACTATATATTCATATATTATATTTCTTACTATATATTGATTAACTGTTTATAGTTAACATTCATTTGTCAATACAAAATTGGACGGTATCAGTATCGAAAAAATAAGTATTGTGATTAAACGAACTTTCTTAAGTGAATTTCAAACGTAATTATATCAAGCTCCTTGTCTAAACTTAGTAGTATATGCTAGATCATCCTTGCATTGTTACAATTTTAAACAAAATAAGAGTATCAATATATTCGGAACGTATCTGCGATGTATTCATTATGTTTAAAGCATGTCGTAAACAACCCTAGAGTCTTAACTTTACTCTTATTTTCTGACATTCCTGATTTTGTTTCTGTTATTTATAACGGACCAGTCATTGTATTTTTAAATAATTCCGGGAAGAGAATAGTCGGGTCCAATTGTATATCGGGCATATCTGCCAAAATATGAATTTAAGTGTAATATTATTAGGCTGATCCTCAAATCTCTGCATGGTCGTGTTGATTAAACTAAGACTTCCAGTTTCTCCTGGCCAGAGCTAAACATTAGGCCTCTGATGATGTTCGCACATACCCACTTTGCAAAAATAAGTAAAAGATTTAATTTGAAGAATGTGGCATGAAGCAGCCATGTATTTTGAGGACTTCGAGCGGCCTTTAAAAGCAATCATATTCTTTTATTCATTTTATCTTTTTTGTCTGGAAACCAATTTTTCCGTTTTCACATCAGTCTTGTTTTTTTTTCACCAAAATCTTAACTCTGAGTAGCCCTAATTTTTTCGGGATATTTTTTCCAAAGAGAAGCTCGGTCTTTTCGCTTTTAACAGCCTCTGAAACCACTTTTGAGGTTCCTGATAAAGATCTATTTACATATCACGGTACCTGCACACTGCACTACTACTGCACAGTACCGTAGTCACGGTTGCAGCAATGTGTCACCAGTGAATACACAATGGTGTATGCTTCGTACTCTGTACGAAGATTATTACGGACTCGGTGACTGTCATAATGCCTCGTTCATTAAATACGCGTTTCACTATGATTGCAAAAAGCAGCAGTATCAAACTTTTTTTTATTACTATACACTTTGGTACAATTTCAATAAGTTTTTCGTCGTTAACCACAAACAATGTTTTACCCGAATGTTAAATCAGTTTTATATATTTCTGCAGTTTTCTTGCATCCCTAAGTTGTTCCACATTTTTTCCATGTTTATGTTGCCCTCAGCACGTTGGTCAGTGTTTTTTTACTATTATGGAAATGACCTTACCAGACAACATTGGACAATGAATTCATCTTTTATCTCTTTTAAAGAGCATTCCTACATCGCTGCTGATATTTCAAGTTTAATAATAGTAGCTGGTGCTGCGAAATTACTCTCGAGTAGGATTTTTTTTTGTTTTGTTTGCCACGTCCCTTTGTCATAATTTTGGCATTTGGAATGTATAGACTTTCCAGTTATTTCCTTTTTCCTCTGTATTAATTAAATATTTAATTGTTTTTTTCTGATAAAACTACAGATTTAAAATATTATCTTGGCAGAAAAAAAGCTCTATTATCAGTTAGTAATTTATGGCCTTATTCATAAAAACTTATTGAAGCCTTGAAGAACACTTTAGTTATAGAATGTTTTGTCTCTTTTATACATATTCATTTTAATTGCTAAATAAAAGAGACAAAACCTTCTATAACTAAAGTGTTCTTGAAGGACTCAATAAGTTTTTATGAATAAGGCCATTAGTGTATTTTATTTTCAAAATACACTAATGGCCTTATTCAAATTAGGAGATCAATTGGACTTGAGGGAGTTAATATTGTTACACTTTCCTTCACTTGATTTTATATATAACATTTTAATTGTATCTATATAAAAACTTAAAAATAACACAGTGACAGTGCGTGCGTAAAAAATGTAATAAAGTTCTCATAGATGCGTTCCGAATCGAATGCTGATTTTTTCTTTTTTTTTACGGCTGAGTACGATCTGGCGTAGACTACAAAGTTAAAACGAATCGAACAAGAAGAGAATATAAGTGCAACTTTCAAATTTAATCATTAATTCTTTAATATTATGGATTATTGTAGTGTAAATCAGTGTTCATTAATAATGTAGAATTAGATCAAGTCAATGTTTTTTCGATTTTTGTTGGGAATGGTAAGGTGGGCGACAAGGTGAAGTTGACCTGTCCACGTATACCAGTATTAACTCAGTAGAAAATAGTAATGCATAAAATATTTCTGATTCAGTAGTGAAATATATTAATGTTGTATTTTACTCATTATTAATAGTGAATTAATCTTCTTTAATGTTTGACAATTGTCATTTATTGTTACATAATCAAAAACTTTGAATTGTTAAAAAAATGACTGACCTAAAATTAGGCAGATAACTGATCTATGTAGTGTAGAGTGCATGAAGTACATTAACAACTACTTATTTAAAAATTATTGAAAAAACCGTCAAGTGAGATAATGCGGTTACGAAACGGGTAGTCGATTTGACTATAAAGCAGCGAGCATATTAAGATACATATACTCGTAATGTAAATTCGTCTTTGTAGCTCATTTTGTAACTGCTATTTAGCCAGCTTAGTGAGAGCGATCAATGTTCTTAAACAACAATATATTGATCGACTGCATACATGAACGTTTTAGGTCTGCTTACCATCAGGTAGCTGTCTTGTCGAAAAGTTATAGATAGTCATAAAAAACCTGTACCTGCTCGAATATACCATGAAAATATTTGAGGATGCTGGGGATTGATTTAGGAATGAGGATGTATAAAGTCAGCCAAGAAAGTGGTCCATCAAGTTTGACAAAACTAACCGTGTCATCAAAATGTCGTAAACGTAGCATTAACTGTATAAATGTTCTTCTTCAAGAGTTCTTTAAGCTAAGCGAGAATCACTGCTTAAGCCATCATAGCAGTCACCACCGACTATCCAGTATCCGATTACTGGATACTATACCTATATATTCGACGGGAATGTAGTTTATTTGTATTGCCATTGTCATTACCATTGAAGCAAATAGAAGCCACCCTGCAAACATTTGAATCGTAATGGCTTTCCAAAATTGACATCATTCAATTGCGTTTTGTTTCATCAAGTGTATGACAAATATCGAAAAGAAATAAAATATATTATTTTCTTTAAATTTATTAAAATGTTCATCACAATGTTCAATTCTTCTGTAATATTCTACTTAAAAATAATTGTAATTTGAATAAGGACCCATAGAAGTAGTTCGTGATTTTATTTATCGTAGTAGGAAATCTCGAACAAAACGTAATTTGTGATGAATTAGAACGCACTCAGTTGCTTGGCTACAGTTTTTATAAATAGTTATGTCAGATTATTATTATTAATTAATGTTACAAATAAAATACAAAATAGTTGGTCTTTTAAACAATCGAATCCAAAACAATTTCCTACAAAACAGGATTCTGCATTATTATGTCTATAATACAACTGTCACCTTGTTCTGCTTTTATTACACATTTTGTCTTTACTATTTTGTAATTAGTTTGTAACAAAGACATGATATTGATGCCGACTGGATAAGAGTTTGAGTTGAGACCTGCTTCATTTGACGTTTTAAAATGGCAATGAATATCATTCTCAACTGTCAATAAGGTTACGCGATCGCTCTAATCTGTATGAACATATAGTTCGTTCAATGGGATTCATTTAAAATGATAATGGATTTCCATTATCATGCGATACACAATGTTTTGATGTTCATTAATGGACTTCAAATGTCAAAATTAACCCCATTACCATTGCAGTTACGCGATAGGCCAACTGGTGTTGGCGTTTTCTATTCATGGACTGTATAATCTATTTACCATCTCAGGGATATACATGTTGACATCCAATAAAAATAAAAAAAATGCAAGGGAAAACCAACCGTATTATTTTATATCGTGTAAATAAACTTCAACTATAGGACAAGACCACATTTTTGGCCGACTATACCTAAACAAAAGACCTTATAGGGGTCGAACTGTCTTGCTTGAGTTAACTGGATATTAGCTCCAACCCCTTATTGTGGCTGGAGCTAGCATTATTAGAGTCGCAGAACGAAGGCATATCTGCCTTTTATATCTATTTGACTGGCTGTATAATGGCTGATTAACTGCATGCATCTTCTATAGTATATATCGACTGGTCTATAAATTTAAGATTTGTATTTAAAGTTAGATCTTCGTGCACTCTAAATTAATTAGCATTTAAGTCAATGTGATGTTAGACTTGTTGTCTATAATATAATAATTTAATAAAATTATCAATAAATTATTTTTCTTTTACTTTTTATACCAGGTCTTGAGCCTTAGATTTGACGGTAAATGTAGAATCGCGGTACACACTATGGGCTCTGCAGTTGTGTTGACGCCCATACAACGTATGTTTAATATTACAACCTCGCTGTTAGCCGTCAATTATTATTTTTATGTTGGTATTTATTCGCAAAAATCTTTCGTTGGAACCCGGGTCTCATATACGCAAAAACATTCGTGCGAACCTTTTCCAAACGGGCGAATGTATTGTAAAAACACGTACCTACCTACACGTATAGCGCGCACACTGTCCTACTGTTTTGGGTTCACGTATACTTGCGAAAGTAAGGGACCTGGCTAATAAATATTTTTCATTATTAATAAAGTATTAAAAAAGGTTTATTTTTCTGTTAAAAAAAGCCTAATCTATACTAATATTAAGCTGAAGAGTTTGTTTGAACGCAAGAAAAAATCTTTTAGGGGCTATATGCTACATAATATCACGGTATGACCAATAGGAGCGGAGTAACAATGAAAAATTTTGCAAAACGGGGAAAAATATTCCTCTTGAGAGAGTACGCTGCGTAAACGGTTAATGTTACCCATACGAAGTTGCACGGATCACATATTATTTTAATTCTGCGACAACAGTAGTGGAGAAATACTGGAAATGCGAAAGCTTATTTTGTATGGACATATTGATGAATAAATAGTATATTTCATTACGAGTGCGGAAAGCCTGCCATTGAAAACAGTTCCGACAAATGTCTACCCGAGCCGAGGCGCAGGTGAGGGTTAACAGTCGGAACAAGTTGAAAAAACTTTTTAATACAGTTGCTCAAAAAGAGGCGTATTGCAGGGACGTATAGCGTTCGGGATGTGGGCTATTACATTCTCGAGCTTTTTTTTTACCTTTTCCGAACTCGTGTCGCGTTCTCTTTCCCAACTGTCAAAATAATGTCTATTAAAAAGAAAAAAACCAACCACGAAGTTCTTACTAAAAAAAAATAAATGAAGTTTTTAGGATTTATGCAAATATTTCTAAAAAGAACCTACTAATTTGTTTCAATATCAGATTTAATGATTTGATTCAATGAGTTAGGTTAGATTTCATTTCATCTCATTGAATTTCATTTTTATTTCATATCAATAAAAAAAATCTACTGAAGACTTGGCTGTATGGGCATAGTTCCCTTTGCCTACCCAAAATGTGTGAAGAAAACAAAAAAAAATCTCTGCTTATATTCTTTTACGGTTGGCGCCATTTTCCTGATTTTTTTTTGCGAGTTTAGTTGTGTTTTTATTAAATTGCTTCATTTTTTCGCAACTGTATTAAAAGTGTTAGGTGTTGCCTCCGAATACCATCGGCGAAATGAGGATGGGTTAATCCCTCCGCTGGGACCCTGAGGCCGTTTAAACGGTTCTCGGGAGCCAAATAGGCACCCGTGATGGTATTTATTTTATTTATTTATTTTATTAAAAATAGTTGCCATGTTCAGTACACGTGCGGAACCGTCTTTGCACTTATTCCGACTGTCAACCCTCACCTTCGGCTGCGCCTCGGCTCGGGTAGATATTTGTCGGAACTCTTTGCTATGACTGGCTTTCCGCACTCGTAATGAAATATACTATTAAAATAGTGATGTGAAGAGACCTTTTTGGTTACTGCTCCGCTCATAATAGTCATAACGTGATGTTATATAACTTAATTATTAGCGAATCCAGGGGAAGTATTTCAGGGTTTTTTGCTCATCAATGAAAAATAAAGAAGTAAATTAAAGATGTGAACACACGCGGGGACATTGTTATTTCTGATGTTTTTTTTGCTTATCAAATATTGTAAATCGAATATTTATCTCGTGCCCTAGAGGAAGTTCATCATATACAGCTGTTTGGATTTTAAGAGTCCCTTTTAAAATAAGTATTTAAATACATAACATAAAAAGAAGTGATTTATGAGATGATGAAGCAAATTCAGAATTTTTCATAGGTCAACAGACTAAGAGCGAGTACCAAGAATATAGGACACTGGTTATCTCTGTTACTAGCGCACTATTTTACTATCAAACCGCTTGGCGAGCGAGCGCGATTGCAGTATTTTTGTGCGCGAGTGACAAGAGATGGTATGGTATGGTCAATGTACTTTTAATCTTTTTCCGATATAACAATTGCTATATAGGTACAGAGTCGACCCCAAGATTGGCATCAATCTGTATGCCGATCTTGGAGTCTTTATAGTTATGAAAAGTTGCAATTAGATGACAGTATTTAACGGTGGGTAATAAATATTGGCAATAGTGGGGACAAATATTTGCGGCTTCTTATTATAGCTGAATAAATAAATTGCCTATAAATTCGCCATGAAAATATTCCCTTTTAATTAGATAGGAAAAATAAATGAGTACTTATTTATTCTACATACACGTACCGGGTTATTCCCAGTTGTCACCACCCGCTCCGTTCCTACTAACAACAACTGGGGAAAAAAATCCCAGTTGCTAGTAGGTAGTTAGGGGTGGCACTAAAACGTTCCCAGTTGTCGTCACCACTAAAATTTATTAAGATAAAGTCTAGTTTAATGTTTTGATTTTGTTTAAGTTAAACTAATAAGACTTAAATAGAATAAAAAAATTAAATGAAGTGAATTGAAAAAAAAAACACTTTCAAGAAACATACTAGAAATATTTTATCAGCTTACCATCAAATTGGAGTGTAAATTAAAGTGTATTATTATTAGGTTGTGTGAAGTAGGTATAGTGGAGTAACTGTAGAACAAATGAATGTGTTCTAAAATGGAGTGAAGTGAACTGAAGTAAGAAAATGAAATAAAATATAATGGAGTGAAGTGAAATAAAAGGAGGAGCGTAATAAAATAATATAGTTAATTAAATTGCAGTAAATTGAGTTTAGATAGTGTATTTGGATGTTATGTGAAGTGTAGTGTGGTATAACTGGGAATAACCCCACGTACCTACCTACCTTCATATTATTAATATACTGTAACGAAGATTGTACTTACCATTAGGTAATTGATGTGGTTACGAAACAGGCGGCGACAGAATAACGATTCTAATTTAAATAGCCTTGCTTCTTTATCGTTAAATTTACGCTTCGTAACAGCCTCTTGAAGGGAGACTACTATCCCAATAAAAAATAGATTCAATAGTAAAACCGGTGAACCCACAGACTTAATATTTATCATAACTCACTTACTTGACGGTACCTACCTATGTATTATATTGCTCGTCGTTATTAAATTGTATTAATATTTATTATTTTCTATGTCCTCTTTTATATGAAATTCTCTTGAATAGGGAATAGGTAGGAACCTATCTGTGTTTTACAATTCTTTATGATTATTTCACATAAATCTGTATTTTCCTAAAAACTAGAGTTTTGTATTGTTTACAATATAATATAATTTACAATTTATACAAAGGCGTAATTTTTCGACTTTTAAAAATAATATTTCTTCAATGATTTCCACAGTAATACACATGTATAAGCCTTAAAGACATATTTTTTCCAGCTATGGGAGGACTAGAAATGACCAGACCAAGAAAGAACATTAATACAAATGTTTTATTCATATAAAGTTTATATAACATTTTGTAATAATACCCTCATTTTCAGTTTAAAGAATCCTGTGCTAGAAGGGACCCGCTCTTTCAAAACATGTGAGCGTGCGTGTGTGAGTGAGTGTGTGTGTGTGTAGTGGTGGGTGTGTATGCGTGTGTGTGGGCATACCTACAAACTTACGTTTTAAAACAAAACAAGTTTAAAACAAAGAATTAAAATTAAGCAATGTTTTCAGATAAAAAGAACGTGTAACAAAAATTACCTACTAGCATTTTACAGGGTGTTTTACTGTTTGATAGGTATGTTTGTATGAACAACTTTCACGATGGGTCTAACTCTGTCATAAAATGAGTATCTGTTTGGCATCGTCAATCGTCTCATCTCCAGGGAACTGTACCCCTAGTGTGAGTTTCCAACTATTACTTTGCTTTTAAGTTAACTAAAATTTGTATGGAAAATAGTTAAGTGTTCCAAGCGGAAATTTTGAGAACTGAAAATGCGAGCGTGTGATTGGTCAAAATGTTAACGCAGTAGTAAAGTTAACGCGAAAGTAAATGTTTAAAAAACTCACACAGACTGTCGTCAGGGTTGGAAATCCGCGTAACTGCTTAAATACAAGTTATTTTTTTACTGAAATATCAAAACCATGTTTGTTTGGATAATAAATAATTCAATTTGGTATGTTTTTTTTATAACCTATATACATAATAAATTATGTGAGAACTTCTACCAAAAATAACCCATAAAGCCTCTAATCTAGGAAAGAATATGTGCCTTAAATTTAAATTCATGCTTTATCTAGGTGCTTGGCCAAACGCCAAAATTTTACCAAGAAAAAGAAATTGCTTAGGTATTTGAATTATATGAAAAGAAATGACGAACGATGATGTATAAGAGATACTCACTGCCCAGTCATCTTTCTATTCATCACTATATTTTCTTTTTATGTAACAAAATAAAAGTTAAAGGAATATTAGGAACTTAGTGTATCATTTTTATTACGTAAGTGACGTCAATTTAAAAAAATTGTAATGTAGTTTTCCAAGTAAAAAAAATAAAAATTTAAATTATTATTATTGTTTGTAATCTTAGAATTCCCTTATTCATAAAAATTAAGATCGTTTTAATCTTTATCTTTTTTCTGTCAAAGTTCATTTTTATTGGTATGAACGACGAGACGAAACACCATTTTATTTATTTATTTAAGTATGATACTCACGACAAGATGTAGCCATTACATTGTTGTAATAGGCTTAAGGTACACAAATTGAGCTAACATCTGGACTACATCTTACTCTTGTGAGTATACGATATAATATTTGAATATTTTAGAATAAAAAACTTTATATAAAGAAAGAAATAATCAAAACTAAACATGCAATTAATTCAAGCAAACAAACGTACATTATGAATAATAAAACACAATTAAACAAAAACTAATCTATATAAAATAAATCAAAGTCAATAAGTACATCGAACAAATTTCATTAAACCATAGTGGTAATAATAAATAACTTAGAGAATATCTTGTAATGATCTTTTTAAATGTAGAAGGCTAGAGTCAAAGATATCAATGTCCCTGTGCCTGCTACTTACCTCATTATACAACCGACACATTCTAACTAAAGGGTTAAAATACGATGTATTATTTTTATACACCTGAAATGTGAACGTACTAGGAAGACGACTTTTATGTCGTGTGTTAAAGTTAATCATTGCCAACAAGTTGAATCTATGCTACTGTGGATTATTTTATGAAGGCATACAAGGTCGTACCTTTTAGGACGATCTTCTAGTGAAATCATTCGAAACCAGACTAATCGGTCATCGTAGCTGGATAATTTACGACCAAGGTTACACCGGTACAACAAAATTTTTAAGTAGCGCCTTTGAACACGTTCTACACTGTCGATATAAGTCCTGTAAAACGGCGATCAAATGGGACACGTATACTCCAGCACTGAACGAACCAAACTGCAAAAGATTGTTGTCTAAATGTTAATTGTTCATCAAATATAAAGCCAAGGTACAAGGTACAGTCTGCTTACGTTACAAACTTCACCATCAACAGTGTAGTTATGATCAATTCGTTGAACTTTTCTAGTAAATGATATGAAGTAACATTTATCAGCATTAAGAGACATCCTATTAATTTTGGATCATGTTACCAAAGTATTGAGATAAAAGGGATCTTCGCAACTTCAGACAGCCAATAATTTCAGAAACTAATGAAAATATTTTAAGATCATCATCATAAAGAAGCTGGACATTCCAGTTTAGGGATAAGGTCATTTATAAACACGACAAATAACAGTGGACCAAGGTGGGATCCCTGAGGAACATCGGAAGTAATCTCTACAGTGGAAGAGACGTAACCCTTAACCGCAACAAGTTGACTTCTATTTGACAAGACGTATGAGCGAACCCAACGCAGAAGGCTGCCATGTATTCCATAGACACCAATCTTCTCAATAAGCAGAGCATGATTAACCTTGCTAAAATCTGTGTAAATGGAATCAACTTGACCTCCGTTTGCAAAAGAGTTACAAATATAGTTTTTATACTAGAGAAGATAGTAGATTTCTGATAGTAGACTTATATTATTATATATTATTAAACTAAAACACTCTATATTTTTTAGTTTAAGTATATTGTTGTAATATTTTTTGATTCTTCAAGGAAAGGTGCGGAGCACAGCAATAATATACTATATTATATTTTATATACTTCTTTTATTTACTTTACTTTTTATTACACTTTTATTAACTCTCCGGAGTCGCGTTCGTAAACTAACACTTTAACACTGGGTAATGTCACAACACTATGTTGTACACGTATGTTGGGTTATTGAGTCTATCCAAAA
This sequence comes from Monopis laevigella, assembly GCA_947458855.1. Taxonomy (NCBI): domain Eukaryota; kingdom Metazoa; phylum Arthropoda; class Insecta; order Lepidoptera; family Tineidae; genus Monopis; species Monopis laevigella. The sequence goes on along the minus strand of OX381577.1, from coordinate 18,921,801 downwards.
CATCGCGACGAGCTAGCCACTTGTTCGGTGTAGACTCATACCATCGGCTACAACGAGGTGGGATTAAAACCCCTCCGCTGGGTACCCTGGGGCCGTCTAGGCGGTCTCGGGCGCCGTAAGGCACCCGTGATGATATACATACATACATACACTATGTTGTCTAATCATCTCTTGTTGTCTAAGGATTTTTCAATATTTTTATCGCACTCTGACATTACCAAGCGTTAAAGTGTTAGTTTCCGAACACGACCCGGGAGACATTAATAACGGACAGACCGCTTAGAGAGTACACACAGATTACTTAGGGGCTGTTCCAAAATTCAAATATTATAATCCGTGCGATTTTTCGAAAAAAAGAATGAGATGGAATGTACACAATTTACATATCTCCGTCTCTTTTATTTTCTCGACAGATCCGCAGGTTAATTATTACCCCATAACATATTATGTTCCAAAACGGGGTAATAATATAAACAAAGCAGACTAAAAATAGACACATACAAAGCAGACTAAAAATAAAGGAATAGATACATATAAACTAAACATACTGATATTGGATTTAAACGATAAAGAACCAGCACTAAATACCTCTTATTCATAAGACTAAATGGTTTTATTTTAATTATTTACTATTAATTATTATTGTTAATTATTATGGATGCTCAGTTATGAAATTTTGGCAGATCGCTATCGTGATCGATTATAATTGTAGTTTTCATAGCCCTTATTGCATTGGGATTAAGAGTATTGACAATTCAATTGCATTGACAGATCGCTATCGCTTTCGCCGTTTTATAATTAGGCCCTAGCGGCCATATTTTGTTTCATATAACGGAACCGTTAGCATGTCAAAATAACGAAATACTATTAAAATTACATAAAACAATTAGCAACAAGGAAAACTAAAAAAGTAGGGCACTCTTGCACCCTTGTATTAGGTAAAGGTTCTTTTGGTTTGAAAGTTTTTAGCATTCCCTATCATAGCCATTGTACCTACATAAAGGATTTAGATATTTTGAACATTTTAACGTTACCTTTAAAAGAAACAGAATATGGCCTCTAGAATAATAATAATAATATGGTTGCAACAGCCTCACCTGTTTGATATTTCGATTTAAAAAAAATTAAGAAATAAAAAGCATATCATGTATTCAGTGCTATGTTAAAATAAATAAATAACAAAAAGCTATTTATTATTTTTCATATTATTATGTTGATTTTAGCGAGTATGAGTAAAATGAATATACAGGGTAATTGTATTGTAAAGGTTGTAATATGGGGCTTTGGGCTAATATGAGGCTCCACGGATCAAATGGAACAATTTTTCGCATGGAACTACGAGTACCTATGTATCGCAAATGAAAATTACTTTTGGCTTTCCCATATATTTTTTTTCATTTGCGACACGTGGTTCAATGGGTAATAGTTTTTCGTTTTCATCAGTAGAACCCAATATTAGCCCAAAGTACAACCTTTCAATGTCACCATGTATATGATTTCTATTTTACAAGGTGTATTATAGCACTACATATTATTCATACTTCCATTTGTAATACCTAACCTATACTAAAACATATTATTCTACCTACAAAAAAAGTTTAAAATATTTTTTTTTTTAGATTTCTCCATGTAATTTGTATTCACAGCAATGTCTATAAATCAGGGTGGCTTTATTGTGGGTTTAAGTAAATTACCCAATTTAGTTAAGAAGGTTTCCATGAAATGTCTTCGCATATCCACGAATAGCCGGTTTCACTAATATAATCACACTTCTTATTTATTTAAAACTTTTTATTGCACTAATACAAGGGCGGAATAAATGCCTATAGTAACATTTTATACAGTTTATATTTATATAGATTTTTTTTATATATCTGGGTAGTGCATTTACTACGGATGGTAGATATGAAAAATACATTAAGAAGAGCGTCTGATGAGGGTCTTTGATGCTGATTCAAGTGCAAAGTATTCCCTCTCCTCGAGCATGACGGTAAGCCAGTAATGCTACCATACATAAAAATAAAATAATTAAAATGATTTATTTCCTTTTACTTAAAATTAAAAAGATTTATTATGGTGGGGTGCACATTTTTTTATATTTATTAAAGAGAAAATAAACAATGATTGTACGTTTTCCTTTTTTTAATTTTCTTAATCTAATCATAAATAATTTATTTGTGAACAAAAGAAAATGTGCAAGCACGGATGTTACAATTTGCGGTCGTTTTTGTTTTACCTTACGGTATACAAATATTCGGTAGGTACACAATTTATACAATTAAACAGTAGTAACACAGCTTATACTATTGCTATTACTCAATTTATACTATTAGGCAGGTACACAATATAGACAATTACACAGTAAGTACACAATTTATACTATTAGTTAGGTACACAATTTATACTATTTCACAATTTATACTATTAGGTAGATACACAATTTATGCAATTACACAGTAGATAATAATAATTTATACATACACACAAACACTTTATTTATTACAAATACATTTATTAAATTTTCAATTGTCCTTAAGTTAATTATTATTATGTAAATATTATATTCTCTAAATATTAATTTATATTATAATAGCATTTATTAATTAAAAATTCTTTCAGTGCCCTTTTGAAGTCGTTAATGCTATGAATTTCCCTTATTTCGTTAGGTACCTTATTATAAATTTGTGGGCCATACCAAAAATGCTTTTACTGTACAATCCAGTATTGGACTGTTCAGGACTAATTTTATTTTTAATGCGGGCGCTGTTATATTTAATAAATAAATCCAAATTACACTTGACAAACATGGCTACTTCTAAAATATATATTGAGGGAACAGTAAAAAAATTTAAGGATATGAAATGGGGCTCTAATGCACTTTTTTTTGAGGTTTAAAAACACTTTCTCTTTCAGTCGAATTTCCCCATTTCTGTCTTGATATTTTATAGAAATTATTTTAATACAATGCTTGTCCCGACACTATTGTATGGGAGCCAGGCTTTGGTATGTCAGGAAAAGGACGAAAGTAGAATTTTATTAATGCAGTAGAAATACGCTCATAACGAAGAATGCCCGATTGCTGGTATGGGCATGTAGAAAGAATGAGTGATGAAAGAATGACAAACCAGTTCTATAAAAGTAATAAGGTGAAGAGTAAACGTGTCGACATGCCGCGGCCGGCGCGTGTATGAGATAAGTTAAGACTGTGGACAAGACAAAAGAAGTATGTAGAGATAGAAATATGCTCGGTTGGTCTGCGTCCTCAGTACCAGGACCTTAATTATTTTTAACTTGGTTAACTGGAATCGTAATCACATCGTAATAGAATCATGTTCGCTATTTTTTGACAGTTTCCATGAGCGATTGATTATCAGAATACGTAATGTACTCCCCCAATCCCTTCGCTGTACCCTGAGGCTGTTTACGATATGATTATGAAACGTTTGAACTAAAGAGAATCGAGGCCCTGGTATAAAGATATATAAATACGTTTATATTGAAACATTGGTCTAGTGGTTACGATGAAGGTGAAGTATTTAGAGATCTTGGGTATGATTCCCAGTTATGCCAATTCTGTAGGTACAATTTTTCTGTAGATTATTTTTTATTATCCCTAGTTGGAGCAAATTTTTTACCATATTTTTATTTTGTTATTGGAGCACGCCAAGTGATTTCCCTAATGTTAAGCAGACCTATAAAGTCCACGAATGGGTTTGAATAATACATTGCTGTGGTCGTGGTTAATCACTCCCAGGGTTAGTAGCGGGTTAAAGGATGCCCGGACAAAACGGATCAAAAAAGGTCCATTTTATTTTTTTCGCAGCAGCTTTATCGTCAACTATTTGATTTAGGACTGCATCCTTAAATGAGACTACCACTTCGATAATAAATTATTCGATGCAGTTAGCTATTCAACCGGTGAACCCATAGAATGAAACCGAAACATGACTTGAAGGTCTTTATGGCCAGTGGTAACGAAATCGGTCGGTCGGGTAACCGATGTTATAAGTACATACAGACCTTTAGTTTGTGGCTTATGTAGGCAAGCCGCAAGGCAAGATACGTCAGAATTAAGAAGGCAATTATTAGCCCCCCACTGTAATACTCTTATATACTAAAACCAAACCCGGAAGGCTCGTAAATAGCGGACTTTAGGCGACCAATTTGGATTCCCTCTCTTAAAATTGTATTATAATTTTGTAGTATAAGATCGCCTATCTTTAATATTTCTAACTCTAGTAACATCTTAGTAAAAGGCTCATCTCTAAGATCAGTAAGTAAAGTTTAAAAACATAAATCTATAGCATGTAGTTTCTTCAAAACCTATTCAAATTCTATTGAAGAAGCTGAATGAACTATTTTAATAAAACTTTTAGTTTTGCATTCGAGTTGTGAGATACAACCTGCACATTTATTATGTGAAAGAAAACTTTAATGTAGAGGACGTACAATGTTCGAACTTGTTTTGTATGAATACCACAGTTAGGTAAGTTTTACTACATATTCAATTTATAAAAGAAGTGCATTGGTGCATAAAATACGCGCAATATACCTAGGGTACTGTGACCGAAGGTATGCTTTCTAATTCCTTCATTTAACGTATCCAATTTTATCCAAGAACTCTACTTTCTTCATATAACAAAATAAATCAGATATTATTTATTTTGCTCTTTTTTGGCCCTGCACATAGACCTAAAACTGACTGAGGATAGTGTCACTCGATTAATCCAAGCACCTCATCACAGGTAATGATATACACCTTGCCATTGACTGTACAGCTCGTGATGAGGTTCTTGGATTACCATGCACTCTATGCCTTTGTCTTTAAAAACGTATGCTTCACTTACATCTGCCCCCCCCACAACGACCGCCACAGTAGTTGCTTCCTTTTCCACTTATATTATAAATGAAAAAGTATGTTTTACTCAATCAATATGTTCAACAAGCGAGATTTTTAACACCGGATGAGGCCGCCCCTTTATTGTTGGCCACTCTGGGCAATGACCCGTTTGGCCCATACGTAAATATACCACTGGATGGGGCCGTGGGCTAAGGCCGAACATGTTCGTTGCCGGCATATCATAATATGTATTAGTAAATAATAAATACCATCACGGTTGCCTTTTTAGCTCCCGAGAACCGTTTGAACGGCCTCTTGGTACCCAGCGGAAGGATTAACCCGTCCTCATTTCGCCGATGGTATACGGAGGCAACATCTAACAAGTGGCGAGCTTGTTGCGGTGTTTAAGATAGTATAGCCTCGTTGTATAAAGCGGTCACTTATCCCAGGCCCGGCCTTTTTATCATCTACTTAACCATGTTATCAGTTGATGCTTTTTTGTAATATTATATACCTATAAAAATAATTAATTATTATATATTTTTTTTTGAAAATGAGACAATGGGCGTACCCTACGCGCATTGTCTCATTTTCCCCAAGGATACTAGCGGCGTTATCTCGTTGGATAGCAATACTGATCCTCTGAACCAGGTATTCCTTGCTCAAAGGATCACCAGTTGCTATTTTAATTTTTCTACCCAGATCACGGATAAATTTTCTAGCATCCTCGGACCACGGACCCATTGTCTCAACGGAAAATGCCAAAAATATATGCGAGTTCAGGACCTCTGCGTACTTATTGCGCTTTATTTGTACTGCTTGTTCAGCTGCAGCTCCCGGACGTTTAGAAGAAGACGACAGATGACTCCGACAAAGTGTGTCCACGCAGGTAGCATCCCAGACCAAAGCACGACCACATTTGTATGGTATAATAGTCATACCGTCAGGTCTTTTCTAAGGGTTCAAGAACAGAAGGAATGTTTGCTTTTGATAAGGACTTACAAATAATATCGTTGATGTTATGGTGTCTTGAAAAACTACCATCACTTTTCTGACACGAAAGGCCATGATGACCTTGAGAGTCAACTGTGTCGCCGCAAATATTATTTAAATTCTGCAACAAAAAGTTATTAGGTATTATTGCAATATTTACAGTGTTCCTTCGGGGCACTATCAAACAATTGAAGATACATATATTTTGTAATTAAACCCTCGTTGGTACTCATCGGGATTTAAACCTGTGACCTAATGGTCTAACCAACTCGGCCATGGTGGCCGAGTTAGGTTACAAAATGTATTGAATATCTTGAATAAAATATATATATGTATTTAAATAAAATAAAAAAAAGTATAAAAAGTAAGAAAAATTAAAACTAAAATAAACCTAATCGTATAACCAAAAAGGGTAGGAAGTAAAATAAGACGGCTTAAAATAATAGGTCACTGTCATAAGGTTTTCACGGCGTTTCTGCGCTGTATAGCCATGCTGACCCTCTGTACAAAATAATGGTGAGCCAGCTTGTCGCTATATTTATTATAAAGAAGGCGTGAAATATGTGTTGCGAGGTGTTTAGAATCAGGGCCCCAAGCTCTAAAAGCAAAGGCAGAAAATTCATAATGAACTTTAAGATGTTTATATTTATTATGTTTTGTCGCTTCAGCCTTAGCAGCTGCAGAACAAACTTTGGTAGATGATAGTTGCAAATGGATTGGAGCAAGAGTGTCCAAATATGTTGAATCCCAAATCAGGGCTCTACCGCGCGCCCAAGGTATTAAGTCATACCGTCTGTTTTTTTCCCATCTTCTAGGGAAAGACCGGTAGGTTCTAAGACGTTAGGTAAATCAGCGGAGACGAGAGCCCCCTATAAGATGTTATTTAAAGCAGCATGCCCAAACTTTTGGAGCATGAGAGCCCATGATGACCAAACTCGTCGACCCTTTCTACACAAACACAATTGTGAGGTTGAAAAATTTTGGCACCAACGCGAAGACCGAATCGTATTCTTATTTTCTAAAAGTATACCTAGTTGTGGAGAGGGATATGTCTGAAGTCATGCACCAGACTCACGCCCAGAGCATGCTAATAAACGAACATGATCTAAAATTGAACCACAATTCAAAAAATGATCATGGGTTAGTTTGATTATTGGAGTATCCCAAGCTTTCTGTGAGTACCAATAACACTAAGTTATTGGTAAATCTGTATGATTGCAAATATGCCGCCAAGAATCGATAGCTTCAGTCATGTCTACAATCTCGACGTCACCGATAGACGGGTATAGAATAGAACCGATGAGATTACTAGAACCATGAACTGAAAAACGTTTGATTAAAAATAAGTCTGATCAAAAATTTAAGACATACGACCCCTATTACCCGATGATAATAGAGAATTTTGTTAGTGAAAAAATAACTACATCGGTTTTTGAGTTTATACATTTCAAAGAAAAATCCGAAACTTTTCTTATTAGGTATTATATATTAGTGTAGATAGTGAGAAAACGAACAATTATAAAATAAGTATTATAGAACTATAATAGTTCTATTATATTATACTCTTATATGTAGTTAGTTTTCAATTTAATAAAAGTAATTTAGTATTTCGGGTGTAACAAAGACCTAAACTAAACGGTTTACGGTATATGGATTCTTTTCATTGTTGTATAACATGAACATTTGTTTTTATGTTTTATACTTATGGCAACATCATTTGTTTGCCTCTTTACCGTTCACAGGTGTTGTTTTGCCCCAATTTTCTTTTGAAACGTCCCTAACAATTTATTTTTTTCTTCGTAATTCGTAATGCACCGTTCTAAGCCCAAGCTTATATCAAAGTAAACTAGGCTGTAATTTAAACTGATACTGGGTGTTTATTCCTAGTAGAAAATAACTAGTAACGTGTGCTCCGAGGCATTATTATAGTAGTTTGTCAATCAAATGTACATTTTTTTTTCACTCATTGGTTCACTCACCTTCATACCGGGGACCTAATAAAAATTTAAGTTTTTAACGATCTCGGCACCACGTATATTCCTCGTATATTGTATCTACTACATAACCATTTATTGTAAGACTAGGTAGTTAAGTGGTTTCATTACCCTTTCAATCATTATTTATTTATTTTACAGGAAAACTAACGAGTTACATTAGTTAAAAAAAATCAAATACATTTGTATTTATTGTTCATATTCATAACCACAATGTTAGAAACGATAACAATAAAAACTACAACATAACTGAAATTATCTTGATATAAATAACTAATCTTAACTACCTAACAAAACTAACTTTCCCTGATTGAGTATGATATAATTATATAATAAGCCCCTCTCAGCCCCCCTCCGATAAATCAATCTGCGAGTAACTGGCAGAATATATATTATATTTAAATAACAAAACCGAACTTACTAAAATATAAAACTTTCGTCACGTTTGTTAAAGTCTATCAAAGTAAAATATGAGGAAAATTTTTATACACAAGCGGCAAATGTAACAGAAACCGTAGAAACCGAGTTTGGTGATACTCCGAGAGTGTTGGGGTAAATACGGAATATTTCAAATACGAGTATTTCGAGAAAAACTCACATTATTCCTACTTAAAGCCCAGAAAAATGGGCGCTGGATCCGAGATGAAAGGAATTACGCGCATTGTCCCGAGTCGCGGGGTGTGTTGTAATGAATGATACTGAATACGCTTTCATTTCATTATGGACCGCGTTCACTAATTTTGTTGTTAGTAATTTTATGTAATTTGTTTTGTATAGGATTAAATATTTTTGTACTGAAAATACAAATAAATAGATATTACTATAAAAATAATAATATTACTATTATAAATTAATTATTTATCAGAAAACTTTAACAAATAATAAATATTCACCGGTGGCAGATCCAGGGAGAGCCTATAATTTCTACGGTGGACCAGAAATTAATTTGGGTTAAAATTTACATTCTTGTTATATATATATTCGTTTTAAATTAAATTTACATTCTTGTTACATATTATATGTATTCGTGTTACAAAGTTGTAGGGAGGGCCTATAATTTATTGGTAGATTAGGAATTAAATTAGGTCAAAATTTTCATATAGAATTCACTTATTTAGACAGTTTCAGTGATGAATTTTAACAGAAATCGAAACTGTCGAACTAAGCTATAGTACTTGTATATTATTTTTTCTGTGGCTATAGTGACTACATACATACATATTATCACGGGTGCCTTACGGCGCCCGAGACCGCCTAGACGGCCCCAGGGTACCTAGCGGAGGGGTTTTAATCCCACCTCGTCGTAGCCAATGGTATATGAGTCTACACCGAACAAGTGGCTAGCTCGTCGCAATGTTTTGAATAGACTCAATAACCCATCTATAAACAGTTTCACAAGTTGGTATAGTGAAACCGGGACCGACAGCTTAACGTGCTCTCCGAGGCACTATAGTGGTGTTGTCAAACAAATGTACATAATTTTTTTAAATTAAAAACTCATTGGTACACACCGGGATTCGAACCAGGGACCTAAGCGTTTTTAAGTCCAAGGTCTAACCAACTCGGCCACCACGTATATTGACTATGTCTCGGTATAAATAATTTAAGAGCGATAAAGCCCAAGTAGGTCACGTACCTTGTTTTGATATAAAATATTGGTCGTCCACATTCATGAACTCTTCATTTCCACTTACCATACGGTAAATACAGAGTCACGTATCGTTTTCTGGTACACATCTATTGATGGTCCGTAGTCTTTGTGATGCTCCAAAAACAAATAGGTATATAGATATATTCGGTTGAGTAGCGTTTTTTCATTCAATTACACATTGGATTTTTGAAACGGGACAGTAAGGCAGGTACCCGACAAAACGTTGCTAGGAGACCATCCATATTTTTTTAAGATATGCTAAACTGCATTCTCAGACACACATTCTCACAGATTTTGGAAAAAAATTACAGTAAACAAGATTTTTTTTAATGTCAATCGATGGTGTTTCTTATATTGATCAAAAGTCTCTACTGAACCGACTGAGTTTTGAGTACTAGAAATGACAGAAATCGCGAAAAGTTGTTCCATACATTTTGATAAGAGAGTCAAACTTCTACATTTGCCAAACTTTTGTTATGGTAAGAAAATTCCATTATAATCCGCTATAAAGTAGTCTGGCTGAAAAAAAGTACCTACCTAAGTAAAAAAAGTTTTTACTTAAAAAAAAAGTTAAAAATTTTATTCGAAATCTTCAGGTCATTATTATGTTTGCGCTGAGAAAAATCTAGATTGTTAGTCGCAATTTATGTTCTTCTTACACAAATTATAGGGTGTTATAAAAGTCTCTTAGGAAAAGTTTTAAAATTCACATTATAGGAATAAATATACTATGAAGCAAAGTTGGATATATTTTAATTACATGAAGCTGATTTAAATTTTGTTTTTGATATTTTTTTTTTTAAATAAGGGAAAAGGTGATATTTTATGTCATGTTATTGGCAACTATAGAATTTCGTAGGTAAGGTAACTTTACTAAACTACCCAAAATTGTATCAAACAGTTAGGGGTTTAAACACCTACGTAAAGAAGGCATTCGCGGGCAGGGTAGACATATGTTACGGGTGTGAAGTTGGCAGCCAAAATCTAGCAGCCTTTATAACCCGACCACTTTAAATAGGTTTTAAATAAATATTTGTTTTTATATATATGCGGTAATATATTTAAATGTTTAACAGGTACATAGTCTTAATATAATAATGAAGCATCATAAGAAAAAACTGTTGAAAAAAAAATCTTATATATTAACAATTTTATTTTATATTAATTAACTAACCACTATATTTCGTTATATAGTCTATACTAAAACACTATTTAAATCAATTAGAATGATATCTAGAATATGAAAAAGTCACCTGCGTCCAATTTTTCCTGAAATCTCAAATAATTTATGAAAATTCTTTACAAATTTAAAAAGTCTGCTAGGCTCATAACTTCTTTACTAGACAGAGAATATCAGTTAAAATGGGTAAATAGCTAGAATACAAAACATAGAGTAGCATAGGCATAGCCACCTGCGCTCCATTTTCCCTGAAATCCTGAAAAAATAAAATGTTTGATTTATTTTTTAAATTCCTAGCTGACATTAAGTTTGCTATGTTTACTACTTCCATACTAGATATAGGATCATGATAAAAATTGGTAATTAGCAAGAATATTAACAGAGTGCAGGTGGCTATGTCTATACTATTTTATGTTTTGTATTCTAGATTTTAATAATTTTAGTTTATATTCTATGTCTAGTATAGAAGTTATAATCCTAGCCTTTTTAGATATGTAAAGAATTTTCGTATGTAAACTTAAGATTTTTTTTTGGTAATTTAGAATAAAATGGAACGCAGGTGGCTATGCCTATGATACTCTATGTTTTATATTCTAGGTATTTACTATTTTTCATTGACATCCTATGTCTAGTATAGAAGTAAAGCACTCCAATCTGTTTAGAAAATTTTAAAATTTATAAAGTAGTTTTTGATTTTTTCTTTCAGAATTTCAGTGAAAATGGAGCGCATGTGGGTTTGGCTAAAGTATTTTAGAGTTTATATTCTAGCTAATTACCAACTTTTATCTAGATCCTATGTCTAGTATGGAAGTAGTAAACCTAGCAGACTTTTTAGAATTGAGAAAAAAATCAAAAGTACATGAATGATTTATTACAGGATTTCAGGGAAAATGGAGTGCAGGTGGCTATGTCTATACTGTTCTATGTTTTGTATTCTAGCTATCTACCAATTTTAGTTAATATTCTATGTCTAGTATAGAAGTTATAAACCTAGCAGCCTTTTTAAATATGTAAAGAAATTTTGTAAGTAAACTTAAAGATTTTTTTTTGTAATTTGGAATAAAATGGAGCGCAGGTGGCTATGCCTATACTATTCTATGTTTTGTATTCTAGCTATCTACCAATTTTAGTTAATATTTTATGTCTAGTATAGAAGTTATAAACCTAGCAGCCTTTTTAGATATGTAAAGAATTTTTGTAAGTAAACTTAAAGATTTTTTTTTTGTAATTTAGAATAAAATGGAGCGCAGGTGGCTATGCCTATACTACTCTATGTTTTATGTTCTAGGCATTTACCATTTTTCGTTGTCATCCTATGTGTAGTATAGAAGTAAAGAACTCCAATCTGTTTAGAAAATTTTAAAATTTATAAAGTAGTTTTTGATTTTTTCTTTCAGAATTTCAGTGAAAATGGAGCGCATGTGGGTATGGCTATATTATTTTAGAGTTTATATTCTAGCTAATTACCAACTTTTATCTAGATCCTATGTCTAGTATGGAAGTAATAAACCTAGCAGACTTTTGAGAATTGAGAAAAAAAAACAAAAGGTACATGAATGATTTTTTTCAGGATTTCAGGGAAAATGGAGTGCAGGTGGCTATGTCTATACTATTCTATGTTTTGTGTTCTAGCTATCTACAAATTATAGAAGTTATAAACATAGCAGCCTTTTTAGATATGTAAAGATTTTTTGTAAATAAACTTAAAGATTTTTTTTGTAATTTAGAATAAAATGGAGCGCAGGTGGCTATGCCTATGCTACTCTATGTTTTATATTCTAGGTATTTACCATTTTTCATTGACATCCTATGTCTAGTATAGAAGTAAAGAACTCCAATCTGTTTAGAAAATTTTAAAATTTATAAAGTAGTTGTTGATTTTTTCTTTCAGAATTTCAGTGAAAATGGAGCGCATGTGGGTATGGCTATAGTATTTTAGAGTTTATATTCTAGCTAATTACCAACTTTTATCTAGATCCTATGTCTAGTATGGAAGTAGTAAACCTAGCAGACTTTTTAGAATTGAGAAAAAAAAACAAAAGTACATGAATGATTTTTTTCAGGATTTCAGGGAAAATGGAGTGCAGGTGGCTATGTCTATACTATTTTATGTTTTGTATTCTAGCTATTTACCAATTTTAGTTAATATTCTATGTCTAATATAGAAGTTATAAGCCTAGCAGCCTTTTTAAATATGTAAAAATTTTCATAAGTTATTTGAGATTTCAGGAAAAATTTGACGCAGGTGACTTTTTCATATTCTAGATACCATTCTAATTGATTTAAATCGTGTTTTAGTATTGACGATTTAACAAAATATAGTGGTTAGTTAATTAATGTAAAATAAAATTGTTAATATATAAGATTTTTTTTCAACAGTTTTTTCTTATGATTTTTCATTATTATAATGTACCTGTTAAACATTTAAATATATTATCGCATATATATAAAAACAAATATTTATTTAAAACCTATTTAAAGTGGTCGGGTTATAAAGGCTGCTAGATTTTGGCTGCCAACTTCACACCCGTACATATGTTTACTTTACCTTAGTAAAAATAAGTAAGTATTTATTAAAAAAACAATAACCATTTATTATAAAATAACGAAGCTTACGAAGTTGCGGTCACTCGTAGCGTCTAATACCTATAAAGCTAATAAAAAACAATCCATGTAGGCACGAGCCGGCTTTTAGATTACCTCGTGGGTGCTCATTTTATGAACATACAGAAGTAGGACTAAAAGATAATGCATTTTATTAACGTTGGCAAGATGGTAACACAAAGTTACCTACATTGGATATGATATACCCTATCTCCTTTCTAGCGTCTTCAACTATCTCCATACCAATGTTCATTTAAATCAGTTCAGCGCTTTAAGTGTGAAAACTTAACAGACAGACAGACATACAGAGTTACTTTCGCATTTATAATATTAGTAAGTAAATACTTATGCCTATAAAACCGGATATTTACCCATTTTTATGTCTGGTCATGGGTGCCCTGCACCACTATTTAGCTTTCATGGGTGCTCTAGCCCTCGAGCATCCACGGAGTCGGCGCCCCTGCATGTAGGCACTACATAGTAGATGGCGTGTGTGGGGATGAACTCAACGCCATTACCTTATTCGTAAAAACTTTAAATTTAAATTCGTAAAAACTTAGTTAAAATGGTGTTTCGTATCTTTCTAACCAATGAAAATAATATGATAAAACACAATTTTCATCAAAACGCTCAATAAAGTTTTTATAAATAAAGAGGTAAGACTTTGTTAAAAAGTTTTTGACTCTTCTTAAATGCCTGTACAGACTATATAATAATATATTTTTTAATACAAATTCTAAACATACTTGAGTGTTGAGGATAAAAAGGCTCAAGTACATTATTATTAAGACGTATAATAATATTCATGGCAGTGCCTCTGTTATTGCCATAATAAAATCCGTGGAAATAAAAAGTGTAATTCAAGACAAGCGAGCCATCGCATCGGGCACTTGAGATGTTCGCTGTATGCGTAGCCGACGTAAAACAAGACCGTTTTATATATACTCCCATTATTTTTAATGTCCTGGTTGAAACGTAATCGCGACGGAGTAACGCGTGGATCATAGATACCATGTTATAGCATGGCTTTATTACTTTCCATTTGCTGGCCTTATTGCCTACTTTTAGATGGACTAACAGATGAAAGCTACTAATAAAATCTGTGTTGTACCAACATTATAATATTATACATTATAATATTAAAATAAGACTCGTCTGGACCTTCCCATATAATAAAAAAAGGTGAAAGACGTGTTTGAATATTACCTACACATTATTAATAAAATTACATTTCCAAGCTATGAAAATGTATACATTTTTAAGAAACACAATATTTTTACTTTTTGTACTTAATAATGTGAATAAGTAGAAATATATTATTTTTCAATTTTCTTCCATAGAGATTCGCCTTTATAAAATAACGTAGGTATAATAAAATGGCTATACTATAATATACTATAGAGGTGGTACGAAGACACGTATACTCTATGCTTACCCCATAAAACAGAGGTACAGCCGTGATGGTATGTTTATATTACACAAATTGCTTAACAGGAAAGCTTTACCAACATTTCCAAAAATAGACGAAAAACAAAAAACGTCTTTTGTTGGTAAACAAAGGAAAGTCGCAAATATTTATTTAGAGTTTCGTCGGTCACGTTTTCGTTTCCACTCTAGCCAACCTTGATTTGTTTATTTTCAAATTTGTTTTTAATGTAGTATTGTGCCTAGTCACCATATTTATTTTGTAAACACAAAACTAGGGCTAAATCCAGAGGGCGCTGCTAGTGACTGTTCCTTTTCTCCATCATTCATTACCCATGAGAATTATTATACAGGGTGAATTTGAAAGGATGAACTTTGGGCTAATATGAGGTGCTGCTGATCAAATCGAACAACTTTTCCCATAAAACCATGTGTCGCAAATGAAAAAAAAAAATGGCTTCCCAATACAAATTGGTCATTTTAATATTACTAGTTTGTATGGAGAAGGCAATTTTTTTTTTCATTTGCGGCATATAGTTCCATGGGAAAAGTTGTTCGTATTGATCAGTAGAGCCTCATATTAGCCCAAAGTACATCCTTTCAAAGTCACCATGTATTTTAATTACTTTCGGAAAATTTAACAATTTTTGACAGTACTACAGTTTGAAGCCGGCCAGAGTTAAATACAAGGAAAGCACCTGTAGTTGGTAGAAAAGCAGTTGGCAAGTATTTAGGTTATATTTAATTTTGATCTGAAAATAAATAAATATTTAAACTATATTTCAGCTCCCTCAAAATCATATACCTAACACTTGATTTTGACAGAGCATTCGAACAACACCCTTAAGCGAACCTTTTTTTTCGACACATAATTGTCTCTAAAGATTTATTTTTATTTAAAATACTTTATTGCACAAAATTACAAAATAAAACTGTACATGGGCGAACTTAATGCCATAGGAATTTTCTATAGGGTGAAAAAGCAAATAAAATAACAATTTAAAGGACATTATAACGAATAAACTACTTAAATATACACACAATACATAATTATACTACTTATATAAATCATACATTATAATACATATCAATATTACCAAAACAGAAAATGCTAAAGAAAAAATAGGTACTTACTTATTCAGATAGTGGTGGTGAGTAGACGTTTAAATACACCGATGCAAAGCCTGTCTTATAGACAGAGGAAGCAAAATCTACACAGTAAAACATTTTACATGTTTATTAATGTATATTATAAAAAAGCAGTTTTTAACCCGATTCCAGCTGACATTGTATAACGTATTATATAAACCGTTTGTTACGTTACATTGTGGTTGTACATACTCGTAGGTACTGATGCTGCAAAGCACACTACATCCAGAATTTTATTACCGCTTCATTTAACGATGAAGTTACGAGCAGTTTAGAGTGGATAATGTGTTTATTTTGATTTTAAAATATACGATATTTATTTGGTGATAAAAATAACATATTATTTCGAAATACTTATATTTAGTTATAAGCACTTTGTTAATTCTAGTTTAAAAAATCTTTATATTTCTAAAAAAGAACATAAATTCGCTAATATTGAGGAGAAGAACAGAATAATTATATAAGGCCCGCTTCCGTAGACTATCGGTTGCTGTATCCAGAGATCGTGGGTTCGATTCCCTACCACTTTAGGTTACCCTGTGTTTTGGGAATCAGGCAATTTTACAATAAAACATTAAGTGAAATGTATTACCTACTAATATTTAAAATATAAAATTTTAAGTCAAAAAAATTGTGTGTAGTGAATGTGTAAGTGTTTATGTGAGTAGGTACGTGAATATTAGTGTTGTGTGGTGTATGTGTGGGCACAATACAAATGGTGTCTACATGTATCAGAAATTTTAGCCAGTAGGTAATGTAAAAAGTAGGATCATTATATTATTATAGTCCTTAGAGAGATCTTTTTTTTAGGTTATCAAGTTCCTATTTATTTTTAGGGAATCGCAATTAATTTTTAGGTTGAGTCATAACCAAATTGGTCAAGCCATTTTATGACATTCTTCTTGTCATTATAATTATTGCAGTACTTGACTTTATTAGTGACTTATTAGTTACTAGCATCTTATTATATAACCTTGGTAGACACTTTGATATATACTATCAAAGTAGACACTTTGATAGTATATATCAAAATGTCTACTAGCAAATGATGATTTTATTATAAGAGTAGGATAGCGTTCTGTGCCCCTAGTGTGAGTTTTTTTGATGTTTACTTTCGCGTTAACTAATACCACTGCGTTAACATTTTCACCAATCACAGGCTCGCATTTTTAGTTCTCGAAATTTCCGCTTGGAGCGCTGAACTATTTCCTAGACAAATCAATTAGATGTGTTTTAACCGCATGACCCCAAGTGCAGATGCAGTAAGTAACGATGCATTGACATACAGCTTTATAAGTTGTTATTAACATTTTTTTGTCAGCTACCTGCATATATTATATCATTCTTTCCGGTACATATAGTGCAAGCCTAAACTTAGTTTGTGGCCAGAGCAATATGTGGAAATTGTCCTACGTATTTTTATTATATCTTAAAAATAAACAGGAGGGTCATTACGGAACTCCGTCACGCAATTTACGTGACAAAAACTTCACGTTCTGCCTTGTCTATGGTTCAAATTCTCGGTATGACTGTGTATCTCCCTAATGGTTAGCAGACCTACAAAACCCATAAATGGATTCTATATTACATTTAGTTTAACAGCATTGTCCTCCGCATACTTTGGCTACGAGATATATTTTTTTCAAATATTAAAATTGTTTTTAATATTTATGTTTATGTTACCAGCAATGTGTATAAATCAGGTATTCTATATAATATAATGTATATATACTTATATATCTATATATATAATACCAATATAATATGTAAAAAAGAATAAAAATAAAATAAACATACCTACTTACTAAATAAAAACTTTAATAAATAATGTAAAACAGTAGGAAGTAAAATAAGAAGGTTAAAAATTTGGTTTCTATCACAAGCGGCAAAACTTATGCCTATGACGGGGTTTCCAGGCTGGATTGCCATGCTAAAAAAAATAGTGAACAAGCTTTTCGCTATATTAATTATTATAAATACCCTTTAAGGTAAAAGGCTTAAAGCTCAAGTGGATTGTTTGTTAAAAGGTACTACAGGAAGAGCACCAATTAAGAAGGGTAGTCTTTTTATAGAAGCTATGTCTAGTACAGATTGAATAATATTAATTACTTATAGCCGTCACTAGAATCTGTGTCGTTGACGGATCCAGGGGGAGGGGCAGAGGGCTCTTCCCCCCCCCCCCCGTATAGCATCGAAATTTAATTGCTTAAAAAAACCTGGTTTTTATTTCTCATAATTCTGGTAAATCTGTCTGGCAACACTGTCTTCCCAGAGACATGAAAATTAATAATCGTCAAAAAGAACGGTAATAATGTGTACGGTTATTACGCTACGGTAGTTGTTTTTTTTTTTTAATTTTCTCATCAATAATTCAGGCAACAACGAATTACCAAAATTTATTTAACAGCAACGAGCAAAAAAATCTTGACGAGCACAGGTTGGAGTATCTATAACTTCGCTAGACCGACCGACCGGACCGGTCTTGTTACCACCGCCCATACAGATGCAAAAACCGTCAAGTGACCTAGTAGGTACGCCGCCAGCGTTCATGAGCAAAATTCATGACTTACCATGCTTATGATGCCCTTTTGAATATTTACGTTTTTATATAACAAACATGTTTACTAAATAAAGTTGGTTTAAACATGTCTATTAAATATTAAGTTTAAATTAGGACTAAATCTATAAAGTGTACTAGTTTTAAGTTTAAGGTCTACCCAATTCGGCGACTACGTATTTAAAATTGTGTATTATTATTATCTATCTGCGAGTTTATTTGAAATTTATTACAACGGCTATTATTGGAAAGAAGAACATTAAACGAGGAAAGCTCTCCTTCAACAGATTGTCGGCGTGACAAATGAGCCAATCTCGTCGACGATCCTTTAAATCCTTGCTTAATTTTCCAAAAAATAAAACGATCACTTTTTCATTACAAGTTAAGCTCTTTTCTTTCTGCGGCGAAAAAATAAGTTAACTGTACTAAGTATACACCTTGTATTATTTTGGGTGGGTCAATAACATTATTACTTTATTAATAAAATTTTATTTATAGAAATTAAAAACATATCATTTACGAATTACTTTTTGTAAATATCATATTTTTATTATATAAATTTCCTATTTTCTATTCCCTGATCACTGGTGTCTCACTACGGACATGTATTTGATCATACTATTTGCAGTTTAAACGAACTTTTAAATAACATGTATTTGAAAGTATGTTTTAAAAAGAGACAATACAGCTCTAAACCTACTTATTTTACAAAATTAACTATTAACAAATTAACAAATATTGTACTCTCACATCTATAGTTAATTTAATAGTTACAAAATTATTTTTTATATATCAAATGTACCTACGGTATATACGTATGTCATTTTAATTATTTTTTCCTGTAAACATTTAAGGCGTGGATATGGTCGGTGAAGTTGGTCGCATCAGTGGCACTCTTACATACATACATACATATAATCACGAGTGCCTTACGGCGCCCGAGACCGCTTTAACGGCCCCAGGAGTCTCAGCGGAGGGGTTTTAATCCCACCTTGTCGTAGCCGATGGTATGAGTCTACACCGAATAAGTGGCTAGCTTGTCGCGATGTTTTGAATAGACTCAATAACCCATCTACAAACAATTTCACAAGTTGGTATAGTGAAACCTCTTACTGGTAGTAAGAGGTTTCACTATACCAACGGTAAGTAGTAATTTACAGGCAATGGAATCAGCTAACCACCTAGTCTTAGATTAGTTGGTTATGTAACATGCATTCGGTTTATTTATATAATATCAAGCCAACATAAAATAATCGATGGTGATTTATGGTGATGAATAACAGCCTAATCAAATTCACTCTAAGACCTAATAGACTAGATTATATACTATATTATAATAATATTATAAGGTTTATAAATAATAATATTAAAAGTTTATAAGGTAAGGGGGGTAATCTCTGAACCTCGATTTAAAGAACTTTATTTCCAAAAGAATATACAAAATTTACTTAACATGGAAATGTTAAAATATAATAATTTGTTAGTTTTGTTAGTATCAGCAGCTAATATAATTTAATTTAATTTATAAATGCAAAAAACAAAATAAAAATATAAAATAAAAATGAAGTAAATAAAAGTAACAAAATAAAATAAACATAAAGTTTTATAAATACAGTAAATGACAAC
Source organism: Monopis laevigella (assembly GCA_947458855.1). Classification (NCBI taxonomy): domain Eukaryota; kingdom Metazoa; phylum Arthropoda; class Insecta; order Lepidoptera; family Tineidae; genus Monopis; species Monopis laevigella. Next base: position 18,901,782 of record OX381577.1, on the reverse strand, counting down.
GTTAGCCAGGCGAGTCGATTACCTACGCGCAGTCGATAACCAGTTTCTTTTGTTTCTTTACAAATGTTTCAAATGAGTTTTATGATCTTACTATATACAGTATAAATCTCCTTATTAAAATATTGAATACTAATAACTAAGATTAATAAATGGATTTAAAACCACGCCAATATTGGCGTGGTTATAAATACAGCAGTCTCGTTTGTTGCGTTCAGTAATATTGACGTCTATTCATAATTAAAATAAAACTCGAAATTATGACGTCTTGTGCCATAAAAATGTGTAGAAATAATACAGCAAGAAACACGCACACATTTAGGGTAACCTGGCCGCATTTTCTGCGGCTCAATCTAGCCGTAGCTCCAGACTTTTTTGTTTCGTTGGATAGCCCATTTATCGAGGAAGGCTATATAACATTACGCTATGACCAATAGGAGCGGAGCATCATTGAAAAATGTGAAAACAGGGAAAATGTGTTTCTTTATGAGAACTTCCGTTGCGTGCGCGGCGTAAACGGTTAAAGTTACGCAGACGAAGTTGGGCGGGTCAGCTAGTCTTTACATATATTTATGAAGAGTCAAATAATCTAGTCTATTAGGTCTTAGAGTGAATTTGATTAGGATGTTATTCATCCCCATAAATACATCGATTATTTTTCGTTGGCTTGATATTTGATATAGATAATAAACGCACCGTGCAGTATGTCAATTTCTCTCATTATATAAATAAACTCGACCCAACCGAATGCATGTTACATAACCAACTAATCTAAGACTAGGTGGTTAGCTTTTTCCATTGCCTGACAATTATCTACCATGTAAGAGGTGGCACTCTTACATGGTAGATAATTGTCGGGATATGGAAAAATACGACCAACTTCACCGACGATATCCACTCTTTAAATGTTTACAGGAAAACATCATTAAGATACAGCAACCTTTCACATATTATGATGATATACGTATATAGAAGTAGATTTGCATGAAATAAAAAAAAAATGTTAACATTATATTGTTTAATATGTTATTGGTCATAGTTTTATGATTACGACTAACATTATTATTTGTTTAATTAAAAACAAGATCATTATATAAGTCTTGCAAATAAAATAACTATAAATAAATAATTAGTGCGGAATGTGGCGTAGTAACGTGCTACGATGTTCTGCTACGCGGTTAGCGTCCGCTGCTCTACGCTATACGCTATTTGAATTATTTATGTGCGTGTGTTTTACATCTTAAATGACAAGGTTAGCTACCACTTTTCAATGTAAATTAAACCTTAATACACGCCTTTATCTTGCCTTCCACTGTACCTTTATATTTATACTATTTCGGTACCGTAACGGCGCCCGAGATCGCCTAGACGGCCTCAGGGTATCTAATGGAGGTTTATTCTCACCTCGTCGAAAATGATGGTAATCTGAATCTACTCCATTTGTCGCGGTGTTTATATAGCCTTACTCAATAACCAATCTATAAACAGTTTCACAAGTTGGCGTAGGGAAACTGAGATCGACAGGTTAACGTGTTCTCCGAGGCACTATAGCCAAACAATTATTATAAATACATTTTAAAATGAAATATACCGGTGTTCGAACTCGTGATGTATTTATTGTAAATTGTAGTTATTTTTTATATTATTATTAAATGAAACTTAAAATTACTGAATATCTCGAACTTAATATGCGTTTTTCACCACAAATAGTCGTGCCTCGGATTACACGCCAGTAATACCAATTTATGCAACTGTTACATTCAACAGTTACATAAATTGATATTACATTATTGGTGTTTACACATCCTCATTAGGTTGTGTAAACACCAATAATCAACACCGCGACGAATCGATGGGTGTTCTGAGTTTACACTGAACAAATGAAGAGCCATTTGTTCAGTGTAAACTTAAAATAGCCATTGACTACGAGTGGGGATAAAAACTTCCACTGGTTAAAATTTTATATACCTACTGAAAAAAGTAAAAACAAAAAACAGACTTCTCTGCCATCTAGTATTAGAAAGTAGGACTTCTAACTTCACACTCTAATATAAGGCGTTATTAGAATAAATAAAAGCTCATATGGGTCGTCTGTGTATAAATGACAAAATTAGTAAGCGGTGACTTGAACCTGGTTGGCTCAGTGGTTGAGTACCTTGCTACGAAAGCAAGGATCGTGGGATCGAGTCCCGTCCACCAGGATTTTTTAAATGGATGTTATCCTTTAAAAAATCAATATAAAATTATCCTGACAAAGAATTTATAAAAAATAAATTTAAGACAAAAACATGGATATGTATTATATATATTGTGTCTAAGCGATTATAAATATTAAGTATTATGTGCTGTACATATAATGACGCCACATTAGTACCCACACTGCACTCTGGCGAAGCCGGGGTGAGTTACTAGTTTTTTCATAAATATAGGTACCTGGTTCGAATCCCGGTGTGTACCAATCAGTTTTTAATTGAAAAAAATATGTACATTTGTTTGACAACACCACTAATAGTGCCTCATAAAGCACGTTAAGCTGTCGGTCCCGGTTTTTCTATACCAACTTGTAAAACTGTTTATAGATGAGTTATTGAGTCTATTCAAAATATCGCGACGAGCTAGCCACTTGTTCTGTGTAGACTCACCATCGGCTACGACGAGATGGGATTAAAACCCCTCCGCTGGGTACCCTGGGGCCGTCTAAGCGGTCTCGGGCGCCGTAAGGCACCCGCGATGATATGTATGTATGTAATAAATATCACAAAGCCTGCTAAAACAGCTGATATGTGTCTCAAAACATTTTCTTACACATTATTAACATTACAAAACAATTTCAGACCTTTCATTGTCCCTTTGCATTTATTAAATGATTATATAGGTCGTTTGAAAGCGAGAATGCAGAATCAAGTAGGCAAGGGAAATACGAAATAAATGTTTTTTCATCACCCCCTATGAGAAAATAAAAGGCACCTCATTATTTTTGTAATATTATTATTTAATAAAACATACAGTAATAACTAATTATCCATCACATTTCTTGCGTCAGTTCTAATACTTTCAGAAGTTAATTCTATACTTTCACTGTCACTTGAAGAACTCATTTTTCAAAACAAAACCATGAATTTCTAACAATTTTAAATTGACGAAACCGCGGGCTGTAGTTCGCGCGTTTTTAATTTGATTTCTTTTTTTATTCTGCCGGGCGGCGCGACTGTGGGCCGTCGTGCCAGCCAGTCTTTATTCAAACAATATTTGCGTTCGATTTCTTTGGCGCTGAACACTAAGATGTTCCAAATTCAAAAAGTGCGCGGCAAAGATAATTGCGGCGCACTAATAAAAATAAATTGATAACTCATTTCGAATAGATGGAATATAAATGTTTTTTTTGTAATGTTATGTGTAAGTATATTAAACTAAAATGAGATATTGTTGATATTTGCATGCACAGTTTACTGGGTGGGCGGTCCTTTCAATGCATACAAAGTAGTAAGAACACCTTTGCTAGTAAACAAAGGGTAGGCATTCTGACGGAGCTCTCTATTCAAATATTCAATGCGCAATGTACACTTAACCCAAATTCAAGGTTCAACGGTGTGCATGGATGATGTCTGTTTTATATCTATATTTCTTGATGTATTTTCTTTTCATATTTTTTCTTTATTGGAATGTAATTTTGTATCCACCTAATGGTAAGCAGACATAACACAATGTCCATAAATGGGGTCGATTGATCTCTACCACTATGGCTTTTTAATAATGCGGTTACGAAATAGGCGGCGACATGCATTACGTATATATACGTGGTGGCCGAGTTGGTTAGACCTTGGACTTAAAAACACTTCCCGGTGTGTACCAATGAGTTTTTAATTAAAAAAAAAATGTTCATTTATTTGACAACACCATCATAGTTCCTCGGAGAGCACGTTAAGCTGTCGGTCCCGGTTCCTATACCAACTTGTGAATCTGTTTATAGATGGGTTATTGAGTCTATTCAAAACATCGCGACGAGCTAGCCACTTGTTCGGTGTAGACTCATACCATCGGCAACGCGAGGTAGGAGTAAAACCCTTCCGCTGGGTACCCTGGGGCCGTCCAGGCTGTCTCGGGCGCCGTAAGGCACTCGTGAAGATATCTATCTATCTATCTATGCATTACGTGTCTTCTTTAATATCCTCGCTGCTTTATTGACAAACCAACCGTAGTTTCGTAAACATGGACAAGGAATCAATACAGTAGTCTCCTGAAACAAGACTAGGTCACTTGACGGTTTTTGCATCTGTTACACTCAAGAATCACATTTTATAAACGACTTTCACTTTAAGCATAATTATAAAGGTTTTAATTTAACTTTGAGCTCTGTACCAATGAATCTCTGTAGCTCCATTTACAGTAGGTTATCCACAGTACTTACTTTTATTTTATAAGACCACTATTCGTAGGTACCTAAGAAATCATCAAACTTTTATATTCCACTACAACCATCTTATAGAATTAAAAGTAAATTTAAATATCGCCAACCAGAAAGCGAGCAGGCCATTGGGCTTCTATTAAAAATGTCTTCAACTGTCTATTACATTTTAGTAATAGAAAAAGACCCTGAAGATTAGAATACCACGCTGCATTCCTAAGCTTCTTATCACAGTAAGTGGCACACATAGGCTGTACAATGTTTTAGCTGAGTCTGCACTTACGGAGTGAGGACTGCAATTAGTGCAAAGCCTACAGGAAGAGAGATTCCGGCATCATTACCGAGCACTTAAAACTTCTGACAACAACGGCTTTCGGATAATGAAACCGACGACACTGCTATAAAACTAAAATAATGACTTATGTATAATTGCTGTTTAAAAAAAAAGCCTAAATTGATTCAGATGTATATAATATAGATTTGTAACCTTTTTTTTTATCAGGGTAATAAAATTAATTTAATTAACAAAAGCCGATTTGTTAATATATAAATCATTATTGTAGTCAGCCGAGGGCATCCACTGTTGGACCTCTCCTATAGATTTCCAAAAGGACCGGTTGAAAGCGGCTTACATCGCGTGTTCAAAAAAAAGTTTATTATTCTGGTCCGTAGAAGAACCAAAGTTACCGACAAGCCCAGCGTATAAGCATGTTTAAATGGCAGTGGGCATAGCACATAGAACACAGAACAGATGGCCGATGCAGATGGGTCCATACAGTTCTCGAATGGAGACCACGCACCGGCAAAATATAAATACACAAAAATATAAACACACAAAAATATAAACACACAAAAATATATAACTATAAAATATATTTGTCATTTTGGTATTTCATAATATAACCAACTAGTATAGCCATATCGTTTAATCTTCAACTTAACGATTTTCGTTGCTTTATTTTATTTGTTGTATTTTTGTCATTACTGTTTATCGTCGCCGCCATCATATATCCCGTAAATAAAGCAGTAAATAAATGTCCATAATTCTTTCATAAGATGATCATTAATTGTTAGACACATATTACAGTTAAACAATTTATATTCATATACAGTGTAAGACTTTATGAAATGCCACCATTTCATGAAATTTCCGGGCGCTTAGTGATGTGATCAATTCTACTATCGGGCTATGACATAATAATAATACAACTTTTTAAGTTTTTAAACATTTATTGTACACGAGTGTATGTGGTAGAAAAAAAACGTAAAATAAATAATTTTAAAGTAGAAGTAACACTCGTTTATACTTTAGACATAGTTATATGTACACGTGCGCTGAGCTTAATTTTAACAAGTTATCACTCTCTTAAAAATAATTTAATAACTTTCTTATACATTGTTGCTGTAAGAATCCGTCAGCTGCTGCAATGTAGAGACTCGTCACTGCTTAAATGTACCGTACAAAAACTTCAATATCACCGAGATATTGCTTCGACTGCTTTATTATCTGTAAGTCGTTCTACAGCTGAGACAAACGACCGGAAATTATATGTATTATATTAAGTTTATATATAGGTATAACATTTGTTCTTATTATCTTTATGATTTCTTATTTTACAAAGTTGCCTAGAGTTATTGGAAGAAGAACTAAATAGAAACTTAAAAGCTCAGTGGCTTTCACAGGGTTTAAGAACAATAAAATGAAAAAGCAGAAGCTGCATATAATATAAATAATAATATGTAGGACTAAAAACATGTTGCCCTGATCACAAACTAAGCTCTAGGTTTGTTCTATGTGTACCAGAAACGATATTAATACATTTTATATCAGTTTCATAGTGTAATTTCGTAATATCGTAGCAAAGTATGTCAAGTTAAACCTGCTAGCTGATTACGCGTACCAATTTCGTTCGCACGCCGTTGGCTATGATGTAGTTTTCTAAGATATTTAGAAGTCGCCAGGCTTCTGAATGACGCCTTAAGGGTTCTGTAGTCGAATTGACCTACACAAACGTAGGTACTTCCAATATTACACCTTTGCTGTTAGTCGAATTTCAATTATTATTTTAACACACAAAAATCTCTATGTTGTAGATAATAGATATTTATATTTACTAGGAAGATCTAGAAATCATCTATGTCAAATTTATCGATTTAGTGCATTGACTGAAGGTCTTTGTCAACACTGATGACGCCCGCTCCAAAGAGATACGAAATATTTGGCAATAAAATTTTATAGCCTCAATTTATATATTTTACCTAATAAGAAACACATCTAACACACTTTATTTGTTTCAAATTAAACAAATATACATAATTTTTAAGATTAAAAACTCATTGGTACACACCGGGGATTTGAAACAGGGACCTAAGTGTTTTTTTATGTCTAAGGTCTAACCAAATCGGCCACTACGTATATATGTTTTCTGTCAAGAATGATTTTCATTGCTAGGAAAGAGACGATACACCATTTGAACTATAACGTTCAATAAAGTCTTTCTGTATAAGGGGGATAGCATATATTATTATTAGACGTGGAACATAATCCTCTTATTTACGTAGTACTTTCGTAATCCTGAACTTAATTTTCAGCGATTCGATTTTATTATTCTGTTCTCAATTGAATATTTGAATAACACTATTTAGGTTGAAGACCGCTCGCCCTATTTTTTTATTCACAACACATTTTTTGTGAATAAAGAATAAGAGTGTAATTTGCATTTCTATAGGTCGCATCATTCTATATTTTTAGCAAATAGATAGAATTTAAAATATTGTATTCATTGGGTTTTAATAAACACATAATACTTACAGTGAGTGGTGATCGAATGTGTGGTATACAGGTTTTTTGTTACAACCAATTTAAAAAAAAAACTTAATATTCATTGTTTATTTTATTGGTGCCATGTGATAGATAGTAATAGTATATATTATTATTACAGACCTACAAAGCCCATGAATGGGATCGATCAGGACATTGTTGCTTATCAGCATTGATCGCTCTCACTATGCCGACTAAATAATGCTGTTTATATCAATAATGTAACCAGAAAAAAAACTTTTTTAATATTGTAATATAAAAATAATATTTACGTACAACAGAAATATTTTTGCGTACAATTACGAAAAAAAAAATTACTTTGACCAACGGCCAAGTTGTTATTTTGGAAGTACGTTTGTATGGGCGTCAAGTCGACTCCAGGGCCATTAAGAATTCAAATATTGTAAAATACGGCGATGTACTATTGGAATTGTAGGTATTGGAATAAACAATAACATCTATGACAGAATCTTAACTTTTAAATTTGAGGTTATCGAGGCTACTAATATAATTCTTAATTCATTAAAAACAATTAACAGAATAGAAAATAGGATAAATTAAGCGATTGTGATTGTGTGACGTTGCGATTGAACTAAAGAAAAAATAAAAGAGAATTGATATATTAATAATCTGGTTATCAATTCTCTTTTATTTTATCTTTATCTTTTCACCTTATAATGAGAATTATACACTACGAACACCGAATAAAATCCTGAAAAATAATACTTATAAGCGAGAGATTCTGGCAGAATGTCTATATTTGAAATGCTAAATTTTTTTAATTCCAAACGTAAACGTTAAAAATATACTATTTACATACCTACAAGTTGTATAATACTGCTATGTAAATGGTCTGACGGTAGGAAAGTTTATGAAAGTGCGATAACTCGTATCCTGAGGAATGAGCACCGGCGAGCAAACCGCGGCGAGCACACAAAATGAAGCCATTTCTCTCAGACAGACGATTTTTAGAATTCCTTTTAGTTTCTAATTTACATAATGTTGAGAGTTTAAATAAAATGGCAAGTTATTACTAATTTAATTAGAAGTGAAGGAAAATTGGAGTGCTTTTTCAGTATTTTTTTATATACTTTATTTGTGGAGTTGGAAAAACTTTAGGAATAAACATTTAAAGTTTTTCCATTTAGGTTTTTCCTAATCTATTTATTTATTATTCTGACTATGTTTTGAGTGAATGCAGTTTCATCCTCAGTCAAAACTCAAATATGCATGTCGATTTCTATAACTACACTATTTATTAAAAATAATAATAAAATGAGTCCAAAGCCTAAATTAATTTAATTTTAATTAATATTTTATTTTGTTTGTTATCTATGAGTTATTTTATTAGTTTACCGCTGCCACCATACTATATGTTAAATTTTATATTATTTTAAATAAAATACAGGTATGAATTATAAGTTACCATATATTTTGAAGTATATTATGCCAAAATTTTGTAACTGAAATAATTAATAGCCAGCATTTATACCCAATAGTAGTCGTAGTCTCTTTTCAAGGTATGTTACGAAACGGGCAGTTTTGATAAGAAAGATACTAATTCTACTTTAATATCATGTACATTAATATCATAACTGTGGAGGTTCTTGAGAGTTGTAACGAAAGTTCTTTTTTTACCGGCATAGTGAAAGCGACCAATGTTGTTAAATAAAAACGTGTTTGATTGACCCTAAATATTGACTTGGTAGCACCATGAGGTAGATCGAAAGCCATATGCCGTTCTCCAAAAAAAAAACCAAAATAAATATGAAATAGTTTATTTCAATATTTTTCCAATTTAGTTAGATATGTTTACTTATATGAATCGACCCTGAGGTGCCTTAAAAGTCGAATTGTTTAATATTGAACTGTCTAATTTATTGTCTGTTGAATAAATTTATCTAATATCTGGTCCTATATAATAAATATATATATATATAAATTATCACGGGTGCCTTACGGCGCCCAAAACCGCCTAGACGGCCTCAGGGTACCCAGCGAAGGGTTTTTTTTTTCTCCCACCTCGTCGTAGCCGATGGTATGAGTCTACACCGAACAAGTGACTAGTCGCGATGTTTGGATAGACTCAATAATCCATTTATAAACAGTTTCACAGTGAAACCGTCGGTCCTGTCTATCCCAGCTTTACGTGCTCTCCGAGGCAATATAGTGGTATTGTTACTAATAAACGTATATTACATTATTAACAGCATTATTGTTTTATGTTCTCTCTCCATTAATTATACGGCCGATAAACAATCAATTTATTATCAATCAACGCACTTTAAATTGCATTTTTAAATTAGATCACGATCGCAGACGTTTTCCCATTAATCTAGACGGGGATAACGCGGATTCAGGTCATCAACATCGACAAGTACATCTGGGCTAATGAAATGGGGACATGAGCGAGTCTTCGGGGATTAAGCTGGGGTTTGTCCCTGATATTGTTCTACACATTGCGTTATATGATGTTGGATGTTATTATCAGCTGTGAAGGGGATTCTTCATTATTTTTATAATAACTAACCTATAAAGATAGTTTCAGTAAATGCTCTGGATTGCGCTGAAAATAACCTCTGAAAAGGTCGGTTTTACGTTTAGAATATAATACCTATACACCGCGGCTATATTCCTATCGCGATTGTTTTTTATAAAGAATCATGGTGGGTGATTTTCTATCTACCTGATGGTAGTTTGGGTCGATTAATAATCATTGTTATTTAATAACTTTGATCGCTCCCATTATGCTGGCTAAATGTAGCTACAAAATGGGCATCGACAAAGACGAATATACTTTAATATTATTAATATTATTATTGCTCGCTGCTTTATTATCAAATAAACTGCCCGTTTCGTAACTGGATCTTGAAAGGGGTCTATTACCTCAATAGGAAATTGATGTATTTTGCTTCTGAAATTCGTTGAACCCACAGACTAAATCATTTTACTTTTTTGTTTTACACAACATACGGTCAAAAAATTATAATTAAAAATAGTAAATATGTATTTAGATTTATGGGTTAACATCTGTATTTATGTAAATGTGGCATGTAAAAAAGTTTTGAAATTTTAATAATGAATGGTATAACATCCTCTTGAGACTCATTGGGATTTTTCGAGCCTTAAAATATTTTACCCTCCGTGATTTAGTGGTTACACCGCCGTTATCATTGTATCCGGAGGTCCTGGTTTCGATACTCATACATATCATATGGTAAATAATATTAATATGTTTTTTTCTATACTATTTTTAGTTTTCGCTGTTGCTGATTGTTTAATTATTATAGTAGGTATTTCCTTATTTGAAAAGCTAACATTTTCGTTATAATAAGAAACAGGACATGGCAACATAAGTTGGCTAAGTAGTTAAACTGAAACCTGTATGGTGTGGAAATCTCCACAATAAAACTTTTTTCCACGATAACTATAATATTGTAAAAAAAAAGCTATTTTCGATTGTTTTTCCATTTACCAAGGTAAACGAGGTGCTCTATGGTATGGCCTAAAATCGCCTTCTTAAACTGAGAGCACAATATGGCGGCAACAAACATGTTTGACATTTCGTTCAAAAGGTTTTTTTTTTAATACCAATCCTTATCCAGAATAATATATACATATAGTGTATACTGTAGGTAAACTATATGTATATTTAGGCATTGAATATATAATAATATTATTATTTGTGTTAGTTTTTTATTTTTTATATTAAGCACCCGACTCATCTTTGTACACAATCTTAAAGGTTAGCTAGTAAATAAAGGCATTAAGTTCGCCTTTGTACATAACATAATTTTTGTATACTGTGCAATAAAGTGTTTAAATAAAAAAATAAAAGTAAAAGAATAAATTCGTATATACAGGGTGAATTTGAAAGGACGTACTTTGGGCTAATATGAGGTTATGGTGATCAAATCGAACAACTTTTTCCATGGAACCATGTGTCGCAAATGAAAAAAAATGTTTGCTTCCCCATACAAATTGGTCATTTTAACATTACTATTTTGTATGGAGAAGGCAATTTTTTTTTTCATTTGCGGCACGTGGTTCCATAGGAAAAGTTGTTAGTATTGATAAGTAGAACCTCATATTAGCCCAAAGTACATCCATTCAAAGTCACCATGTATAAGTATTTACTCTTACTTTTTGAGTGGAAATAACGAAGCAAAAATGAATGCCGCATAATTTACCGCAATCATGAAGCAATCAATCAGTTTTCAAGTGTTATACCACTTTCATTAATTTATTATTATGATACTGCAGTTAAAATAGCGTCAGTACGTTTTTATATATGTGATCCAAAAGTACGGCCACTATTATTTTTTCTGTGGTAGGTACGGCTTTTGGAGGATTATGTATGGCCATAGTCTATAATGTCACCTAATAACATTAATTATTTTTATTCTTGACAGTACGGGTATACAGACGTGGTCTAAAATTGTATGGGGATTTTAGTGTCATAGTGTGAAGGTAAATGGTAGTTGATTAAATAAATATATATTTTCTTAAAAAACAAAATGTTCGAATTGTTTAATATGAAACGGCCATTATACACTAAAGTACCTACAAGCACATAACTTATGTGACCAGGGAAAATATGTGCTAAATATATTGTATATTATGTAACTAATATTATATATAAAAAAAGAAAATAGTAAAAAACTTGTTAATAGCTTTAAGTTATTTTTTAAGTAATTTACATTGTTCTAGATCTAGCTGATAGTTTTCCAATACTAAATAAATAAATAAATATCTTCAAAAACTACGATGAGGTGGGAATAAAACCCCACGGTTGGGTAATCTAACTCCGTCTAGGCTGTACTAGCGCTATAAGGCACCCATGATGGTACTTAAAAAAAAATAGTATTGGCCATGCCACACGGAAAAGTTTTAGAAGATTTTTTAATAATATATACCACTCAAAAACTTCTGGTTAATGTGATATTGATTTTCTTTAAAACGTGCGAATCCCTAAAAACAATAATTGGGATGAATATTGACCAATACATTTTATATACATGTGACCTTATTCATCAAAATTTATTCCTTGAAGAAAACATTAGTTAAAATAGGGTTTGTCTCTTTTACGAATTTTCATTTTTGTTGGTAAAAAAAGAGCCAAATAGTGTTTTCCAAGGACTGAATAAGTTTTTATGAATACCGCTGATAGTATTTCAGAGATATAAGCAGATGGACTGACAAAGGGATCCGATAAATCTTACGAATCCTTTAAGGTTTTTTTGGGAACCTGACGGTTCCCAAAAAAACTTCCCCCAAATGGATCTAATCTTGCGGAAGGTAATAAGGAAGTACTAATAGCGACGTGTAATCAGGGCGTAGATTATAGGATCGTAGCGCCCTTGCAGGAACCGCCTTAATTAATTGTCCCGCAATTGAGGACCATAAAGAAAAAGTGACTGGTTGTCCTGAAAATATAGTTATAGCAACAGAAGTGAATATTATATTTTTTTATAGTAAAAAACATAAATAGACAAATATTAAAAATGAATAAAAACAATAACACCTTAAGAAGGTGGTTGTCTCCTCCCAGATAAAATAAATATAATATCACAATATTATATATATTACTGATCATGTCCTTTAACCGAAAAAGTAATAACTACCAAAAATGCTGCTGTAAAATAACATAGCTTCTCTCCAATAATATATTCAATATATCAGTGGATTTAGTACATTACTGCCGCGGTCTATAATGACTACTTTGCTGGTCTCGCAGCGTAGCGCAGCTCCAGGCCGACACAGCGCGGTCAGCGTGCAGCACTTGATGGACGAGGCCTTTACAGCGAAGACAGCAAGGGCTGCAATGATGGCCAAACAACTGGAAGGCCTAGAGCGTAGCTAGGCTGGCTCGAGGCAATCATAGCGTGACCAGCGAAGCAGTCATTTTGGGCCAAGGCTTATATATTGCTTTACTCAAAAATGCAAGTACCTAATCTAAATAAAATCAGCAAGTAATTTAAATAAAATATATATTGTACCTGTATGTATGTATGTATCATCACGGGTGCCATACGGCGCCCGAGACCGCCTAGAAGGCCCCAGGGTACCCAGCGGAGGGGTTTTAATCCCACCTCGTCGTAGCCGATGGTATGAGTCTACACCGAACAAGTGGCTAGCTCGTTGCGATGTTTTTTGAATAGACTCAATAACCCATCTATAAACAGTTTCACAAGTTGGTATAGTGAAACCGGGACCGACAGCTTAACGTGCTCTCCGAGGCACTATAGTGGTGTTGTCAAACAAATGTAAAATTTTTTAATTAAAAACTCATAGGTACACACCGGGATTCGAACCAGGGACCTAAGTGTTTTTAAGTCCAAGGTCTAACCAACTAGGCCACCACGTATATTGTACCTATCTCTATAAATACAAACAGCTGTGTTTTAAATAAAATCTTTTTGCAATTGATTTTTTAAAACGTTCAAAAATAGCGGCCGGCAATGTTTTGCCGGGCTGTTAGAGCGACCAGCAAAACTTTGCCGGCCGCTCCTTGAAACAGGTCGACTTTGCTCAAACAAGGTTGTCAAAATAATGAGCACATTACATGCATCTTTGAGTAAAGGACTTTATTTAGATGTTTTTTTTACTATGGTTTAGTATACACGATTACTACCTCTGTTTTTACTATGGTTTAGTATACACGATTACTACCTCTGTTTTTACTATGGTTTAGTATACACGATTACTACCTCTGTTTTAACAAATAATATGATATTACGTTAAAAAGTCCTAGTTCCGACCTTGCTCGACTCATTTGAGATTAATTAAGTACAAAAACGAAATACGTTGTCTCCAATTCAACAATTGTCAATTGACACTCTCCGTAGACTAGTGGTTGCGCCTTTGGCATTGTATCCGGAGGTCATAGGTTCGATTCCCACCCATGGCAAAAATAATTATAGTACATTTTTCTGTACAGTTTGCCATGGTCTGGGTGTTTATAAAATACAATATGTATTATATCGTTGTTTCTAGCGCACATATTACAAGCCTAGACCTAAGTTTGTGACCAGAGCAATATGTGTAAATTGTCCCAAATATTATTATTAATTATAAAACAACAAATTACCTACGTTACTATTAAAATTTCCGCTTTAGCGGAGGATCTGAAAAAAAAAAACATTTAATATTTCTATAATTAAGTGAGTTGGCAAGTACATTATAAATAATCTCCCTCGTCGCCCGGCAAGTATTGATTGGTTTATAATGACTAGCTGATGGACGCTGCGTTCTCATTGGCCCCTATTAAGATTGAAATCTTCTTCTGCAGCGCCACTAATGGGAGCTGAAAACCTATTAGCAAGTAATTCTCATGCTCGCGGCCTCATTACCGTTTCCTTTTGACAGATTGAAGGCAAAAGTTTCTCTTAAAAATGGAATGGAATTAATCAGCCTGTCTATTTAGGCTGATTACTAAGAATATAGTATTTAGAGGAGAGACATTTGAAATAATTACTAAATTATAACGCCAGGCCATTAAAAGGACAGGCACCAGACACTAAAGAGTCAGCGGAGGACATGGGTTCGATTCCCACTAATGGTCAAAATAATATAAGTACATTTTATTATCAGTTAATGGTCTATATGTTTATAAAATATAATATGAATTAGTATAAATATATATCTTGACCACAGACCACCCCTTACATCTTCAAATTCCTGCCTGTATAATGGCGATGCTTGTCTTGGTCTTCTTTTTAATGGAGCAAATGTGCTATTGTATCTATCTGTTGGTAAGCAGGCCTACAAAGTCATAGTCATAGATGTATTAATACGTATGAAGATGTAATGCGGATACAGTTCTCGGCACCTGCACGGTTTCAGAGGAACCCAATGAATTATATTCATTAATCTAATTTTTATTATTATCTAGCTTTTATAATAGTCAGTGTAAGTTTTAAAATAATATAACGTATTTAATTAAAATAAAAAAAGGTAGGTATACTTCAGTTAGTTAAAACCTAAAAGAAGAAAACCACTGATGTGTGAAAAGGAACTTAGAAAACATCACAATTGCAATTTGAAATATGTAAACAAGACGAGAGACGTCAGTAGGAAACGAGCATGCAAATAATTCAGCATTCAGCGCTCGTTGCATTGTTTCACTTTGTATGGTCGACCTCACCCTCTGTATAACCTATGCTGTATATACATATTTAGTTACTTCCCTTATTTTTTCCTTCTACTCTAAAATGTTGGTTGGGTCATATCATATTTTTAATCATTCTTCGATGTTAATTATAAATGTTATTCATTTTTAAATCTTTACAGAAAATTTTAGGTAGAATGGGAGCTCTCTTTAACTTCGCAGTGACAAATGGAAAAACCGTCAAGTAATTAGTCTGTTAGTTCAACGGTTTTCATGGGCCATCGATTTCTTGTCGAGTCTGATGGTAGTTTTCACACAGAATGTGGTTACGAAACGGGCTGATAAACCAGTGTGGATAGTCGCCGCCCATTTCGTAACCGCATCATTTATCCAGAATTGTGGGAATGACTAAAACTGCATCATTAGATTTCTGAAAAAATCATTCTCCTAACCGGAAATCGCACCGGTTGATTTAAAAAAACAAAACTTGTTCTGATTGCACCAGCTAATAATGTCGCATATAAGGATGAAATTCTGGTAAGTAATATCAAGCGGCGTCATTTATTTTAATTCAGAAATACCAATTACAAGTAGTTTATATTATAACGGAATTATAAAACGCAAACTAAGTAATTAAACTATAGAAATATATCTGTTTATAAAACTTTATTGCATCCAAACTCCAAGGCAATATTATTATGTTTATTAAAATACCTACCAACAGTCATTATAAGTGACAGTGAGTCCCCACGGAGTTGTTTGAAGCATGGACGCGATATTCCCATGGGACAAAAACCATAATATGAACTTTTTCAACTTCAATCCACTCTGATGCCATAATTCGATTACGTTTTCCACTGTTTGCTTGTTTACTTTTTATGTTAGGTATTTCCATAGAAAATAAATTTGCCGTAGGTGGACTCACGAGTGTGGTCGTACTACGACGGATCAATCGTGGAATAGTTAAGCATGTTTTATCTATTGTCTGTTGCACTGTGTCTTTGAACAGGGCTGCTATTTTTTAAGTATTTTATTTATATTATATTACATTTAATAATTTGTTATTTAATTAGTATTGCTGTTTTTTTTTTATTTATTAATAGATAAATCAGATTTTAGTTTCGCTTTATGACACAACGCAGCGGCTGCATTTCTGCAGATACGCTTTTTTATAGACAATCTATTTTTTTAATTTACTATAATATTTACATTAAAATGTTATTATTACAAAAAATATATATATATATATATCATCGAGAGATATATTTCGATCTTTTTATGCCACGAAACGAGAAAAAGCGTTATATGAATAGGCTATTGCATAGCTAGTTCGATTATTAGATTAATTACAATCAAATTTCATATGTATGAAGTTTATCATTTACGAGATCCACATCCACAAGATGAATAAATAACTGATTACCCTGCAGTTATGTAGTCATCTTGTGCATAAAATAGATGATGTGATCATTAATAGAAGTAGGACTGCAGACCCAAGGTCTTCGTCAGCTTCTCTCCAAGAGGTGCGAAAATTCTACACCGAAACTGGCCGAAATGAGCTAATTTATAGTTTTAATAGGCAAGTGTTTGATAAAACTCTCATGGGACCCAGTCATGTGATTAGTATTTATGGACTTGTAAATAAGACTGCTTATCAACAGATACAACAAATGACTTATAAAGTTCTCAAAGGACAATTTATACAAATCAATGACAAAATTATACGAACTGGGAAATTTTATTATTTGTACAAACTAGTGGCCTTATTCATAAAAACTTATTGAGGCCTCGAAGAATACTTTAGTTATAGAAGGTTTTGTCTCTTTTACGCATAATCATTTTTGTTGCTAAAAAAGTTTTTATGAATACCTTTTATGAAAAAAGCGGCCAAAGCCTAGTGGTTAAGTCACTGCGCAACTGATAAAAAGATTAAGCAGATGACAACAAGGCCGGCCTGGGATGGGTGACCGCTTTAAATAACAAGGCTATTTCTTCATATACATCGCAACAAGCTCGCCACTTGTTAGGTGTTGCCTCCGAATACTATCGGCGAAATGAGGACGGGTGTTAATCCCTCCGCTGGGTACCCTGAGGCCGTTTAAACGGTTCTTGGGAGCCAAGTAGGCACCCGTGATGGTATATTTTATGAATACCGGTGTAGGAATTGTACGAACTAGAACATGAACTGTTATAGTTATAGTAACTGTATAGTTAAATACCTAGTGGGTACCTACATCGAGGCAAGACCAAAAATCAGGCACGTAAAATTCGGTCTTGAAACGAATCCCTATCTAACACTTCAAATCTGTAGGTATTTCAGTTCTGTTGTAGTACAGATTGGTACAGATTTGACGAACTGGGTCACCGGGAATTACTGAATGAAGTGATTTTCTTTTATTGTTATGTACCTATTTGAATTGCTTTTTTCATGGTCTGGTGCATCGTGTTACTGAACGACATCTTAGAGAATGTCTTTAGAGTTGGAATGCCTTTACTGTATGTTTTAAGTACCTAAACAAACATTATAATTATGTATCATAGCGGGTACCGAGATGGCCTCACGGTATCCATCGGTAAGTATTTATTTAGATCTTTATTGCATAAAATACAAAGGCGGACTCAATGGCGCTAGGCATTCTCTACCAGTAAAACCTTCGAGATAATCAAATCAGTTAATAAGTGAGTTACGTGTGTATATTTCCACCGATGCCATTTATTACGTCGATGGTATTCTGAGTCTACACCGAAAAGTGGCTAGTTTATCGCGGTGTTTATATAGATAGACTCCATAAGCCAAGGCTCTTTAAACAGTTGAAAAAGTTGGTATAGTGAAAATGAACCGAAAGCTTAACGTGCTTTTGGAGAC
The DNA here is from genome assembly GCA_947458855.1 of Monopis laevigella. Classification (NCBI taxonomy): domain Eukaryota; kingdom Metazoa; phylum Arthropoda; class Insecta; order Lepidoptera; family Tineidae; genus Monopis; species Monopis laevigella. Next base: position 18,883,583 of record OX381577.1, on the reverse strand, counting down.
AGTATTATTGTTTGACAATACAATGTATTTTTTTTATTTATTTAAAAACTTATTGGTACACACCGGAATTTAGTGACCGAAATTAGAGACCTAAAAACTGTAGTGTTTTTAAGTCTAAAGTTTAACCAATTTAACTCAGCCACCACGTATATCAAGTAAAATTGTTTTCGACATTAACCTGGGGACATATTAATTTCAAATTTACTAGGGATTTATTATTATGAACTTCATGAAGTAATATATAATATATTTATATTTTGGACCCATTATCTGCAATTAATAAGTCCCCAGTTTCATATTAATCAAACCTAATTGAAATCGGAATATAATAACACATACCTATGGAAACAATATAAACCTATATGTATGAAAACAAAATTAATAACAAATCAACTGAAAAAGACAGGTGTATATGTAGAACTTATGTGAAGCCGTGTTCACATGTCTCGTTTGAAGCAGATAGTGAACCCCAACGTGCGGTTGAACTGGGATTTCCGACTTGTCAAATTTAGGCTGCAGGCGAGTTCAGGCGAGCTGCGGGGAACAAGCCTTGGTTTGCAAGTCAATGCAGTCTCACTCACTGCATCTATTTCAGTTATTCCTTCTATTTTACAAAGTCTAATTTATTTGCCAATGTACCAATGAGTTTTTAATTAAAAAAATATGTACATTTGTTTGACAACACCACTATAGTGCCTCGGAGAGCACGTTAAGCTGTCGGTCCCGGTTTCACTATACCAACTTGTGAAACTATTTATAGATGGGTTATTGAGTCTATTCAAAACATCGCGACGAGCTAGCCACTTGTTCGGTGTAGACTCATACCATCGGCTACGACGAGGTGGGTACCCAGCGGAGGGGTTTTACCCTCCGCTGGGTACCCTGGGGCCGTCTAGGCGGTCTCGGGCGCCGTAAGGCACCCGTGATGATATGTATGTATGTATGTAATTTATTTGCGAAAACTCTCGTATAGATAATAACATTTTTTTAGTAAGAACTGTACGTAACTGGCGCTATGATTTTTCCGGGTTGCTTACCAATATATTTTAGGATAAATTTATTTATGTATTTAGGTATAAGTCAATTTTAACATAGTTTTGATATTTGTCATAAAGAAAACACAACAGCAATAATAAATAATCAGTCAGAAAGGTCACCATTTGTTCAACATGTTTTGGGTAATAATCATCAAAATTCAATAAACCACAATTTTAACATACCTGTCAGAATAATTGGAGATAATTTAAAAACTTATTGATCATATTATTAACGAACAAATCAATCTTTCGAATTCATCTGTACTAAATTTATTTCAGCCATGTAACTTAATCCTGAAAATGCTTCATGGAAAGGCGAAACATATCGACCTATGGCTACATAAAGCGCTGGAATTTGTAAAGAAGTAAATATTATTAAACCGCCTCCGTAGACTAGTGGTTGCGCTTTTGGCGTTGAATCCGGAGGTCGTGGGTTCCATTCCCACCCTTATGGCAAAAAAAATATCAGTACCTACGTTTTTCTGACAGTTTACACATTTATAAAAAATTAAGCACAATGCGAATTAATAACAAATCATAAGAAAAAAAAAACAATAGGTGTTCATAAAATATAATATGTATTATATAGTAATTTCTGGTACACATATATAGTATAGAGCTTAGTTTGTGACCAGAGGCTCTACCATGGGTTTGCGTATTGTAGAAACGTAACGTATTCGAATACGTAAACGTGAGCAACAACCAATAGGATCGCTTTATTCAATCCTGTTACCAAAAATAAAGCAGCCCTATTGGTTGTGTCTCACGTATACGTAAATGAATACGTTACGTTTCTACAATACGCAAATCCATGGTAGAGCCTCAGGACAATATGTGTAAATTGTTCTACATATTATTATTATTATATTAATAACAAAATTCCGCAACATATTACCTGATTCAGTTAATTATGATTTTTAACCGACATTAAGTACTTGTTTACATAAAGTGATGGACGAGTGATCAGACCATCTTAGTCTAAACAGAAGGTCGCAGGTTCCATCTAGTGCATTTATATTGAATTGTTATATATCATAACTATTCGTGCCTCAGAGAGAACGACTAATTCTACAAACCTTCTATTGATTTTTTTTCTTTTAATTTGTTATTAATTCGCGTTGCGTGTCGTTTACTAATATCCAGTGGTAAGATTTATACATAATGTGTAAAAAATAATAGTACATGAGGGATAATACTCGAAAGGAATAGGGAAAAGACTAGGGGATAAAAGGAATGGCAACATGGCCGTACGCAAACATACGGCACTTCTACCAATGTCAAGTAGAAGAAAGGAAGTAAAAAACCAACGGTATAAAGGATATATATATGCCTCCATTTTACTGAAGTTTATGGGATCCTTCGAGATAACACAAACACCTAGATCACTGCGTTACTACGTAGATATGCTTATTCTACAAAATGAATACATTTTTACACAATAATATTTTATAAAGTTAAATAGGAAAAAAAATACACAAACATCGTCTTCGGTACCACCTCAAAGAATCGAAAACACAATGTTTTATTAAAAAACTTTTCCCTGGATTATTAGTTCCCTGGTTTGAGCCCCGATGTGTATCAGTGACTTTTTAATTAAAAAAACAAACATTTGTTTGACACCACCACTTTAATGCCTGTGATACACACTAAGCTTTCGGTGCAGGTTTCACTATACCAACTTGTGAAACTGTTTATAAATGGATTATTAAGTCTATACCGTGATGAAATGGCCACTTGTTCGCTGTAGACTCAACTGCTAATATCGGGTATATATGTAAAAGGGGATTATATACAATTTATATTCTTCTATTTTAATGTTTGTTAACGACCGTATGTTTTTCCAAATAAAAAAAAATAATTGTTTTTAGACCATTTTTTATATTATAAACAAATGAAAAAGCCGTTAAATGACTTAGTTATGTTTCGGTTTTAGTCTGTGAGTTTACCAAAGGGGCCTACTGCATCGATTGGATTTTGAGTACACTTTCAAGGCGCTATATCTGTAGTATTTAGCCAACATAGTTGAAGAGACCAGTGTTGCTAAACAACAATGTATTTATCGACCCCATTCATGGACTTTGTAGGTCTACTAAGCATAGATCAGTCAAATTCCGTGCTCCAATAATAATAATTAGGACATTTTTACACTCTATCAACAAAACCGAAGCTATTAATTAACCCTTTGTCATTTTGTCACCGAGTTTGCAAAATTTCACACGTTGCCTAATTCTCTCTCCCTTTCTCTGTCATGTCACGTACAAGGGGACTGGTAGACAGTCTAATCTAAACCTTCCCGAACAGCCTCGTGTGCTAATCCGATGTCATGTATTTACTTAGCTCGGACGGTAGCCATGTAGGCCTGCAATCCGTCCTCTCCCATTAATTTTCTATTACGTACTGCACCAGAGGATTAAATTTGCTGCAAGATTTTGGAGTAAAGTGCAGAACTGTAGATAGATGAATTGGGTAACATATAGGAGTACGGATAAAATATAATTCTTCAGAAAACAATTATTCTAAAATATTTCAATACATTAATATTCTTAATTATATATATATATCATCACGGGTGCCTTACGGCGCCCGAGACCGCCTAGACGGCCCCAGGGTACCCAGCGGAGGGGTTTTAATCCCACCTCGTTGTAGCCGATGGTATGAGTCTACACCGAACAAGTGGCTAGCTCGTCGCGATGTTTTGGATAGACTCAATAACCCATCTATAAACAGTTTCACAAGTTGGTATAGTGAAACCGGGACCGACAGCTTAACGTGCTCTCCGAGGCACTATAGTGGTGTTGTCAAACAAATGTGCATAAATTTTTAAATTAAAAACTCATTGGTACACACCGAGATTCGAACCAGGGACCTAAGCGTTTTTAAGTCCAAGGTCTAACCAACTAGGCCACCACGTATATAATATTCTTAATTCAAAGGAACTAAATCAATATTTTATTTTATTATTTTGATTAAGGAGATTACTGCATCGATTTCTTGTCGAGTTGGTAGTCTCCTTTCAGGGCGCGGTTACGAAATGGGTGGTTGATTGACGATAAGGCAGCAAGTACGAGTATATTTAAACTCGTATTGCAATTCTTCTTTATCGCCGCCCATTTCGTAATCGCCTCATTTAGCCGGCATAGTGGCTAAATGATGCGATTACGATATATGAAGCGATCAATCTTGTTTAAGAACAATTATTGTATGACCCTATTCATGGACTTTATAGGTCTGCTCACCACAAAGTCACATGCCGTGCTACAATAAAAAAATATTCAAGAATATGATATGTTTCCGCCATATACATATGAAACAATATATTCATGGCTTTGATTTAAGAATTTATTTTTATCTGTTTATATACGAATTAGTAGATGCAGTATGTAAAAAGCTTAAATAATTCCATATATCAGGACAACTATCGAAAAAAACTTCATGCCTTTATGATACCATATATAGGTGGTGCCTATGATTTTTAAAATTGATATTTACAACTCTTATTTTGCACTTACGTAGAGGTATCAGTGATTATATTTAGATACTGCTGAGGCTCTACCATGGGTTTGCGCATTGTAGCAACGTAACGTATTTGAATACGTATACGCAACAACCAATAGGGCCGCTTTCTATTTGGTAACAGGATTGAATAAACCGATCATTTTGGTTGATGCTCACGTATACAAATACGCTACGTTGCTACAATGCGCAAACCCATGGTAGAGCCTCTTGTATTATGTAAAAGAAATACCCGTACAACTTTTGATCTCACTGGTCTTTAAATAACAGCTGTAATATTTTAAAAATTAAATTAATGCTCATATTTTCTATCGGAAAAAAAAATTCATACGTTGACGCTATAATATTTATCTCCGTGCCTCGTGCACAAATACAATTATGACTCCGTGCGAGCGATAAATTAGTGCGCACGTAATATAAAAATGTAGTAGAGTGCATTAATTTTCCCACACAAACTATACTAATATATTTCTATAAAATTATTAAAGCTTAAGTTAACAGCTCTGCAGTTGTGTTGAAGCTAATACTACTTTTGCTATTACAATTTGGCTCGGTTCAATTATTATTTTTATGTTTAATTGAATCAGGCGTTATTTTACGGAAGTCCATTGTATAATGATTACAATTGGAAATTATTTTGTAATATCTTCCGCTTGTAATGTTGGTGTATTAAATTATATGTTACATGTAACATATAACATAGAACTGTCAAATTTAATCTTTCTCCATACAAATTATACGTCGAATAACTTTATTCGACGATGAAAAACTCAGCCCTTGTAATATTAAAAAAGTTTTAATTCTGATTAAAACAAAAATACATAACTCAAAGATTAATATATAACAATGACCGAAAAACTATTTTTTTAATTCTGCGACAAACTATTAAAGAAATACTGGAAGAGCAAAAGCTCATTTTGTATGGAGAACTTTGACTTTTCGATCGCGCATGCCGTGTCTTTAATTATTATACTTTATATCAGTCTTCATCCTACTTATCTACTCATTTATAAAATGATCTTAACTAAAATTGTTACATACATACGCACCATTACGTTTGTATCCCTGATAAAGGGTAAGCAGGGAGTAATATACACTACTTCGCTCTACATACTTCCCTTGCTTCCTTAACATTCATGCACCGATTCATCAGGTCTATTTTTTAGCCTATATAATCCCACCGCTTTGGAAAGTTGTTCATTATTAAATTTAATAATAAATAACGTAATGCATATTCATCTTTATTGCCGCCGATTTCATAACCGCACCATATAGTCGGCATTGTGAAGCGATAAATGCTGTAAAAAATAAAAATGATGACTTTGTAGATTTGCTTACCATCAGGTGGGTACAAAAACAAACGCCGTTCTCCAATTAAAAAAAAAATGCAAATAGTAACATCTTTATCTGTTACTGGAGATCAAAAGCAGCACCATGCTTGATGTCAGGATTCTGTTCGGACTTACAAATCTCTATCCAATATGAAAATATGCGTAGCGCAGCTCCAGGCCGACACAGCGCGGTCAGCGTGCAGCACTTGATGGACGAAAATGCATGCATTTTTGAGTAAAGCAATATACAAGCCTTGGCCCACTATGACTGCTTCGCTGGTCACGCTATGATTGCCTCGAGCCAGCCTAGCTACGCTCTAGACCTTCCAGTTCATTGCAGCCCTTGCTGTGAAGGCCTAGACCTGCGGTCTCGGCCTTTATCTCGTCCATCAAGTGCTGCACGCTGACCGCGCTGTGTCGGCCTGGAGCTGCGCTACGCTGCGCTGTCGGCCATCATCAGCGCGACCAGCAAAGTAGTCATTATAGACCGCGGCAGTAATGTACTAAATCCACTGATATATCGAATATATTACCGGAGAGAAGCTATGTTATTTCACAGCAGCATTTTTGGTAGTTATTACTTTTTCGGTTAAAGGACATGACCAGTAATATATATAATATTGTGATACTATATTTATTTTATCTGGGAGGAGACAACCACCTTCTTAAGGTGTTATTGTTTTTATTCATTTTTAATATTTGTCTATTTAAAAGTACCTAATCTAAATAAAACCAGCAAGTAATTTAAATAAAATATATATTGTACCTATCTCTATAAATACAAACAGCTGTGTTTTAAATAAAATCTTTTTGCATTTGATTTTTTAAAACGTTGAAACATCAAAATAGCGGCCGGCAATGTTTTGCCGGCCTGTTAGAGCGACCACCAAAACTTTGCCGCCCGCTCCTTGAAACAGAACCGCAAGGTCGACTTTGCTCAAACAAGGTTGTCAAAATAATGACAATTACATGCATTTTTGAGTAAAGGACTTTATTTAGATGATTTTTTACTATGGTTTATTATACACGATTACTACCTGTTTTAACAAATAATATGATATTACGTTAAAAAGTCCGAGTTCCGACCTTGCTTGACTCATTTGAGATTAATTAAGTACAAAAACGAAATACGTCGTCACCAATTCAACAATTTTCAATTGACAGTTTCCGTAGACTAGTGGTTGCGCCTTTGGCTTTGTATACAGAGGTCATGGGTTCGATTCCCACCCATGGCAAAAAGAATAATAGTACATTTTTTTGTACAGTTTGTCTGTGGTCTGGGTGTTGGCAAGTACATTATAAATAATCTCCCTCGTCGCCCGGCAAGTATTGATTGGTTTATAATGACTAGCTGATGGACGCTGCGTTCTCATTGGGCCCTATTAAGATTGAAATCTTCTTCTGCAGCGCCACTAATGGGAGCTGAAAACCTATTAGCAAGTAATTCTCATGCTCGCGGCCTCATTACCGTTTCCTTTTGACAGATTGAACGCAAAAGTTTCGTTTAAAAATGGAATGGAATTAATCAGCCTGTCTATTTAGGCTGATTACTTAGAATAATATTATAAAATATTATTTAGAGGAGAGACATTACTACAAACAATTACTAATAGGCCATTAAAAGCATAGGCACCAGACACTAAAGAGTCAGCGGAAGACGTGGGTTCGATTCCCACTTATGGTCAAAATAATATAAGTACCTTTTTATGATCAGTTAATGGTCTGTATGTTTATAAAATATAATATGTATTAGTATAGTTATTTATGTACATGTACATTCTTATTTTATCTTGACCACAGACCACCCCTCATATCTTCAAATTCCTGCCTGTATAATGGTGATGCCTGTCTGGTATTCTTTTTAATGGAGCAAACGTGCTATTGTATCTACCTGATGGTAAGCAGACCTACAAAGTCATAGTCATAGATGTATTAATACGTATGAAGATGTAATGCGGCTGCACATCTCGGTACCTGCACGGTTTCAGAGGAACTCAAAGAATTATACTCATTAATCTAATTTTTATTATTATCTAGCTTTTATAATAGTCTTATGTCTTTTAAGTTTTAAAATAATATAACGTATTCAATTAAAATAAAAAAAGGTAGGTATACTTCAGTTAGTTAAAACCTAATAGAAGAAAACCACTGATGTGTGAAAAGAAACTTAGAAAACATCACAATTGCAATTTGAAATATGTAAACAAGACGAGAGACGTCAGTAGGAAACGAGCATGCAAATAATTCAGCATTCAGCGCTCGTTGCATTGTTTCACTTTGTATGGTCGACCTCACCCTCTGTATTACCTATGCTGTATATACATATTTAGTTACTTCCCTTATTTTTTCCTTCTACTAAATGTTGGTTGGGTCATATCATATTTTTAATCATTCTTCGATGTTAATTATAAATGTTATTCATTTTAAAATCTTTACAGAAAATTTGAGGTAGAATGGGAGCTCTCTTTAACTTCGCAGTGACAAATGGAAAAACCTTCAAGTAAACGTAAGTAATTAGTCTGTTAGTTCAACGGTTTTCAGGGGCCATCGATTTCTTGTCGAGTCTGATGGTAGTTTTCACACAGAATGTGGTTACGAAACGGGTTGATAAACCAGTGTGGATAGTCGCTGCCCATTTCGTAACCGCATCATTTATCCGGAATTGTGGGAATGACTAAAACTGCATCATTAGATTTCTGAAAAATGTATTCTCATAACCGGAAATCGCACCGGTTGATTAAAAAAAAAAAAACTTGTTCTGATTGCACCAGCTAATAATGTCGCTTATAAGGATGAAATTCTGGTAAGTAATATCAAGCGGCGTCATTTATTTTAATTCAGAAATACCAATTACAAGTAGTTTATATTATAACGGAATTATAAAACACAAACTAAGTAATTAAACTATAGAAATATATTTGTTAATAAAACTTTATTGCATCCAAACTCCAAGGCAATATTATTATGTTTATTAAAATACCTACCAACAGTCATTATAAGTGACAGTGAGTCCCCACGGAGTTGTTTGAAGCATGGACGCGACATTCCCATGGGACAAAAACCACAATATGAACTTTTTCAACTTCAATCCACTCTGATGCCATAATTCGATTACGTTTTCCACTGTTTGCTTGTTTACTTTTTATGTTAGGTATTTCCATAGAAAATAAATTTGCCGTAGGTGGACTCACGAGTGTGGTCGTACTACGACGGATCAATCGTGGAATAGTTAAGCATGTTTTATCTATTGTCTGTTGCACTGTGTCTTTGAACAGGGCTGCTATTTTTTTAGTATTTTATTTATATTATATTACATTTAATAATTTTTTATTTAATTAGTATTGCTGTTTTTTTTATTTATTAATAGATAAACCAGATTTTAGTTTCGCTTTATGACACAACGCAGCGGCTGCATTTCTGCAGATACGCTTTTTTATAGACAATCTATTTTTTTAATTTACTATAATATTTACATTAAAATGTTATTATTACAAAAAATATATATATATATATCATCGAGAGATATATTTCGATCTTTTTATGCCACGAAAAGAGAAAAAGCTTTATATGAATAGGCTATTGCATAGCTAGTTCGATTATTTGATTAATTACAATCAAATTTCATATGTATGAAGTTTATCATTTACGAGATCCACATCCACAAGATAAATAAATAACTGATTACCCTGCAGTTATGTAGTCATCTTGTGCATAAAATAGATGATGTGATCATTAATAGAAGTAGGACTGCAGACCCAAGGTCTTCGTCAGCTTCTCTCCAAGAGGTGCGAAAATTCTACACCGAAACTGGCCGAAATGAGCTAATTTATAGTTTTAATAGGCAAGTGTTTGATAAAACTCTCATGGGACCCAGTCATGTGATTAGTATTTATGGACTTGTAAATAAGACTGCTTATCAACAGATACAACAAATGACTTATAAAGTTCTCAAAGGACAATTTATACAAATCAATGACAAAATTATACGAACTGGGAAATTTTATTATTTGTACAAACTAGTGGCCTTATTCATAAAAACTTATTGAGGCCTCGAAGAATACTTTAGTTATAGAAGGTTTTGTCTCTTTTACGCATAATCATTTTTGTTGCTAATAAAGTTTTTATGAATACCTTTTATGAAAAAAGCGGCCAAAGCCTAGTGGTTAAGTCACTGCGCAACTGATAAAAAGATTAAGCAGATGACAACAAGGCCGGCCTGGGATGGGTGACCGCTTTAAATAACAAGGCTATTTCTTCATATACATCGCAACAAGCTCGCCACTTGTTAGGTGTTGCCTCCGAATACTATCGGCGAAATGAGGACGGGTGTTAATCCCTCCGCTGGGTACCCTGAGGCCGTTTAAACGGTTCTTGGGAGCCAAGTAGGCACCCGTGATGGTATATTTTATGAATACCGGTGTAGGAATTGTACGAACTAGAACATGAACTGTTATAGTTATAGTAACTGTATAGTTAAATACCTAGTGGGTACCTACATCGAGGCAAGACCAAAAATCAGGCACGTAAAATTCGGTCTTGAAACGAATCCCTATCTAACACTTCAAATCTGTAGGTATTTCAGTTCTGTTGTAGTACAGATTGGTACAGATTTGACGAACTGGGTCACCGGGAATTACTGAATGAAGTGATTTTCTTTTATTGTTATGTACCTATTTGAATTGCTTTTTTCATGGTCTAGTGCATCGTGTTACTGAACGACATCTTAGAGAATGTCTTTAGAGTTGGAATGCCTTTACTGTATGTTTTAAGTACCTAAACAAACATTATAATTATGTATCATAGCGGGTACCGAGATGGCCTCACGGTATCCATCGGTAAGTATTTATTTAGATCTTTATTGCATAAAATACAAAGGCGGACTCAATGGCGCTAGGCATTCTCTACCAGTCAAACCTTCGAGATAATCAAATCAGTTAATAAGTGAGTTACGTGTGTATATTTCCACCGATGCCATTTATTACGTCGATGGTATTCTGAGTCTACACCGAAAAGTGGCTAGTTTATCGCGGTGTTTATATAGATAGACTCCATAAGCCAAGGCTCTTTAAACAGTTGAAAAAGTTGGTATAGTGAAAATGAACCGAAAGCTTAACGTGCTTTTGGAGACAGTATTATTGTTTGACAATACAATGTATTTTATTTATTTATTTAAAAACTTATTGGTACACACCGGAATTTAGTGACCGAAATTAGAGACCTAAAAACTGTAGTGTTTTTAAGTCTAAAGTTTAACCAATTTAACTCAGCCACCACGTATATCAAGTAAAATTGTTTTCGACATTAACCTGGGGACATATTAATTTCAAATTTACTAGGGATTTATTATTATGAACTTCATGAAGTAATATATAATATATTTATATTTTGGACCCATTATCTGCAATTAATAAGTCCCCAGTTTCATATTAATCAAACCTAATTGAAATCGGAATATAATAACACATACCTATGGAAACAATATAAACCTATATATGTATGGAAACAAAATTATTAACAAATCAACTGAAAAAGACAGGTGTATATGTAGAACTTATGTGAAGCCGTGTTCACATGTCTCGTTTGAAGCAGATAGTGAACACCAACTGTTGAACGGTTGAACTGGAATTTCCGACTTGTCAAATTTAGGCTGCAGGCGAGTTCAGGCGAGCTGCGGGGAACAAGCCTTGTTTTGCAAGTCAATGCAGTCTCACTCACTGCATCTATTTCAGTTATTCCTTCTATTTTACAAAGTCTAATTTATTTGCCAATGTACCAATGAGTTTTTAATTAAAAAAATTATGTACATTTGTTTGACAACACCACTATAGTGCCTCGGAGAGCACGTTAAGCTGTCGGTCCCGGTTTCACTATACCAACTTGTGAAACTGTTTATAGATGGGTTATTGAGTCTATTCAAAACATCGCGACGAGCTAGCCACTTGTTCGGTGTAGACTCATACCATCGGCTACGACGAGGTGGGATTAAAACCCCTCCGCTGGGTACCCTGGGGCCGTCTAGGCGGTCTCGGGCGCCGTAAGGCACCCGTGATGATATGTATGTATGTATGTAATTTATTTGCGAAAACTCTCGTATAGATAATAATATTTTTTTAGTAAGAACTGTACGTAACTGGCGCTATGATTTTTCCGGGTTGCTTACCAGTATATTTTAGGATAAATTTATTTATGTATTTAGGTATAAGTCAATTTTAACATAGTTTTGATATTTGTCATAAAGAAAACACAACAGCAATAATAAATAATCAGTCAGAAAGGTCACCATTTGTTCAACATGTTTTGGGTAATAATCATCAAAATTCAATAAACCACAATTTTAACATACCTGTCAGAATAATTGGAGATAATTTAAAAACTTATTGATCATATTATTAACGAACAAATCAATCTTTCGAATTCATCTGTACTAAATTTATTTCAGCCATGTAACTAAATCCTGAAAATGCTTCATGGAAAGGCGAAACATATCGACCTATGGCTACATAAAGCGCTGGAATTTGTAAAGAAGTAAATATTATTAAACCGCCTCCGTAGACTAGTGGTTGCGCTTTTGGCGTTGAATCCGGAGGTAGTGGGTTCCATTCCCACCCTTATGGCAAAAAAAATATCAGTACCTACGTTTTTCTGACAGTTTACACATTTATAAAAAATTAAGCACAATGCGAATTAATAACAAATCATAAGAAAAAAAAAAACAATAGGTGTTCATAAAATATAATATGTATTATATAGTAATTTCTGGTACACATATATAGTATAGAGCTTAGTTTGTGACCAGAGGCTCTACCATGGGTTTGCGTATTGTAGAAACGTAACGCATTCGAATACGTAAACGTGAGCAACAACCAATAGGATCGCTTTATTCAATCCTGTTACCAAAAATAAAGCAGCCCTATTGGTTGTGTCTCACGTATACGTAAATGAATACGTTACGTTTCTACAATACGCAAATCCATGGTAGAGCCTCAGGACAATATGTGTAAATTGTTCTACATATTATTATTATTATATTAATAACAAAATTCCGCAACATATTACCTGATTCAGTTAATTATGATTTTTAACCGACATTAAGTACTTGTTTACATAAAGTGATGGACGAGTGATCAGACCATCTTAGTCTAAACAGAAGGTCGCAGGTTCCATCTAGTGCATTTATATTGAATTGTTATATATCATAACTATTCGTGCCTCAGAGAGAACGACTAATTCTACAAACCTTCTATTGATTTTTTTTTCTTTTAATTTGTAATTAATTCGCGTTGCGTCTCGTTTACTAATATCCAGTGGTAAGATTTATACATAATGTGTAAAAAATAATAGTACATGAGGGATAATACTCGAAAGGAATAGGGAAAAGACTAGGGGATAAAAGGAATGGCAACATGGCCGTACGCAAACATACGGCACTTCTACCAATGTCAAGTAGAAGAAAGGAAGTAAAAAACCAACGGTATAAAGGATATATATATGCCTCCATTTTACCGAAGTTTATGGGATCCTTCGAGATAACACAAACACCTAGATCACTGCGTTACTACGTAGATATGCTTATTCTACAAAATGAATACATTTTTACACAATAATATTTTATAAAGTTAAATAGGAAAAAAAATACACAAACATCGTCTTCGGTACCACCTCAAAGAATCGAAAACACAATGTTTTATTAAAAAACTTTTCCCTGGATTATTAGTTCCCTGGTTTGAGCCCCGATGTGTATCAGTGACTTTTTAATTAAAAAAACAAACATTTGTTTGACACCACCACTTTAATGCCTGTGATACACACTAAGCTTTCGGTGCAGGTTTCACTATCCCAACTTGTGAAACTGTTTATAAATGGATTATTAAGTCTATACCGTGATAAAATGGCCACTTGTTCGCTGTAGACTCAACTGCTAATATCGGGTATATATGTAAAAGGGGATTATATACAATTTATATTCTTCTATTTTAATGTTTGTTAACGACCGTATGTTTTTCCAAATAAAAAAAAAAAATTGTTTTTAGACCATTTTTTATATTATAAACAAATGAAAAAGCCGTTAAATGACTTAGTTATGTTTCGGTTTTAGTCTGTGAGTTTACCAAAGGGGCCTACTGCATCGATTGGATTTTGAGTACACTTTCAAGGCGCTATATCTGTAGCATTTAGCCAACATAGTTGAAGAGACCAGTGTTGCTAAACAACAATGTATTTATCGACCCCATTCATGGACTTTGTAGGTCTACTAAGCATAGATCAGTCAAATTCCGTGCTCCAATAATAATAATTAGGACATTTTTACACTCTATCAACAAAACCGAAGCTATTAATTAACCCTTTGTCATTTTGTCACCGAGTTAGCAAAATTTCACACGTTGCCTAATTCTCTCTCCCTTTCTCTGTCATGTCACGTACAAGGGGACTGGTAGACAGTCTAATCTAAACCTTCCCGAATAGCCTCGTGTGCTAATCCGATGTCATGTATTTACTTAGCTCGGACGGTAGCCATGTAGGCCTGCAATCCGTCCTCTCCCATTAATTTTCTATTACGTACTGCACCAGAGGATTAAATTTGCTGCAAGATTTTGGAGTAAAGTGCAGAACTGTAGATAGATGAATTGGGTAACATATAGGAGTACGGATAAAATATTCTAAAATATTTCAATACATTAATATTCTTAATTATATATATATATATATATATATATATATATATATATATATATATATCATCACGGGTGCCTTACGGCGCCCGAGACCGCCTAGACGGCCCCAGGGTACCCAGCGGAGGGGTTTTAATCCCACCTCGTTGTAGCCGATGGTATGAGTCTACACCGAACAAGTGGCTAGCTCGTCGCGATGTTTTGGATAGACTCAATAACCCATCTATAAACAGTTTCACAAGTTGGTATAGTGAAACCGGGACCGACAGCTTAACGTGCTCTCCGAGGCACTATAGTGGTGTTGTCAAACAAATGTACATAAATTTTTAAATTAAAAACTCATTGGTACACACCGAGATTCGAACCAGGGACCTAAGCGTTTTTAAGTCCAAGGTCTAACCAACTAGGCCACCACGTATATAATATTCTTAATTCAAAGGAACTAAATCAATATTTTATTTTATTATTTTGATTCAGGAGATTACTGCATCGATTTCTTGTCGAGTTGGTAGTCTCCTTTCAGGGCGCGGTTACGAAATGGGTGGTTGATTGACGATAAGGCAGCAAGTACGAGTATATTTAAACTCGTATTGCAATTCTTCTTTATCGCCGCCCATTTCGTAATCGCATCATTTAGCCGGTATAGTGGCTAAATGATGCGATTACGATATATGAAGCGATCAATCTTGTTTAAGAACAATTATTGTATGACCCTATTCATGGACTTTATAGGTCTGCTCACCACAAAGTCACATGCCGTGCTACAATAAAAAAATATTCAAGAATATGATATGTTTCCGCCATATACATATGAAACAATATATTCATGGCTTTGATTTAAGAATTTATTTTTATCTGTTTATATACGAATTAGTAGATGCAGTATGTAAAAAGCTTAAATAATTCCATATATCAGGACAACTATCGAAAAAAACTTCATGCCTTTATAATACCATATATAGGTAGTGCCTATGATTCTTAAAATTGATATTTACAACTCTTATTTTGCACTTACGTAGACGTATCAGTGATTATATTTAGATACTGCTGAGGCTCTACCATGGGTTTGCGCATTGTAGCAACGTAACGTATTTGTATACGTATACGCAACAACCAATAGGGCCGCTTTTTATTTGGTAACAGGATTGAATAAAGCGATCATTTTGGTTGATGCTCACGTATACAAATTCGCTACGTTGCTACAATGCGCAAACCCATGGTAGAGCCTCTTGTATTATGTAAAAGAAATACCCGTACAACTTTTGATCTCACTGGTCTTTAAATAACAGCTGTAATATTTTTAAAATTAAATTAATGCTCATATTTTCTATCGGAAAAAAAAAATCATACGTTGACGCTATAATATTTATCTCCGTGCCTCGTGCACAAATACAATTATGACTCCGTGCGAGCGATAAATTAGTGCGCACGTAATATAAAAATGTAGTAGGGTGCATTAATTTTCCCACACAAACTACGAGTATACTAATTTATTTCTATAAAATTATTAAAGCTTAAGTTAACAGCTCTGCAGTTGTGTTGAAGCTAATACAACTGTACCTACTTTTGCTATTACAATTTGGCTCAGTTCAATTATTATTTTTATGTTTAATTGAATCCGGCGTTATTTTAATTCTGCGACAAACTTAGACATTAAAGAAATACTGGAAGAGCAAAAGCTCATTTTGTATGGAGAACTTTGACTTTTCGATCGCGCATGCCGTGTCTTTAATTATTATACTTTATATCAGTCTTCATCCTGCTTATCTACTCATTTATAAAATGATCTTAACTAAAATTCTTACATACATACGCACCATTACGTTTGTATCCCTGATAAAGGGTAAGCAGGGAGTAATATACACTACTTCGCTCTATCTCTACATCCTTACCTTGCTTCTTCAACATTCATGCACCGATTCATCAAGACCGTCTATTTTTTAGCCTATATAATCCCACCGCTTTGGAAAGTTGTTCATTATTAAATTTAATAATAAATAACGTAATGCAAATTCATCTTTATTGCCGCCGATTACATGATCGCATCATATAGTCGGCAATGTGGAGCGATAAATGCTGTAAAAAATAAAAATTATGACTTTGTAGATTTGCTTACCATCAGGTGGGTACAAAAACAAAAGCCGTTCTCCAATTTAAAAAAATGCAAATAGTAACATCTTTATCTGTTACTGGAGATCAAAAGCAGCATCATGCTTGATGTCAGGATTCTGTTCGGACTTACAAATCTCTATCCAATATGAAAAGGTCTGACAACGTTCTCTGAATTCGGAAGCTATGCAAAGTTGGGACGAACTCGCTTTGCAAGTCAATGGAGTGAAATACAACCGCCGCCAGAACTGAAAACTGTTAGATATGTCATCTATACAACTTTTAATCGGTCCGCTCTTTGTATTGCAGGTGTAATATTTTTTAAATGAAATTAGAGCAAAAATTGATTAGTGCGCAAGCAACAGAATCATCCTTCCGCTACCACACTTTGTCCCATTTTTTCTAATTTCCATCGAGATAGATAATATTATATATTGTGGGAATAAAGTAAATAAAGATGAGAGTATTTAGAGGACCTTTAAAAAGTAAAAAGTATTTAAAAAAAAAAATGATACAGCTTCAGTAAAGTTTAGCTGCTAAAATCGTTCTTCAATGATTAATCATTTTCCGGTCTTTTATTTATATTCATTTATTAATGGTCAATTCCTCAACATCATCAACGGTACCAGTAAATGTCCATAATACCCATACAAAAATGTTAATATCCGTAGCTTGATCTGTAATTTTATGGGAATAACAAACTGTTACCGTTACCGAAGGTTAAAGGGATCGGCCTTAAATAAAAACATATCTGCGTGACCTTTCATATGTTGTAATACTCACCACTAGTCATTTGTCTACTATCAGCCCATTCCGTTCAACCTACTTATTTCTTCACTGACACTTGAGCCATATCTCTTCTCGGTGACCCAAGTCAGGGTAAGTTTCAATAAACTGAGTATTTAAACAATTTCGGCTAGCGAATAACGCAGCCTTGCCACCGTAGGAACCAGGTTAACCTGTGTCAGTTAGACAAACAAATAAAGAGCCATATCTAAAGAACAGCTTAGGTCTGTGATGTCCGCGGTGACAGACAAGAGCCCGCGGCGGTGCCTGACGCCAAGGATAACAATGTTTTTGTTAATATGAATGACTTTCACGAAAACCTCAAGGTTTTTCTGACATTTTAAAATAACTTTATTTGACATTATGAAATAAAATGATTTTAGGCAGAAATATTTTAGTCGCAATATTTAATCGCAATACCTATCGACCACCTATCGTTTGTTTAACAGCGTTGTACTGGTTATCCCTATTCATGGACCTAGTAAGTTTATTTTCCACGGTAGCGCATACCCATGCAAGTTACATATCGTCTCACTGAAGTTTTATTCTACTAAATAAATTGGATATAATTTAGATATCATTGTCATATTTTGACACAATTATATAGAAGATAAATGGAAAATAGTAAAAAAAAAATTTGATATATAACTCGTTTAGTAGATTAATGCCCAATTTCACCAGCAATCCTTAAAGAAGCCCCTAAATAAGAATTTTGACATATTTGCTATGAAGCAACTGTCATTAATTGACCCTTAACTTTGTTACGGGCTCCCTTAGAGTTGGTGAAATTGGGCATTAGGCCTCTATTCTGTGGTACGTTAATAATGGATACTTTATGTAAGAGATTTTTAAGTTATTAAAATATAATAAATACCTACCTATATTCCAACTATTCCAAAATTAATGTATATTAATCCAATATCTATATTTTTTGTGGCTATCGCTTCTACTGCCTAAGGAGAGAAGCCGATGATGAGGTAAGTGTATATGTTACCAGTTCGTAGCATTCATTCCGGTATATTATGAGTTAAAAGGATCCCTGGCTGCTCCGCTCCGACACCGAGGCTACTTGTGATTAATGAGCGAGCCTCTTCCAACCATACAGTCCTGTTACTTCAAGAAATCCGTATGCAACAAACTTACTTATATACGTGGTGGCCGAGTTGGTTAGACCTTGGACTTAAAAACACTAAGGTCCCTGGTTCGAATCCCGGTGTGTACCAATGAGTATTTAATTTAAAAATTTATGTACATTTGTTTGACAACACCACTATAGTGCCTCGGAGAGCACGTTAAGCTGTCGGTCCCGGTTTCACTATACCAACTTGTGAAACTGTTTATAGATGGGTTATTGAGTCTATTCAAAACATCGCGACGAGCTAGCCACTTGTTCGGTGTAGACTCATACCATCGGCTACGACGAGGTGGGATTAAAACCCCTCCGCTGGGTACCCTGGGGCCGTCTAGACGGTCTCGGGCGCCGTAAGGCACCCGTGAAGATATATATATATATATATAACAAACTTACTTTATATTTATTTATTTTATTTAAGCCATTTATTCCTTATAATTACTTACATTTACCAACACACAACAATTTATAAGGTACCTTTTAGGGTATAGGCCTCCTCCATTTCCTTCCATTTACTTCTGTTCTTTGCTAATTCCTTCTAATTTTCTCCTGCAACCTCTTTTACATCATCCCCCACCCGATTGGGGTTACTTTATATAGATATATGTAAAGTAACATTGTAGGTTTGATTCCCACCCAAGGCAAATCAATATTTGCACAGTTTGCCTGGGTCTGGGTGTTGATAAAATTGTATATGTATTAATATCGTTGTTTATATTTACGTGGCCGAGTTGGTTAGACCTTAGACTTAAAAACACTTAGGTCCCTGGTCCAAATCCCGGTGTGTACCAATGAGATTTAAATGTAAAAAAAACGTTTGTTTAACAACACCACTATAATGCCTCGGAGAACACGTTAAGCTGTCGGTCCCAGTTTCACTATACCAACTTGTAAAACTGTTTATAGATGGGTTATTGAGTCTATCCAAACATCGCCACGGGCTAGCCACTTGTTCGGTGCAGACTTATACGATCGGCTACAACGAGGTGCACTCAAAGAAATTTTTGAAAGTGGCGTTAATATTCCCTTAACAAATGGGAGCCGTTTAGGGGCCTTAAAGCCAACGACAAAGCAAATTTAAACGATTGAAAAAAATCAACAAAGGAACTTTAAGACAGTATATTGTCCCGTATTAGGTAAACTTGTCACGGTGTACTCGGTGTATTGTAATTTTGACAAAGTTCCTTTGTCTATACGTCTACGGTGCATTGCCACATTCTCATTGTTGCTTTGGCTCTTCGTTTATGGTGTTGTCTATATGTTTAAGGAGCGTCGTTACGACGACAAGGGTAGCTTTGTCATTTTGACAAAATAATATTGTCAGTATGTTTACGGTGTAATGTCATTACATCTAAAGCCGACCATTTACAGTCACTCCATTTGGCAGCGCTTTCCTCTATCACCCCAAATTAATGCATAATCTTGCCGCGAATCCATGTAGTTTGTTACATTCACAACAAGATATTGCACTAATTTAGTGCCATGGAATGGAGCGCTGTCAAATGGAGTGCCCGAGAATGGCCAGCTTAAGGTGATACGTCCCCACAAAGTACTGTTAGGGTTTCTGCCTAACAGTACTTTGTCGCTGTATTTTCCCAAACTTTGTGGCTATGGCGACATAATATTAACACAAGCTTCTGGGCACATCCCCTAATCTTCTTTAAACCTTCTGCTAAGTCGCATGTATTTAACTGTAAAACCTCGCCTGTAGGTCTATTATATACTTACATTTACGTAGGCTCTAACGTTCACGTTTACTTTTTTAGATATAGAAACCTGTGTATCATAAGGGACTACAGAATTCCACTAAACATATAGACGGTGGTGTAAGTAATAAAATACTTATAATATACCTATAAATGAGTTAAGCTAACGTTACTATTAAAAACACATGCGAAATAGCGGGCACATCCCCGGGGAGATTATGTCGTAATCGCCACGTAAGTTCAAGGATCATAGACCTGCGAAATAAAACTAGAAAGATAAATAAATGCGCAGTCTTGATGTCATCTATAGATCACAAAATTCTGCTGTAAAAAAAGTGCACAAAATCTATCTGAGCAAGTTGCATGTTAAATGGTTGAGTTGCGTCTGATGACTAAACAAATTTCAAAGAAGGAATTGGAAATAATGATGAACTTGACGAAAACGTAAAGGGCCGTTGTCAGCAGTACAATGTTGCCAAAAATTCTAACGCAGTCACAAAAGTATTAACGCTTCGTTTAAATAACCTATGTACCTCTAGAATTAAAGACAAAGGCTTTTAACAAAATTACTTTTGGCAAAACAAAAAGAAATATGTCGCAGAGTATAAGTTTACGGGTACGGGTTTGTTACTTAGTTAATGTACCTTTGTGATTTCATCAAAATCCATATTTAGGCAATAACGCATAGTAAACCTCCTATGTCGCATTGACTAAAACAAAATAAAACTTGACGATACGTACACGTAACCAAGACGCAAAAACAATAAAAAAATCGACAATATAAACTACGCTGCTGAGTTAAAGTTTACCAAAACGCATCGTTTAAAAGCTACGTCAGAATGACTAAGAATAATCGACAAAGTTATTTCGCACCTTTGTTGACCGTTTTTTTTTGAGTGTGGGATTAACAACCCAGTGTACCAGAAGCAATAATACTATATATATATAGTATTATTGCTTCTGGTACACGTATTACTTACGCTACAAGCCTAGAGCTTATTATAGTTTCTGACCAATGCAATATGTGTGAAATTTTCTACATAGATTATATCTTATCTACTATTATATCTTATCAAATTCAAATATTATTTATTTCATGTAAATCTTTAAAGATATTTATGAATAGTCAAAAAAAAAGTTTTAACAGTAAGGTCTAGGTGCGTTACATTTTGTGGTATACTTATTCTGACGTTTGTCTTGTATTAGTTGTATTACGTTTGTGATATGTTCATTGTATTTTCTGGCAGTTGTTTTTTTTTTTAATAAATAATGTATTGTTTCAAAACATAGTCAGTATTTTACTACATTATGACGTTTCTATTCATAGATTTAAAATTGTTGAGTAATACCAACTTTAAGTGAAGCATTCGGACCATTTTTGTAAAGCGATATGAAGACAAATAGTTTTCTCGGAGACATGAAAAAACTAAAGATGCTTTTCAGTCGTAAAGAGGACACAGGGCTAAATGTTTTGTGAGATAATGCGTTTTTTATTGACGTTGATCAATCGCCGCGGTTAAACCAATACGATTAAACTATAAATAGGAGCCATTAAATATTGTTTATTCTTAATTCGTAATTGCATTATTTAGCCGGCACAGTGGGAGCAATCAATGCTGTTACTGTTCGACCCATTCATGGACTGTGTAGGTCCGCTTAGAAGAGTCACATCATATGCCTTGCTCTAGTAAAATATATAAAAACTCTTTAATCATTAAACAAATCTATTGATGTGTATGTTTTATTTTTAGTTTACATACTTTATCTAAATTGCATGACGTAATTGTATACCGTTCGAAATATGTATAAAGTACAGTCGCGGAATAGGAAGAATTTAGTACAATCACAGTACATTTACTAAGTCTGTCATTCATGTACTAAATATTACCGTGGTAGGTCCGACCAATTTGGGCGTTTGGGATTTTTTAGGAAAGGGCGGGACCTGTTTACAAAACACGGTTAGTCATTCGTAGATTAGTTATTTTTTCTTCATTCCCAAACCAACTGTATATACCCTCCATTTTTATGCCATACCTTTCTTCAGTCCCTCTTGTATAGATGCAATATACTTGATCATACATTATTTCTTCATGCTTAACACAATGGTGTAAGGATACTATACTTTCTTTCAGTTCTACTCAAATTACGTCTGCTGATTCCATTTGTTATAACACCGTATATACCGATACGTCACAATAATTATATTTCTGACGCACTAGGTACCTCAGCAAAACAAATAAAAATACCTGAAAACTCATAAAAATACTAAAAACTTCTCACGATATTATTTTTCAACTTCAATAAAGCCTTTTATAGCCATCAGTCACTACTGAAATTATGGCAGCAGGGAGAAATGGCCGGTAGCGAAGCCAGGTCATATTAGATGGACGCAGGCCAACGCGCGAGTCACTCTAATAAAAATTTATGAAAATGGTCCGAAAGGCGAACCTTTGGGAAATCTCCCGTAATAACATTGAGGTGTTACTTACACTCGAATAGTTACTTTTTTTTACATTAATTTTTTTTAAAGATAAAAATGCAATGAAAAAATTCCTGGTGGCGGGCCTCGAACCCACGAACCTCGCTATCGCGGCAAGGCGCTCAACCGCTGAGCCAACCAGGTTCCAGTCAGCCCTCACGAATTTTGTCATTGCTTGTTATCTACTTATACACAGACGCCCTCTATTAGATTTCTTCTAATAACTCTTATACGAGTGAAGTTAGAAGTCCTAGTTTCTAATACTAGATGGCAGAGGAGTCTGTTTTTTACTTTTTTCAGTATTTTATATTTATGCATTTTTTATAAATTCCTTTATTCTAAATTTATTATAAATTATTATTATCCACCACCAGGAATTTTTTCATTGCATTTTTATCTTTAAAAAAATTTAATATAAGATTATCCTATAAAGGAATTTATAAAAAATGCATAAATATAAAATACTTTTTTTTTACATAATATAAAGTACACACGGAATTCAAATTCGACTGTCGCCGTTCATTTCGTAACCGCATCATCTAGCCGGGTTAGTGGGAGCAACCAATGCTGACAAAGAACAATGGCATTAATTTTGGTTTATACTTGCGTTTGCCCGCTACTTCGTATATACGCACACGAAGTAGCGGACAACAGACATACCTACAGGGTACCCTGTAGGTACATACCCTGTAGGTACATCGAAATATAATGAAATAAAAGTATCTTATTTATATGAGATAATATTATTTAGGTTCAGTATTATTTAAGTGATGCCCGTAAAAGCAAACAGGCAGTCACGATTTCTAAAAATGATTGATAGAGTATTGTTCTGTACGTAACGTTAAATATTTTGGTTAATTAAAGATTTTATTATTAATTGATTCATTTGCCTAAACACTTTGATAACTAAATGACAAATTAGGAAAACAACAAAAAAACATTAAATATCTTTACAAATTGACAAAGAAATGAGAGTATAAGTAAAATATATAATAATACATATAATAAATTTATAAGTAGGTAAATATTTATATGGATGAAAACATTTAACTTTTAAAATTGTACGAAAAGAAATTTTAAAATAAAGCCCAGACCACAAGTAAGTTATCTAGTCTTGTTTACTTCGTCTTCAAACTGCGTAAAAAGTTTTCTTTTTTTTCTTTTCCTAACCAGATCCGAGCTCGAAAAGCTTTTTCGTTTCCTATTTATTCTATTTGTAAATGTACATATATTATAATGTAGGAATGGCTGTCACGCGGTACGTAAAGTATAATAGGGAATATTAACTTTTCTTTAGGAATTACCCCCGTATTCTAAGACGTTTCATTAACTCCACTCTTCACTTAAGGAGCGTCTGTCTCAACTTGCTTTTTATAGTTGACATTTGGTGGAAAGAGACAGAGGTTCCTTGAGTGTAGAGTGGAGTTAAGGATACGTCTTAGAATACGGGGGTTAGTGTATATATTTGTTTATATTGGAGTATGTGAATTTTGGATCTACGATGTCCTTGCTGCTTTATTATCGGATTAACCGCTCATTTCGTAATCGTACCCTGAAATGAGACTACCACCTCGACAACAAATCAATGCAATAGTCTCCTAAAAAAACAATGAACTCACAGACTACAGAATGGCTAGATAACTTGACGGATTTTGCATCTGTTTAAAATTAGTTTCATGAGGTTTCAGCATTTAAAACAAAGAATAGTAGATAACACTTTGTTCATCAAAGGAAAAAAGTGACTGAGTACGCATTGCACTTACACCTACGAGAAGAATAAAACAAAAAAATTAAAATATATGTGTTGGTCGAGTTGGTTAGATCTTACCCTCGTGTTCTGGAACATCTGACTCTTTTCACTAAATATCAAATAAAAAAAGTTAAAATGAGACAGACTACTTTTGAGTGAAAGAAGAGTGGAAAACACGATTTAGAATACGGGGTTTTAGACCACGGGTTACTCACGCCACGAGCTATGAGATTGGAAGGTGACAGTTATGGAGCGTTTTATTTATTTATAATAAATATCATTCACACGAAGTAGCTTGCACCAGCTAGTTTCCTAATATATTTTTTAATATTCCCAAAACTTATGACTTAATATTTGATTATTAATATATTAAAAGTTCTATAAAAAGCGATTCACTAGAGCAAAACCTATAGTTATTAAATATAGTTTCGCTATAATGAAAATACATTTAAAAAAAGTTTTTACCGACAAAATAAAACACAAAGTTTCGACTTCAGTAAAATATTTTATAGGTCCACATACCAATTAGACGTTAAATGGTTGCGGGTTGGAAAATAAGGTTAATTGGACACTGTTGTGTTAAGTGGGTTAATGAATTCTTTCAGATCTGTCAGGCTGCGGTGTTGCTGAAGAATTTTTATATAAACGGGTAGGGAGGACGTCTGGGCCAGGAATACGATCGGCATTAATTGAATTGAAAAATTAACTGACTGATGGCTCATCAGCGTGGCTAAATTGTCGTATTGAGCATTTAAATGGGGCAGACTACTCCACTAATTTTATTTAATAGCTTAGAGTGAATTCGTTTTGCTAATTGAAGAGATTTTTGTTATTTGTTATTTATAACGCTGATTTGTTTATTAAAAAAATATACGAATATAAAAATATATATAAATATAAAATAAATGAGAAGCTTGTTATAACGAAACTAAATAAATATTAGTATAGATAAGGTGGAGGTTACTCGCTAAGCCATAGGTTTCTTTATCACCGCCCATACAGATACAAAAACCTTCAAGTGACCTTGTCATGTTTCGGTTTTATTCTGTGGGTTCAGCGGTTTTCAGGAGACTACTGCATAGATTGTCGAGGTGGTAGTCTCCTTTTAGGGTGCGGTGCGGGTGGAATTTAACGTGAAAGCAGTGAGTTATCGCCATCCATTTTATAATCGGATTAGCCACCATTTTAGCCGGAGCGATCAATGCAATAATGGGTAACCGGCTTACCATGGACTTTTAGGTCTGCTTACCATCATACAGAGTCATAAGTCGTGCTCTAATAAAAAAACTAAAATAATAAAAAGGTCTATAAAGTTACCTTTTTATTATTTTACTCAAATTTAGTTTGTTACCGGAGTCCAAAATTAACGGACAACGTAGAATAAATGTAGGGGTGAAGAAAATCTAATATTACTATATTTGTATTTAATTTTGATTAAATAATATGACACGCGAAGTTTTGTCCATCTTGATAGTTAACTTTCTTGGCCGATTGTACCTACATATTTTTCTCACCACCATATTTCGCAATACTACAGTAATATTTCGTAATACTACATTATATTTAACAACGATTTAAAGCGTTACCAGATTGTTACCCTTTTTTTAGTTTTTAGAAAGTTGTATGTTAATTTTTATTTTTTTTAAATTGTTATTTTTTTTTAGTAATTGAAGTGACTGAATTTTGTGCTTTTGTTTAGTTTTGGCGGATAAATTTCAAATTAATTGCCGTTAACCATTGATGAGTTGTAACCGTTAACTAATGTTACTTTGTGATCCAATCATTAAATATTGGATTAAAATGATTACATTTTACTTGAAGAAACTTATACTGAAGTAACAAAAATCAAATTTTACTATTAGAATATCAGGAATACTTTAAACATCCAGTTTCCACCATCAGATGATAGTGAAATTATTGTGAACCGATTGCTTAACTTTCTTATATTGACCGAAAAGGAATTGCCATAATTTGCCAATGTATTCAAAAGTAATGTCTGAACACTTTCAAAAATATTTGCGGAAGTACCTAACATAAATGCAAAAACAGCCCTCAGAAGGTAGGTACTAAAGCAATTGCATCTACAAATGATTAATAAATAATAATACATAGATAAACTTTTAATAGCTACAAAAACGTTACAACAAAATGCAATAATCCAATACCATTGTATTGGTCAACCCTAGTTCACAATAATGAATATGGACATTCATATCTAGGTGAAAGCATTCATCGGGGAGCCGCGACCCGGCACTAACTCAATACGTCGAACTGCGGACGTCAGTGTGATACCGGAGCAAGGAAATTGAGGTCTATGATTAAATTATTATATGTCCAATTAAATATACATGATGACTATTTGCATAGACTGCATAATACTAGGATTTCAACTGCTGATGGTATTATTCTAAGGCTATTTTGATTTGGTTCTAGTTTTTGGTTGTTATTTGATTATAGATAAAATAAAATGTTCATTGTATAACGGGGATTGTACATGCAACACTAAGATTTATTTAAGTCTAAATACTTTGCTAATATATAGTTATAAATGTGTTCTATTTCTTTTCTATTTAAAATTCTTAACTTATATTAATGTTGTCACTGCTCGAAGCTGATCATAGCGAATTTTGTTTTACTTTTTATAAATAATATTCTTGGCCAGTGCCAACAATTAAGAATTGCAAAAAAAAAAACACCTCTTAGTCCTCGTTCAAGAAAATCATGTCTGATATAACTTCGGAAAATGTTGAAGTTACCAGTTAAAATAACAGCAGTTAGTCTAATAGGAGAAACCTATACAATAGACTAACAAAAACCTTTAAAATTGAAAAAACAACATTTCCACAAAACCTCAATTTGTATGTCAGTGAATATTTAATCAGAAAAATATCCAAATAACCATTTGCAGAGTTTACGGTCGAGTTTTTCTCGTGGAATTGGTATACGACCGGCGACGACGGTCAGCCAGACGGAAAGTGTGGACGTGGCTGCATCCCTTGTGCTCCGTTCTTATAACACCACAATTCCGGCGTTTATTTTGAAGGATTTTAAGTTTGACCACACTAAGTTTGAGTTAGAAACTTATGTCGTTGCTTAGTAAGAAGTAGCCATTGCTCTGGATTGTCAAACTTAAATAATAAAAGACTAAATTTGACAGTTGGAAACATTGTTTCATTGTTTTATAGCACTTGAAAAAATCACCATTTTTTACTCCAATAGAAAATGTTGTGTCGTCAGAAATATTGTGAGTTTGAAAAAGTGGGCACCTCATAACAAGATATATAATATATATATATATATCTATACAACAATTTCTTTATGGTTTCAGTGGGCGCCGCTTTTTAAGTCGCTTCACAATTTCCGTGACTTTGAAAAAAAAAACTTCCGATATATTTATTGTCAGAAAATGTTGGGGTCCGGAACAGGGTTTGGACTTAGTGGACATTTTTTTTTATAATTAATATTTTTTGTACAATTTGAGTATTTTGAGGTTTAATTTATAATGTGTACAAATATAAACAATAACAACATATTTTTTTCTAAGAAATACCTTTAATTATTTTCATTAATAATAATTACACGACATGAAAATATAAAATTTATTAATAAATTTCGCGTAATTTCACTCAATTTTAACCTGACCTGTATGTTTATAGAATAATTATTAGTGACCATCCATATACGGACATATGCTGTGAAAATGTATAAATTATTATTTTGTTTCTAAAATATGTAAAGCCTTTGTTGTCCGTTCTGTATCAAAATAAAATAGTCTAAAATGTCGTCACATTTATTTCGTACTGACTATATATATATAAATATTACAAAACTTAAATTTAATTTAAACTTTTGTGAACAAGAAGCAGCAATAAAATTCGTCTTTCTCAAAGAAAATTGCATATCTTGAGCAAAGCTTTTGGAGAAAACCGATTCTCTTCACCCTCTTACTCTCGTATAAAATATTATGGTAATTGAATTTGACAGCATTCAATCCTTTGTTATTTAATCCTTTTGACTGTAAATACAAAAAGGTCAAGAGGAGGTTGTAAAATATATTATATGGGTCCCGAAAATTGTAGAGTGGAAGCACGTTTCTTTATTCGACAAGAAGCTTATTACTAAGCATTTGTGCTCGGTAAATGGTGCGACGGTACGGTCAATTCTCAGTGGCACTACACTTTTCAAGATTCTATTTTGAGATAATTTCTTTTCAGTTTATTTGGATTCTTTATTTAGCTATTTATATTTAGTATATCAGCTTTAGTTGACCCAGCTTAACATCGTATTATATTTATGAAAATTGTATTTATTTAGATTACTTTTCTGTAAATGATATATAAAAATTACCCAAAGTTTAATTACTCCCTCCTTTCCCTATTAAAAATCTTGAAACATTGTCTATTATTTTGATAAAAATAGTCTACAAACAAAGTTTTCCAGTTGTAGCATCTCTGCATTATAGATTTTATATTTTATGACAAAAGTCGTACCACGGTATTGGGATTCGGATCCCGGCTCATACTAATACGGCTTGTTACAGCAAAGGATTCCAAATGCATTTGTTCTCTCAGACACATTTTGGTAGGTCGTCACTTCTATCTATAAATGCATAAAAAATACTGATCCTTATCTGTTTTTTATGCTTTAACACAACATCACATTTTCTTTTACATTATTATTAGGAAACGTTAAAGAATATAATAAGAATCTCGAACTGAAGAATATATTAGGAGCATGCTATAATATATAATTTTATATTTTTAACTGTAGAATTGAAAGAAAGAAAGAAATAACTGGAACAACGTTTTAAAATTATTTTATTTATTTATTACAAAATTTACGTTTTCTTTGTCAAATTAAACGTAGGGACTGCCAGACATATACGTGCTGGGTGCAAGACTCTATTTGAAACAGGTCATTATTCGCACCGACATGATAAAGTTCTAGAAATTATTCGTAAACCTGTAAGTCTCAGTATTGCTAGAACCAGAAAAGGATTATCAACAAATAAAAAACTTAACTACTTTTGTAAAGGAGGGAGAACTCAAGAAAACTCAAAGTAAACATTTCTCAATCCTGGACAATGCACAAGACTGGAAAATATTAATGGATACATTCAAAACATATTACAAAATTCCAGACGAACTAACAATTTCTGCCTATAGACCATACATACTGGTGTATCTCAGTACTTGAAGAAAGTATACTATAGAACTCACCGTTCCGTGGGAAACAAACATTCCTAAGGACCACAACATCAAGTCGAAGTAATATTTTGATCTCACAAACGAAATTACTAGAAACGGATTTAAAACTCAACTTTATGCAGTGGCGCAAGATGAATTACAGCAAAGTCTTTGCATTGTCTATTGAAGGATCTTGGCTTTCCAAGATTAGCCGTCGGAACTTTTATGGAGCGTGTTTCCAAGATGGCGCTAACAGGATCATATAGAATTTGGTGGAGTAGAGAGGGTAGTGAACACAGTGCAGGTGAGGGTTGAAAAGGTCTTTAAACCTACTTCGCGGTTTCAAGTCCGGGAACGCAGTTCATTCCCCTGCCTTCCAACCACGCGATGGACCCGGCACCCGCACGGTGAAGCCATGGATAGCTAAGAGCATTGTCTCAACATTTATTAACAAATAATAAGATTTTGTATCTACCAATTACCTTTATAGTTACAGTAAAAATTAAAATGTGTATTTATTTTATTTAAAAAAAAGCGTAAAATAGTACTTAAAGATTTTTGTCTTTTGTTAAAAGTTCCCTTTTACAGTTGTGTTTAACAAAATTGTCAGTAAAAAGTGTTCGCTGACTTTGTGGAGAACTCGTTAAAATCACGGACCGTCTAATGTCTACTTTAGGGACCACACTTTATAGTTCTTAGTAATTAAAGCAAGCTACCCATAGTACTTGCTTTTAATGGGTTTTTTTAAATTTATGATTTGGTTTTTACATTCTAAAAACTACCTCTTACCGACTGAAAATAAAAACCCTGATTTTAGTAGTTTTTTTTTATTTAGTGTAAATTTTGTATTAGGAAACTTAGGTTATAATTTAATATTAAAAGGTTATTATTGTAAATAATAATAATAGTAATTAAAAAATTAAAAAAATACTTTATTTCAGTAACAAATATCACATTTTATGTTACACATGGGTTGGAGTCAGCTTTTAGGTAGGGCACTACCTGTGTCAGCTAGCTCCGCACTTCCAAACATAGTAGGTATTCACTGTATCATTGATTATTATGCATATTATTTAATATTATAGTACATTTATATAATCTAGAAAACAAAAAACTAAAAAAAAACAAAAAAATAAATATAAATATCCATCCAATTATACAAAATAAAATTTTCAAGGTAAAAGTTATAGTGTGTGCATGTATCTATGTTGTATGTGTGTGAGTGTGTGTATATGAGTATGTGTGTGTGTAAAACTGTGTGGGCGTGCGTGTACGTGATTGTGTTTCTATAAAGTATCTATTCAATATTACATTTTTGGAGTGTTTCGTTATTATTATTATTCTTATTATTTAGTTTTGTTAGATTTTATTATAAATTAATTATTCTATTTTTATATATTATTGATATGTAAGATTATAAATAAATTAATAAATAAAGGCCATTAGATTCTCAGTCTGGTCATAGTAGTAATAATAATATGTAGGACATTACACATATCGCCCTGGTCACAAACTAAGCTCTAGGCTTGTACTATGTGTACCAGAAACGATATTAATACATATTATATTTTATTAACGAACTGACTGTATAGAAAACGTACTAATAGTTTTTTCCCATGCCATTTTATTTAAAATAATTGTATTAGTTTTTTTAATAAAGAAAAAGTTTTGTCGTAGGTACAAAGTGACTTTGAAAGGATGTACTTTAGGCTAATATGAGGTTCTGCTGATCAAATCGAATACTGTTCCCATGGAACCATGTGTCGCAAATGAAAAAAAATTTGCTTCCCCGTACAAATTGGTCATTTTATCACTTTTTAACATTACTAGATTATATGGAGAATTTTCTTTTTCATTTGCGACACATGGTTCCATGGGAAAATTTGTTCGATTTAATCAGCAGAACCTCATATTAGTCTGAAAAACATCTTTTCAAAGTCAACCTGTATACCTATATTAATTAATAAAATTATATTATCGTTATCGATTCTTTAACAAAAAAGTTTCATGAAAATTTATTTTTAGAATAGTATATTTTTAAGTATTCAAATGAACCAATGATTAGTATTTTATTACCTACTTTGCAGTTGTGGGCGGACGAACTAGATTAACATATTTTATGCAGAGTCTGTAATAAAATAAAGCAGCAGTAAATTTGGAAAACAGAAGGGTTTTATTTTATAGGCCTATTTTGATACAAATAGCAATACCTACTTTTTTATGTTTGCAGTGAATTCTAATAAACACATTTTATTTAGGTACTATGCCAGGTGTATTTTATACCCACTGACCCACCATTACTACTTGATTATTCCAGTTTTAGCCATATACAGTCGAGGTCCGTTTTTCGCATATTGTCAATAAATTATTATCATATTGATAATAACTAGTGCGAAATCTCAGGAATTAATATATTTTATAAATAATTTAATTCAGTAATATATGTCATAAAGTTTTTTATTTTATTTTCGGCAACGCAACTAGTACACAACTATGGATACTTTTACAATAATAATAAATTCAAAAACCGTCAAGTGACCTGGTCATGTTTTAGTCTGTGGGTTTATAGGGTTTCAGGAGATTATTGCATCGATTTCTTATCGAGGTGGTAGTCTCTTTTTAGGGTGCAGTTACGAAATGGCAGTTAATTTGACGTTAAAGCAACGAAGCTACTATACTAGACTCGCAATGCAAATACGTCTTTGCCGCCGCCCATTTCCAAACGCATCATTAAGCCGGCATAATGGGAGTGATCAATGCTGTTAAACAACAATGTATTGATTGACCCCATTCATGGATTGTGTAGGTCTGCTTACCACCAGATAAACCACAAAAAAAAACTATTTCTTTATTTCATAAAAAGTTTCAGTTGTATATATATGGAGTGGTTGTGGTGTGGTGTGTGTGTGTGTATGTGGGCACAATATAAATGGTATCTACATGTATCAGAAATTTTTGTCAGTAATGTAGTGTAAAAAGTAGTATTATTATATTATTGTAGTCCTTACAGAGATTACAGATAATTTAAGTTAATTAATTATTAGTTAATTTTAATCAGGCTAAAATTGCATTTTTTTTTTCTGTTAAGTCATAATCAAATTGGTCAAGCCATTTTATGACATTTTTCTTGAAATTATAAGTATTGCAGTACTTAACGTCCTTATTAGTTAGCAGCATCTTATTATATAATCTTGTTTGTATACTAGCAAATGAACAATTTCTTGGTCACTCCTATAGGAAAAATGTAATTTGGTTAAGTTCCTAAGATAAATTCTTAAAGGTGCTGCTTACAACAATAATGAAACTAAAAACCTTTAGATGCATTTTTTTATATGGAAATCTTTTGATAAAAAACGGCTCAATCCGATATCTGACAATGATTCAATCGACAGCAAAAAGGTAGACATTTTAACAACTACATCATGTCCACGATCTATGTAGACATTCTATAGACCCAAGAACACTCAACGTTCGGCGGAGCTGTCAGTTACAGCAATTTCCTTTCTGTATCCGATAAAAAATACCCCTGAAAATACTTTGAACAGCACAACTGTATTATAACGCTATGTGAAATAGTTTTCGTGACTGCTTTGTATGGGGCTTCCGATAGATTTGATTTTATTAAATAAAAAGAGTTGTTTCTTTTTCGGAAATATTGTTTGTAAGTTGCTTGTCAAATATACTACTACTTATTTGGTACTTTTATTTTGTTTACTAGTAAAGTAAACTTTGAAAAACTTTTTTTATAACCCTTAAAAAATATATAGAGTCCCGTACAATTTCAAGAAAAACGGAGACCTTATTTATTTATTTTTCCCAGTCTTTCCGTTCGTTTGTCTATCTGTCTATCATATATTTTCCCTATTTTCATTTGTATATTAATTATGTCATACAAAAAAACTCCAAAGGGAAAAAAGGGAGAACTTATTGATTGCGAAAACAAATTATTATCGTAGTGACCGTTTAAATAAAAAAGTGTAAATTGGAATACTTGTTATAAAATAAATATATATACCGGGTGTCGAAATTGCCTGTAAAAGATTCATATTTTATCATATTAATCTTTTACAGGCACTAATCGACACCCGGTATATATATTTATTTTATATACCTAGGTACAAGTAGGTATTCCAAATTACACTTTTTTATTTAAACGGACAAAAAAATATGAACACTTATTTTTTCTTTTTGTACATAACCATTTTTTAAAGGCACCATTGGTATTTTAGACATAGTTTCTAAAAAAATACTGAATATTTCCTGCGTATGTATTCCTTTTTATAGTATATTAATATACATTCAAAATCGACAAAAGCGCGCTAATTTGAAACTGCACATGGTAGAGAATTATCGATAATTCCTTGTCTCTATATTACCACTTAATATTAAGTGGGTATAACGTCACACACATTATAGTCACATTAGTATCGCTTCCAATTAAATGTCGAAGGTCGTATTCTGCTCGCCTTTCTCAACTCAATCAAGCTTTAATATACGTAACGGTTCCAGATTCCCTGAAATACTTATAGATTCCCTGAAATACTTATAGATTCCCTGAAACATTTCTATGTTGGTAACTTGAAACTGTATGGTACCGACTACGGAATTGTTCTAATGTAAAACTTCAGATGTAGAATGTACGTTGTTAATAGAAACTGGAAAGTGAGTCACGTAAATGTAAAAGAGAAAAGTTTTCATTGTGGAAAACAGAAATTTTGCTTTCCTAACTTAGTTTAGATAATTCTCTAGTGAAAATGGTTACTTATATAAAATCTGAAACCACATATTATTATTTAAAAAAAAACCTGTGGTTGTTGAGGTTAAATAAGCTTATTTTATTGTAATATAAGTCATAAATCCTAAGAGATATAAGAGGGAAAATGAATAATTGATCAGTTTTTAATAAACTCACACCATATTTTTTTAAATACCAATACTATTGAAGTTAGGTACTCATTTTGACGGAATATTTTTCTACCGGGTTTAGAGATACTTTAAAGCCCCATAAAAGCTCCCTTAGCCGCTGTAGTAACCATAAAGCAAAAGCTCTACTTCCCAAATTACTACGGTTTACCGGTTTTAGACCGATCCAATACATTAAATAGATTCATGAGGCGATCAACACAAATGAAGCTGAATTAAAATCTCTTTTATTTAAAAGAAAATTTAAATTAGCTATCGGTTGCGACCATTTTTATTATACTTTAAAATATTAATCACGTTTTAAAATTAAGGACTCTGCATTCGCAATGTGAAGTCCGCCTTCTCCATACAAAATGAGCACAGTTATTACTCGACTACTGTTTCTCGTAGAAATAAAATAATATTTTCGTCAGTCATAGTATTAATTAATCTTTCTGTGTCAGGTATTTTTTTTTTTTTGAAATCAGAAAAAAATCTTTTTAGTTATTATAATACAACAATATTTATTTACCCACAACAGAAAGATTTTTTGTTTATAAATTACCTATTAAAAATAACAATTAAACTTTGACAAACAGCCAAGTGTAATATTGGAAGTATGATGGGTGGGTATCAAGACGACTGCAGAGCCCTTAATTTAAGCATCATTGAAGCGATTCCAAAAAAAATCGCTATAACAGCTAGAAAGAGTACTATCCTATTCAGAGACGTTTAACTAAAACAGCTAGTCTACTAGTAGAACTATGGTATTCAGAGACGTTTAACTAAAACATCTAGTCTACTAGTAGAACTACGGTATTCAGAGACGTTACCTTAAAACAACTAGTTTATTAGAGAAACTACGCTATTCAGAGACGTTTAACTAAAACGGCTAGTCTACTAGTAAAACTACAGTATTCAGAGACGTTTCACTAAAATAACTAATCTGCTAGTAGAAATACGCTAATTATAAATGTTTCACTCAAATAACTAGTTCACTAGTAGAACTACGGTATTCAGAGACGTCACCTTAAAACAACTAGTTTACTAGATAAATCTACTAGGAGAACTACGGTATTCAGAGACGTTTCAGTAAAATAACTAGTCTGCTAGTAGAACTAATTACGCTATTCTGAGATGTTTATTATTATTATGTTTGACTAAAACAGCTAGTAGAACTACTAGTGTTTTGCTAAACAAACATTCGTTATATTTCTGTAAAAGGAATTAAGAAAAGAATTACAAACCATATTGAGAACACCGTCAAAAATGTCCAGCGAAATTTATCTGAAAAGCGCTGTAGTTGAAAAAAATACAAAAACAAGTTTCAATTTCAACAGAAATAAAAGACACAAAACAATATGGAAGATAGCAAAAGTGCTTCGAAAAACTAGAAGGATGTTAAGAGCGCCACTACACTGTTAGGAGATGTAATAAAAATAATCGTGAACCTTTTTTGGCACGATTGTTAGTGCTACATAAGTTTCTTCAGAACAATTTGGATTTACAAGATTATCATTTAATAGTACTTTGGACCCATATTATGTCTTTATAACACAGCAAATGTTATTTTTATGTTATAGGTAAGTAGCTGCCCGCTACTAATAAATAAAAAGAGACCAAATCACCCCTTTACATGTAATGAAATAAAATGACAATTAAATAATTTCGACCATAAATTATTGTTTTTTTTTTGTTTAATGTGTTTTAATTTTTTTTTAAATAATTATTTAACTTAATAGTTAGAATTATTAAATTGTATAATTATACAAAAATAAAATGTAAAACAGCTGTCTGCTAAATTCACATTCATCAAATACGTGAACTGCGATCGCGCAAAGTTAAAATAGTCGTTAAGTTTTCTGAAAATTTTCAATTTCGGTGAAATTTATTAATATTTAATTTATTTTTTTCGTTCTTTAAGAACCTGCTATTAAAAGCATTAGATATTGCCATTAAAAAAAAGATGAATAAAATCGGTTAAGTCGTTTTTAAGTAATTGGGTGACCAAGGAAAATAGGGATCAATTTTTATATATAAAGAAAAAAAAAAATATTTGTCGCACAGCAACATAAACACAACAAAACTCATATCACAAAAAAAACGAATAAAATAATACACTAAACAATAAAACTAATCAATAAAACAGCATAACCTAATCCACTGGGACAACCAATTAAGAAAGCCTGGAGCACAGCCTGAGGCACTGCCACTTTATAAACTACAATTATGTTGCGCGATGGCAAACAGGGAATCAGCTCAGCACTCCCTACAGTTTTTAGGCCGTAGCGCTAATTTTCATCTGGTGCCATTCTACGACAAGAGATACG
Source organism: Monopis laevigella (assembly GCA_947458855.1). Lineage (NCBI taxonomy): Eukaryota > Metazoa > Arthropoda > Insecta > Lepidoptera > Tineidae > Monopis > Monopis laevigella. The sequence goes on along the minus strand of OX381577.1, from coordinate 18,846,653 downwards.
GCAGGCGCAGACCATTACCGTAGCTAGTACATACATAGTTAAATACTTTTTTAATTTAAGTATTTCAATGATACAAGTTAAAGTATGATCACAGTAAATTAATATACACAGATGTTTACATATAAGCACATATACTCGTAAATTTACACAAACTTTACATACACACTATTTACAGACATTAAACAAAATAAAATACACATACGAATACATATAGATTTTACAGTTTGAATTCAAAGGGGCAATTATTTCTAATACATTAGAGTCGCCTTTGTGAATCAGTAATAATAATAATATGTACACCATAAAATAATTGACGACTAAACATATTATTTTACCAGAGATTCAAACTAAAATAGCTAGACAACTCAACAGATTTTACCCGCCCAAATATTGTATAGTAGGCATATGATTGTTGTATCGGTGTGAGCCATATAAATAAATTGAAAATACAACATTATTAATTGTTTTAATTCTAGTATAAAAAATACCTAAAATAAAGTAGGTGATTGAAGTCTTCTAAAAGTATAATCTTCTAAAAGTGAATAAACACAGTATTTCCATCAATCTATTTGTACAAAAACACATCTAATGAATTAATAGATAGATGTTTAATAATAAATTATTAAACATCTATCTATTAATTCAACAAACATATCTCTTTAATATTATATATATATTTCAATAAAACTTAAAAAACATTATTATTAATAAAAACTATTTAAAATTAAAATAATAAAAAAACCTAAAAATTAAATAAATCCTCACGGTGTTCGCGCGGCATAGAGCCCAAAACGCTGGCTACATTTCCTCTCTGTATGGTAAGGCTTATTCTTTGTGAGAGGAATGCGCCAGCCCTCTGGTCACCTGTGACGTCCACCAATTTTAATGCAATTTCTTTAAAAAAAGTTTTTGCTTCAGGACCCCACGGTCCCATTGTTTCTACCCCAAACGGCACAAATATAACTTGACAATATTTACGCCGTTTGAGGTTTACAGCGTGGGCGGCAGCGGCACCAGCCTCCTCTTTAGTCCTTGAAAGATGTGAAGCTGCCAAAGTATCGACACATGTTGCATCCCACACTAAGCAGCGATCCATCTTCCATGGGACCAAACTTGATCCGTCAGGTTTCTTGCCGTCATCGCGTGATAGACCACAAGGTTCATTAATTGATGGAATATTAATAACGGCAAGAGACCTACGAATCAAATCGTTTAGCAGGTTGTACCGTGAAAAACCGCTCCGCGCTCCTCGAACAAGATAGACCATGGTGCCCAAATCGGTCGACGTCACCTCCGCACGGACATCTGTGAGGTTCACAAATAGCTACTCCCTTTCTCAGCCCTATGGCGATTTGAAAGGTCTGGTTATCTAAAAGAGTTCCTAAATTTCGATTTGGTATTACATGCAACCATTGCCTGGACTCTTTGGTTGCGACTGCTAAAAGGCGTGCACGATTTATTTCTGTAGAATTTTGAAGCAAACTTGCATAGGTGGCTTGTACGAGCGGAGCATCCCAATGTTTTTGTATATGACGCTCCAACGGGATATCTCCGCTCGGACAAGCCTCCGACCAGGCAATAAGACTGTTATATATATAAATAAGGTATTTTTACATCATTCCAGTTTTTTTTCAAAATTTTGGAAATTATTCCCGACATTGATTATACTGAGGACAAAAAAGCCGGAATAGCTATACTTGTAATTTTCCTGATACCTATACCACCATATCGGATTGGTAAACTTAACTGTGTCCAAGAATTTTCTTCTAAATTTAAATTCATTTTTTTTGTAATATACCTTTTATGGTGGCGTCAAGAAGGTTTAGTAAGCCTAAAAATTTCCACATGGGACATGTACGAAGTAGGTGTATCAATTTTGGGACGAATAAACAATATTTTGCAATTGTATAGGCTACATGACAATTTAACTTTTGTATCTGTTCCGAAATATTTGTGAAATGTCCTAATTTTTCTTGTAATAATTAAGGTATTGAGTCTTCAAATATTGGTGACCCTAGAAGGTTAAAGTTGTTCTGGGTTATAATTTTAATATTTGGTGCTATTGAGGCAAAGTTAGAAGAAATTTCCACCTTAATATTATTCGAAACTTTGTTGGAAATAAACAACTCGCATTTTGAAAAATTCAATTCTAAGCCAATCTTTTGGAACTCGGTTATAATTTGGACCAAATCAGATAAGACTGAATTGTGTTCACGTCCTAAGGTGCCATCATCAAGATAACAAACATTAAAAGAGGAAACAAGTATTGATATGATTGGATGGATGGCGAGGCTGAAAGTTGCTGGTCCCAGCGGATCTCCTTGCTGCCAACCAATAGACGATTGTATTATATTTGTATTGTATGATAAATTTAGATTTTGGTTATAACATAGAAATAAATAAGGATAAAGATGGGGTATGTGATTTAAAACCTGTTTTAGAAAACATTCTCTATTAATAGAATTAAAAGCATTTTTTACGTCTATTTTAAGTACAACTTCAGCATCGCCATCCATTACAAAAGAACGGATGGAATGAACCTCAGCTTCACACCCACCTTTACTCCCAAAACCTAGTTGAATGGGTTGAAATAAATTAGATAGATCTTTTTGTTTATATCGACAAGCTATTTTTGAACAAATACGCCGAAATGTATGATATAATGAACCTATAGCTATTGGTCGTATTTCACCATATTTTTTAATAAAAGCACATATTTTGGCTCCAACATTGTGGAGAAAAAGTTGTTATTGACTTTCCCCTCTAACATCAAATTACAAAGTTTAGTTAAATCTGATAAAAGTTCACAACCCGCGTCTCCGGCACTTTTTGAAATAAAATCTTTTGTGGGGATATACCATCCATTCCGATGGCGGAACCTTCTGGAAACGACATGATGGCCGCCGCAACATCTTTTTCGCAAATTTTTATCCAACAGCGATTGGAGGAGGAGATGTGAATGAATTAGATTCCAGGTGTTTTGACCTCAGGATAGACAGGGTTTCAGGAGAGTCAGTAGCAATGGTTTCATCTGAAAATAATAATTTTGTTGCTCCTTTCAAATCGCCATAATATACATTTTCTTCTATTATTGTTAACTTATAAGATGGGATAAAATGACTTTTCTTAAAAGAAATATCAGGAAATTGAATATTTAGTATTCTCTTTAATTATTTATATTTTATTTAAAAAATTAAATAGTAAATAAATACAGATTATGAAAAAAACATGGTTGACCTTCCCCCTCCGCCTTAATAAATTAAAATGAAACATATGTCTATTGGTTCTATAAAAAGAATCTAGATGCAAAGTTTCAAAAAATGCCTTCTTACCTACAAAAGATACTGTTCAAATTTCATATTCCTAGGAATATGAAATTTGCTGAAACTACTATAGCTAGCTTTAGTAGTTTCTGCTGGGCGATGATGAGTAAATCACTCAGACAGTCAATCAGGGCACGCTATTTCATGTAATGGCTTAGGGCACTTCTGTTAAATAATATATTATTTTATAAATTATATTCAATAGTATTATTACACACATAATATGCTACGGCGTAGTATCTAAATAGTTGCTATACACATATTTTCCATATGATAACTAAATAAACTATTATCTAATCTAGTTCATTCATACGTCATAAAAGTCAATAGCATTAACTTAATAATATCTACATAGTAAGTACATTAGATAACTTTAGGATATATTAAAATAGGTTTTATATACTTTGTATAACTGAATACAAATTTAGTATCCGTTCATTCCTATGACGCAAATATTTTCTATAAAATTTTATTATTTATTTAAATTGGTAAGTTAAAGTTTAAGTAACATTATTTAAAATTTATTTATCAACAGAATAATTTTCAGTATTATTTTTTTCCCTAATCTCAAATTTTGCATTTCGCGTCTATTTTAATATTCTCGCTGATTTATTGTCAAATCAATTGCCCATTTCGTAACCGTACCATAAAAGAAGACTCACTCACCTCATCGAGAAATCCTCCGGAAAACCGGTGCACCCCACAGACTAAAACCGAAACATGACTAGGTCACTTGACGGTTTTTGCATCTTTATAACGGTAACTGATCGGTCGGCCTAGCGAAGTTATAGAGGCCTTCCTCCCACCTAAAAGCCATGATCTGGGTCTTTATAAAAGATAATATGTATCTATACATAAGTATCAATGTTTCTAGTACATATAGTCAAACCTAACCTTAGTTTGTGACCAGAACGGAAGCGTAAGATTGTCAAAATAAAGAAATCCTTGACATTAAACAATCAGTAACAACCAACACTAAAAAAGTCATGCACATTTTTAGCATTCCATGTCGTGTCCATAATAGATAAATTTCGTTATTTTGACAACATCTAACGTTACGTTAAAAAGAAACAGTATATGCCCTCTGGGCAATATGTGTAAAATGTCCTACATATTATTGTTATACTACTACTTCTGTAGACCTAAATTGTTATTTTTATTTATATTTTTTTCTAACGAACGTGTCATGGTCATTAGCTAAAATTCCTGAGATATGATCTTGTAGGATCGTAGCATTGAGGCAGCGGCCGCCTCGTAGTCAGCCAGTCGCGCGCGCGGCCTCCACTTAGCGGCCGCTCCGTAGTCGACGCCGCTCGAATAACACGTATCCCGTCTTCCGATCAACTTCAACAAACTAAACGATCCAATAAAAAAAAATACAATGTATATAACCTTAGAAAGCTCTATATAAGCTTTTATAGTGCTATTATAGTTACAGTTAAATAAAAAATACGCTTATGCGGTAAATAAAGTGTCGCGTGCATGTAAGTACGGTTTTTTTCTTAGTAAAGTGCAGTTTAGTTAGCCTTTTTAATTACTTTAGTAATTAAAAAAAGTTATTTTTGATGGCAGTGCATATTTATATATTATGTATACAGGGTGAAAATGATGTAGGTACGTCAGAAATGTATAGTAAGCGAGTCAATAATAGAGAGTTAATAAATAGACTATTCGTAAAAAATACAACAAGATACAAAATCTTAGTGTGGGCATCTATATTTCTATTGAAACAAAAAAACGTTACAAAATATATATTTTCATCACGGCAAAAAAATATAAGTACGTTTTTTCTGTACAGTTTGTCATGGTTTGGGTGTTTATAAAATATAATATGTATTAGTATCGTTGTTCCTGATACACATAGTATAAGCCTAGAGCTTAGTTTCCGACCAGGGAAATATGTGTGTAAAGTCCAACATATTTTTATTATTATTTTTATAAATTAGCTGTTGTAGCTTACGAGTATCTATATATGTTCCAAATCCAAACCTAACAAATTACCATAACCCTAGCAAATTTTATAATACTTACAACTGCCTTGTATCATCTAAATACTTAAATAGTAAATAGGCGCTCTAAATAAAAATAATATTTATTAAAATTAATAGAACTAGGTATTTGTATAAAAATAATTAATTAGGTCTCAATAGCTGATATAGAGTTTTGTTACATCCGGTATTTCTTTTCAATAAATACTATAATTATAATTATTAAATAATTAATTTAATTGATCTCATCTACTTTTTTTTTATAATATTGCACCAGCTGATAGTGTCGCTTATAATAAAGATCGAATGTGATAGAAAGTAACTTCAAACGGCAAACTACGTACTCATTTTTAGGATTTTTTTTCCAAAATAAGCCGGTTCGATTCCCTGCTAGGATTTTTTAAAAATCTAATGAAACATTTTAGTTTTTATCAAAATCAGCCTCGAGACTCCTTTGAGCATTGATTGCTATTCCTTGTAGTTTAGGATTTGGCCTTGAAGGCACACTTGAAAAATTCACCCTGTATATTTTAAAGCTTTTTCCATGATTTCGCCGAATATAATTAATTTGAAACCAAAACTTTGTAATATTTTATATAATAACAGTATTTTAGTTGTTAATACAATATTGTGGTGTATAGAAAAAAAGAAACAAATATGATAAATATATCCAAAATGAGAAATATTTTTAGGGAGAAGTTCTAAAATTTTCCTGAAATCATAGTGCGGTTATCACTAGATATTTTTTTAATTACTTGCATTCTTACAAAATATTTTACCTCTGAAGTTATGTTAAATGAAAAATAGACAAAATTAAACTTAAAGTGCTAAAGTAAATTATAAAATTCCTTAAGTTGTCTGAGATGTTGAGAATATTGCTATATATTGTTGCGATAAAAAACCTTTGTTTAAAATATAGGTCATGCTTGTAAGTGCGTTGATAGTTAAGTCGAAATAATGTACTACCAGCTATTGCCAGAGGCTTCTCCCGATTCTAAGGTTAAAATTTTCTTAGGACATGACATCTGACTTGTCTTTGTGTGTACCTGTTGGTAAGACCTCAGATTAATAATTAATCTGAGGGTAAGACCATCAATGAGGAAAGATTCGATTTTTCTTAGTGTTTTTTTTAAGTTAGAAAGAAGCACAGCACTGATAGAGACTTTACCTACAGAATCGCAATAGTGTTTCTGTAGGTTACGCAATGGAAATGACATAACAGAAGCTTTTTTGCGAAAACGGAAACGGATGTTATATAGAAGGATGTTGGAAGTGTAAATACTGTTATATTAACAATAAAATATATTTTAATGTATTTTTTTTTAATTGATGTTATAAATTTCTTGAAACACCTCTCCTGCGCGTGCACCTCTACGATGCCCAAAAAAACAGCGCAAGTCTAAGTAATCAAGTACTTCTTACCTAATATTAGCTATACCCGCGCGTCTTCCAGGCTCTGATACGTTTAAAATTCATTATAAAAGTCATCGATGAGCTTGGTCATCATGGGCTCTTATGCTCCAAAAGTTCGGGCATTGTATCCAGGCACGCTGCTTTAAATAACATCCTACACAGAGCCCTAGTATCCTATGATATACCTAACGTCCTTGAACTTACCTTCCTTTTCCTAGAGGACGGAAGAAAACCAGGCGGTATGACCTCAATACCTTGAGCCCTGATTTGGGATGTAACATGCGTGGGCACTCGTGCTCCAAGCCATTTGCAATTGTCATCTAGCAAAGTTGTATGATTGTATCTGCAGCAGTAAAGGTTGAAACAAAAATAATAATGCCGTTGAAACTTTTGAAGGTTGGGGCCCTGATGCTAAACATCTCGCAACATGCTATTATTTAATAGGTTTATTTTAGTTTACATTTTTCTTTTTACCTTGTATATATATTTTTTTAAATAAATTATTATTAAATTATAACAGTTGCGAAAGAAGAAGCAGAAATGGATGTGAATAAGCGTGCGAAACTTCCGCAGTTGCGGAAGCAAAAACAAAGGTCTGTTGCATAACTGAATCGCAACCCGCGGATCACAATTTGCTGCCATGTTAAACGTCAGATCCTGGTCTCATTGGTTTTGTGATTAAGACCGTTTGCGCGTCAACAATCCTGACGCTCTGTTTTTTAAATCCAAAGACTGCTAGCCAAATCTGCAGATCGTTACTCCATCTCGATATAATAATAATAATAATATGTAGGACAATTTACACAATATTGCTCTGGTCACAAACTAAGCTCTAATAATAGGCTTTTACTATGTGTACGAGAAGCAACGATATAATACATATTATATTTTATAAACACCCAGACCATGACATAATAAATCTGTTCTTAATTTGTTATTAAAAATTTTAGTTGAATGAAATAATGAATATTATAAAAGCAGAAATACGTTAGCGTATTACATTTTTTGATATCATTTTATGTATAAAATTATGGCTCACGAGAGCCTAGACGGCCTCAGAGCACTCAGAGGCTTTTTTGAGAGATGCTTTACCACCTTTTCGTCGCCGATGGTATTCTGAGTCTACACCGAACAAATGGCTAGCTAGTCGTGGTATTTAGATGGACTCAACAATCTGCCTACATAAATAGTTTTACAACTTGGTATAGTGAAACTGGGACAGCTTAACGTGCTATATATATAGGTCATAAGTTATCCAAGGTTGTTTGTACCAATTGTACCTACTGATTAACTGTACGTAATAATGTTGTTATTCAGTTATGGAAATCGAACCCAGATCCTTCAGTTACAATACTAAAGGCCATGGCGGTCTAATAATAATAAAATATATATAATAATATTTAAAATTATTAATTTTATATTATACTTTATATATTTTTTTATTTCGATAGATCTATATATAACACCGACGCGTGCTCGCCACTTGTTCGGTGTAGATTTAGAATACCATCGGCGACGGAGAGGGTACAAAACAGCGGCGTTGGGTTTTTATTTTAATTTTATTGGAACTGGCCGACTTTTATTGGATTTTGTACCTACCTGATCGATCAATACACTTTTCTTTAAATGCATTGATCGCTCCCACTATCCTAGCTAAAGGCCAATTCCTATAATATACGGCAGCCATACTCAAAGTGTGCTCTTGTGAATTCTAAGTAAAGCCTCTAAAAAACACTAAACGGGTTGCATAGTAAAATAAAATCTAAACATTACAACAGAAAGTAAAAAACTATGAGAAGAAAAAACTGATTCATACCACCCATTACATATTTGCAAAGAACACACACATTTTTTATTATTTTTGACCAGTTTTTTATTATTTTAGGGCTCTGTAAAATATGACTTCGCCGTCGCAAAAATACCGCTAATCTACAGTAAAAGATAGTAACGATTTGTTATTCCCCATGAAGGTAAAAACCGTGCCCGTCCTGGCGCGGGGCGCGATTTTTTAGCTTCATGTTATTCCCATATAAAATTTATAAATAATTTACGTTAACATTTATATTTTTTATGGCAATAAAGAACCGTTACCTTTGAATATAGAAAGTAGCTAATAAATTATACGGTTACGAAATAGGCAACAACACAGATGAACTAGCATTACGATTCTAATTTAATATCCTCACTGCTTATTCGTCAAATTTAATGCCAGTTTTGTAACTACACCATGAAAAGAGCATACCACCTCGACAATAAATCGATGCTCTAGGCTCCTAAAAACCGGTTAAGAGTAGTTAAATAAATAAAACAAAATATTATCGCATGACAAATGACAAGTGGGTCAACTCAACTTGGTTCGTTGGTTCCAATCATGCCAATAAGAACGCGATAAAAAAATTTTTGTACTTAAAATGAGGCTGGACGCATTCTGACAGCGAATAAAGCGATTTTATTAATAATGATCAAGGAGATTGTATATAGGTAGCCACTATAGTGAACATAAGCTACGATGATGGGGAGGCGAGAGCTACCCGCTTCCATCATGGTCTTGGAATATTTCTCGGCTCCCATGTTAACTTTTATACGTTGGTTATACGGGACAGCTTTATATATTAGGCTCGAAAAAAAATCCTTGTTGCTGTTGTATTGCAAAAGCTGGGGTGCTGCAAACCCCAGGATGAAACGCTGGGGAGACTGGCAACGCCAGGATTAAAAGCCGGGTATGTCCACGTCTACTATTAATAATAAATATTTAAACAGCGACTTAAGACGCCTCCCCTGGCTACCCTCAGGCGTCTAAGCGATTAGGCGCTGTAAGGACGAAACAATATTATTTTCCAGCGGCTTCGCATGCATTAATATGTTTTTATGTTTAGCTTTTATATTCTATATTATGTTTCTTTAAAATTAAATGAAATGAAAAACAGTTTACATATTTCATTATCAATCTTAATACCATTATAAACAAGGTTGTATCTAGTAAGTATAGAATACCTACATGTGTCAGACGGGCCCGCTCTTCTTTAATATTACAACAATAATATTACTAGCTGTACTCCCGGTTTCACTCGCGTTAAAGTTCAACCATCACGTCGCGTCGCTCATATCGCGATCCTTTTTTTTCCTTTAAGTTCCTAACTAAAATATTAAGTTTGACATCTCTACCTTCAAAGGAATCCTTATAATGAAACTCAGCGTCTGTAAACCTATCTGTATCATCATCATCATCATCATGCCAGCCTTTCGCGCGTCCACTGCTGGACATAGGCCTCCCCCAAGGATCGCCACAATGACCGGTTCTGCGCTGCTTGCATCCATCGGCTTCCCGCGACCTTTTTTCAGGTCGTCGGTCCATCTTGTGGGGGGCCTGCCTCTGCTGCGTCCTCCGGCACGCGGTCGCCACTCGAGAACCTTAATGCCCCAACGGCCGTCCGTTCTGCGAGCTATGTGGCCTGCCCACTGCCACTTAAGTTTGGCGATTCTGGAGGCTATGTCGGTTACTTTGGTCCTTTTGCGGATCTCATCGTTTCGAATACGATCCCGCAAGGAGACGCCGAGCATAGCGCGCTCCATCGCCCTTTGTGTGACTGTGAGCTTTTTCATGAGACCCATAGTAAGCGACCACGTCTCTGATCCGTAAGTCATCACTGGCAACACACACTGCTCAAAAACCTTGGTTTTTAAACACTGCGGTATTTGGGACGAGAAGATATTACGTAGCCTCCCGAATGCTGCCCAGCCGAGTTGGATTCGACGGGAGATCTCTTTCTCGAAGTTGGATTTACCTGTTTGGATTGACTGTCCTAGGTATATATAATTGTCAACAACTTCAAGTGCGGAGCTCCCTATTTTTAGAGAAGTGGGTATAACATGGGCGTTCGACATGACTTTGGTCTAACCTATCTGTATACGTACATCAAATATCTCGAAAACTACTGGTCTAATTTATTATGGTAAATCTTGATGACCCTATCCAATAGGGTTATAGTTTCTTATTTCTCAGAAGTTATTGAACCGATTTCATTGTAAAAAAAGGTGTTTAAGTATTCACCCAAACATTGATGCTTAATTAATAAGTAGGTACCAAAACGCAAATAGTTTTCGATAAAAAAAAACGCCGAAACCCTTTTTGCATCTGCCTTTTTTTTAAATTCATGATATATCTTTTGAATGGAATGTCAGATTTAAATAATTCAAAAAGTAATCCATAGTGTTCTATAAGTACTTTCTTAGCTGAAGTACTTAAAGCTATTTACTCAGCATTAAAAGATTTTATAAAGGTATGTACAAAAGTAGACTTTAGAATATAATCATATATTTTTAATAACATAGCGATGTAGTTAAATTGTTGTCAAAATAAAAAAAAATACAAGTTCCACCATATGTCTTCGTTGCCTTGTTTCGTATACGGGGATTCTGGCATTGGAGTAGAATTTTGTCGTTCCTTTTCTTTAAGATCCCGGAGTTTATATTTAAACAATATTGCTTGTATATCGTCCTGAGCATGTATACTATTTTCGGTATTTAATAACCGCAATGAAGACGTAATATATTTTCCAAAATTGTCCAAATCATCATCATTTTTTTCTAGTCTCGCTCTTTTTTCAATATTTTCCAGTTTATTTAAGGCTGATTCTATATAACCAGATGCTTTTTTTTTCGATGTTTTTTTTGGGCATTGGATATATTTCGTCGTCGACTTGTATCGTTAAATTTTCAATATTTTCTGTATTCTCAATATATTCAAAAATGATGTCTTGTGATGTGAGGGAAGAGTCATTCTGAAATTTATTTAATTTTTCACAGGTACCAAGATCTGAAGAAGACTGGAATAAAATAAGAAGAGGTTTTCTTATGAGATGGAATTTTTCGAATTGTATTGGTGCCATTGATGGAAAGCATATAAATGTAAAATGTCCCTCTGGCACAGGATCAGACCTTTTTAATTATAAAAAAATATTTAGTATTGTGTTACTAGCTTGTGTTGATTACGATTATTGTTTCACATACATAGATGTGGGAGCAAAAGGTAGAAACTCTGACGGCGGGATATTTAATAATAGTATATTTTAAAGAAGGCCATTGAAGAAAACACCATTGATTTGCCAAGTAATTCAGTACTTATTGGAGATGAAGCGTTTTCCTTAAAACCTTATTTGATGAAACCATATCCTCGCCGTAACGATTTAACAAGGGAACAAAAAATATATAATTACAGAATGTGTAGATGTAGAAAAATCGTTGAAAATACTTTCGGTGTTTTAACATCCCGATTTCGGATTTCAGAAAAGCCAATCACTACAAGTATAGACAAAGTAGACGTTATAGTGAAAATATGCGCTTTATACAATTGGCTGAGCAAAACTTCACCTGCATCTTACACGCCACCAGGTTTTATAGACGAAGAATGTCCAAGGAGTGGTCTTCGTCTTGGTAGTTGGAGACAAAATGCTTTAGGCGGAGCTTTCGACAATATTACCTCACAGAACAATAGGAATAGTACAAGAGAAGCAATAAGAATCCGTGATAATTATTGTTATTACTTTAATGACCTTGGCAAGATAATGCAATTTATTAATGAAATATATATAGTGGTGTTGTTAACCACCGGGGTTTGAACCGGGGAATAATATGTAGGTACCTATTATAGCTATGTACTAAGGTTTAAGCCATTTATTATCGAACAACTTTTCCCATGGAGCCATGTGTCGAAAATGAAAAAAAAATGCCTTCTCCATACAAACTATTATAAAATGACAAATTTGTATGGGGAAGCCAATATTTTATTCATTTGCGACACATGGCTCCATGGGAAAAGTTGTTCGATATTAAATGGCTTAAACCATAGTACATAGCTATAATAGGTACCTACATAATATTAATAAAAAAATAAATACCATCACGGGTGCCAATTTGGCTCCCGAGAACCGTTTAAACAGCCTCAGGGTCCCAGCGGAGGGATTAACCCATCCTCATTTCGCCGATGGTATTCGGAGGCAACACCTAACAAGTGGCGAGCTTGTTGCGGTGTTTATAATGAAATAGCCTCGTTGTATAAAGCGGTCACGCATCTCAGGCCGGTCTTGTTGTCATCTGCTTAACCTTGTTATCAGTTGCGCAGTGACTTAACCACTAGGCTGGGGCCGCTTTTTCGCTTTATAATATTAATGTATTTCAAAAAATTTACATAAATACATTATTACCATATTTGATTTTGTTTCCCTGTGTTCAGAAGTTTTCCTTAGAAAAGAATTCATTAAGTTATACAAAGAAAGCTTGGACTTGTAAACGTCATCAGTTCCGGAACCCATGGAATCTTTTATCTTTATCCTTTCACCATGATACTGCGTTCTTAATTTTTTTATTTTGTTAGTTATTTCCTTAGGTCCGAAACCATCAACTCCAAATTTCTGTGCAAATGCTGTTAGTGCAGCTTTACGGGCATCACGATTTTTGTAATTTACATTTTCAGTATCCCATAAACACTCATGACTACGACAAATTTCAATAAACTTAGTTAATTCAGCCGAACTAAATTTTAACACTTTTTGACTCATGATTTTTAATAAAACACCTTTCTACTAAACGCAAATTTGGTGTAAACAAAAGGCGTTTGCAATTATTTCTTGTCAAGACTTGCATACAATAAAGCATTCAATTTTTTAATTATATCAGCGTGTAAACAGTAGCTTACAATTTTTGAAGATCAATTGTTGCGTTTTATTTATTGCATTCAATAATTGCTCTTGTATGTACAAGAAAATGGCATCATCTAATGTGTTCTCTAAATTTGTAGTAGGTACATTATTTTGTTCTATCATCGATGTAAAGTTTAGCCTATGTTACTCAGTGATAATGTATCATTCTATTAGTGGAATTTTTTTAATCAGTCCAGTTGTATTTGAGTATATTATTATTCGTTATAAACTAAAATACAAATCTTCTCTCTTTATAATATTGGTATAGATTTGTGGTATAGATAATCTATTTGATACAGATTCCAGAAAAAGTAATAATGACAATGAAAATTTATAATAATTGTGTGATGAATTTGTAAGTTTTAAGTAAATGCTTGCTGAGATAATTAATTGTGTAGGTATTAATCCTATACCTCCTTTTCTCTCTTTTTTCTTTTGTTGTACGGTACTCTAACTGCGTAAACAATTTGCAGTTGACCACAGAAGAAATAATAGTACAAGTAACTTGACTGGGTACTATTTTTATGAAAATAAAAATAATACGTAGATAAGTAATTTTAGATTAAATAAGTTTCTTACCTAACCAATGATATTGTAAGATTATATTTGAGAGTCAATTATTGTAGAGATATAATGTCAACTTTAAAAGAAAAAAAAAAACTCCTGAAAATGATTTAATGCAGTTTTGTGCTTCATATACAACTTATTATATTTTGTATTTTAAAAAAATCTTAGAGATTCCTAAAACACAAACATCTGTATCCTCTCATTCCCTTTAGCTTTATCGAAATGTTGACCTAAATTTTGAATACGGATTGAATTTTCATCCCTATTCATCCCAATTTTGTTTAAATCAGTTTATTAGTTGTGAAATGAAAGTATTCCAAACAGACAGACTCAGTCTCGCGTTTTTGAATTAGTACCTGTGGATCATATAGGTACAATAGCATGACAAACGTCATGCTATTGTACATTAAAATAACAGATTTGTCGTCTTTTCCTGTTGTGATTTATTAATTTTATTATGATTTTTATTAAAATGTAAAACAAAAACAACATCTTACACAAGATGTATCCCCATTTTCCATGAGATTATGGTATTTTTTTAAATATTATTTATAGGTATTATAGCGTTATACGATACTTTCAACACGTGTTAGTTATTTGTGAAAATGAACTTTCACACGTTGGCTATATGAGAACAGCTTTATAACATAAATTGTTTATGTTTGGATTCGGTCCGTTTATGCCAAAACGCGGGGTGAGGCCGCAAGTTATATGACGCTCATTTATTATAGTCGAGCTCGATTTTGTTAAAAAGGAAAAAGTTTTTTTTTATTTATGACGGCCTCCGTAGACTAGTGGTTGTGCCTTTGGCGTTGTATCCGGAGGTCGTGGGTTCGATTCCCACCCATGACAAAAAAAAATAGTTCGTTTTTCTGTACAGTTTGTCATGGTCTGGGTAATTATAAAATATAATATGTATTATATCTACCGTTGTTACTGGTACACATATTACAAGCCTAGAGCTTAATTTGTGATCAGGGAAATATGGATGTCCGTCATATTATTATTATATTATTTACATAATTCTTTTTTTTTTTTTTTTTAAGAATTTTTTGATTATTAGAGCGCGGCATGTGATTTTGCTTCTACGCAGGCCTACAAAGCCCATGAACGGGGTCATCAATAGATTGTTGTTTAACTACATTGATTGCTCCCACTATGCCGCCTAAATGATGCGGTTACGAAATGAGCGGCGACAGACGATGTTGTACAAGTCAATTTTAATATCCTCGCTGCTTTATTATCAAATCAAATGCCTGTTTCGCAACCCACTCCGAAAGAAGACTTTCACCTCGACAAGAAATGGATGCAATAGGTAGTTTCTTGAAAACCGGCTACTTTATTAGCGAAGTGAAATTCGCCTGTTTTAATTAAAAATTTTAATAAAGTTTTTTTTATTATTAATCATTAGAAGTCATTCTTCAACAATCGCCATGATGAAGTTTGGGTGATATTCAGATCAACATGAGATTATTAGCAAGTTTTTTTTTACATACCCAAAGACACCATGACTTTGGGCTCATACCTATGAGCGGATTTGATACTGGAAACTGGGCCAGGGGGACAATTCTGGCGCTTTCGACATTCATCTCGTTCAAAAATATCGATCATTAAATGAAATAAATAATAAATATTAATTAATAAATATATAAATATTGAACGAAAAATGACATAATATGTCATTTAAATATCTTATCGAGACGAATGTCGAAAGCGCGAGAATAGCCCACCTGGAGATCTGTAGGACAGGCATTATATATATTAGCCTAGTTCAGACTTAAGTCTCTCACAGGGAACCATTGTTATTAACCAATGATATTACTTGAGAAGAGAAAAAAAAGATTTTTATTATTTATTTATTTATTATTTTAGTATGTAGCGACTGTAGGAGCAAATACCGAACCGAACGCACGCTACATAACCAACTAGTGCAAGACTAGGTGGCTAGCTGATTCCATTGACCCGCCAAACATTAGGTATCTGCCATACATGAGTGCTACCGAGACGACCAACTCACCGACTATAAATATTTATTTTAACATAAAATTTATATAATACGTACCTATATATTTTTTACTTACCAACATACAATAATAAAACAGAAAACCAAGAAAAGAACTTATTTAAATTCAAATAGATCGGCGAAACATGAATCACAATTAAACTATACAACACAATGTTGTAGCCATGTTGTATAAAAAACCAATAAATGTCGAAGAGATTGTGACCGCGAAGTGTAAAACGTGGTACAGGCGCTTTCCCCCGCCCAGCGTCTGATTGCGTCTGGGGAAAAGAGACACATGTGCGCGCAAAAAAAAAACAAATTAGACGTAACGTAATTGAAGTTAATATATCCAATTAATTATATATCTAAATAGTATATGCTTTTTAGAAATATTTTACTTTGCTAAATATTTATCAGTCAAAAATTGTATGACAGTCAATAATATAATAATAATATGTAGGACAATTTCCACATATTTCTGGTCACAAACTAAGCTTAAGCTTGTACTATGTGTACCAGAAACAACGATATAATACATATTATATTTTATACACACCCAGACCATGGCAAACTGTACAGAAAATCGTACTAGGTAATATTTTTTTTGCTATGTGTGGGAATAAATGCAAGGTACCCAGCGGAGGGGTTTTTAAATCCCACCTCGTCGTAGCCGATGGTATGAGTCTACACCGAACAAGTGGCTAGATCGTGGCGATGTTTGCATATACTCAATAACCCATCTATTAATTGTTCCAGAAGTTAGTATAGTGAAACTGGGACTGACAGATCTCCAAGGCGGATAATATAATGGTGTTGTGAATATAGTGGTGTTGTTAAACAAATGTACATACATTTTTAGATTAAAAACTCATTGGTACATACCGGGGTTAGGTCCCTCTAAGTGTTTTTAAGTCTAAAGTCTAACCAACTCGGCCATCACGTATATACTCATAAAATCACACCTACGTATAAAATAAAAAAAAAACACAGTAACACAAAAATTACTTATCATAAATTATTAAAACTTGCTACTTATAATTATAAAACAACATGAAATATACATGAAATACATCTTTGTCGCCGCCCATTACGTAACCGCTTCATATAACCGGCATAGTGGAAGCGATAAATTTTGTTAAACAACAACGTTTTGTTCGACCCATTCATGGATTTTGTGAAAGTCACAAGATAAAAATATATTTTAAAACGTACCTGCCAAATTATTTGTAACCAATACCACGTTATGTTACAGTACGACGCAATAGATAATTTAATAAATATCCGTAGGTACCTATTTGAGCATTGTCTTTCTCCGCATACACACATACATGTATACTCGTATATGTGTAGATAGTTAGGTGATCACTATCGTCTTCAAACATGTCTAACAAAACAAACGTTAATAGGTACAAGTATTTTTGCTTGTCGCTTCTTTCGGTCGATTGTCATCATAACCTATCCCAATAGTTAGATGACGTCACTATTATGTGATATCTTTGAAGTGGATCGGATGAAAAACTGAAAAAGGAAGTATAACAGATTTGCCAATTAGGCCACTTGCTCCAAAACAAAACATGATGTGCGTTAAATTTAATACTTACGTTCCATGACGTTTCAATAATTTTGAAAAACAATTTATCGGCCACTTCAAAGTGGCCGATAAATTGTTTTTCACTAATGGATAATGAACGAGACTAAACAAATAAATAATGTAAAAATACAAAATATTGGTATTTTATATACGCCGTAGTCGAGTTGGTTTAGACTTTAGGCTGATTTGCACCGAAGTTAAAAATGACGTCGAGTTTACCAGCTGTCTTTCAACTTTCTAAATAAAACATGTACATTCGACGCCATTTTTAACTTTAATCGTTACAATTACTTTAACGGACCAAAGTTGCAACTGGAGCTTAGATTTAAAAATACTACAGGTTCAAACTCCGACTCCGGTATATACAAATTAGTTTTTATATATTTGTATGACAGCAGCCAGCGCTTTTTTTATACAGTTTGTCATGGTCTGGGTGTTTATAAAATATAATATGTATTATATCGTTGCTTCTGGTAAACATAGTAGAAACCTAGAGCTTAGTTTGTGACCAGAGCAATATGTGTAAATTGTCTTAAATATTATTAATATGGTGTCTCAGAGAGCACGTTAAGCTGTCGGTCCCAGTTTTACTAAACTTATGATACTGTTTACAGCTTTACTGTTTTAGGCTCAGAATAGCATCGGTTACGACGAGGTGGGAATAAAACCCTACAGCTGGGTACCCTTAGGCCGTCTAGGTAGTCTCGGGCGCCGTATGGTACCCGTGAATTGATATTACATGTACGAGTTAGTACCTACTATCGGATTACGTGACCGACCAAAAAAGTTCTTACAAAAGGACCAGTAAGAAATCTATAAAGGCCCTATTCCTCGGTAACTTCTGTCTTACTAGTCTGTACTTAGTTACAAGGTGGATAGAGAAGTACGACCTAGATAGGTACGATAGCAGAAGTTCCGGTTTGGTTTTAGGGCAGACGCGCCTGTCTGAACCGGTGCCTGAATATGGGCAGCTAACGAAGTATGTAGAGATCATGCAGTGGCGAATATTGCTCTCTCTGCTTACCTCTTAATAGTGATAGAGGAATTGTTTGGTAATTAAATTTACAAATAAGTATAAAACCGTCAAGAGACCTAATCATGTTTCGGTTTATCGGTTTTCAAGAGACTAATGCATCGATTTCTTGTCGAGGTGTTAGTCTCCTTTCAGGATGCGGTTACGAAATGGGTAGTTGAATTGACGATAAGGCAGCGAGTATATTAAAATATATCTGCTCGTAATGCAATTCTTCATTGTCCATTTAGCCGGTGGGAGCGATCAATATTGTTTAAGAACAATTATAGTTTAGCCCCATTCATGGACTTTGTAAGTCTGCTTACCACCAGGTAAATTCACATGTCGATTATAAAAATATATTTGAACTTACTTTAGGCTTTATATTACTTTATTTTAGATATATGGGGGGGGGGGGGTGTCAATAAACAATATTCAATAACCATGGATCTATAACCATTTCAAGTAAATTAAATCACTAGTACTCGAAATATTTGAAGGTACTGAAAGACTTAAAAAGTTTTTCTAAAAGAACCCTTATAGTGAGACCGACATGGAAGCAAAAATTACAAACTTCAAATAATTTGTATTTTAGTTTGCACCCTAGGTGTACAAAATGCTTCTCATTTTTACTAGGAAATAATTAAAATTGTTTTGATTAGCATTTTAAAGGATAAAATACATGTGCAATGACGTAGTAAAATTCCACTCCAATAGTAACACTCTGTATGAAGATATCATTAATTGTTCGAATGTCCGACTTAACTTAATAATTACCGTAACGATTTCTTATTTTGGGTGTACATTACTAGATAAAAGTAGTAGAGTCACAGAAAAAATAATAGTCGTTAGCCCTCAGTTCTCCCGCAGTTATCGAGCAGGTCGATGTCTCTCACTTTTAGGGTCTGACCAGTTATGCACCTAAGTACCTAATTTCTGTAGGCTTAGTTTACGACTTCTCCAATTACCGTCTGTTAATTTTTGGGCTCACTAGCATTTTAAGCGTAAATGTAGTATATTCAAGCAGATAAAGAACCTTAGCCTTTAATAGTTACAATAAGCAAGTATTTAAAAAATCTGACGCTTTTTGAAATATTCAAGAAAATAGACTAAATAATAATAATAATTCTTTATTGATTAAAGCATTTTTACAATACAGTAATTCTGAAGAAACCCTGGCCCCCACGCTACCGTTATGTTACAGTATTGAATTTTAATGTGGAATTATTTATTTATTTGTTTAAATATTTATTGCATAAAGGCAAAAAGCCAGTACAATTAAACCTTCGAACCAATCAAACTAATTAATAAGTGCATTATGATTTGAATTTTAATTATTATTGATTATACATTCCTCATAACAACTTAGGTTGAAATTTTTTGAGTAGATAATCAGAAAACACAGTAATAAATATACGACATGTTAAAAGGCTAAAACGTTATTTGGCAGACACATTACAAAATCTTCACAATAAATTTGTTAAGATACATCCATATGAAATCAGCTACTCAATGTTTTGCAAATTAAGACCATTTTGAATATTAAGTCCTAGCTCAAGAGCAAGTGAAACTTATTTAGATTTATTTAGGTATTTTTGGCTTAAATTGACTAATATAAAATTAAGTTGTCAATATGGTAGTTTTTTAACGGTATTCTTATTATATGAAATTAACACATTTAGGCGTTCATTAATAGGTGCATGAATGAATGCATGCTATGAATATTTATATTATGGTACAACTATATATTATGTTACTATTATATTATATTACTTTTATGCAAGTAAATTTTTGATAACACAATAAATATAACAAAAAAATAAGAAGTAATAGGTAACCAACACACTCTTTGGTAATCATGCAAACCATGCATGTTCATATTATGGTACAACTACCTTAGGCTAAGTGGATTAGCCTTTAGCTTCAAGTTAGCAATTTGTTTTACTTACTGGTTTTAGTAAAATGAAAGTTCTTTTTATCTATGAGTTAAAAATGCATGTTTTGCATCGCCTGTTTTATATTTTTTGATTGGTAGATGCTTAATAGGTATATAGTAAGGTAATTTTATTTACTAGGTACATATTTAGTTATTTACAATAGTAGATAAACGTTAAGCAATAATAACTCATAAATTACGTTAGCTAATGCCTTTTCAAAATATGATTCAGTTATTTTATTTATTTTTAAATTCTACTATTATTAGGTTTAAATATAAGAAAAAAAAATTCGACAGTAATTAGGTGAAGAACGTTCAATAAGCAGAATGACCGCTTTAAAAGAATGTACTTCAGGCTAATATGAGGTTCTGCTGATCTAATCGAACAACTTTTCCCATGGAACCATGTGCCGCAAATAATAAAAAAAGCCTTCTCCATACAAACTAGTAATCTTAAAATGACCAATTTGACACATGGTCCCATGGAAAAAGTTGTTCGACTTGATTAGCAGAACCTCATATTAGCCCAAAGTAAATCGTTTCAAATTCACCCTGTATAATAAATTCTATATTCGCAAACAGTATTTGCACTTGTTCGCATTTTTATTATAGTATAGATTTATACGAATAATATATTTTTAGATGTCTTATTCTTCTGAAACGGTTTATAGATGGGTTATTGAGTCTATTCAAAACATCGCGACGAGCTAGCCACTTGTTCGGTGTAGACTCATACCATCGGCTACGACGAGGTGGGACTAAAACCCCTCCGCTGGGTACCATGGGACCGTCTAGGCGGTTTCGGGCACCGTAAGACACCCGTGATGATATGTATGTATGTATGTCTTATTGTTTTTCTATTAGAAGAGATCGCAGAACTATAGTATTTATTTTGAATTGGTTAGAATATATATACTATATATACATGTTGCGACTAAAATACAACACATATCATGTCGGAAGTAAGTCAAACGTCTTCTATGAAAACGGTGTCATTTCCCCCTGAATTTTCACAATACATCACAATAAATAAGAACAGACTCTCCACGAATCTTTGCGAAATAAAGTGCGTTTTATTTCTGTTGTGTTCACAAATATATTGATACCTTAAGTTACTCCTGATATTTATAACAATTTAGAAAATATTATATATATAATATAATATTTTTCTGTACTATCAATAAATTTACTATATAAGTTGTATATACGCACAGACCAAACGACTGTACTATGAATTATGAAATATTAATCTTTATATAATAATATTTCAAATTGTAATGTTTTCATTTTTCAGTATTTTATTTTATTTACATTACATTCTAATAATATCGTGACCATGCTATGTACACATGTTTTGGATGACAATTTAAACTAACCTATATAATTTATATAATATTTTTTAGGTGGGAGTATTATTTTTACTTATCTGACTGGTATTATGCTATGCAAAAACCGTCGACCTAGTCTTGTTTCGATTTCAGGCTGTGGATTCCCCGGTTCTCAGGTAACTACAGCATCATGTCAAGGTGGTATAGTCTCCTTTCAGTGTTGTTACGAATATTGATCATCAGTTGATTTTATGATAAAGAAACGAGGATTAAAGTAATGCAAATTCGTCTTTTTCGCCGCGCATTTCGTAACCGCATAATTTAGCTGGAGCAAAGAATACTACTAAACAACATTATGATGGTCGTCCCCATTCATTCAAAAATATAATACTTTACGGAATATTATAAAAATATATTTTTTCTACAGTTTTAAATATATAGTGGCCGAGTTGGTTAGACCGTAGACTTAAAAACACTTAGGTCCCTGGTTCAAACCCCGGTATGTTTACCAATGAGTTTTTAATCTAAAAAAATATGTTCATTTGTTTAACAACACCACTTTGCGGTCCCAGATTCACTCACGCATTTCGTAACCGCATAATTTAGCTGGAGCAAAGAATACTATTAAACAACATTATGATGGTCGTCCCCATTCATCGACCTTTGTAGGTCTATCATTAGGTAAATATGCCAAGTATAAAATATTTATTATTTTACTGAATATTATAAAAACATATATTTTCTACAGTTTTAAATATACATAGTGGCCGAGTTGGTTAGACCGTACACTTAAAAATACTTAGGTCCCTGATTCAGACCCCGGTGTATACCAATGAGTTTTTAATCTAAAAAAATATGTTCATTTGTTTAACAACACCACTATAGTGCGGTCCCAGATTTACTACAACAAATTGTGAAACTGTTTATAGGTGAGTTATTGAGTTTATCCATCCGCGACCTACTTATTCGGTGTAGATTAATACCATCGGCTACAGCGAGGTGGGATTAAAAACCCCGCCGCTGGGTATCCTGAGGGCGCTAGGCAGTCTCGTGCGCCGTAAGGCACCCGTAATATATTTATTATATTTGCCGTGAAATAATAATAAACATAATCATTAACACTCCAAAATGTATGTCAAATGGAACGATAATCCTTCAGAGATGTATGCGACGCAGTGTGTCGGTTGTTTGGTAAGAAGCTTAGTGAAACCACGTTGTTGAAACTTGGGCGGCCGAGCTAGGGCGGGCGGATCGCGGTCGCCCAACCAATGCTTTTTGAAATAAAGTAATTAAACTTCTGCAGTTACATTTATAACTTCCAAAACCACTTGGGATTATACTCTAATTAATTCTCCGACAAATTATGCTTTGTGAACGGTCTCTGATGAAATTATTGTTATACCCAACTTATTTGGTTCTGAAGACTCAATTAAGATACTCATTATTTTTGTAATAATGAAGCTTTTATTAAGAACAGCTGGTATTTTGTTTCTTATGTTTCTAAGCTTACACGTCATCATTTTGGAGGTCTCATTAGGGTCTTCAGGTAAAGACATGTTCTTATTTCAAAATTAATATTATTATTATGTAGGAGTAATATCCTACATTTACATTTCATAATTTTATTTTCGGAAAAAGAATAATTTTTGTTAGTCACGGGAATCATTTTTGTTTATCTGACTGTATATGATAGCAAAATTAAATGTTTAATATAATATATTATTTATAAATATTGTTGACCCACATATATCCCAAAAGGTAATAGTTTGTGTGGAATATATGTATAGGTACTTAAGTTAAATATAATAAAAAAGTTTAGGAAATATGTCGCTTTGAAAGAAAGCTCTAAACTTTATTTATTTCAAACTAATTCCTTATTTAGATTTTTATTATATTTATTTTATTTGACTGTTAGGGCGCACAGTGGTACAAAAAGCTTAATTACGCGGCCATTAACAAATAAAACTTATTCTCAGAATTCCTAAACAAAAGGCATAATTAGGTAGCTGAATGTCTATTATATGCAATTTCGAGAACAAAGACGTCAAATCTCAGAAGCCCTACCTGAGGGCTAACCACAAACCGGCTCTTTTCATAAATCGCTCAGTCACGCCTTGCCGTTCGCTACTAAACGTTGTGTTTTGAGAGTAAATAAAAGTGTTGTGATTGATCCGAAAGACAAAATTATTTTTGAATTATGTCTGTTGACTCTTCAGGTAAGTAATTCAATAATTATTGTAACTATTAATTGTGTTTTAGTAACTTTATTCGATTTTTAGTGATGTTCAAAAAAAAAGCTTTTATATTTCCGTTTATCTCACTTGATAGAGTAGAAAGTACCCTTTGTTTCGATCTAAATTTTACATAATATTACAGCATAATAAGTACACTCTTTAAAAAAAGTTATTATTAGGGTCGTGGGTGCTCGGAAGTACTTATTTTTTCCCCTTTTTATCAACAGATTCTCATATGGCCGTCAAGAGGATGCAGCTATTTGAACTTCTTTGTCGTGATTCTTTGCTATCTCGATCTAATACTATCGCTGCAAGAAATATAATGGTTGATTACCTCAAATGTAACATGCCACATTTACCTGAAGAAATTATAAAGAATAAAATTTCGCTATTTTCTAACAAAATTGGGTCACGCGGAAATCAAACGGAAAAAATATCAAAAGTTTTTTAAAACGAAATAATGACTGGTTGAACGCAGAAATATGTCAGACAGTCATACAATCAAGTTTAGCTACCGCCACAACCACACCTACATCTGATAAACGCAAACGAGGAATCAAAAATTTTGAGAGTTTGTCTACAAGATCGAAAAGAAGACGAACAGAAGAATTGGTTTCTAAGCATAATCCAGATGAACTTCTTTTTGCAAGCCAATCTAGTTTGACGAAAACTGGTAAAAGAAACGTTGCACACGCAATTAAAAAAGCGGTGAACTTAACTCCTCGAAAATTGCGGGTATTTAGACGAGACAAACTGAACCAAACAAAAATTAAAAAATACACTCCAAATGAGGCTCTAGCTTTAATAACAGACACAAAATTAACGAAGTCTCAATATATAAAGATAAGGGATTCAGCCAGAAATAGCGATTGCGACCTGTATCCTTCATACGATGAGGTACTGAATGCAAAAAAATGTTGTTATCCGGAACAAATGCGTGTAACAGAGACTTTGGGAGAAATTAAGTTACAATGCCTGCTTAACCATATTGTGAATCGTCTTGCAATCGTCCAGAATGAAGTTTTATCAAGAATGATTACAGAACACGATTTAGAAAATCTGGAAATGACGTATAAGTGGGGTTTTGACGGAAGTTCAAATCACTCAATGTACAAACAAAAATTTTATGAAAGTTTTGAGTCTACGGACTCGGACTTACTATTAACTTCAATTGTGCCACTAAAACTGACAGCAAAAAATGACCAGGTCGAGGAAATTCTGTGGATGAATCCACGAACATCATCAACCAGATTTTGCATACCTATTAAAATTGAATTTATAAAAGAATCTAAAAATGTTATTACTAGAGAAAATGAATACATAGAACAACAAATTGATGCTCTTTTACCAACACATCCAGAAATCAACGGAAAAACTATTCTCGTTTTTCACAATTTATTGAAAACAATGTTAGACGGTAAAGTGGCTAATGCTATTGCAGGTAATCCATCAACTCAAAGCTGTTACATATGTAAAATATCACCGAAAGACTTGAATAATTTAGACAAGGTTCATAAACAACGATGCAACTTTACAACATACAATTATGGGTTATCTACTTTACACGCACACATAAGGTTTTTTGAATGTATATTGCATATAGCATATCGTTTAGATATCAAGACTTGGCAGGTCAGAGGAAGTGAAAATAAAGCTCTCTATGAGGCAAAGAAAAAAGAAATTATTTCAAGATTTCATCAAGAATGTGGACTATTAATTTATACAGTAAAACAAGGAGCTGGTAATACCAATGACGGGAATTGTGCACGAAGATTTTTTAAAAATCCAAAAAAGGCAGCTGTAATCACAAAGATTGACGAGAATCTAATAAGACGTTTTTCGTATATATTACAAGCTCTATCATGCGGTTACAAAACTAACACAGAAAATTTCCGAGTATATGCCCATGACACTGCTAAATTATTCGTAGAATTATATGGCTGGTATAGGATGCCAGCCAGTGTTCATAAAATACTGATACATGGAGCTGATGTGATGGACTCTCTTTTGTTACCGATTGGGCAACTAAGCGAGGAAGCATTGGAAGCGAGATATAAAGATTGTCGATATTTTCGGGAACACAACACGCGTAAGATAGGTAGAAAAGAAAACATAGAAGACCTTCTCCATGCACTATTAATTTCATCCGATATGGTAATATCGTCATTGAGGCCATTACCTAAAAGAAAATTGGGCTCGCTTAAAAAAGAGGTTTTAGACCTGCTCCTAACACCTGAAATTGACACTCATACGAAAACTGTGAATGAAGATAACAACGAAAACATTGAAGATAGCTCAGTGATCGAAGATTCTGAAAGTGAAGTAGAGCTAAATTTGTAATAAAATATATTTATTTCTCCAATACCTACATAGCATTTTTTTTTTAATAAAGAGTATTATTTTATTATTCACTGTTTTACTTATAATTTTTATTTAGTACATAAAGCAGTTTCACAATGCTTTAGATTGTTTTTTTAATCATTTTGTAAAATGTCCCCGTAAAATGGCTGATTCGACCACCGCCCGGGCGGTGGAAAGAATAATTTGAGAATTTGTTCGTGGGCGATGACCATCAAATACCTGAGTGTATAGATGAAATTATGAATGCATTAAAACGAATGAAAGTTGGAAAAGCAGCTGGTTGTGATAGGATAACGATCGAAATGCTGAGGGACGGTGCATATCTGGTCGCTTCCTGGTTGCATCTCCTGTTTAAAAAGTGCGAAAGATGAATGAAACTGATAAGAATATTTTGGATGTGCAAGCGGGATTTAGGAAAGGTATGGGATGCATGGATCAAGTCTTCTCTTTAAGATGCGTCAGTAAAAATATGCTACCCAAACACCAAAAAGTGTATTGCGCTTTTCTAGACCTTGAGAAGGCTTATGATCGTGTGAGTAGAGAAGTGTTATGGAAGCAACTGTCGATGTTTGGATTGGGGAGCAAAATTATCCGTGCACTGAAATCTCTGTATAAGGATTCCAGTGTATGTGTTCTAATTAACGGGACGTTATCCGAACGGTTTGACATCTGTAGAGGTGTCAGACAAGGGTGTGTGGCGTCACCGTGGCTCTTCAATCTCTTCAAGGACGGCTTTCTGAAAGAGTTGCGTGAAAGAGATCGCGGTGTGAGAATGAATGAGATGGTAATCAAATGTCTCTTATATGCCGATGATCAAGTCAGCCTTGCATCATCGGCATATGAGTTACAACAAATGGTTAACATTATGAACGGAGAATTAGAAAGGAAAGGCATGAAAGTGAATGTGGATAAAACCAAAGTTTTGGAGAGAGAGGATGACATGACAGAATGTGTCATAATGATAGATAGTAAGAAAGTGGAACAAGTTAAACAATTTGTTTATTTGGGAAGTGTGTTTGCAAGAGATGGTAAGTGTGTGGAAGATATTGAAAGTCGAGTGCAAAAGGGTAATGTAGTGAATGGTGCCTTACACAGCATAATGAGCAGCCAAATTATGCCTAAAAAGTCTCGGATGGCTGTTCACAAAGCGGTGCTTGTTCCTACATTAATGTATGGAAGTGAATGCTGGGTATGGCAGAAGAAGCATGAAAGTAAGATTAATGCCGTAGAAATGCGGTCATTAAGGAGTGCTTGTGGAGTAACAATTGCGGATAGAGTGAAGAATACAGTTGTGCGTGAAATGTGTGATTTGAAAGAAGATGTAGTGACAAGGATTGAGAAAGGAATGATACGGTGGTTTGGGCACATTGAGAGGATGAATGAAAAGAGACTGATGAAAGAGATTTATGAATCAGAGGTGAATGAAAGAATAAGGCGGGGACGACCCAGAAGAATGTTCCTTGACCAAATCGGAGACATTCTCAAAAAAGCTGGGATCCGTAGTGCCCATAACCGTAGAGCTTGTATGAAGAGAGTGGTAGATGTGAAAGAAGCGAGAGAGTTATGTCAGGATCGTTGTAGGTGGCGCTCCCTTGTAGAAGCCTATCCTCGTGGGAAAAAGGCGTGACAATTTTATTATTATTATTATTATTATTTTGATTATTATAATATTTTTATTATATTATAAAGAATAAAATTATCCGCAGGTTCCTAACTCAAGTAGACACTCTAGGTACCTATTTACCCAACCACTAAATCAATTTAATCGGGCAAGTTATACATACTTTAATAATGTTAATGCTTTACATAAATATTCTACTCAGGGTTTATAATTCAGAACTCAAGTCTCAATTTTAGAGAACCTAAGTAATTACAACGGCAACAGGCATATTACCTAACGAGACATACTCACGTGTCGTATAAACGCTTGAGTAATTAATGAAATCGCTTCCAATAACCATTATGAGAGCTAATATATTATTGTGTCTACTTTATCGTTACGTGTGTGTGAGTCTTTATTAGAGGTGGGTCGTTACGTGATTTCATTGTAACGTAACGGCTACGTTTCTTTTTGTTAATCACCCGTTATGTAACTATTTATAGTTATTATTAAAAAATCTAATTATAAGCAAAAAAAAAAAAAAAAAAAAAAAAAAAAAAAAAAAAAAAGTGCCTGGAAAATAATTTTAATTTTATGTACCTACTTTACTCTCAAATAAATCTCTAAACAATCATTGCTTTAAATTATTTTCTTACTTACCCCGTGTACCAATAATTTTTAAATATAAAAACTTATTCACTATAACAGCAGTCAGAAAACTTATCTACATTATACAATTATTTCTTTAACAAATTTTCTTTATTTCAAATTTTCTATTTATTTTAATTTTTTAATGGCGACATGATTCTATTCTATCTAAATAACTTAACAACCACAGAACGCCAGTTCCATCCCCGCTTCTGCACTAATTTTATATTTTTATTATGATTTTTACATGTGTTTTTATTTTAATCAATTTTTATCTTTAACATCCAATAGACAGCTAAAGTTTTATTGACCACAAAATACTTATATTCTGCATTATTTAATTTATTAGCGCCATCTCTCTGTAGTAGTTGTAAACCAATTTGGTTTACTTAGTTCAATATATCACCGCTTTGCGCTATGTCGCTGCTCGCCGACATTCCACAACTTGTGATTTAAACGGACGGAACAAATGTACCTATCTATATGGATATCACTTTGAAACGCTTGTAACGGTTGTAACTTGTAACGATGGAAACTCTTGTAACGTGGTGGTTATTGTTACTTCACGTGATTGTGATATTTAGTGATTTTTGTTATAGTAGTTTTTTCGTGATTGGTTGCACATTCGTTCTAAAGTTTTTTGCCGTTGTGTTTTTTTTTGAGTTATTGTTGCTATCCTCGTTATAGTTTCTTTTTCTTGTATCGGTTTTTAAAATATCGTCGTTGCACTCCGACGAGGTGGTTAATGATATTCACGCTATTGCTGTGATTAGTTGCGGTACGTTTCGTGACGCATTCTTTCTAGGTTTTTTGTAGTTGTATTTAAAAATTATCTTGTTTTAGTTTTTATTTTGTTTTTTTTTAATAAAAGTATTAAATTTTTGTTTTGATAATAAGTCTTATATCCACATGGCTTATATTTTGATTTTGGACTCATAGTTATGGTATTGGTGTAATCTGACGATATGTCATGTCAAAACGTTTTTTTATTATAACTTATTAACTCCTGGCCCTAGACCCAAAGTGTTTGTACTTAAACGATAGGTATCGATGATATCTAGCCAATGAAAGTAATTTCAGCTTTGTTAAAGGATTTTCGACCTTATTGACAATTGCATTTTATTGGTAGAATTCGATGGTATGCCATCTAATAAGTCGAATGAAATTTAAAAAAAAGGTACTCGATTAATGTCATTAAGGTCGAAAATGTTTTTTCAATTTATCTCGTCAACCGTCGGTCGTAAGCCTATCGTGTTTGTACTCTAATAAAAGGAAATAATGAGATCTAACCCTTTTAATACTCAAAAATCAATATTATGTTTTTTTTTCTTAATTACGTTTTTTTAATTAAATAGTTATTACAAATATAATAACCGTTATTAGTTATTTAAGAAATATCGGCTTTACTGTAACTATCTACGTTACGTAACGCTCACCTCTAGTCTTTATGTTGCGTAAATGCGCCCGTATTATTTCTTCAGGACATAAATTTAACAAAACTACTGGGCGATACAGGTTTGAGATACGAGTAGTTATTTCTTACAAGAACGTCAAGAGTGCTTTATAGTACAGTAAATGACGGTTTTGGACTAGAAATTCTTTCAAGAAAGATGGATTTTGCTGAAATTTTCAGTAAGTACTGTGAAAATTTCACTCGTCTGACGTTCTTGTAAGAAATAACACCCCATAATGCTAAATCTACCCTATGCCAAGGTGTATTTTTCATATATATTAAATAATAAACTTATAAGAAATCACACTGAGTTTGCCTCGTAATACTACTTGTACTATTATTTCTTCTGTGGTAATACATAGATATATAAACATAGACAGTAAAAATCTAAATCTGCATTTTATAAACCCAAGAGCGCCGCGGCAAACGCTGGACAGTAAGAAGTCAATGAAAAATTCATAACTGTAAAATGAAATGTGACAAATATTAACAAAATATTTTCCTAAAGAAAATATAGCTTCTGTGAAAGGAATGACTTACCGCGACGTCCATGCATATATTCATAATATTCAATGATGAATAAAATAACATATGTATAATGATTACTTAATAAAGTACCTACCAAAATGGTAGGGTTTTCACTATCCCCGGGGAGAATTAGCAGGCGAGAATTGGTCGTCATACCTTAGTCGAAAAAAAATTTCTCGTTCGTAGTGATTCGGTAAATTTTTGCGTCCACTACTCGCGAGTAGTTTGCAGGTGTTCATTGTAGGTAAATAAACATTACCGGCCATATGGAGGTGTGAACTACATAGATTGCTGGCGAGAATCAGTAAATGTCTTTGAAGAGTGAATTCTGTACGTACTACTAATTCGAAAGATTATACTTTGAGCTAATATGGGGCTCTACTGATCAAATCCAACTCCATGGAAACATGTGTCGCAAATTAAAAAAACAAAAAACTTACCCAAACAAATGGTCACTTTAATAGCCCATACAGACTAACGCCGAGTAATCTCAACAAAAAGGTTTGCCGAGACTTCTCGCGAACTTAGTGTATTGTTCACATTTCTTTCGCCATCCGGAATGGACGTCGTTGATAGTGCAGCGGCTTTGGTATTGCACTATGATCTTTTAATTTAAACAATCAAAAAGAGAAGAAAATATTTCACGGACTTTAATACTAAATCCTCATCCCACTTGTTCAATAGACAAAACTAAAAAAGGGCGCGAAATAAAATAATAAGTGCACTCACATGCATTTATCACTACTGAACGCTATCACATTCTCGCTCACGAAGCCTGAGCGAGAATGTGATAGCGTTCTTTTTCTCGCCCGAGAATCCCTTTGAAACGGGTAGAAAACCGACACCGATCGGAAAACAGCCGAGCGCGAGACCGAGTCAAGAAACGCATCACATTTTTGCTTCTCGGGGTTTTTCGGGACTTCTTCGCATGAGTCTGTATGGCCCATAACATTGATCAGTAGAACCTCATATTAGCCCAAATCATCAAAAGGTTGTACTTTCAAATTCACGGAGACTTATTTAGTCCCAATTCGATGCTGTTATAAGATAAATGGCTATTAGCAATAATAATAAAGGTGGTATAGTCGTGACTTGATAAACGAGTGCATAATTTAAAAACAAAGTTGTTATTCTAATTTGTCACTCACTAATGAGATCTCGACAATATGCCTTACCTATAAATGAATCTGCTGGACCAAGCTAAATAAATTTTTAAACCTATTATAAAAACAAAGAAAACTTACGCTGTGTCACTGTTTTCACTACAATACATATTTAAAAAAAAACAAAAAAACAATTTTTCCTGGCGGTGAGTACACATACAAAGTCCATGAATGGGGTCAATCAATAATTATTCCTAAACAATATTGATCGGTCCCACTATGCCGGCTAAATGATACGATTACGAAATGGGGCGACAATGACGAATTGCATTTCGAATATATTTTAATATACTTGCTGCCTTATCGTCAATCCAACTACCCGTCTCGTAACTGCACCCTGGGAGACTACCACCTCGACAATAAATCGATGCAGTAGTCTCCTGAAAAGCGGTGAACCCACAAACTAAAACCACTAACAGGTAGTGTTACCTATGTAAATGTTCAGTCGTCAGTCTACTGCAGCTCGTGGGCATAGCCGTTTCCCAAGGCGCTTTAACCATCTAAATATTTCGCAAAAGAATACAGTCAGTGTGTACATAAACACACACAAATACCGTAAACGGTAAGATTTAATTACACCTAAATTTAAAAGCTAATTTGAACCTTAATTCTTAGAAGCATAGACTGAAAATAGTAATATTATCAGAACACAATAATTAGTAGGAATTCATAAAGTCACTAAATGCTTGCTGGTCAACCAGGCTTGGTTACAGATAAGACGTAATGGACATTAACATATCTTCTGAGTTACGCATCACTGAGCTACGAATTAGAAAAATCAATAGTTATTTATATATGGCTTACTAACAAATAATATTATTACTACAGATCATAAAGTTATAAAATAATTTAAAAAAAAAATTATAACCGTATAAAAAGTAAAATTATTATACGGTCGCCAAGCAGAATAAAATGGTATCATGACGCATTAATACAGAACAAAATTAAATAATCCAAAGTACCACACACACCAACAAGTCGAAAATATACTTTGTTATCATAAATAAAATATGTAAGATAATATTTCATATTTATTGTGTGACTATGGTCAGAGGCTCTACCATGGGTTTGCGCATTGTAGAAACGTAACGTATTCATTTACGTATACGTGAGCAGCAACCAATAGGATCGCTTTATTTTTGGTAACAGGATTGAATAAAGCGATCTTATTGGTTGTTGCTCACGTATACGTAAATGAATACGTTACGTTTTTACAATGCGCAAACCCATGGTAGAGCCTCTGGCCTATTTCACTCTCAGTTTAGGTATTTCGGTTTGCGCCAAATTGGGGGCGATTCGACCATTTAGCAGTCGAAAATAAATCGACACGCGGTCGCTAGAAAAAATACTTCTCGCGCGTAGTGATTTGGTACTTTTTCGCCTTCATTTCCTCTACTCGCTCTCAAGTATTGTCACAGAAGAAATAATAGTACAAGGTATTGTGCAGGTGTTCAATGTAGATAAATATAAATTTCCGGCCGTATCGTGGTGTGCAATTTAATGGTGCGTGGCGAGAATCGTTATTTAGTTAAGCGGCTTTGAAGAGTGGATCTGTACGTAGTATATACTATTATACAGTTGCTGACTACATTTTTTCTAAAATATGTGAATGTAGTTCAGCATATCTCAAAAAATATGGATGGTCAGGAGACCTAGGAAGTTCCTAGGAAGGAACGTTTTCTCGTAACTATAACGGTTAAGGTACCCGCCCTTACTGTCGTCTCAAAAATCCACCTGTATATCGATACCTTTGGGTTCAATTGGCGTATAAACCAAAACCCGACTTTTCAGGAGAGAAGAAAAACTATTTTTTTAAATAAAAAAAAATTATAACTTTTTAATTTTAGAAGTTATAAAAAAAGTTCCGAAAGAAAAGATTCTTAGAATTTGGGAACGAAAAAGGCTAAATCATCAAATATAGCTAATCTTCTTTAGTTTCGAAGTTAGCTTGGATTTACGTCTTAAAATAAAATATATTTTGGTTATTACACCCCAAGAAAAATGACCTAAAATAACCATATACATCGTATATCCATTTTCGGTAAACTTAAGATCAGATTTACTAACGTAAAAACCATAGATGTAGTCTCTTTTTGATTTAAAATCTTAGATATAGATATAGATCTATTGAACCTAACCTAACCTAACTATTAAAAATAATCCTGTTACTTCCAGAATGTATAGGAACTAGATTATTATTAGTCTTAACCCAATTATGATCGTAATAATTAAAATTAAACTACGTAAAATACGAAATTTCCTTTATCTTTATTTTTTTAAAATAATATAAAAAATAGTTTTTCACAGAACAAGTATTATGTATTCTTAAGTATATGAACACAGTATTATGATTATAGCACAAAATATGAGTCAAGATAATGGCAAAATATAGCAATTATCAACATTTTCAAATTGAAAAAAAACTAACACTTAAGCTAAAAAGTTAAATTGAAAAAAATTAACATTGTCAAACTAAAAAAAAATTAAAATCACTAATAATCAACATATTTAAACTGAAAAATAATTAGGCATTTTAACCCTAGATACCTAACGTTCATGCATACCACATTTAACCTAACCATTCGTCGATTAGACGAACTATTTTTTAGTTAAGTATTTTTTAATTAAAACATGTAATTTTGTTAGGAATAATATACTAAGGAAACGTCTAAAAACATGAAAATGCGAAACCTCAGAATAGTTACCTTGAAGAAAAAGAATTCAAATGAAATTTACATTAAATATTCGATGAAAGAAGACACACCAACTGATACTTAGGAATATATCATAATAAAATATTATATTATACACCAAGGAATAATACTTATTTGCAATTTATTAGAAATATATTAAGTATAAACAATTTTTTGTAAGGCCCTAATTTTACGAGATCACAAGTTCCAACACTTATAGGTACAAAATATAAATGAATGTAAAACAATAATAATATAAAAAATAACATAAAATCGCCTATTCTTCTTTGGCAAACTAAATCTATAAGATCTTTGTTACTAAGGAAAAAAATAAAACCTAATATTTGGATGCACAACTCAAGAAAAAATCAACTTTACGTTTACCACAAATTGAAATAGTCATAATATTTCAAGATTTAGTAATAATATCTCTAAAAATATAGTACTCGCTAGATGCACGTGCCTATTAAACGTTCGTGGCGAACACTAAGTTGACATGGAGTAATACAAAGATACTGCACATCGAAAAGATACAGCGTATTTTGTATTGCGTCTACGTCGATTCGACGAAGGTTAGGTGTCTAGGGTTAACCCTAATGTATAGTATGACTCGATACTACTCGTATAAAGTGAATATACACATTAGTGTACATTAGAAGACGAGAATGAGCTAATTGATTGAATATCTACAAATATTTCTTTAAATTATTAAAGAAATATTTGTAGATATTCAATCAATGAGCTCATTCTCGTCTTCTTCATCTGTTAGCGTGAGAGTATCAGCCACATTGCCATGGGGTATTTTCAAATAATCATTATGGTACCTCTTTGGTATTATTAGTTTGTCACAAAGACGTTTCAAATCCCTATATTTAGCATCTGATGCAGTTTATTCTTATAAAGTGCTGTCGGAGACATATTAATCAACTTGCCTTTTATAGTTTTGCTTGCAGTTTGTCCAGGTACACGGCTTCTCGATCTTCCCTTACCTCTACCTTTACCTTCTTCTTTATTCCCAGATGTTTGACATAATATGAGCTTTTCAGTTCGTGTGTCTTCTTTCATTGAATATTTAATGTAAATTTCATTTGGATTCTTTTTCTTCAGGGTAACTATTCTGAGGTTTCGCATTTTCATGTTTTTACACGTTTCCTTTGTAAACGTTTCAGCAGCTATTTCATCCCAATTAAGAAAATCCATATACTCCATTACATTAACATTGTAAGGCTTGGGATTTTTCCTTGCTGCTTCAATGTAAGACCATTGAGATGGACTCCAGACAGTGATTTTTTTTTAACTTCACGTTCTATAGTTGCGTGAACCACGGGCATGTAAGTATGTCCAGGCAATAAGTAATTCACCTGATTTACCTCTAGATGCGTGGACTTCATTAAGAAGTAGTTAAAAAGAGTTACAATGGTCTTATTTTTATTTTGACCTAAATAAAAAATGGTCTTATTTTTATTTTGACCTAATTGTGTGCATTGTGTGTTGGTCGTAAGGTGCGTTTTGCTATGAACATGGTTTATACATCAATAGGCTTATTGAACATTTGGATTTACGACGTCGAATATAAATTATGTTTAAGTAATACGTTTAACAATAATAACGTAAAAACCATTTACAATTAACGTCGAATTTTACGCCCTGAATTGTAAAAAAATATGGTCGTTACTTCTTAACAAAACTACAAAAAATAAACATTCGGCTTTTACATTGTTAATTTACCTTATCGAAGACGTTATAACCAAAATATTCTAGGTCGTATAAACATTTTTTTGCGAATTTCTGTATTTCGTATATACAGATCGATAGAGATTTTTTTTCTGAGAAAAATGGTATATATAACTCAATTTGGCCAAAATGGTTTATACGCCAATTGAACCCAGAGGTATCGATATTATTTGCTATGGTTATAACTGAGGACGATATCAAATGAATATGCAGAAATAGAAACAAGTGGCGATCTGTTGTCTCTCCCTACCCCGTAGGGATAAATATCTAACGTGAAGATAAATAAATATGTTTTTATATTCTTTATTACCTTGTTACTACAAAATAGGTTGTATTTTATTCTTATTTTAAAATTCATTAAATATCTTGTAACTGTAATTTACAATTGAATTAAGTTTACCAAATGGGTACAAAATTACTTAATGACTGCGTCGTTGTGTTTAATGAACTATTCTCAATTATCGACTAATTGCGAATGTTGACTGTTCTGTTTCTCTTGCCTCGTGTATCTGTTTACTAGCAAATTAACAAGTGAAGTTAAGCAATTATTATGAGAATTTCATATAAAATATCATAGATACTCTTTTTTCTATATAAAAAATAATTATACAAACTTCTATCGAAAGTTCCGCACCCTAAGCATATTTCACTCTCTTAAAGGTTAGCTGGTAGAAAATGCCTAAGGCATTAAGCTCGCCTATGTACAATTTTGTGCAATAAAGAATTTAAAATAAATAAATAAATATAATATTTATATTATTTTTGTTAGTACCACTATAGTGCCCCAGAGAACACGTTAAGCTGTCGGTCCCAATTTTGCTGTACAAACTCGTAAAAAAGTTTATAAATGTCTATCCAAATACCACGACGAGCTGATTTCGGTTTAGACTTATATATATATATATATATATTACCTTTTTTTTTTTTTTTTTTGTTATGGAGTACGACATGTGACTTAGTATCTACCTGGTGGTGAGCAGACCCACAAAATCCATGAATAGGGTTAATCAATAATTGTTCTTAAACATTATTGATCGCTCCCACTAAGCCGCCTAAATTATAGGATTACGAAATGGAGGCGACAATGACGAATTGCATTACGATTACGAGTATATTTTAATATACTCACTGCTTTATCGTCAATTCAACCACCCATTTCGTAACAGCACCCTGAAAGGAGACTACTACCTCGACAATAAATCGATGCAGTAGTCTCTTGAAAACCAGTGAACCCACAGACTAAAACCGAAACATGACCAGGTCACTTGACGGTTTTTGCATCTGTATGGGACCAAACCGTTTTTTTATTTTTTTTATTACAGCACGGCATGTAACTTTTTATTTACCTGTTGGTAACTAGAAGGTCCTTGAATTGGGTCGATTAAGTGTGAGATATTTTTTCGACTTTATTTATTACAACAATGCATTGATCGACTCTATTCATAGTATAGACTTTGAATTGTTGCTTACCATAAGGTAAATACAAAGTCCCATTCCGTGCTCCAATAAATATATTTAAATGGTGACTTTGGTTAGTTGTACTTTTGGCTAATTTGAGGCTCTACGGATCAAACGAAACAACTTTTTGGAACCGTGTGTCACAAATGAAAAAAAGGCCTTCTCCATACAAACTAGTAATGTTAAAATGGCTAATTTGTATGGGGAAAACAATATTTTTTTTTCGATTTAATCAGTAGAGCCTCATTAGCCCAAATTACAACCTTTCAAATTCACTCAGTATCCGCATAATATTATAAAATCCACAACAGAAAGATTTTTGCGTAAAATTATCAACATAAAAATAATAATTGAACTAAAACATAAAAAAAAACTGCCAAGTGGTATCCCATTTAAGGAGATTTTTTATTTAATTTAGATAGTTTTAATTTTTTTTCTTTTTTTATTATTTATCTATGTTTTGTAAGTTTCTTTGTGTAAATAAATACTCTATGACGCTTAAAAAAAACTATAGTATAACAAATATAAATAAATCTATAATACTAATTCAATTAAAAATTTCGTAAAGTTCCTCTGAGGCTAAAGTTCCTATAAGGTCAAACAAAAAATATATCCTACCTTGGCGTTCACCGAACACAATTTCTATTGATATATTTTCTTATCGGATCTGGGAGAGTGACGCCTCCCCCAACGTTCAATATTATCGCGACAATGATTATACGTCTCTCCCCTGCCGGCTTACATCGCTTGCAATTTGTGAAGCGACTCTATAAAATACTGGATCAAGTTATGTGAAACACGCCAAACATAGTACAGTAGACATATTACTTACTTATTTAGTAACCGACCGCCTCTGTCTTCTCGTCTTTTTATCATTGACGTTGTATTCGGAGGTCTTGGGTTTGATGCCCACTTATAGTAAAATAATACTAGTCGTTTTTTTCTATAACGTTTTTCATGGTCATTGTTTCTGGTACTTTTTTTATTGGAGCACGGCATGTGACTTTGTATCTACCTAGTGGTGAGCAGACCTACAAAATTCATGAATAGAGTCAATCAATAATTGTTCTTAAACAACATTGATCGCTCCCACTATGCCGGATGCGATTAAGAAATGGGCCGCGACAGACGAATTGCGTTACGAGTATATATTAATATACTCGCTACCTTATCGTCAATTCAACCACCCATTTCGTAACCGCACCCTAAAGGAGATTACCACCTCGACAAGAATCATGCAGTAATCTCCTGAAAACCGGTGAACCCACAGATTGAAACCGAAACATGACTAAGTCATTTGACTATACAAGCCGAGAGCTTATATAGTTTGTGACCAGAACTTTGTGTTTATGTTTAATGTCCTAATTTTTATTCTTATTACATAGCCACAATTGCAAAACGGCTAATTATATAGTTTTAATTGTTTGTGGCGTGTACCTGGACCTTACCCTAATAAAATTACAAAAAATATTTAAAAAATTGTCAATTTGTTTTATATTAACTCAACATACAACTATTTCTTCTATATATTACTTTCTTATTAAATTATATAAAAACTTATTTTTGTCCCTTCCTAATGAAATTTTGGAAAATTGTAAAACGCGTTACGCTTAGTTTTATAAGAAGAAATTTTCATAGTTCGTGTTATATTACGAAAAAAAGTACTACTTATTTAATTTTTGAGTTTTTTTTTTTAAATATGCATACAAAATAGGAACACAGAAGACAGTAGGGAGATCTTCAAAAAGATTGACAGATTGACGTTCAGTTGAAATTCAATGCCACACTGGTTCGCTGCCTCTCAGCGTTTTCCCCTCCCGGTGGGGAGGTTAAGAGTTAATATAACAAAGGCTGCATGTCGCTCAGGCTGATGCATATTTTAACAAACCTCTAATACAACGCACGCCAAGCTGCTGGCAACAGCTAGTTAATAATAAATCTACCAAAAACCTACTTTATATTCTTATTTTAAAATAGCTTCTTAATCAGGCGATTGCCAAATAATTCGCCTGGAGCGGCGTCATCAGTGACAGTGTGATGATGACGCGGCTCCAAAGAGAGGCGAAATATTTGGTAATAAAAAATTATAGCTTCAATTTATATATTTTACCTAATAAAAAACACATCTAACACACTTTATTTGTTTCAGATAATCAGGCTATTGATAACTTTACTCGCGTTACAGTTCGTTGTGGTTTTAATCAAAAGCAAACTTCTTGCGTTAATCCTCTCATGTATGGATCTCAAACTTGCGACTTACTTGGATATAATTCAATGGGCGATCCAAACTCTCTGAATATGTTAAGACTGTGTCGTACAATGTATGGGATATACGTTATGTGGTGTTCTACAAGTTTGAGTAGCGACAGGTTTTCAGGGAAGATGTAGTTGTATCTCTCATTACGGCCCTTTTCGTTTGTTCTCTATATTGTTAGTTTAATGCATATTCTTAGTAATTTTATTTTATTCAGCTATACCACCCGAATTGGAATATAATAACCAAGTAATTGAAGTGGTTAAAGAAATAAAGTTTTTAGGTGTATTGCTTGATTGTCACATGAACTGGAAACCTCATATTGACAGCATGTGCCATAAATTAAATAGATTTGTGTGCGTATACAAATAAAAATATTAAGTATAATGTGTCACGAAAAGCCTCACTTAGTGCATATTATGGCTTTATAGAATCTTATTTACGATATGGTATATTAAACTGGGGAAATGCTGCGAAATGTAAC
Source organism: Monopis laevigella (assembly GCA_947458855.1). Taxonomy (NCBI): domain Eukaryota; kingdom Metazoa; phylum Arthropoda; class Insecta; order Lepidoptera; family Tineidae; genus Monopis; species Monopis laevigella. The sequence goes on along the minus strand of OX381577.1, from coordinate 18,806,182 downwards.
ACATTACCGTTGTTTAGAACAAAAAAAAAATATTAGAGCTATGACAGGAATAAGCCAAATGGATAGCTGCAGGCCAATGTTTATTCAATTAAAACTCCTAACGCTGCCCGCCTTGTATATATTTGAGGCATGCAGTTTTGTTAAACAAAATCCACACCACTTTAGAATTTCAGAAAGTAAGTATCCTCGTAAAAATAAAAATAAATTCGAAGTCTATCCACATCAGCAATCTAATACTACTTTTTTTACTAATACCACATATAATATGGCTACAACATTGTTTAACAAATTGCCAGATGGTCTTAAAGATAATAAAACATCATTGTTTAAAACAAAGTTGTTTAACTTGCTAGCAATGAAAGGGTACTATAATATAGACGATTTTTTAGGGGACATCTTTTTGTGAAAAAACAATAATTGTGAAAGATTGCTTTAGCTGAAAGATTGTTTGTATTGTTGATGACAAGATGACAAAAGACATAATGATACTTATTTACAATTTTAATGTTGACTTACTTAATTTTAATAAATAATAATGAATATGATTGATGAATGAATTCCTGACAAATTTTGTTGTTATTACGTATTGTTAACTATGTGTGTATTACTGATGACATAATATGGTAAAGACATGTGGTATAAAATATATTTGGACATGATAATTGTTATAATAATTTTGTTGTTAACCTACTCATGTTGTGACTTCCGATTTCATTGTTATTGTTTGTAATTTGCTAATTATGTTGTGCTGTCAATTGTTCGTTGTTAGGATTAAATCTAGAAATTTATAATAATACCTAGCTACTAATTAAATACTAATAATTTTTGAATTTCTATGTTTACGTAAAAACTATTATGCGGATGGATTTTTTTTTTTATATAGGTTAGTTTTTTACAAACGTTTTAAGTTTTTACGTTATTTATCAAAAACTTTCCTTGGCACGGTAAAGAAGATAAATACAAAATATAGATTATTGCGTCAATAATCTATATTTTCTGTAACACAATAATTTTTTTATTATGTCTAGCTATAAAATACTAAAACTCTGCTTTCCATTGCAGATTCAGATTTGAATACAATGTGCATATATTTGCATATTCAACGAATTAAATTTAGGACCATAACCTAATTGGAATGCACATTCCATTCAGCCCTTATTTAATATCGTTAGGATCTTTACAGGAATAAGAATAGCGTGTGACGAGTAGCCAAATTATATGCAGCGCGGGTCGCGAGCCATTAGCTGAAGAACTAGCAGAAAATTAAGCTTCGACCGGGGTAAGAACGGGAGCTCGTCATTGCCCATTAACCTCATAATGGGTTAAATATGCTAAAGACAGGAAAGCTACGAAATATAGTGTCTGACAGGCACGTGGATCTTGTCTTATGTTTAGTAAATGACAGCGACCTAGTACCTGTACCTATGATGTAGAAAAGGTTGTTTGAAACAATAAGTGTTATCGAAGACTTTAATAACTTTCCTTTAGTTTGCCACTTGATTAACCTCATAATGGGTTAAATATGCTAAATACAGGGAAGCTACGAAATATAGTGTCTGACAGGCACGTGGATCTTGTCTTATATTTAGTAAATGACAGCGACCTAGTACCTGTACCTATGATGTAGAAAAGGTTGTTTGAAACAATAAGTGTTATCGAAGACTTTAATAACTTTCCTTTAGTTTGCCACTTGATTAACCTCATAATGGGTTAAATATGCTAAATACAGGGAAGCTACGAAATATAGTGTCTGACAGGCACGTGGATCTTGTCTTATGTTCAGTAAATGACAGCGACCTAGTACGACCTAGTATGATGTAGAAAAGGTTGTTTAAAAAAATATATGTTTTACGAATACTTTAATAACTCGGGCAGCAAAAAACTATTGTAAAATTAACATCTGCTGTATAATATATATTAATATATCAGGAGGTGTGGCGATCTTGCAAAGACTGCAGCACCTGTTTAACTCCGTCATACAGAGCGGGACCACACCAAAGGCTTGGCGCAGAGGCGTGGTGGTCCTGTTTTTCAAAAAAGGCAATAAAACGCTTTTAAAGAATTACAGGCCCATCTCGCTTCTGAGCCACGTCTATAAGCTGTTTTCGAGGGTCATCACTAACCGACTCACTCGACGATTTGATGACTGCCAGCCTCCAGAACAGGCCGGGTTTCGAGGAGGATACGGCACCATAGACCACATACTCACGGTGAGGCAGATTATACAGAAAACCAAAGAGTATAATCAGCCCCTGTGTGTCGCGTTCGTGGATTATGAGAAGGCATTTGATTCTATCGAAACCTGTGCTGTAATGAAGTCCCTGCAGCGATGCCAGGTAGATTGGCGGTATATCGAGGTGTTGAGATACCTATATAGATCTGCTACTATGACTGTCCGAGTACAAAACGACGAAACAGGGCCTATTCAACTGCACCGTGGAGTGAGACAGGGCGATGTTATATCGCCGAAGCTGTTCACTAATGCAGTTGAAGATGTTTTCAAGACGTTAGATTGGAAAGGACTGGGCATAAATATAAACGGAGAACGCATCTCACATCTTCGGTTTGCCGACGATATTGTCCTCTTCTCGGAGTCGCTGCAGGATATGCAGGAAATGCTGGTCAGTCTAAACTGTGCCTCTCGACGGGTGGGTCTCGGAATGAATCTGGAAAAGACCAAGGTCATGTTCAACGACCAGGTCATTCCGAGACCCGTCATTTTGGACGGTGTAACTCTCGAAGTGGTTCAGGAATACATCTACCTGGGCCAAATCCTAAATCTCGGTGGGAACAACTCCGAGAGTGAAGCCGACAGAAGGGTGCAGTTGGGCTGGGCAGCGTTCGGGAAGCTACGCCACACGTCAGCCATACCGCAGTGTTTGAAAACAAAAGTCTTTAATCAGTGCGTCCTACCAGTGATGACATACGGCGCTGAAACGTGGACACTTACAGTGAGGCTGGTCCACAAACTCAAAGTCGCTCAGCGAGCTATGGAAAGAGCTATGCTAGGAGTTTCTCTTATGGATAAAATCAGGAATGAGGATATTCGTAAGATAACTAAAGTCACCGACATAGCTCTGAAAGTTAGTAAACTGAAGTGGCAGTGGGCCGGTCACATTTGCCGCAGGACGGATAACCGTTGGAGCAGGCGGATATTGGAGTGGAGACCACGTCTTGGCGCACGCAACGTAGGACGCCCCGCAGCTAGATGGACTGATGACCTGCGGAGGGTGGCTGGCATAGACTGGATGCGAAGAGCGGAGGATAGGGATCAGTGGCGTGTCTTGGGAGAGGCCTATGTCCAGCAGTGGACTGCGATAGGCTGATGATGATGATACAGGGTGAATTTTGCAAGTGTGCCATTAAATCTAAATCCTAAACTACAAGGAATAGCGAAAAATGCTCTAAAGAGTCTCGAGGCCGATTTTGATAAAAATTAAAACTATACATCATTTGATTTTTGAAAAATTTATTCTCCTAGCCGGGTTTGGATTTGGATTTGGCCTTAAAGGCACACTTGCAAAATTCACCCTGCATATTAATATATATTATACAGCAGATGTTAATTTTACAATAGTTTTTTTAATGAGCTAGAAAAATTCATATATAGGCGTTTATCTTTATAACATAGACATATTTTTGACAAATCTTAATTCGCAGAAATTTCTTCGCATAATAATTAATTGTTATATAAGGGTCAAAAGGAACCTATTTAGACACGAGATGGTTTAGCTCACGAGCGTGGCGACGTAGCGGCAATAGTTTGAGCGCCTAAGCACCCAAGGTAATCACTCTGTCTTTCATTTCGAATATAAGTAAATAAACGTTTTAATTAGTTAAACAAATTACTACTACGACTTCTCAGAGTGGCTGGATAAAACATGGGACATGGCGGTCATAGTTTTTTGTTACAGCATTCCTTATTTAAAATAATGTATAATGTATATGTCAAATGTAGCTGTATATAAAGTTTCAGAAATGGCTCAATAGAAATGACCAAAGCAAAATACAATGTTTTATTATTTAATTTGACAGCAAGGCAAATCGTTTCTCATAGTACTGTTCTCATTCCTCTGTTCATGGGTAATGTAGAATTATTTGAAATTTGAATATTAAAATGCACAAATTCATTAAAAACTAAAATTAAGTGTATGTGACAAATCATAGGGCATGGTACAGCAGATTTATTCAAACAGCTAAAGTGCAGATGCGCAAGAGTAAGATTGTCATACGATGACAGCTCATTTTTTATTTTATGCCACTCGTGTATGTTGCACGTAATTGGCGTGCGAGCATGTCGGAGTATATTTGTGCGCGATCGAAAAGTGTGCGAAGTCAATGTACGATAATTTGTTGAACTCCGAATCTACAGTGATACCTTTTCATAACCCACTTGCAAGTAATTTCGAGGACTTGATTTTTTTCCTGCAGTCACATTTTTTTTTTCTTATGGTATGAAAAGTTAAAATGTACTGTAAATTTAGTAGGTTCTGTTTAAGATGTTGGTAAGTAGGTAGCTTTTACGTCGATCATCGTTAAGCCCGGAGGCTGTGGCTGACAGGAGGTCAGGCGGTTCGCATAGCTGGGCTTTTTAAACGCACAGTCAATCTTAAAAAAAGAACACGAATCAACAAATTAATAAACGTTTTTTTAACTAACTAACCATTTTTCTGAAATAACGTTTCCAACTTTAAAGCTAAGATCTAAACTATAATTTTCTTATGGTTATTTTACTTTATAAATTATTATATTACTTTACTTACGAGTTAGTACTTAAATTATGCAAAACTCGAGAAATGTCTGCAAATGACGACTTTCAAAAACTTTGTCTCTTTTTGGAGTGTAAAAGTTTTTGTTTTGGCATATTTAGTTTTAGTTTTTAATAGCGTTTCTAGGTCTATTTATGTATAAAGTTAAAAGAAATATATTTGGCTGTAGATACGAAATTTAAAAACAACTGACAAGCAAATAAGTACAGAAATAAAGAATTTTCATTAATAAATTATTTACTTGCTGACTGACTGACTGACTTAGGCTGAGTTGCGCCAAAACTAACTATCTGTAATTGGGTCGCTACCAAAGGACTGTCCCAATTTCATATTTGTAGTTTCAATAGTTAGTTTTGGCTGGGCGATGAAGACTAAGGTTGGCTTGCACCAAAATCACATTAATGTTTTTGTAACGGTTAATGTTAAAATAGCGTCGAATGTACCAGTTTTGTTTTGAAATTCTAACGACTGCTGGTACAATCGACGCCATTTTTAACTTTAATCGTAAAAATTCATTAATGTGATTTTGGTGCAAGTCAACCTTTCTCTTTATCGCCCGAGATAAAGCTACGAATATGAAATTTGGACAGTGTAAGGGCCCATTATGAAGACATACATACATATCATCACGGGTGCCTTACGGCGCCCGAGACCGCCTAGACTGCCCCTGGGTACCCAGCGGAGGAGCTTTTATCCCACCTCGTCGTAGCCGATGGTATGGGTCGACACCGAACAAGTGGCTAGCAAAGAGATTATTGAAAATTCTATTCCCAAGGAGATAAAAGGGATGAGCTTTTATATGGTGGCCAATAAGCATACTTTGTAAACTATAAAACTCTAGATTGTACCAAAAATCTAGATTGTAAACCAAACCAGTAAAAATAGGCCTACCAGTATTTTTTTGAGAGGCTCTTGTAATATAAATAAACCACTACTTATTTCGTCCAAGCGTAGAGTCCGCAATAATACTATAGCGTTTTTATTCCTTAACTAGGGCTTATATGTTGCTAGCGGTCACCTGACACAGTTTATTTATTCAAGCGGCACGTATTTCCCTCGCTATAGTTTGCCGAGTGGTACTTTTTCTTTTCCAAGTTACATACCAGGGTTAAAGACTTGCTTGTAGTGGGTGTAAGCTTATTTTTTTAAAACTTTTGTGTACCATTTGAAATGTATTTAAATTGGTGGCGTGGCCCGTCATGTTTGTTGTATATCTCACTTCCAAATTGTCAAGGGGTTTCACAATTATTACAGTCATAGTTTTTGTTCAAAATATCTATGATAGTGAAAAGAACATTTTAAATTCTTCCAACTCACTACTGATTTCTGATTGGATTATAAAAAGCTTAATATTTTTCATTATTGCAGCAGTCTCCTTGATTATGCAGCAGTTCCATTGATTATTTCCCCTTTTCCAATTTCAAAAGCCGGTTTTTTCCGGTTTCAAATTAAAAAAAAAATATGATTGTCTAAGGATGCGTTCTAAATTTAAAATATTATTAATCGTGCAATCTTTTGGGGAAAAGATGAGATGGAATATACACAAATTACTTTATGTTTATTATTACCTACCCCATTTTTGGAGTTATGTAGTATATACCTAATTATGAAAATAAATATGCAAATTTCCATTGTTAAGATTTAAATAAAAAAAAAAAACATCAATATAGATATTACGCAGTTAGCCTGCGCGGCTTCATATAATCTAAATTCCTTTAAAAAAAGTATTAAAATTGTATCTAGACATTTGTTTGTCGGTTTGTTTGATCGTTTGTTGCATCACGTACCTACAAGCCACTCATTAGATTCAAAATTTAAATAAAGAAAATAAGCTTTCTTAGAATAAGATTATTTGTTATCAAAATAGACCAACAGAATCAAAAGATATTATATATTAATATTTAGTTAACATAGTGCCGCGTCGAATCACGCACGACTATAACACGCAAACTTAGTTGTGGGCAATAGCTAGTCATGTGATATATATATATAGTAAATAGTAAAGTACTTATTTAAGTCAATTCAGTCTATTTCTTGCCAAATCAAGTCTGTCAACGTGGCCGGTTAAAGATTGTCACGGCGGCACCTTCACCATTTTCAATAGGGTGTACCCGCCAACAAAGCAACGGTGGCCATTTAACCGATATTTTGTTTCATGTGTAAATGACATCACGTCATACATATTATGTAGAAAAAATTTTTAATAAATTATTTTAAAAAAAAAACAAGTTTTTAATGAGACACGCTTTTTACTATGTATGCATTTACTATTTTGTAGTTTGAATTTTTCTTTTAAACACTATTTAAATATAATAAGTAATTAAATTGATAATAGATAAATATAAAGTTAACATTACTATCTTAATATTTTTTCACACCCCATACATACAAACTACTATAGGTATAAAAAAAACAACACAAATTAACATTTGCAGCACATTGTTCATTAATATTTTATGTGACTTTCCTTCTGGGAAATGAATAACTTTTAATGATATTACATTGTATTAATTAACAATTTCAAAATATAACCATCTATATATAGGGACTGTTATAGTGATATATATATATATATATACTTGTTTAGATGCCAAAATAAGCCTCGTAAAATATGATCCCTTAATATTATTAATATTAAGATGTCCGCATCGCAATTTATATAAGAATAACACAGGATACGTGGTAGCCGAGTTGGTTAGACCTTGGACTTAAAAACACTTAGGTCCTGGTTCGAATCCCGGTGTATACCAATTAGTTTTTAATTAAAAAATTATGTACATTTATTTGACAACACCACTATAGTGCCTCGGAGAGCACGTTAAGCTGTCGGTCCCGGTTTCACTATACCAACTTGTGAAACTGTTTATAGATGGGTCATTGAGGAAGATAAAATTCACAATAGTATCCAGCTTGACAATTAATCATTTATGAATTAAAAATATGTTGAGGTTTTCTGAGGAGTGTTCCTTAGTATTATCCTAGAAAATGAGAATGATACCCTTTTAGAGACCGTTCCATAGTTTAAACATTATTACCCGTCCGATCTTTTGAAGAAAATAAAGAGATGGAATGTACACAGTCTCTCTCTCTCTTTGTATTTCTTTCGAGAGATCGCACAGGTTAAATATTTTTATATTAATTATTACACCTAATGGGAAAAACCAGGTGATTGAATTAACCGTTTTCTTGAAAGGGCATACTGCATACATACCATACCACCTCAACAAGAAATCAATGCAGTAGTCTCTAATAATCGGTACCCACAGACTGATTCTGAAAATCCGAGTAGGCCACTTGCAGGTTTTACATTAGTATTCTCTTATTGTCACAAAAAATCGCAGTAAATGAGCCGTGCGGAGGCTTTCAGGGCCATTTGCGGAAGCATTTGTGAATACTAGACACAACATTAACCGGCCATGTTGGTACGTTTGTCGAGTTGAGTGCTGTTTGTAATGCCAGACGGTTTAAATGCCTACATTTTCTTTGCTTTCGTGAGATTTACTCGCTTCTTTTTTTTTATACCTATAGTAGTGTGTATGGGGTGTGAAAAATTTGAGATAGTAATGTATACATGCATGCTTTTAGACTATATATGATTTTTTTTTTGTTATACTTAATGGCAGTCCCCAGAACCTGTAAAATGTTGTAACAATTTAACTTCGGATACATGTTTTATTTTATAATAATTTAAGTGACTTGGGTAAACAGACTGAATATCTACCTATATAGTAACTCATATATTCAAAACATTAAAAAGGTTTATAACAATAAAAAGGGATTTTGGCTTATCTTTGGAGTCTTGGAATATCTGTGCTATTAGGTCGCCAATTTATCGCCTAAGATAAGTTTTAAAACATCTAACAATATAAAAACTATTCCCAGTAGCTACTATTAAACATGAATTCTATAACCTATTTTGAGTCTATAATGCCCGATTTCACCAACGACCCTTAACTCTAAAGGAGCCCCTAAATAAGAATTTTGACATATTTGCTATGAAACAACTGTCATTAATTGTCCCTTAACTTTGTTAGGGGCTCCCTTAGAGTTGGTGAAATCGGACATTTAAAGCTCTTTTTACTGATCTGATTTATTATGTAAAGACTTCGATCAACATTGATCAATGTTGATCGAAGTCTTTACTTGTAAATATAATATTTTTAATATAAATCTTTTAACAAAATTCTTTATTGAAATAAAAAAAAACATCACGTTTTGGCTCCCAAGAACCGTTTAAGCGGCCTCAGAGTAACCGCGGAGGGATCAACCCGTCGCCGATGGTATTTGGAAGGAAATAAGAAATATTGGGTTAATATTTAATTAATAAGTGTCTACTATTTTTATTTACGTATTTATAGGTGGTGTAAAATTAACATACTATCATTTGTTTCAGATAAACAAGCTACAAGCATCAAAGAAACTAAAAACATGAAAAAAAATTTAAATCAAGACTAAAACCATTGCAATGATATTTGTATTGAGCAAAGTAATTCACACCAAAATGTTGGTCGTTAGTGCTCACAAATGTGTTCCGAATAAGTATAAATTGTGATCGTTTTGTGCGCGAGTGGTGTTTAGTGTCGCGATGTTGCCGGTTCCCCAAGACCGGATGTCCGGTCGACGGAGCAGCTCCATCGTCAGCCGAACCCTTTTAGGTCGCCGTGCATCCGTCTATGTCACCAATCTTCAAGACCCAAACAGAGTAAGCACATTTTATATATCTATATTACAGTGTACCTACGCATTACGTCAACAGATCTTTTCTTTTATTATTATTTTTTATGTTCACGCCAGGTCTTTTACGGTGTATGCAGAGACAACCGAGCGCCACTTGTCTCTACAAACTACTTTTGCCTCGTCCACAGTCATAACCGCAATCGCATCATTTAGCCAGGATAGTGGGAGCGATCAATGTTGTTTAAGTTATTGATTGACCCCATTCATGGACTTTGTTGGTTTGCTCACCACCAGGTAGACACAAGGTCACATGTCGTACTCCAATAAAAAAAAGATTTCAGAGACTTTCAATTGCACCGTTTTTAAAACCCTTTATATTTCTTTCTTTTCTAGTAGGTACTACAAAAAAATATTAAAAAAAACTCCGACATAAAAATAACGATTAGAAAATTATAAATTTAGGTTAATATTATTGTATAAAGTTTTATTTTTATTTATATAATTATTTACTTTATTAATGGCTTAGGTATATAACTTATATAAATTTATATACATAAATCATATAATAAAGTCATATAAAAGAGAGAGAATCAAAATGACTGTTTCAGACCCATATTTATTTTATAGCAGAACGCGTGCATCACTTACCTATCAAAGAGTTTTACGACTTCAAAACTGACGAACGTGAACAAATATGAAATTGTTCTTGGTGTACCAAACAAATCATTTGTTTTGTTATGCGATGACAATATTTATCGTGGTGTCGTGTGCTGAATTTCACTTTACGTCGTTACAGGTCTTTCTTATAAATGGAGATAAATTTAAACAGATTTATTACCTACATCGATATAATTTATAGGCAAGGACGATTTATCTAAAAAGGGAAAAAAGTCAATCTAAAATAGGTATTAAACAAAAATCTTTAGGTAATATTTGTTAAATAACTTTGTCTCAAACACAAATAAATTTGTGGAACCCAAAAAGCAATTGATAGTGAAAAGCGTTAAATTTACTATTAAAAAAAAAAACATATACTTAATCGGAAACAACCGATTAAATAGATCTATAGTAATTTTCTTCATTTAGTCGGCATAGGTAATTATCGAACCCATTCATGGATTTTGTAGGCCTGCTTATATCATCAGGCAAAATCACATGCCGTGCTCCTAAATAAACAAAAACCATCAATAAGTCACGCATATAGTACCATCGGGGGCCTGAGAGAAAAAGCAGGCGAGGCCTCAGTCAAAAATGTATGGATTTTGACAGTGACAGTAGGCGTGAGGTACGCTGTCATCTGTCAAAGTCTATACAGTTTTGACTGAAGGCGACGCGACACGTCGCCTCGTCTGATTTTTCTCTCAGGCCCCGGGTCCGTACAGCGCATGAGAGCGCCTCAGTACCCAGCTGTTAGGTATTATTCCCATCTCATCTTAGGCAATAGTATTCAGCCCCCTAATTATGAAACTAAATTTTGACAGATCGCTATCGCGAGCGATTGTAATTGGAGCTGTCATAGCCTTTATTGCATTGGAAATAAAAACGATGATAATTCTAATTACTAACGCATTGACAGATCACTATCGCGTTTGTATCTTCTAGTTAGGGCACTCTATTAAATCTATTGAGGGCAACTATTATTAAATCTATTGAGTTTACTAACTATTACTTTTTGTTTGAGTTAACTAAAATTTGTATGGGAAATAGCTCAGCGCCCCAAGAGTACATTTTTTGAACTAAAATGCGAGCGTGTGATTGGTGAAAATGTTAACACCTATAGGTAACTCGAAAGTAAACGTTTAATAAAAATACTTGTACTACAGCACGTCGCGATTAAATTTGATGACAACCTATTTAAGTTCTTAATACAAGTGAAGTGAAGCAATAACGCACATTTCAAAGCGATATGCTATGAATTAATCTGATACAGATGAACTAAATTAATGTATGCATACGAATGAGAGTATATTTAGTGCACAAGAGCTGAGCTTGTATGCCGTACGAGTATATCACCCGACAGAACACCAATTTCGAGAGAATGTCATTGTATGAGAACTCATTGTACCGAATATTGAACAGTTTAGGCAAACAATTTTGGGCCCATGTATAAGAGAAATTTTAAAGTAGCTACACATACACTGTAATTTTATAAGACGTACTATTAATTATTCTCAAATATTTATAATCTGTATAAAGAATCTTGAAGAATTGAGAATTAAATGTTGTCAAGAATGATACCTTACGGAATTAAACCGCTGAGAGCTCTTGTAAACAACCGATTCCCTAAATTATTTATTCGATCAGTGGTTAGGTTAGATTTTCTCAGTTGAAAAGGAAATCGGCAGCGGTAACAGCTGAGTGAAATTTGCATAATAAATGGCTCGAAATGCTAAGCAAATTGGGCTATTTGGGAACATGAGTCAATTAGCTACGGCGCTTACTGATTCCGGTTACAAATGAGACGTTCCCCTGTCAGTGTTGGTTGCGGTCGCCACTCGTGGACTGGATAACTTTGCTTACTCTATAACTTTGGACATCGTTGGACAAATTGAACTGTCCAGTTTGACAGGTAGTAAAACTGACATGTAGGACTGGCGCACATACCGCTCTGATTGCAAACTACATAGGTACAAGCATATGGTACTAATTATATCTTATAAACTCCCAGAGCAAGTTTGTCTTTTCTTGTTCTTGATCAGTGATTCTAATTATAGTTAACTCAATCGCAAAGTAATAGTTAAAACATACACTATGGCTACAGGAAACGTATTTATAATGTTTGCTCAAAGTAGGAATCTAACATACAACAACAGAGGTATTTTACCTGACTGACCCTTTTTTTAAATTAGAAGACGGTATGTAAATTTGTATCCACCTGGTGGTAAGAAAGCCTACAAAAGCCATGAATGGAGTTGATCATTACATTGTTGTTTAATATCATTTATCGGCTATAATGCGATTACGAAATAGGTGGTGATAATGACGTAATGCTAATTGCATTACGAGTCTATTTTTATATCTTCGTTGCCTTATCGTCAATTCCGCCAGTTTTGTAACCGCACCCTAAAAGGAGACTACCACTTCGAGAACAAGTCGATGTAGTTGTCTCCTGAAAACCGATGAACCCATAGACTAAATCCGAAACATGATTAGATCACTTGACAGTTTTGATGGGCAGTTTATCTGTCTGTGGTAACGATACCGGTCGGTCGGCCTAACGAAGTTATAGAAATATTTTTCTCACCTAATTCTCCGCCTATTATATAGGAAACAGTCTTACAATAAAGTATCAATTAAAAAAATCTAAATATAAGGGTTACATTAGTTATATGTAAAAATATACGTATGTTTATGCGTTATAAACGCTCTAGTTAAAAATAACTTCACTAACATTTTATAATACTTACCTGAATAAGTTGTAATAAAATTGTATACTAGCACGTTATTAAATTCTTTGAAAATTTAATTTATCGTGTTTGTATGAGTCTTATTAACACACTATTTCAAAGAAAACTATGCTTACGGTTAGCAGAAATAAACACTTCCACTAGGGAAGTGTTTTTTTTTCTAACGAAATAACGAAGGCAATTGAGGTTACAATTTATAGAGTAATCTAGTACATTATAGACCTATTTAAAACACCAGAGTATTTAATCTGTATTATGTACAAGGATATTAAAATAGACTCGTAATACAGTATTTGTTGTCGTCCGTTTCGTAACGGCATCATTTAGCCGCCCGGCATAGTGAAAGCGATTTATGCTGATATGACGACAATGTATTAATCGACCCCATTCTAGGACTTTATAGGTTTATAGTTGTTTGTGCTTACCATGATAAATACGTTTTTCGATAAATAATAAACATTAAATAAAATAAAAAAACTTAAAATAAAACCTAGTTTTTTTAAATGTTTAATATAACATAATAAAGTCTAATAATAACATAGCTAACTTAATTTTTACTTTACTTGTATTAAAAATCAGATTTAGAGGGTAAGCATAAACACATCCATATAATCAGTCGATAAAATTAAGTTTATGAATTTCATTCATAAAAATTATATACTATTGAGTTTTGTCGATTTATTGATGCTGTTGTGCTAAGGCCTACAAGATAAATTAAAGTAAAATCTAGGCTATATTTTTTTATTGGAGCTCGGTATATGACCTAATCCCTCTATCTATACCGTATAATCGATGTAGTTACGAAATAAGCGGCAACAAGACAAACTTTCAGTATGAATTTACTTTAAAATCCTTGCTTCTTTATCGTCAATTTAAACCCGCATTGTAACTATACCTATAAAGCACCTCGACAATAGATTCTCCTAAAAACCCGGTGAACCCACAGACTAAAACCGAAACATTACTAGGTTGTCGTCTTGACGGTTATGGAATCTGCATAGACGTTCAGTAGGACTAGCGAAGTTATAGAGACTTTCTCCCCACTTATATATACAAAGTAAGTTCATTACCCTGTTCCCTAAAAGAGGGAAACCTGTATCTTGGGGAATACTTTTTGAAAACAAGTATTAGCTGACTATATCTGTAGAAATGTTCTCCTTTGGCGTTGTATCAAGAGGTCGTGGCCTCGATTCCCACCCTTGGCAAAAAAATATTAGTACGTTTTTCTTTACTGTTTGTCATGGTCTAGATGTTTTTATAAAATATAACATGTATTATATCGTAGTTTCTGATACACATAGTACAAGCCTAGGGCTTAGTCTGTGACCAATATGAGTAAATTGTCCTATATATTATTACTATCAATATACTAACAATATATATATTTTTTATATAAGAATATTTTTTATTTTATGAAGAAATGCTTTCGATTACGACTCTATAATTCTAACATCATCTTAGTAGTATATCATTTGTTAGTGTATTTTTGTTGGAGATGGGGCCGGTTGCTAATCTGTTTACCTCCACTTTGTAGAGCTGTAACAAGTTGAATACACAGTGTTTCAGTATGTATGTACCATCTCGCCTCATGGGAACCCAGCGGTGGGCTTTTCTCCCACCTCGTCGTAGCCGATGGTATTCTAATGGTCGGATTAATAGTCGTTACTTAACCTGCTTGGAACAGTTAAAATTAAGTTTTTTCCTGTAGTTTTTTCATATGCAGTTTGACAGTCCGAAGCATCGGCTAAGCATTAGCAATTGCTTAGCAACGACTATTAATCCGGCCATATGTCTACGTAGAACAAATTTAGTTACCAGCTAGTCGCGGTGTTTGTACAGACTCAATAACCAATCTATAAACAGTTTCACAAGTTGGTATAGTGAGACTGGGATCGAGAAAAAAAATAGTAAATACAGTCCGAGATTTGATTGTTTGTTTGTTCTGGATAAACACAAATACTGAACCGATTTTAATCTATTTCACTAATAGAAAGCTCTATTATGAACGAGTAACATAGGCTGTGTTATTTTCAATTAGATTTAAACACTATATAAAAAAAAACACTACGTTCTTACGGGCCAAGAGGAAAAAGTAAGGAAAGAACGCCGAGCGAAAACGAAGTAAGAATCCGGTTTATATTAAATTAAACGGCGCGCGGGTAAAACCGTGGGGTGCAGTTAGTCTTTAATATATCCGAAATAAATCCTGGGCATTTGTTAGGTGTTACCTCCGAATACCAACAGCGAAATGAGGACGAGTTTATCCCTCCGCTGGGTATCCTGAGGCCGTTTAAACGGTTCTCGGGAGCCAAAAAGGCACCGTGATGGTATTTGATGGTATTTCCTGGGCACACGACTTATTATAACTTTATATTCTATAATATTTATTCTATTAATATTAAGTTACGAGGCTACCGGAAATGAGATGCGCAGTTTCTTCCTTCCGCACTATTTACAGGAATTTTCCGCCCAAGTCTCCAACCTGTACTCGTAATATACAAATTATAATATGTACTATTACTAAACTTTTCTTGAAAAAATCACCTACAAGAGTCATTATGGCTCTCTACACAAGCTAGATTCTGTAGTAATATTTTGTATTTTAAAAATCGGTTCTTTAGGGTACCCTTTTATCTAGATATACAGGGTGACTTTGGTGGTTGTAAAGATTGTACTTTGGCTAATATGAGGTCCTACTGATTAAGGGCTCATTTTTTTATTGTCAGATAAAGTTTTTCCACAGATAACTTGTATGGAGAATATATAAATTTAACTTTCTCTAACGTTTGAAAAATCAGCCCTTAATTGAATAACTTTTTCCATGAAACCACGTGTCGCATATGTAAAAAAAATGCTTTCTCCATACAAACTAGTAATGTTAAAATGGCCAATTTGTACGGGGAAAGCAATTTTTTGTAACTGTATTTACTATAATAATAATATAATAATAATATTTAGGACAAATTACACATATTGCTCTGGTCACAAACTAAGCTCTAGGCTTGTACTATGTGTACCAGAAGCAACGATATAATACATATTATATTTTATAAACACCCAGACCATGACAAACTTTACAGAAAATGCCATGGGTGGGAATCGAACCCACGACCTCCGGATACAACGTCATAGTCAGTAGTAATATATGTTTACTATAGTATATTTGGATCAAACAATTAGAGAGGTTTATTTGAAAAATAAAGTGACTGTTTTTGTAACACGCACACGAAGTTCATCATTAACTTGAACTTTAGTAATCACTAGGATTACTAAAGTTCTTTAAAAGAACTGTTCTCATTTAACTAACAGTCTAGAAATGCCAGCAATATTTTACTATAGTAAATCGAAAAGAAGCCAAAGTATTGAATAGCTTTCTGTTCTCATTCTCCTATTCACAGAGAACAATGTCTTACTTTTAGATATTATTGTATCGGGACTATAAAGAAGGTCGCAATATTGAACGAATCATTTTGTCTTAACTATAATTAGGTTAATGGAAATATAATTTCTGATTGTAACAACGAAAAATATTTGAATTATTTATATGTTTACCTAGGTATACATTTAACATTTGCGGAATATTATACAGCGTTTAAGTTCCTAAGCATGCACGTTTAGATGAACGACATTATTTGAAAATCAAACCGAACTTGATACAGCAGAGGACCAAAATTTAGTAAAATAATCTGCCCAATCAATTGTGAGTGACAAAGAAGGCTGACTCGATAGTTAATAAATTAATGTATATTTTTTTTTATTAAATATATTTTTATATTATCATGACACATACCCTTTTTTCTGACAAGAATTACTCTGTACCTAAGTCTCTAAATGTAGTAAAACTTAATCTGAACTCAAATCTATCCGCATAATATCATAAACATAAAAAAAAATATACTTAGGTCTTAAAAATATTACCTATATTTAAAACAATAAAAATAAATAGTTGAAACTATTAATAGCTGGGAGTTATTTTCGTAATAAATAATCAATTGATTTAGCTACAACTGTTACAAATAATATACTTATTCGAACAGTAAGGAACTTACGTATTGCGTGATGAATTGATGATCTTCCGAACAGAAATTGTTAATTATTTCTTAGTGTACGTATGCTGGCAGAGTCCATAATGAATGAGCGCCGTTGCTCGTGTCAGTAATTGGGGAAAGATTGAATCTGACCTACATCGTGTAAAAGAAGAAAAATTTAATTTATAAAAAAGTTTCGGAATTATTTGATTGAACTCTTCATCATTTCATTGTAGCCACCAAATACCAATATTATAGACCAACTGACTTAATTAAATGATAAAGATAATTCCTTAATAGTTCATTTTTTTGTTTTAAATTTCATTGTCATAAGAAAAAATCTTACAATTATATACACTTATATACACTATACAAAGTTGATTGACAAATAAAAAGCCATTGGGACTATAGGAAAGTTAAGAAAGATTTTTTTTCCTTTTACTATGTGTACCAGAAATAATAATACTAATATATATATTATATATGTAATGAAGATGTAACTATATACAGGCTGAATTTGAAAAGTTGTAATTTTGGGCTTATAGGAGGCTCTACTTATTAAATAGAACAAATGAAAAAAAAAGGTTTCGTCATACAAATTGGTCATTTTAACATTACTGTATGAAAAAGGCATTTTTTTTTCATTTGCGACACATGTTTTCATAGGAAAAGTTGTTTGATTTGATCAGTAGAACCTCATATTAGCACAAAGTACAACCTTTCAAAGTCACAATGTGTACCTACTGGATATACATAAATATAGAATACATAATATAAGATAATGGGAAAAGTTTTCGTACCCGCACCCATTCAACACCAACATTGTTTATTAAGATAATTCCGTATTGTTTATTTGATCAAGATAACACGAAAACCCTTCACCTAAAATATCGAATTTATAGATAAACATTCCTTGTTGAAAGGTATTAATAGGCTAACAATAGTTTGGTTGAAGGATAAACATTGAGCCGTTGCAATGGAGAATAGAAATAGCATTGGAAATAGATTTAATAATGTCGACTTATTTCATTTTGAAGCCAAAGTTTCTAGCATCATTAATATTAGGTGATAGAAAGGTCTTTAGTTTTGCTAAAAAAGGGATAAAAAAGTCAAAATTCAAAATTATTTATTTCATGTTAATCTTTACAGATATTTATGATAAGTAAAAAAAAAAAAATTTAACAATAAAATCTTAGAATGTGTTTGGTTCGGTTGCTATTCATCTCCAAAACTATACATAGGTTGTTTTTCTTTATTAAATTATACGGAAACTAAACGCGCGATATGAAAACAATACCTACCGAACGCATGCTACATAACCAACTAGTTTAAGACTAGGTGGTTAAGTCAAAATATTTATTTAATGTAAACCTTTACAGGTATTTATATATAGTCAATATATTATATATATAACGACTAACTAAAAGACTAAAAGGAAGTACTAATATTGTTTTGCTTTGACTGGGAATTGAACTCACTAGGCCAACCACTCTATCTCTACCTCCCATACAGATTCAAAAATACCTATGTTTCAGTTTTAGTCTATGGGTTTCCAGGAGACTACTGCACCGATTTCTTGTCGAGGTTGTAGTATTCCTTCAGGGTGCGGTTACGAAATAGGCCGTTGGTTTGACGGTAAAGCAGCGAGGATATTTAAGAAGACTCATAATGCAAGTTCTTTGTAGCCCATATTGTAGGCGCATCATTTAATGAGCTATTAATTTTGTTTAACAACAATATCGACTCCATTAATGGACTTTGTAGGTCTGCTTACCATCAGCTGGATATAAATAAAAGTATCAATGTTAATTGTATTTTCATTTTTAATAGAGTAATTGACAAGGCTGAGAGGTGTATTGGATCGAATAGCTGAAAATCAAACAATGATTTCAACTATTATTTATTTAAAACCTTTATTGTTCAAAGTACAAAGTTGGGCTTAATGCCGCTAGCTTATTTTCCTTCCATTTAAATAATAATAATAACTACATTTATAGGCATTACATATATACTAGTATATTTTATCATAATGTAAAAAATATTGTATAACAAAAGTCAACAAACCTTTATTTAATAAAAATGCGACAAGTACAAGTATGTAAACAGGAAGAAACACAAACAACATTATAACAATCAAAAAGTAATTTTCGCCCCAAAAACCTTTACCTAAGAATACAATAATCCGCGGCTTAAGATAATACAATTACGCGGGGCACAAGTGAGTCCGCCCAATATTACGTGGACAAAAGCACGTGAAAGTGACGGCGAAATAAAGCTCAGGTTGAAAAGGGTTTGGAATGGAATTACAGCACTCTCACTCGAATTAAATGAGAGATGCTACCTGAGCACTGAAATACGATTACAAATAATAATCAGCTTAGCTGTCACTACAGCTGTACATTGGGTATGAATAATTAACCACAGACTTATTTCTTAGTCTTACATTAAAGTATAAACATGCACGACTCTATTTAGAAGTACGTTTTGATTTACAAAACACATTTGTTTATTCACTAGCTGAAGCAATTTTGTACGCGTGTTTATTTAATATTTATATACGAGTATATATATATTAAATACCGATTTATAGTTATCATTTTGGGTTCTAGTTAGTACTTAGCTATAACCAATAAGAAGACAATTTTATACAAATCACAAAAAGTTAATATAAAATCTAAAATATTTTAATGCATTAAAAGAAAATCAAAATTATTTTATGTCATTAAAATATAACTTTGATTTATAAATCACTTCTTTCTATCTGTTGTATTCCTATTTTACAACCCGAGTTAATCTATTTACCAAAACCCCAAATTGTAGTTTTAAAGTGATCCCTATAGATTTAGTTAAAGAAACACAATTGGTAATAAGATAACAGATTAGGAAAACAACATAAAAAAACTAAGGACCATTGAAGGTCTCCACAAATATAAAATTGATAAAGAGATGAGACAGTTACAACAACTGTCTCATCTTTATCAATTTTATAATGATAAAGATGAGACAGTTGTTTAATGAATGAAAATCTAGTTTTTTAATGTTGTTTTCCTAATCTGTTATCTTATTACCAATTGTAATAAGTACAAGTATATAAAGAAAAAATAGAAAACATAAAACATCGCAACATATTAATGCTAGTCATTGTATAATTATTAGTTAGGATCTAGAAAAAAAGCTTTATACCATTATTTATTACCAGGTTTAGGCTAAATCTAGTTTATTGAAACGTTTCTAAACATAGCAGTTGGATAAATAAAATACACACATTACCAACATAGTAGTTTAATTGATTAAAAAATAGCATTAAAATTGGACTAAAATCGAATCTCGTTTAGAGGGGTCATGTACAAAAGTGTGGATGTTGATAAAATATTCATCCAAAGTACTTACCGTAGCGAATGAATGTTTAAACTCCAACAATGGAGCTTTCAACAATAGGACTCGACAGTTTAATATTACCTTTTGGTAAATAACACGTCAGGCCAAAGCGTGGCTATTGGAGCGTCTAACTAAAGACTGTTGTTGTAACGCTTATTGACTGACATTTAAACTGGAGGCTGTTCCTAATTAGGTGTAATAATTAAATTGTGCGATTTAAAAGAAAACAAAGGGACGGAGATATGTAATTTGTGTGTATTTATTTTATTTTATTTATTTTTATTTAAAAAACTTTATTGCACAAATTTAGTACAAAGTGTATTCCATATCTTTTTTTTCCACGAGTAATAATATTTAATATTTGGAACATACCTACTCAAGTTTTAATTCAATGCCAGGTTTGTATCAAATAAGAATTTAATATTTGTGTTGGTATTAGTAAATGGTGGTGAAATTTATAAATTTATATTTATAGTCGTATATGTTAAGGAGTAGGCAGAATGTAATAAGTATACGCCACTTCACGATCTCTACACTTCATTCCTATACATCAATGTACCGATTCATACAGGCGTCTGTTTTTTAAACGTTACACTTTTGCTTTTTAAACAAACCTCAAATATGATCTGTAAAGACGCGGCTTGGTCGGCGTAATCCACTAGCATTCTGAATTCTTGTGATAAACATATTGCTCTAGTCACAAACTAAGCCCTAAGCTTCTATTATGTGTACCAGAAAACTTTAACTTTTTAAATCGTACTATATATTTTTTTGGCCATTTTGCGAGAGTCGAACTCACGGACTCTGGATACAATGCCAAAGGCGCAAGAACTAGTCTACGGAGGCGGTCGATATATATATATATTGGTTTAGTATTTCGTTCAATCATCCATACGCTCAACATTTCCAAACCACCTTAACATACTCGTACCACTTTTGATCTTCTATACAACATCAATTCTGTTCCAGTTATTTTTCTTAACATACAATTTATAATTTGGTTTGTGAGGGTCTACACATTATCCTCACAGATCTTATTTCAACTGCATCAATCTTACTTGCATGCTTCTTCTGTAGGTATACTTCTTGTGTTATACCTATACTTCACTTTCAAACCTAAGTGTCAGGAACAAAACAAAAATATATTCTTCCATTACATCAGATAATTTTATGCTAGGTACCAACTTATAAATTATGATTAGGTACATCTCTTACATTATACTCAAATAAACCTCTCCTTTCTTGTTTACTGTAAAAAAATATGTGATTAATTAAAACCAAAATATATCTATTTAAAAATATAACAAAAATGTAAAAAATCACAATGAAAATAATAGTATTCCAGTCTTGCCATCAAAATAAAATAGCTGTAAATGTAAATGTTTAATTAAATAGTAATACTTTGTTGAAGGAACTACCTATAAAATAAAAGGTACCTTTTAAACTTTAGTTTCTGCAATAAAAAAGACCTAAACATAATTACCCCGAAGCGACGACGCTGACCAGACGAAACAACAGGATGATGTATGATCCTTTGCATTTATAATTTTATTTCCATTAGTCTCAAACTACGAGCTCCGGCTGCGCAGAAATAAAAGTTTTGAAACATATTGCGGAATTAATGTAAACTTTATAAACACAATGTTATGTGACGGTAAAATTTTACAGGAATAAAGTATAAAGGACTGGTTATTCATGATTTTTAATATAATAAATATTATAATAGTCATGTACTTACAACAATGATGTTTTATTGTATATTACTTCATATATGTTATTGATTTTTTTTTATATGCATGTTGTATATTATATGTAACTTGTAATTTAATATGTTGTTACTTAATACCCTTTTTAGTTATACGATTAGGTTTATTTTAGTTTTAATTTTTCTTACTTTTTATACTTTATATATTTTTCTCTGAATAAATGATTTTAAGTTTCATATGTTGTGTTGACTTATTTAAAATTTTTTTTTTAATGTAACCTACCACTTCAGAAACTGATCGATATTAGTTTATACATGATTACTTTGGAAGGTTTTACTTTGGGCTAATATGAGGCTCTAATTAAATCAAACAAGATTTCACATGGAACTGAAAAAAAAAAGGCTTCTCCATAATCATACCATTGTTTACTTTAACATTAGTTTATAGTTTTTATGTAGATTTTTTTTCATTTGGACACATAGTTCCATTGGTAAAATTGTTTGATTTGATTAGTAGAGAACCATATTAGCCCAAAATGCAACCTCCCAAAGCCATCATGTATATAGTATTTCTTTATTTTAAATTCAAAATTTCAGGCAGATAAAGTTGCAGGCAGAAATGAAGTAGATACGTGAAAAAGAATAGCGATTTAATAATAGCCAAACAAATAGGTGTATATTTATTTTTAACATCACAAGATTCTCGGCTTTCTTTACACAACAATATCAGGCTCATATTCCGACCAACATTTTGATCGTTCTCTCGTGAAATAATAATGACAAAGTGGATCTGAAATTTTAGTATCTCCCGTCATGTCAGCGTCAGTCGCGAGTTGCGACGAGGCGAGAAGCAAACGACACAGTGAAAATGAGTTTATTACATAATTCACAAGGCCGGATCCCGAGGAGCCTCTTCATGCTCAATTCTTACATTATTAACTTTACTGAATTGGCTTACCTACTTACTTTACAATTCAAAGATTTACACTACTGTTAATATCCCATTAACAAGAGTAAATGTGGGTTTATATTTTTCTTACATTCTTACTGAGTCTGTACCAGCGCCGGATTTAGACTTCGGCGGCCCATAGGTAGAGCATGTGGTGGAGGCCCTCATATCGTTTGTGGTTAACTGTTGAAAGTTTATATTGTGGTCAATGTAAAGAAGAGAGCAACTGAATAAGTTCGCTAACATAAAATTTATTCAAAATAAAACTTAGGTACCAACAAGCTACCTCTTCGTCTGACTTATTTCGTGGCTTGATCTCGCAGATTTTTAAATGTTAACTTTTGCCGCTCAAAGAAAAAAATAGGTTTTTCGTCTAACTATTTGTAACAAAACTCAGTATTTTTTTGTTTCTACCGAGCCTATTTTTTTTTGTGGTGTGGTGGCCACCACAAGGGAGCCAATTGTGGTGGCGGCCCATAGGCAACTGCCTATGTTGCCTATGCTTAAATACGGCACTGGTCTGTACTAAGGACTGAGTATATCTGAAGATAATACCATGACTTATGAAAAAAAAATCAAATTTGGATATGCGATGCTTCCAATTATAATATATATCGTATAAGTATCATTGTTAGACACCAGCCTAGAGCTTTGAACAGAGCCATATCTGTGAAATCTCATTACATATTAATGTGTGGAATCACTTCACTAAATATACTTAATAAACATGCCTTCACTCATTTATTAAAGATTATTTTTAAATAAAGTCTCTTATTAAAAGTTTTCTTTACTATAAAATTATTATTTTTTTTAACTCGAAATATCTACTTAATTTTTTTAAACTTATATTACGTGTTCTATTAATGGAAATTCAAATCATAAATCTTGCGTATCTAAGCATGCCTGTTAATGGCATGCAACTTGAGCACGTGCAGCTTTTCCTTTTCGATAGCACAACCTTCTTCTTCCTGAAAGATAAAAAGATGAGGACGTGTTGAACTTTAAGATAAATATTGTTTAGCTGTGCGGTTGTTTGTAGCTAGCTATAAACTTTGTAGGAATTTTGTTTAATGACCTAAAGTTCGCTTACCGCTTATGTATTTTATTTTAATTTTAATAAATGTTTTATCAGGATATTCTTTATCATATATAAATTATTATTTAATTAAAGTTGCAATAAAAAAAATCCTATACTATAAATATACGTGGTGGCCGAGTTGGTTAGACCTTAGACTTAAAGTGTGTGGTGGACCAATGAGTTTTTAATATAAAAATGTATGTACATTTGTTTAACAACACCACTATAGTGCCTCGGAGAGCACGTTAAGCTGTCGGTCCCAGTTTCAATATACCAACTTGTGAATAATATAATTATGATGGGTTATTGAGTCTATCCAAACTTCGCGAAGAGTTAGCCACTTGTTCGGTGTAGACTCATACCATACGCCGAGGTGGGATTAAAAACCCCTCCACTGGGGGGTACCCTGAGGTCATCTAGGTGGTATCGGGCGCCATAAGGCCACCCGTGATGACATATATAATAAAAACAAATCCTGGTGGGTGGAACTCGAACCACTTTCCGCGGCAAGCTCAACCGCTAAGCCAACCAGGTAAGTCACCCTATTCGAAATTGTCATTGCTTTTTACTTATTTATTTACAAACACCCTCTATTTTCATTCTTCAAATTTAGAAGTCATAGTTTTTGAATACTATACGTCATAGGAGCGTGTTAATATTTATTTTCTATATATTTTTAATGTGACTTTAAAATGGTGTACTTTGGGCTAATATGAGGTTCTATTGATCAAATCGAACAACTTTTCCGGTTCCATGGGAAAAGTTTTTGTGTGTGTGTCACGTCGATCGATCAAAAGCGAAAATAAAATGTATATGATTTGATGTTTCTCGGTGATCGAGTTCCTCCCATAGACAATATTTCCTATATATTTTTATTCATCGACGCGTCGATCGGTTTGTCGATGTGGCGTCCCGGTGGGGCCTCAGGAAGTGCATGAAGTTCCTTGATTTTGATACCTACAACAATTGGAACCACTAAATTCTGCTACCTGTTATCGAAAAAGAAAAAGAGCGGCCCCAGCCTAGTGGTTAAGTCACTGCGCAACTGATAACAAGGTTAAGCAGATGACAACAAGACCGGCCTGGGATGGGTGACCGCTTTATACAACGAGGCTATTTCATCATAAACACCGCAACAAGCTCGCCACTTGTTAGGTGTTGCCTCCGAATACCATCGGCGAAATGAGGATGGGTTAATCCCTCCGCTGGGACCCTGAGGCCGTTTGAACGGTTCTCGGGAGCCAAATTGGCACCCGTGATGGTATTTATTTATTTTATATTTATTTTAACTTAGATGATTTAATTAAAAAAGCAAACACAATACTTTAAGTATTGCATTAATAGTTTAATAATAATAATTTACTCCCAAACCCCTTTAAATCCAAACCATTTATTTTCTCTATCGAATAGCAAAACAATGTTTAACAAATAATATTATAATTAACGGCACCAATATCGAGATTGTAGAAAATATTAAATTTCTAGGTGTTTATTTAGATTGTAGATTAAAATGGGATGTACATATCAACAAAATTGTCCTGAAATTCGCATCAGCCGTTTACGCTATTGGTAAAGTCAGACAATTATGCGGTTTAGCAAGTGCCAAATTGGTATACTAAGCATTTTTCCATAGTATAATATGCTATGGTATAAGATATTGGGGCAATGCAGCAAATACTAAGGAAATATTTGCATTTAAACGCCTCCAATCTTGCGATACTAAATTTAGAGAAGCTGTAATACTGACTTTTCATGTACATTTTAGAGAATGTTTTGTATGCAAAAAATCTGCATAAGACTAAACTAAAAATACACTCAAATATACACAGTTATAAAACAAGAAACAAACACAGGGTTGTAGGCGTACGGAGTAGAATTTTGCCGGGAAATATAAGAGCTTTATGTGTAATAGTGTCCGATTTTATAATCAATGCAATGACAAAATAATGAAGCATAGCGCAAATAATTTTAAATATCAATTAAAAAAATGTCTAATAGAGAAATAATTTTATAATTTAATGATTTTTTAAATGACTTGAACTGTCTATGTTATGTACTATCTTATTTGATCCGATTGAAATTTAATTACTTAATTTTATTATTAACAACTTACCATGCCCTATTTATCAAAACTTAAAAGTCTACACGTTCACAAGTTTCACTTTACACACGTTTACAAGTTGAACTTTTACAAGTTCGTGTAAATTACGTTTATCATAAATATTTTCAAGGTATGTAAAATTTAACGCTTCTTCTACTTGTAAGTTCTAAAATCAAAAATAGTAGGTAGCGACAAAGTATTCCCCTGCTTTGGTTGAAGGACTTGTTTCCATTCTAAATAAAAAAAAAGGTTTTCCCGCCTTTTATTTAAAATTTGAAGAGTAGAATATTGGCGGCAAGGTATTGCGATTAATATCGAAAAATATCTAGAAACTATAATAAAATAACGATTTTACAACTGCAATTTCGCGATTAAAAAGACATTATTCCTTCAGAGTCGCCAAGAAAAATCCCCTGTGAAATAGGTCTCCAACCATTGTCAAATCGCTCATATAACTGATTGTCAGGACCGCACATAACCAAACAGTTTATGGAATGATTTGCGTGTCGATCTACGAATACTTCTTCATGTTGGTGTGGGGCATCAATTAATATATTATTATGCATGGTGACTTTGAAAGAATCTACTTTGGGCTAATATGAGATTCTACTGATCAATACAAACAATTTTTCCCATGGAACCATGTGTCGCTGGAAATTCTTCTCTACACAAACTAGTATGTTAAAATTCCCAATGAATTTGTGTGGGGAAGTAAATTTTTTTTTTCATTTGTTGTTCGATTTGATCAGCAAAACCTCATATTAGCCCAAAGTAATTCCTTTTAAATTCACCCTGATTTATATTATACAAAAAAAAAATTGCAGTACTAAGCACGATACTTGTAAACTTGTAAGACGGAATGTAGAGTCGCCGGACACTCTCAGGATTTGTAATGATTTTCTACAAATGTAACTTACAAAGAATTTTTTAATGAACAAAATCCCAATTACACGTGTAAAAATATACTTGTGAAATAAATAATGACACTTGTAACCCGTATTTTACACGTGTAGTTTTGATAGACAGATGTTTGTAATAATGAAGATTTTTACAAGTAAATTTCTTGTAATACAAGGCTTGTAAGTTTTGATAAACAGGGCACTCTGGTATGTTCCTACATGTATATTTTTAACTAACAATTGATTTATTTTCTTTTGTTATATTTTATTGTGATTGTTTGTGTTACTTATTGTGATTTTAATTTATTTTTATTCTATTGTATAAAAATTACGAGTCAAAGTGTATCCACATTATAACATGAATATAATGCATAAATGAAATGTTCTTTAGATCGTCTTTGAACAGGCGGTTAAGTACCCAAATAAATAGGTAGTGTAAGTGTACAATCGCTTTCAACCCTGAAAAGTGTAGGTATAATAAAATTGAAAAGTTTCTTTCAAAGGTATTCAAAATTCAGACAGCTATTATCTAAATATATCTTCATTGGATACCAAAAGAATCTCGTTATATCCACGATAAATCATAATCTGGCAAGAATTCTCATTTTGGAAAACATCAAAAACAAGATTAAATAATGTCACTGGCTATAAAAACCATCTTCAATAAAATTAAAGTCCTTTGAAAAGTATTTGTAATCTCTTTCGTTACATTTAGACAACGACTTAAATAATAAGCTTTTAATGACTTATCAAACCCCTTCATGTCTTATATCATAAGCCTTTTATTTTCGATACAAATAATATTTATTTTATTTTATAGTATATATATATATATCTTCACGGGTGCCTTACGGCGCCCGAGACCGCGTAGACGGTCCCAGGGTACCCAGCGGAGGGGTTTTTAATCTCACCTCGTCGTAGCCGATGGTATGAGTCTACACCGAACAAGTGGTTAGCTCGTCGCGATGTTTTGGATAGACTCAATAACCCATCTGTAAACAGTTTCACAAGTTGGTATAGTGAAACCGGGACCGACAGCTTAACGTGCTCTCCGAGGCACTATAGTGGTGTTGTCAAACAAATGTACATAATTTTTTTAATTAAAAACTCATTGGTACACACCGGGATTCGAACCAGGGACCTTAGTGTTTTTAAGTCCAAGGTCTAACCAACTCGGCCACCACGTATATTATTTTATAGGTACACAAAAAATCTGTAATAAATGTAATGTGTATATAATATATATACTATAGGTACTATATGTGTTATACGTGGTATAGGTATTATACGTGGTGGCCGAGTTGGTTAGACCTTGGACTTAAAAACACTTATGTCCATCCCTGATTCAAACCCCGCTATGTACCAATAGGTTTTTAATGTAAAAAAATATGTACCTTTGTTTAACATTACTACTATAGTGCATCGGAGAGCACGTTAAGCAGTCGGCCCCAGTTTCATTATACCAATTTGTGAAACTGTTTATAGATGGGTTATTGAGTCTATCAAAACTTCGCGACGAGCTAGTCACTTGTTCGGTGTAGATACCATCAGCTACGAAGAGGCGGGATCATGTAAATAAAATCCCCTACGCTGGGTACCCTGAGGCCGTCTAGGTGGTCTCGGGAGCCGAAAGGCACCAGTGATGATATTGATTTATAAATAAATTATACATTTATTTGAATTTCAGTATAATATCCATTAATTAACTAATTTGTGCATTTTTTACAAATATAATGGCCCTGGTCGCATAAAAATGTACTAATATTGCTTTGCCAAGACTGGGAATCGAATCCGCGACCTAATACAACCGCCAGACTAGGAGGCGATCTCAAATTACATAATAATTATCCAGATAAGAACATTTGGTGGATGGCAGGTAGCCGGTAAACAGTCACCCCTTAATTATAAAGTTCGCTTCATTTCCTCTAGCGGAAAATATTTCTCTCGGGATGAATGAGGCTCTGTTGATGAGCCAACCCTTCGTTAAAACCCACCTCTTCTACAAAATACTCCAGTTTGTCATTTTCTTTTTAAACAAAATTAAGACTTTTGCGATTGTTTACAAATTAACGTTTTTATTACGCTTAAAAATTTACAGTAAAAAAGACACAACATTATATTATAATATGATATTTTTTGTACGCATGTATATAGTTTGGGACCGAGCTCATTACAATTTGAACGAAAAAACCTGGTTCAGTATACCTATTCAATAAATAGGCTTCCAACAAAAATAAAAATAATATAATTTATTTTCTATTTCGAAAATATAGGCTGAAATAAGAAACTAATTTCGTTTCTTTTTTAAATAAAAAACCGATTTATAGACTAATAAACATAGAAAACAGACCTATTAAAAAAAACACCATTTTACATGGATAAAAGTGGTGCGATATGCACCTTTATAAAATTAATGGCTAATAAAATTGTTGTGTAACTTGAAGCATAATAAAAAGAAAAAAAATTTTTTTTTTGTTATTCTTATAATGATTAAAATAAAGCTACACAAGATTCCTTGTAGAGATGATGAGTTTTAAGAAATATACATACGTAAAAAAAAATACTACTCTTATACTCTCAGATTAATACTAGAGTATTATCGCAAATTGTCACTTCGCGGTAACCAATAGAAACGCTTGCTTGTGACATAATATATATATATATATATATATTAAAAGCAGCCTGATTTCTTTGCCAACGTTGTAATAATGTCGCACAAAATATTAGATTATAATTTTTAAACTTGAATATCTTATTCGGAGAAAATCTGTTTTTTTTAATTGATAAAAACGAAATAAGTTTCTTATTTCGGCTATATTTTAGAAATCAAAAGTAAAATTATATTTTTTTCATTTTTCTCGGAAGGCCATTCTCAAGTCGGCAGCTCCGGTTACATCGAAACCTTACAGTCTGACATTGCCTAACACTTAGTTCTTTATATTTAACAGACGCGGCGAGAGCGTATTATCCTAAGCCACTGAATTAAAAACTCGGTCCCCAACTGTACATCAGCTCTAAACAGAGTACATTCAATACTATTACAAAATAGGATCTTTTAGAAATGCTGGCTCGTAACGGATTGGCAATTTTCTCTTAAATTTATTATTGTCTAAAATTCAAATAATTTCATATTCAACTTTGATTAATTGCTTATGTAAATAAATAAACAAGTAGGTACATAGTATAGTAATATGTTATAGTGTCTCATCCACTTTAATTTTAATATGACATTATAACTGAATAAAACAAATAACATCACAGATTTCTTACTTGCAATAACATTTACATTCGGTGTATACCTTTTTTAATTTTGTATATTTGAAGTCTGTTCGAAAACTAAAATTCGACAATTCATTAGTTCGCTGGCGCGATGCCAGATATTACATTTTTACTGAAAAAAAATCATTTTGCAGGAAAGCGATTTTTTTAAACATGAGATTAATAAAAAAATGTTTCCCTTGACTTCGCGCGCGTTATACTAATACTTTGTTAAAAAAATGTGTTTATATTTATATAATAATTGTGTATCGTGCATTATAATTTATTATATTTTTTTAAAGATTAAATTTAATGAAAAAAACCTTGGCGGGCGGGACTTGAACCCACGAACCTCGCTTTCGGCCAGGCGCTCAACCGCGCTGAGCCAACCGCAGGTTCCAGTCACCCCTCACGAATTTTATCATTGCCTGTTATCTACTTATACACAGACGCCCTCTATTAGCTTTTCTATGCATTATAATTCACATAGACATCACAAACACAGTAAAGTTGGGATTATGAAATGTCAGCATCATTCAAAATATGTATAAAAACAAAGGTCAATGGGTATCCTTTTGGGGGCGATGTAAGAGGACCTATATTTAATGGGCTTCCTAAAAAAAATTAAAAGTAAATATTATTTTCTATTTCGAAAATATAGGCTATAATAAGAAACTAATTTCGTTTTTATCAATTTAAAATAACTTTTTTTTTAGTTATTCATGTTTGAAAATTTTGTGACACGTCAATATCAAGATAATTGAGCCTTCAGTGTTGTTACCGGAGGCCGTGGGTTCTTTTCTCAACCATGGCAACAAAAAATATATATATTGCACGTTTTTCTGTAATTTATCATGGCCTGGGTGGCTTAGGTAATTAATAACTTTAGTTCCTAATGTAACGAAGTTCCTATGTATTAAGTTTTTTGTGCCTATGGCCTTTGTTAAAAGATAAATACACTTTATTATTATTATTATAAAATATAATATGTATTATATAGTTATTTTTGGAACACATGGTATATAGAGCTTAGTTTGTGACCAAAGCAATGTGTTATGTAAATTATCCTACATATTATAATAATATAATATTAACTGCAAACCTATCCAGCCAGCACTATTACAAAACAAGTCTTATAATAACACATCGTAACATATTTTACAGAAAATATTTTCACTTCATTTTAGTTTTTGTTGTGCCTGAAAATACTAATACTTACACTCTTTATGTCATTATCACTTAGACCTGGTCACTAACTAAGCTAGGCTTGTACTATGGTAGGTATCAGACACAATGGTATCAGAGGTAATTTGTTGCGTTGGTTCATCTCTTACGTTACGAATAGAACTCAAAAAGTTGTCGTTAATGGTTATGAATCTGTTGAGTTTACCGCTAGCTCCGGTGTACCACAGGGTTCCATTTTAGGACCTTTATTATTTATTCTATTTATCAACGACATAAATAAATGTTTTCATTACTGTAAATTCTTGCTTTATGCTGATGACCTTAAAATATTTTCTACCATTTGTAACCCTTTTGATTCTTACCTTTTTCAACAAGATCTTAACAGACTTTCTGACTACTGCGCTGTTAATAAACTCCACCTTAGCCTTCCAAAATGTAACTGTGTAACCTTTACTAAAAAGACTAATATTGTTGATTTTAATTACCGTCTTAATGATACTGACCTTAAAAAACTATCCGCTGTTTGTGATCTAGGTGTTTTATTTGATGCTCAACTTCATTTTGACCAACATATAGATAAAATTGTCAATAAGTCTTTTCAAATGTTTGGATTTGTCATGAGGTCCTGTAAGGACTTTAAAAGTCCATCCACTTATCTCCATTTGTTTAAGTCCCTGGTTCGTCCTAACTTGGAATATGCAGCACAAGTATGGAACCCTCTTTATGTAAAGTATGTTGATCAGGTTGAACTAGTGCAGCGTAAATTCTTACGCACTATGAATTATATATGTCGACGTCCGCGTCGCTCATATAACGATTTATTAAACAATTACTCCTTATTAACTCTTCAGAATAGGCGTGAACTGTTGGATGCAATGTTTTTACATGGCATCTGCAACCACAGGTTTGACTGCATGTACCTAACCCATAAACTTTCTTATAAAATCCCTAACATATTACCACGTGAGGCCCGCCCCCACCGGCTTTTCCTAACCGGAGCGATCCGCACAAATGCCGGTGAGCGAGCTCCCCTCAGACGTGTGGTGCGCTCCTATAATGAAAAGCTGGTGGATATAGACATTTTCTCGTGCCCCAGACACAGATATAAGAGTCAAGTTATAGGTAAAATAAATGATTATTGATTACTGTTGTCTACTTAAACTTAACATTGACTTTTTTTTTATATAACTGTCCTTATTAGTTAATATTTACCTGTTTTATTTTTTTTCTATTCATTATTACGTGCTTTTAAATTATATAATTGATCGACTTACTTATTTTGCTATATATACCTTATCTGTGGATTACGAAACGGGTTGCACACATATCTACATAATGTTATTGTAATACGTTTTATATTTAAGTTCCTATGTGCAATTGTTTGTTTTCCTAAATAAAATAAAATAAAATAAATGATATAAATATCTACCTATTAGTTAGATTTTATATACCCAGACCATGACAAAACATTAGCACTTTTATCATGTGTGGGAATCGAACTAACGACCTCCGGATACAACGCCAAAGGTATAACCTTAGTCTACGGTAGGACTAAGGTTATACCTTGATATGATAAAAATATTAGCACGTTTTTCTGTACACTGTTTGTCATGGTCTGGGTATATAAAATCTAACATATAGGTAGATATTTATATCGTTGTGTCTGGTACCTACCATAGTACAAGCCTAGCTTAGTTAGTGACCAGGATAATATTATGTGTGTAGCGTCTTGTATATTATTATTATTATCATAATATCTATAGGCGTCATATAATCTAATAGGCTGGATTTTGATAAGGCTACTGAGAGCTATAGTTATGGGACTTTGTATCGAACTGATGGTAAGGTGACTTACAAAGTACATGAAAGGAGCTAATCAATACTTGTTTATTTGACAGTATTGGTTTCTCTCATTATGGCATCTATATAAATGATTCAAGATTTAACTTTTGAAATGCGACGTTGGCGTCAAAATACCTACCTGCTAAAAAAATATGTGCGATCTAACCTTAATTATAAAATAATTAATTAATCATAAACTAAAACTATAACAAATTAATTAATCATAAACTATAAAAATACGTGGTGGCCGAGTTGGTTAGACATTGAACTTTAAAACACTTGGGTCCGTGGTTCGAATCCCGGTGTGTACCAATGAGTTTTTAATTTAAAAAAATTATGTACATTTGTTTGACAACACCACTTTAGTGCCTCGGAGAGCACGTTAAGCTGTCGGTCCCGGTTTCACTATACCAACTTGTGAAACTGTTTATAGATGGGTTATTGAGTCTGTCCAAAACATCGCGACGAGCTAGCCACTTGTTCGGTGTAGACTCATACCATTGGCTACGACGAGGTGGGATTAAAACCCCTCCGCTGGGTACCCTGGGGCCGTCTAGGCGGTCTTGGGCGCCGTAAGGCACCCGTGATGATATATATATATGTATATAAAACTATTACTTATTAACTTAACAAAATAAAAATCTATAAAATAAAAATAGCATCTAAATTTGTGCCGTGCGGCATAGTGCCTAGGGGCATTAGAGAAAAATCAGGCGAGGCGACGTGGCGAGGAAAACTGTATAGACTTTGACAGGTGACAGCATACCTCACGCGACTGTCAAAATCCATACAAATCCGTTTGAGGATCTGTGCGTGTTCGGAAGCCGCCCCAGCTTTTTTGGAAGTATATTTATATATCTTTTATAACATGGGTTTAGTTTTAGGTTAGTTTTAGTATTAAAACCGAGAATGTCGAGTGTGACAATTAAAATATGTAGGTAGATACTCACACGTAACGTATTTCGCCGCCATAGTAATATTTTTAAAGACCTATATTTTTTTTACAGAAGCATGTTTAATGCCTAAAGTCTGAGAGAGACAATGTTCTTAGCAAACTATGGATTCACCGTGCGGGTGCCGGGTCCATCGCGTGGTTGAAAGGCAGGGGAATGAACTGCAGCGTTCCCGGACTTGAGACCGCGAAGTAGGTTTAAAGGCCTTTTGAACTCTCACCTGCACTGTGTTCACTACCCTCTCTACTCAACCAAATATTATATGATCCTGTTAGCGTCATCCTGGAAACACGCTCCATAAAAGTTCCGACGGCTGTTCTCGGAAGGCCAAGATCCTTCAATAGACGGTGCAAAGACTTTGCTGGAATTCCTCTTGCACCAACTTCCACTGCATAAAGTTGAGTTTTAAATCCGTTTCTAGTAATTTCGTTTATATTTAGTAAATAAACCATACAAAGTCCATAGTTGTTATGAGGAATTCAAATTCCAGTGTGGTATTCTGTTTTCTTCTATCTAAGTAATCTATCAGAAACCGAGAAAGCGTCAAGCAGTGATGTCACAAACGATAGAAGTCCGTACCGAGATAGTCTATTATTTTTAGAAACCACAATGACACGTTTCGTAGTAGTTTTTTTTTAGTGGAGCATGGCATGTGACAACCAGACAAAATCCATGAATGGGGTCAATCAAAAACTTTTTGTGGGGGCAAAGCCGAATTTGCATTACCAGTCTATAGATCCTCGCTGCTTTATCGTCAAATCCCATTTCGTAATCGGACCTAAAAAATCTTTTTACCCAGAGATATGAAAAACCACCTTACCACACCTCACCCAGCCCTATTATGTTGTAAGTGCCCGAAGAGGGTTTTTTTTAATTCGAATTCTAAAGGGGTGAAAAGAGGGGTTAAAAGTTAATAAATATGTCGGTACTACAGAGCTGAAATTCAGTGCACAAATACCACTTTTTGAAAATAAATAGTATTTGTCGGATGTTGTGTTCCACACGTATCCTATATGTCCATAATTTACATTAAAAATACGTGGTGGCCTAGTTGGTTAGACCTTGGACTTAAAAACACTTAGGTCCCTGGTTCGAATCCCGGTGTGTACCAATGAGTTTTTAATTTAAAAATTTATGTACATTTGTTTGACAACACCACTATAGTGCCTCGGAGAGCACGTTAAGCTGTCGGTCCCGGTTTCACTATACCAACTTGTGAAACTGTTTATAGATGGGTTATTGAGTCTATTCAAAACATCGCGACGAGCTAGCCACTTGTTCGGTGTAGACTCATACCATTGGCTACGACGAGGTGGGATTAAAACCCCTCCGCTGGGTACCCTGGGACCGTCTAGGCGGTCTCGGGCGCCGTAAGGCACCCGTGATGATACATATACATATACATATTACATATTACATTAAAAAATAAAACACTTTTAAAATTTAACTGCAATACGTATTTAATAAAAAAAATAAAACTCAAGTATATGTGGCGTCCAATTGTCTTTGCCTAACCCGAAATGGACCAGAGGCTCTACCATGGATTTGCGCATTGTAACGTAACGTATTTATTTATGCAACAACCAATAGGATCGCTTCATTCAATCCTGTTACCAAAAATAAAGAGATCCTATTGGTTGTTTGCTCACGTATACGTAAATGAATAGGTTACGTTTCTACAATGCGCAAACCCATGGTAGAGCCTCTGGCATGAAGATAAATATACTTAAATAACCAGCGCTTTCTAACTAGCAATGAATATGGTACTACTTATACATCATGTAGTTTAGTTGTATACATACCTATAGAAGATAGTTTGTTATCGATGTGGAGCAGACGTCTCTAGCTCATTCAATGTGACATTTCCACTCGTATCATTGTAGGGACGCAGAGATGTGAGGATCGTGTGGGGGATTACGAATAGATTTTAATATTATCTGTCCACGTATCTAATCTTCTTCGTAGCCTTATAAATATTGCAGTTATAGGTTATTAGATGATGTCACTCTCTGTGTGCTTTGTACGTATGTTTATTTACGGAGGTAAGGAAAATTTATACCTTGTAATTTTTTTAATAGCGGCACTGCATGTGTCTTTGTATCTACCTGGTCGTGACCTACAAAGTCCATGAAACTGCCCTTTTAGTAACCGCACCCTGAAAGGAGACTTTACCTCGTCAAGATACAGTAAGTATATCTTCACGTGGTGTGCATGCAATCATATTAAATTTGCTAATGTGTATACGGCAATCTCTTGAAAATATTCAGAAAGGGCTTTATGAACTTAAACTTTGGGCTAATATGTGGCTCTACTATTGACAGTATAATATGTATCATCACGGGTGCCTTACGGCGCCCAAAACCGCCTAGACGGCCCCAGGGTACCCAGCGGAGGGGTTTTAATCCCACCTCGTCGTAGCCGATGGTAATGAGTGTACACCGAACAAGTGGCTAGCTCGTTGCGATGTTTTGAATAGACTCAATAACCCATCTATAAACAGTTTCACAAGTTGGTATAGTGAAACCGGGACCGACAGCTTAACGTGCTCTCTGAGGCACTATAGTGGTGTTGTGAAACAAATGTACATATTTTTTTTAATTAAAAACACATTGGACACACCGGGATTCGAACCAGGGACCTAAGTGTTTTTAAGTCCAAGGTTTAACCAACTAGGCCACCACGTATATGACAGTATAATATACGCATATATTATAAGGATATCTAAGTTCTGTGGTATGTAGGCTCTACTGATCAAATCAAAAAACTACCCATGGAACCATGTGTCGCAAATGTAAAAAATATATTGGCTTCCCCATACAAACTAGTAAAATAATCCAATTTGTACGGAGGAACAAATGTTTATTTTTATTTGCGACATATGGCATTTCGTAAACTGAATAAATTTAATTTATGTATTTACGGTAATTATTAATACCAGATCAAAATAATATTTTTCTA
The DNA here is from genome assembly GCA_947458855.1 of Monopis laevigella. Lineage (NCBI taxonomy): Eukaryota > Metazoa > Arthropoda > Insecta > Lepidoptera > Tineidae > Monopis > Monopis laevigella. Next base: position 18,768,995 of record OX381577.1, on the reverse strand, counting down.
CATTATGGTATAAAAGTTTTAGAGAAACCTGCGCTAGCTAAACCTATTTTCTTCCTGTGGTCCAGTGGTTACGCAGGGTTACGCCGCGCGCCGTTGACTTCGTATCGCGAGGTTGTGGGTTTGATTTCCACCCATGACAAAACAATAATAAGAATAATATGTCTGAAGAACTATTTAATCTTCCTCCTCCCCCTTTCCGTTACAGAACTTCACGAGCAGGTAACAAAATGCATGCATGGCTGATGTACCAACTCGCACTAAAAGAATTGGTGATTCGTACATCTGTCGCACTATTAAAATGTGGAATTCTCGAATGGTGGACCTGCATACTGCTTTCCAGGCAGATGTGGGGTCACATGCCGAACTCCTATAAAAAAATGTAAGACATCAAAAATGAAATAATATAAAATATTTATTTAAAATTCTTTATTCCACAAAATTGTACATAGGCAAACTTAGGCATATTCACTTTTTCAAGGTTGTTGTTATGTTGAGAAAGCGAAATATGCTTAGAGTAAATTGATTCGTATTTCTGTGCAAATTGCCATAGTCTTAATGTTATAATATAATATACACATAGTACAAGCGTAGAGCTTATTATAGTTTTGCGACCATGATATTGCACAGTCGTGTGTTATATTATTATTTTTAAATACTTATTAATTACGCGTACGAAATTGTGAGTAAAAGCTAGATTTTAATAAAACGTAGCTAACATATACATTTTTAGTATATGTCCATTATTGACATGACAGTTTCCACCCAGTCCTCCCTTTTTGCTGCTGTCGCTAAACTCATATCTCACCGACGACCTTCCGCGGCCTACACTTTTTTCTCGTTAGAAAAAACAACGGTCATTTTTTATTTCCTATATGTATTATATATATACATTAAAACATATTACAAATATTTCAGTAATAAATGAACGGTTTACTGTTATATATTAATTTTCAAAACTGAAATTGGTATTGATGCAGATAGAAAATGGCCCATTCTATTTATTTATTTGTTTAAATCTTTATTGCATACAAAATACAAAGGTGGACTTAATGCCCGCTAGGCATTCTCTAACCTTCTAAACAGTCACAGTCAACAGTCAGTTAATAAGTGAGGTATGTGCAGTACAGTAACTGAGTATAAAACAAAGTGATTAACTATATATAAAATACTTACATTCTAATATTCAGTACTAAATATATAGAAAGACATAATATACACTGATAGAATTGAAAGAGAAATTATAATGTACAATATTGAGGGAGAAAATATAATGTATAATATTAAAAAAGAAAATATAAGAAAGTACCTATACAATATGAGCATGGGTATATGTAAGCTTATATAAATTAAATTATTTCTTTGAAGTACAAATTAAGTTATTTAATTTCCGATGAGACCACTAACACACGCTCACACACTCACGCACACATGCACACAAACGCACACGCACACACCACAGCCATAAACACTTTTACCTCTGCACAAATCAGTACCTGTAAAGATAAAAGAAATCCTAAACGGGCCAAAGTTTTGTTTTGCTTTCGTTTTCAGTTTTATATATTTTTTTATTTAATAATATTTATATTGTAAAATGAAGACTGTTTCTTTTTGTATTGTTATTTTGTAATGTGCTGTGGATTTTTGTTTGATTAAATAAATAAAATAAATAAATATAACTATTGTTATATAATAAGCGATCCTGAATATTATACTATGATCTATTCGTTTGTTTTATAATAAGCGACAGTAAATGACATGCAGTTAGGAAAAAGCCTATTCGTTTGTTTTATATTAAGCGATAGTGAATGATATGCAGTTAGAAAATAGCCCATTTGTTTGTTTTACAGTAAGCGATCGATCGGAATAGCCCACAATTTTTTTATAGTAAACGATCGTGAATGATATGCAGTTAGAAAATAGCCTATTCGTTTGCTTTATAGTAAGCGTTAGTGAAATAAAATAGCCCATTCGTTTGTTTTATAGTAAGCGATAGTGCATGATATGCAGTTAGGAAATAGCCCATTCGTTTGTTTTACAGTAAGCGATCGATCGGAATAGCCCACACTTTTTTTATAGTAAACGATCGTGAATGATATGCAGTTAGAAAATAGCCTATTCGTTTGCTTTATAGTAAGCGTTAGTGAAATGAAATAGCCCATTCGTTTGTTTTATAGTAAGCGATTGTGCATGATATGCAGTTAGGAAATAGCCCATTCGTTTGTTTAATAGTAAGCGATAGTGAATGATATGCAGTTACAAAATAGCCCATTCGTTTGTTTTATTAGTAAGCGACAGTGAATGATATTCAGTTAGGTTCATTCGCTTGTTTTATAGTATAATACAAGCGATCGTTAAAGATGTGCACTTAGAAAATAGTTCATTCGCTTGTTTTATAGTATAAGCGATCGTTAATTATGTGCAGTTAGGAAATGGAAAATTCAATTGTTTCATAGTATTCGAATAAATATTTTTTATAACAATTTAAAAATTACAAAATTTAAGTAACTACAGATAATCTAATATTTTGACCCGTGGCATAGTGGTTACCGCCGTTGGAGTTGTATCCTGAGGTAGTGGTTTGGATTCCCTCTCAAGGCAAAATATTTTTTTCAATGCAGTTTGCCCCGGATGTTTATATTTATATAATGGCTTGTACTACAAGGGACAATACTATAGTTCCTTGTAGTACAAGCCTAGATCTTAGTTTGTTATTGGGACAATATATAAAAAATACCCTACATATTATTACATTAGTTAGGCGGGACAAATTATTTTAAAAGAGTATTCACCGTATTTAGCGTTAGACGTTTACACGTTAGCGTTACAAATAAAATAATATTTTATTGAATGGAAGCTTCATATATATCGATAGATTCCATGACAGAAAGAAGGCGACCATACTTTATGGCCCCATACGCCAGCAAAACATAAACGTTTTAATTGTGGGCTATAAACGCTGTCATAAAAACACTATCTAATGTTAAGAATGTAGAAAAGCTTTTTCCCAACTTTATGACAAAAACTGTGCTTCCTTGTGATGAATCTATACTCTATAACTCGTAGAGGTTTATTAAGTCTATCCAAACACCGCGTCGAGCTGACCACTTGTTCTGTTTAGACTCAAAAAACCGTCGGCACGATAAGTTGACAAAACCCTAACTCTGAGTACCCTGAGGCTGTCTAGGTGGACTTGGCCGCCGTAATGGTATTTTGGTTTCAGTTTTATTATATTTATTAAAAATATATTATTAAATACTTAATATTATATGTTATAATTTATGACTTGTCAATATATTTTTTAGGAAAATAGGCGTACCCAATTATTACAGAGAATGTAGCAAACGAAGTCTGTAGATATATATAGAAATGGTACTCAGCAGTCTCTGCTTACCCCAAATGGGATATTTATCATCATCATCATAATCAGCCGTAGGACGTCCACGGCTGGACATAAGCCTCTCCTATAGATTTCCAGAAGGACCGCTTGCTTCCAGCGAGTTCCTGCGGTCTTAAGGTCGCCAGTCCACCTTATGGGTGGACGTCTTACGCTGCACTTGTCGGTGCGTGGTCTCCAATCGAGAGCTTTACGGCCCCATTGGCCATCAGTTCTGCGTGCTATGTGCCCTGCCCACTACCATTTCAAGTTGCTAATTCGCTGGGCCTTTGGTTCGTCTACGGATCTCCTCATTTCTGATTAGATCTCGCAGAGAGACTCCGAGTCTCCGAGCATAAGTACGCTGTGCTGTTAATTAACAATAATGTTAAGGATATTAATGCCAGTATCATTATAAATAAATAAACATTGCAACTGTCATGAAATCGGTCTTTCGTTAAATCAGATAAAACAATATTTCGTAACTGCGTCATTAAGCCGGCATATCCCATTCAAATCAAACAACTTTTCCCATGGAATCTTGTGTCGAACGAAAAAAAAGAAAAAAAATCGAATTCCCCATACAAATTGGTTATTTTAACATTACTAGTTTGTATGGATTTTTTTTTAGTTTGAGACACATGTTCCATGGGATAAGTTTAATTTTCGATTTCACCTGTAAAGCCGCATATTAGCCCAAATTACACCCTTCAAAATTCACCATGTATAATAGATTTATACAAAAACAAACCTTCTTCTAGTAAACACAAAAAGGGAACGTAGGGAAACAGAAATTGATACTATCAAAGTTTCCCTATAAATCGTAAATCAAGTAAATTCCAAAGGGACGGCAATTTTTCAAAGTTGAGTCTGAATAAGCTCCATCGGACGGACTGAAGTTAAATCGTCGAAGTTGTCCAAGAACTGTGCCATCCCCATTCATGCCCTCGTCCAACACAAGTTACAATGAAAGCATTCAAAACTTGTGCGGTCGACACGCCTTCGAGCAGATACCCCTAAAACCTTATGACGGAAAATAAATCAGGCAAGGTTGATTAATCAACATTCATTACTTGCACAAAATTTGGTAGTTTAGTTTATGGTTCGTGATATAATTACTTTCGAAATTTTGATTATTATGTTTATTTTGATATTTTTTTAAATTTAAGTTTTAAAAAATGTGGCCCCGACGCCATGTATATGTATTATAGTATATTCGTATTTAAATAATTTTCGTCGATAATAATTTATGTTAAATTTCAGATAGAAAAAAGCAAGTTATAATAATAATAATAATAATAATAATAATAATAATAATAGGTATGTAGGACAATTTACACATATTGCTCTGGTCACAAACTAAGTTCTAGGCTTGTACTAAGTGTACCAAAACTGTGAAATAATGATATAATACATATTATATTTTATAAACACCCACACCATGACAAACTGAAAAGAAAAATGAACTAATATTCTCTTGCCATAGGTGGGAATCGATCTCACGAGCTCCAGATACAACACCAAAAGCCAGCCACTAGTCTACGGCGGCGTTAAAAATGGCGTCAATAGTACCGGCCCTCATTCGAACTGTAAAATTAATTTGGTACTTTCGATATCATTTTAACTTTAATCGATACAATTACAGCGAGTTAATTTTGGGGCAACTAGCCTAACTCAGCGGCTGACTTAATATAGTTGATGGTGGATTTATACGCAACTTATTATAATTGGTTGAGGCGACACAGTCTCAATAAATCGTAATGCGTTAAAAAAGTTTTTTCCCGACGCTCTTTACATCTTTCTCACCACTGTGCACACCTAACATTTGTTATTTCAGGCTTTCGGCGCTAACTTCACACCCACGGACTTTTAATAATCGGTTTTAATATAAATAAATATAATATGAAGAACATTAATTAAATAATTAATATTGTCCTGGTCTCAAACTAAGCTCTACTATATGTATCAGAAACAACGATATTAAAACATATTATATTTAATAAACACCCAGACCATGTACTGCACTAACTGTATATACAAAAAAACGAAATATTTTTTTGGCTATGAGCGGGAATCGAACCCACTCCGGAAAACGCCAAAGGTGCAATCACTAGTCTACGGAGACGGTCTATATTGCGCTATTTGTACCTAGTTTTACTTATGAAGACACTACAATGTTTAAGACGTTCTATAGTGCTTCAGCGGTTCATACTCTTGATAGTAAAGGTTTATTGACACTTAACTTACTTATTTATTTTTATTTTATATAAAAAAAACTCCAATGCACAAAGGCGGATTTATGTCGCTAGACTTCGGGACAATTAATGACAGTTGTAAGGGTGCATGATAAAATATGGTATAGTCAGATTAGTTAGTTTTATTACATTTAATACTTGAATACTTTACACATACTCATATATATATATATATATATATATATATATATATATATATATATATATACATCTCGCTATACATTTGGCGTCCGACATGCTTTAAATTTGCATTTAATCTGGCATCCACCGATATTTGACGTCCGTATACGGACGTCAAATAGCCTAAGACCGGGAACGTGCCCCCACACCTCAGTCCTGCCCCCTGTCAAAAATAAGGTGGAAGCAAAATTTACTCGGTTTTAACTGATTTTGGGTATCAAAAGTTCGGCGAAGTACCGCCAGAGGCGCTGCTCTGTGTATATCATCCGCAAAGTATATTGCAATTTAATTCTGGCATCTAATGGCTTCCGGCCGATGGCCTTGTATTGTCCGTCATTTCATGCAGACGTATTCGTGGCGTTCGGACGTCCATAACGTATTGAATTTACAACGAGTACTCGAAGCCAACGGATACTGAATCTCGTTTTTAAGAAAGGTAAGTAACTTTATAATTTATGTATTACCTTGCTGCAAATTAATATCATCAACCATAATAGTTGAAATTACACCTACTTATAAGACGATCTTATTTTTTTTTTTAAATTGTTTATTTTGTCGTGACTAGTGGATGTAGAGAATAGGATTGAAAGGGGTGAGTTATGAATTATGATACTTATTATGATATTTATAAGAGGGCGACCTAGGCGAACATTAGACACACATTATATTAATACACATTACAGTGGAAACCCTAAACACCACAGTTATCACACCAAACAATAAATTTTGCATCCCAGTCTTACTGCTGAGTGCTCGTCGCATCGAGTCGGGTCTTCGGTCTTTTACGAGCTCGGGCACCCGAGCAGTGCTCGAGCTCATAAAAGACAGAAGTAAAGATCACACCATTACATCTTACATTCCACTCTCACTCGTTGGACAAATAACTAGTCTCACTACTCGCCGTGTCTCTGCCCGCAATCAACGAACTTGGCCACTGCTCGGGTTGTCGTGGGGTATCTCGCTCGCGCTCGCGTGATTACGGCTAGATTTTATTTTCTTCGCTCTCTACCAACAACTCTGTGTATGATTATTCTAATCTCAAAAAGTAATTCCATCGATTTTAATTTAGTAATTTATCAATAATAGTTAGGGTGATTATATTTTTTTTTTGTAAAATTAATATAAATTTTATTTTTGTTAGCCGGCCAAGCAAATTGGATAAAACAACTGCGTATAATTTTTATTGTGGAATGTATAGAATAAGAATAAATTTGTCGTGGGAGTAGGCAAGGGTGGTGTTGGAGTTTGAAAAAAAATATTGGTGTCGATATGATTGTTTAGATATAATAGGTGATATTGACGATGACTTTATTTTTATACTAAATCATGGCTTCGCCCGTGGCCTGTTTAATTTTATTATGAAATAATATATAAGTCTGCGGGTCCTGATCATATCTCTCCAGTATTTGTTATATTTGTTATTTGTTGTATTTGCCTGTGCCCGGAGTTTGCAATTTCCATTGCAAGCCCTGTTATTTCATAGATCCATCAATGAAGGAATTGTACCTAATATATGGAAATCTGCTTTCGTAACACCCATATTTAAAAAAGGTCAAAAGAATGATGTTTCAAACTATCGGCCTATCTCTAAACTCTGCATATTTGCAAAGGTATTGGAAAGAATTGTATATGCTCAAACTTACGCTGCATTAAAATCATCTTTTAGTCCGAACCAACATGGATTTCTGAATGGCAGATCCACGGTTTCGAATCTTATTCTTTCCAATGAATATATTGTTAATCACATGGAAAGGGGTGGTCAGGTGGATGCTATATATAAAGATTATAGTAAGGCATTTGATCGCATAGACCACAATATCCTCCTTTGGAAATTAAGTAATTCTGGTATCCATGGTAGTCTTTATCGATGGTTTATGGTAGTCTTTATCGATGGTGTTATTATTTGCTGATGACATGAAAATTTTAAAACCAATAACAGCTGATATAGACACCTTTAATCTACAGGCGGATCTCTTGCGATTAGATGAATACTGCCAGCTTAATAGACTAGATCTAAATGTTTCCAAATGCATCTGTATTTCGTTTACTCGCAGGAGGTCGCCAACTTGTTCAAGGTATTATTTGAAAGGAAGGGAGCTCTCACGTATTTCGCAGGTTAAAGACCTTGGTGTCGTACATGACTCCAAATTACTTTTTGACAGTCACATTGATAGCGTTGTAACCAAAGCATCAAAGGCTCTGGGCTTTGTTTTAAGAATGTCTTCAAATTTTAAAAACGTCAATACCATCAAAATTTTATATTGTTCGTATGTTCGTAGCCTCTTGGAGTACGCATCACAAATATGGAATCCCAGATATGAGGTACACAGAACACGTGTAGAGAATATTTAGAAAAGATTTATGCGATATTTATGTTTTAGAACTGGTCAAAGGAACTTAACTTATGAGCAAAAGTGTATTAAACATCACTTTCTGCCTTTGACAATTAGGCGAAATATTGCAGATGTAACCTACCTTATTGATGTATTCCGCGGTAAGGTGGATTCCTCTGAATTGATTAGTCAATTAAACTTAAGGACTACTGGCTTGAGAACTAGGAGTTCTGCCATCTTCCATCTGCCTATTGCTTATACAAATTTTAGGCAAAATGCATATATTTGGAGGACGTGCAGTTTCTTTAATAGTAATAGTTCTGATTTAGACCTATTCTGTACGAAGCCGTCTTTTGCGCGAAAAACCCTAGCCGGATCATTCTGTGAGAGAATTTTTTAGTTTTAGGTATAATTGGTAATTTTGTTTGAACTTCATTATTGTTATTTGTTATTTTCTTTGTATTATTTTTGTTTTTGTTTATATTTTTGTTTGGTATAAGACTATTATTATGCATTACGTTACATTTATATGTGTAAACTTATTAATGGCCTTATATTAAAATACTATAACTAACTATAAATTTGTTAGCCGTAAGTTTACCTGAAATGTAATAAATAAATAAATAAATATGCCAAACAAACATTTGGTGGGATTTTAAGCCAAATTAATAACTTAATCGAACGCTTGCATAGATAGGTAGGTACCTGGGTAGAATTATTATTTCTTTACTTGCATTCGTAAGTAGTAATACGATTTAAAGGCTTAGCCTATGTCGCATCAAAATGAACTCTTTGTTAATGTAATGATTAAATTAAAAAATGGCGACGAATGTACCAAATTTATTGTGCAGTTCGAATGACAGCTGGTACATTTTTTATTTTAATCATTACATTACGTTAACAGACACTTGGATGCAACCGGCCCTTATAGTGAGTTGTATGACCGCAGTTTGACGACCACGGGTCTGAACTATCTAAACTAATATTAAAAAGTAAAAATATTTGAATTTTTTATGTTTTAGTGTGGCTGTATGAATATAAAAAATACTTACCTATCCGATTTAAATAACTGAAATACTAATTAATTGGCTTCACAGCACAACAATGATTTATTAATTTGATAAATATTTACAATATGACATCAGAATATTTATTTATTATTCGACTTCATTCTAAAAGATGTATCAATAGGTATAATAAAGTCGAAATAATTACTTAATAAATCATCCGACTTCATTCTAAATAATGTATCAATAGGTATAATAAAGTCAAAATAATTACTTAATAAATCTTCCGATGTCATAAAGTAAAATTATACCAATAATTTAAGCAGTGAGTAAATTTCAGTTCTACTGCAGTGATCATCGCAGGAACTTGCCTTCTTAATTAAAACTAATAAACTGTTTTAGAATTAATTAAAATGATAGTATGTATGTATGATGCTTAAAGGTAATTAATTGTAAACAGTATGTTAGTTCTAATTAAGAAGGCAAGTTAGTTGGTTTTATGAATATTTTTGTGGACTAAAATGTATTTTACCGCTTATATTAACTATTATTCTGTATTTTAACATTTTATATTTGTTTAGTTCTTCATTCAGCATCTATACGTTCAACATGACCGAACCACCATGACATACTTCTTTCAATATTTGATACAACATCAAATATTGAAAGATTTCCGTTCTACTTCTTTCTCTCAATACACAAATTTCATTGCATGTATCACATCCATACTTAAGTCTCGGGAGCAGAAAACTATTTTGACCAATTTTCCTGGCTGTTAGGGAAATAATGCTATTGCGCATAATATCATTAAATGGACCATTTACCTTATTTCTCGCATTCACTATCTCCATCCATACATCTCTATCTTACTGTGTCTTGTACAATACTTCCCAGATATAAAAACTCATTTGTTCAACATTCATTCCACATAAATTTTACATTCAGTTGCATTCTCGCATATTTCAAATACTATTCATTTAGCCTTCTGTATATTTATTTGTAATCCTTTCTTCCTACATATTTCATTCATTACCGACAAAGTTTCTTCAGTGTTCTTGATGAATTCTACAATAAAATAGCATCACCAGCAAAGTACTTAATAATAATGTTGTTCAATTTCCTACCATCTCTTAAATTTTTAATTCTTTTAAAACAACTATTTAAATATTAAATTCTTGATTTCCAAGCCACATATAATTTTAGGTTCATTCTTCGGAAGAGCTTCCATACCATTTTTAGTTCATAAAATAATTACTACAACAACTTCTTCTAACCTTTAAACTTTTTTCTTTTAACCTTTGGAAGGTAGGCAGAGATAGTTAAAACGCCATTTTCTACGGCTCTGACAAGATACTATCACTTCCTCCACATTCATAAACCTGGCCGTGATTGGGGTTTTAACAAATTACAATTTGCCTATGCTGATTCATCTGAATCATAAAAAGATAGAATAAAGATAGGTAGTATCTTCTACCTATTTTGTTCTTTATATTTCCTGAGTCAAAGAATCCCTAGTATTATAAGCGTTTTTGTCTTTGCTTTTTAATTGTGAACATTTTTTTTTATTATTGAACAATTTTAATTGTATTTACGTTTCATACGTAAGTTTTTTTATAACAAGAAGTCTTTATTTTTTAAGCGTTTTTTATTGTGATACTTTTTAAAGTATTTTTTTGTTTAATTATACTGGATAGTTTTTTATTTTACTTTTTATTATTGAATATTTTTTTATATAATGTACCTACTTAGATATTGGAGTTCCTTATTTTCATTAATGATATTGTACAGGTGATACCCAAGGAATGTCTCGTCCTTCTTTTTGCTGATGATGTGAAGCTGGCAACTTCCGTATAAACTCAGCAGGATTGTGAGCGGTTCCAGCAGTGTATACTTCAGATACACCAATGGAGTATCAAGAACTGTCTTGATCTGAACATAGAAAAATGTTCAATTATGACTTTTTCTCGATCCCAAAGTCGTATCGGTCACCTTTATACGCTTGAGAAAGCCCAGCTTACGCGCATTTTGGATACGGTCCGGGATCTCGGAGTTCTGTTCAGCAGTGATTTAACATTCCACACTCATATAATCAACCACATCAAAATGTGTGCAAGAGCTAGAAAGAACTTAGGATGGGTAATGAGGCAAACACGAGACTTTTCTGATCCTGGAACCCTGGTAGTGTTGTACAACTCAAATGTCCGGAGCATATTGGAGTTCAACTCCATTTTATGGAATCCGAGGGTAGGTACATACACCCTTATGGTAGAAAAGGCGCAGAAAATGTTCTTAAGATGTTTGTATAATAAGACTTATGGATACTATCCATTTATGTATCCTACTTTGTTTCTATTGGGTATGCTCAACTTTAATTCGTTAGCAGTTCGTCGTAATAAGGCTTTAGTGTTATATATTTTAGATATATTAAGGGGGAAAAGTTACATACCTACTATATTACAACAATTATCTGTTTGTACCAGATAGGTACCTGCGCGTGCGCGGCCATACACTGTTTGCTGAGGTATTATTTAGATAATTCTGTAATGTACAATTTTTCTATTAAATAAATAAATTTATAAAGTGTCCTAGTATTGTGTGACTGTTTTGCATTATATTAAATGGATTTTAATAAATGATTATTTTTTCTTTATTTTTATTACTCACATTATGGAAGTTTATATGCAATATAAACTATTATCAAAACTTTACCAACTCCCACACTTGTCGTCGAATTGCTGACTAAACATTAGACTGATGTTCGCATAAACTATTATTTCTTCTGTGGCATTACTCGTATGTCAGTAGTTTGACTAACCAGGGGGTAAATTACGAACTATCAAGACGATCATAGCTTGTAATTTACCCCCAAATGGAAATATCAGTTTTATTCCCTTGAATATAGAGTTTAAATTCCAATACTCACACATAATCAAATATGAAGAATTTGTTTATTCAAGATGGCGGCATTATTAAAGCCAACCAAATAAAACTATAGGTCTATCGGAATAGAACTGATATTTTTATATTTTATGCGTCTAGCTAGACGCCCAAACACAAAATATACCTGCTATAATATTCAGTGAATTCAAATTGTATTCAAACTAAATGGAGCTCTAATGTGAATGTGTTTAAAATATTAACGAATAAACAATATACATGGGACCTCGCTTAAACTGATTTTATGATAGACGCCACTAAAATGTAAATATATATTCAAATATACATGTAATATACGTGGAAGCCAAAATGACCATGAAATGAAATGGGGTTTAAAAGGCTTAAAAATTGTATGTATGTTAGATAAAAATGTATATAATAAAAAACACAATATTGCGAAATAATATTTATACCACTGAATTAGTACTCTAAATATACGCCAATATTCATTAACAAAATCAAAATAAATCCACTAGAAATGGTGGACGTCATAATAATGGAGTTGGAAAGGACGCCAAAAATGTATCGGGATGTATATATATATTGATTAAATATATAGATTTAACCACTCATATTTATATAAATACTTAATAAACACACATATATATATATATATATATATATATATATATCATCCCGGGTGCCTCACGGCGCCCGAGTTCGCCTAGACGGCCCCAGGGTACCCAGCGGGATAGCCGATGGTATGAGTCTACACCGAACAAGTGGCTAGCTCGTCGCGATGTTTTGAATAGACTCAATAACCCATCTATAAACAGTTTCACAAGTTGGTATAGTGAAACCGGGACCGACAGCTTAACGTGCTCTCCGAGGCACTATAGTGGTGTTGTCAAACAAATGTACATATTTTTTTTAATTAAAAACCCATTGGTACACACCGGTATTCGAACCAGGGACCTAAGTGTTTTTAAGTCCAAGGTCTAACCAACTCAGGCACCACGTATATTTTATATGAATACATTTATTATATATTTATATAAACATTGTTATATGAATGATATATAATGGTTATGCAACAAGGAAGATTTTTTCTTTGATGGCTGGTTAGCAAATGTTGTCATAATGGTTACATAATCATTCTATAATATTATTATTACGAATGTTATTTTTGGTTTAAAACTGCAGTTTAGAAAAAATAATGATTATTCTTCCTAGATGACTGCTTATCAAATGGCGTCCTTGCGGTTTACAAACAGGAATTTAAATTCTTCGTAGAAAACCCATTTATTCAAACAATTTATTGCACACAAAATAAAAGTTATGTACAAAGACGAACTTAATGCCTTAGGCATTATCTACCGAATGACAAATTCTTCTTAGATAACCGGGTTATCAAACGAGAATTATTTTCTTGTTTTAATATACTTAATAAACATGCTGTACAATATCTGTATATCTGATATATACATAAATAAATAAATATAAATAACATCACAGGCGCCTTACGGTGCCCGAGACCGCCTAGCCGGTACCCAGCGAAAGGGGTTTTAATTCCACTCGTCATAGCCGATAGCATGAGTCTACACCGAACAAGTGGCTAGCTCGCCGCGGTGTTTGGATAGACTCAATAACCCATCTATACAACACAAATTGTGAAATACAATACATATGCTGTCTGTACCAATTTCACTATACAACACAAATTGTGAAATTGGGACCGCAGCTTAACGTATTCTCCGAGGCACAAAGTGGTGTTGTTGAACAAATGAACATATGTTTTTATATTAAAAACTCATTGGTACATACCAGGGTTTGAACCAGGGCCTAAGTGTTTTAAGTCTAAGGTCTAACCAAATCGCGACCACTTATATATTAAATTAAATTATATACATATATATACAAAAATACTACATATACATAGGTATAAATACTTACATATAATGTAAAACATACCATACACAAAAGATACCATACTACAACCTAATTGTTATGTTTGAACATACAAATTATACCTACTTATATAGAACGATTATACTACCAATACTATTATATAGAATATTTTCTATGCTGATTCAAAAAAAAATTAGTGTCGTAATTATCAATATCAACTCAAGCTAATTAATCATAAGAGTAAACTATAACTAAACTAGAAAACGTTAGAAAAACGATCTACAAAAATAATACGACCACAAGAAGATGGAAAAAAACTTCTTTTTATACAGAGGGCAAACTCAAAGTAGAGAAACCGTTTACAAAGGAGTTCTTTTCGACAAACGGAACTCTCCCGATCTAGTGGTGTTAGCTAAAACCTTTTCGGACTTATTGAAGTGAAGTACTCACTCCTACAAATCTCTATGCATTAAGCGGAGTAAATTTTCCACGCGTCAATATTGGGAAATGGTTGCCTGAACTTCATTCAATTTGGTTTTAGATTTTCCCTAAATTATAAAACTTGAATGAATATTATGAATTAAAAACGATCATCTTTAGTAATAATTACAACGTGAATGGCAATGACGTATTGTATCTATGGATCCATATCCATATGTCATTGCCGCCCCCATTTCGTAATCGCATCAATTAGCCGGAATAGGGGAAGCGATCAATATTGTTTAAGAACAATTATTGATTGACCCCATTCATGGACTTTGTAAATCTGCTCACCACCAGGTACATACAAAGTCACATGCTCCAATAAAATAAAATAAAATACGTTTGTAAAATAAACATTGTAAGAAAAAAGAATATAACTAATCTATTAAAAAAATGCTTATTGTCTCACAAGCCAGAAACAAATTTTCTAAAGTTTTTTTTCATAACCACTTAGCCACTGCATTAATAAATTTAATTTTGGCATTGACAATAACCTAGAACAATATTTAATAGCAAATATGCTCTTAAGTGAGAGCTCGTGCCATCCTTCTTAATTCAAGGATTATACAGACTTAAACTCATTGAAACACCGAAGTCGGTAGTAGTGTTGCTCCATGTTGGTCTTGGTCTAACTTCTCAAGAAACGAATTTACATTCGTTTCATCTCAGTTCAGATCAAATTATCTGAAAAAAAAAACTATTGTTATGTTTTTTTTTGTGACGCACAAGGAGCGACAGTCTCCAAAAACAAACAGACCCATACAACATAGCTAAAATCATAGAGTTATGAACTGTTGCATTATAACAGCTACCGCTGGCTTTTTCTTAGCCTTAAGCAGGATGAATAGTAGTTGTAGTGGCTTCCAACTGTCAAAATTTCAGTCCAAACCTTCGTCTTATCGCTTGCTAAAAAACTATTAATCCTCTCATTATACAGGGTGAATTTAAAAGGATGTACTTTGGGCTAATATGACGTTCTGCTGATCAAATCTAACAACTTTTCCCATGGAACCATGTGTCGCTAATGAAAAAAAAATTTGGCTTCCCCATACAAATTGGTAATTTTAACATTACTAGTTTGTATGGAGAGGGCAATTTTTTTTTTTCATTTGTGGCACATGGTTCCATGGGAAAAGTTGTTCGTATTGATCAGCAGAACGTCATATTAGCCCAAAGTACATCCTTTCAAAGTCACCATGTATATAGCTTTGGGAAACATTAGTCGGCGGCCGATAATTACCTAAAGCCCTAAAGAATTGTTATGAAGTGGATTCCGATGAAGTAAATGCTTCATCGGAATCCACTTCCTTTCGGAACACATGCTTTAAGACTGGCTTACTATTGGTCTTGGTCTTACTTTAGGTAACACTAGTCGGTAGCTGGTAACTACCCATTTATTCCACCATTGTTTTTAGACGCTTTCTTATAAATACTCAAACTTAATAAGTCAGTTAAAACTGTATGAATCTAGAAATAGTAATGAAAAAAACAGTGATCCTATTAGTGGATCCTTAAATTTAAACTGTAAGTGAAAGTTTATTGCACAAAAACTCATGGTAAATATATTATTTTAACGCAAGACCAAACCCAAATGAGAGTTACCCTTGGTCTTGACCTTGCTATATACATCACTACTCGATGGTCGGTACTACCTACCCCTGGAGGATTCACCCCACCATTGTTATGGAGCGGTTGTCGACGAACCCTTTAATGGGCTAATGTCATTTTGTCCATTAGAGATGTTGTTCTAGTTATTAAGGGACCTTGAATTTAATTTAATTTTAATTTGCTGTGTTTTAAAACACAGGGCCATCAAGTGTATTATTCCATTGTTCTATTATTCCATTCCATTATCATTATACAATTTAATTTTAATCTACCTTTTGCCCCCAACTTCGTTTACGTGTTATGTATTTCTTATAAACAATAAGACCTTGCCACAATCGCCATCGAGCACCCTTCTCTAGACGCGGCATAAGCCGCTATAAGCTGTCTAGCTAAATTTTAAAATTATTTTATTTTGTAGATAAGTAGTATACTTAAGGATACAGTTTCGGTCTAAAGATATCACAGAAATATAAAGGAAAAAAAATGGCGATATCATAGCCTACCAAGAAAAAGATTACATATGAAGTACTAACTCAATAACAAGCAAGTCTCAATAATTACAATCAAGTCAAGAATAAATAAATTTAGTACGCTGAAACTGTGAGAAACAAGAATAATTTGTTATTGGCTGAATTATCGCATCAAAATAAGCTATAGAAAAAGCCAGAAAATAATAATTAAAAAAAAACAATTTGATTATGTTACGCTAAAATATGTTAATCTCCTAATAAAGCTTCTTATATTTCAGTAATTCCATTTTAAATCTAATAGTGCACATACACAAAATGCAAAGTTAAAAAAAAATGTTTATTTATAATTCAATTCTTCCAAAAATATTTAATATACCGACACGGAAGGTCTACAATTTTAATATATTATAAATCTAAATAAGTGTTGCATCATTCCGAAACGAAAACTATTAAATTATTTTATAAATCATTTATATACGTGGTGGCCGAGTTGGTTAGACCTTAGACTTAAAAACACTTGGTTCAAACGGTGAGTACGAATGAGTTTATAATCTAAAAAAATATGTACAGTTGTTTAACAACACCACTGTTGTGCCTCGGAGAGCACGTTAAGCTGTCGGTCCCACTATACCAACTTGTGAACTGTTTATGATGTTATTTAATGTTATTGAGTATATACAAACATCGCGACGAGCTAGCCACTTGTTCGGTGTAGACTCATACTATCGGCTACGACGAGGTGGGATTAGAAAGCTCTCCGCTGGGTACTCTGAGGCCGTGTAGGCGGTCTCAGGCGCTGTAAGGCATCCGTGATGATATATATACATATACATGGTGACTTTGAAAGGATGTATTTTGGGCTAATATGAGGTTCTACTGATTAATACGAACAACTTTTCCCATGGAACCATGTGCCGCAAAAAAAAAAAATGCTTTCTTCATACAAACTAATAATGTTAAAATGACCAATTTGTATCGGGATGTCAACATTTTTTTTTCATTTGCGACACATGGTTCCATAGGAAAAGTTTTTCGATTTGATCAGCAGAACCTCATATTAGCCCAAAATACATCCTTTCAAATTCACTCTGTATAAAAAAAACATTAAACTTGGAGTATTATGGCTTCTAACGATAAAATACTATCGACCTATTTACTATATCTTCTATTATCTTATTATAAATCTAATATTATAATTAATATTATAATTTATTCTATTGTTTTATTTATAACACATCTGTGAAATTATTCATATTTTAAAAGTTTCTCACTTTAACTTGTATAAAATGTTTTATATCATAAAAATATTATAATTTAATTTAATTTTATAGTGATTACAAGTGTAATGTTTATATGTGTATATTTTTTCTAAATTTCATAGGTATAAATAATCATTATTGTGTTTTACATTTTAATTATTTGATGGTAGATAGATAGTTACTTAAACTATTGTATGTTCAAACGGATTGTATAAATTGTATAAGTTTACTACCACCACCATGTGATACAATTTACTTTGACAATAAATTATATTCGAATTTATGAAAAGGTATAAAAACTTTCCTAAACGAAAAAAAGTGCCCAAGGACCAAATTTTTGTATTCTCAGCAACAAATTGTCAAACTCGTATAATGAATAGCACATCTTTTATCAGACGGTGCCATAAACCCTGGCTAAATTGTGTACGAAGATTCATGATTAGCAATCTCCATGTTAATATGGGCCTCTCTCGACGGACTGGAGGCCCCGCGGAGACTTCCTATATAGCAGGCTATAAATTAAGGCACAATTAAAGTTACCCTCGGACACTGACTGATATATAGCCTCCTCCAATGTTCTTCAGCAAATTTGTGTCCTTAGAACTAAAGAAAAACTACAGACAAAGTCTCATCTCAACAACACAAAATTTATCACCTATTTTACGATATTTGAAAATTGCTTCTCTAGCCACGCTCCGAAAACAAATTTCAATTTACTTTTTTCAGTTTCAAAAATAATTTTACGAGTCGTACAACTGGGGCAATGTGATTTTTGCGTTTTATATGTGAACAGTTTCATAACTGGGTATTCCATAAATGAAAAGAACGTGCTTGAAATTTATGAGTATGAAAGTGCAGAATTGTTGGAGAGATAGCAGCATTGGTATGGGACTGCGACTGGTTATAAAATAGAGCTTATTATAGTAGGTTTCAGGAAAGTTACGTGCTAGGACGTTATTCTGACCTCGACGTCTTAAATTATAGGTAAGTATATCGTTTTCATTTTGAAATTATGTTTTGTATAGTAGCATATTATTTTTTTCATGTGGGATTCTCTACAATCTCGCTAGGCGGACCGACCATTCCATTACCAACGCCCCTGCAGATGGAAAGTTCGTTTAATGATCTAGTCATGTTCCTGTTATAGACTGGGGTTTACCGATATTCAAGAGCCTACGGCATCAATTTCTAGTCCAGGCGATAGTCTCCTTTAGGGTGCTGTTATGGAACTGGAAGTTGATTTGGCGATAAAACGGAGAATATTAAAAGAGGCTTGTAATACGAATTCGTCTTTATCGCAGCCCTTTCCATAACCCCATCTATGGGCATTTTTTTTTTTTTAATGTTAACGTCCGTCGATTTTTTTGTTATTTTTATATGGGAATAACGAACCGTTACTGTAGATTATAGGTATCGGCCTTTAGCAGGCACAGTGTGAGCGACTAATGCTGTTCAACAACAATATTTTGACGACACCATACATGGACTTAGTAGATGTATACCATCAGGTTGTTCACATACCTAGCACCAATAGAAAATATAACTTTTTTCTGGAATAGAGAATAAGTGAACAAAAGCAGATTGAAGGAAATCGTTGTGTTAATTTATTGCTATTAGTTTAATAAATATAATTATTTAAAAATATATTAAAAGTTTAATCACGTTATTATATTTCCTGTTCGGTTAAATATAATTTATAAAACAATATTTTTTTAGTAAAAACGAAAGTTTAACGCCATCTAGTGTGGACGTACGAAACTAATCTGAAACATGAGTTCTTAGGCGTCAAGAACCTGAAAACACGTTCACGTTCCTGCGAAAAGCTTCTCCATTTGTAAGCTAGAGGGAGCGGCTAAATATATTCATTTCACCGCATTTTTCTTCTCTATCAATTCGAGACTTTTGTCAATATGGGCTAATATATCACCAATAAGTATATTTTGGTATTTAACCAACTTCAAAAATACAAATTTTGTTTTTTTTTATCTGAAACAAATAAAGTGTGTTAGATGTGTTTCTTACTTGGTAAAATATATAAATTGAAGCTATAAAATTTTATTGCCAAATATTTCGCCTCTCTATGGAGCGGCGTCATCAGTGACAGTGACTGAAGGTCTTTGTCATAAATTTTGAAGAAGTAATTTTATGTCTTTTAGCAATGGTAAAGGCAATGCACTATACAGTTTTGTATTTAATTTTTAAAAAAATATCATCACCACCTAGCCCATCATGGAAAACATCATCAGCATGTTATGTCCATTGTTGGTTCGATATTAATAAATTTACAAAACAAGTTAGACAAAACCTAATGCATTACATTCAGACCAGGGCTATAGTATGCACCAAGCTGCCATATAAAAGAGCTTTCCCATGTTTTTAAATCAATAGACCGAATAGTTTTAGGAAAACTCTTTAATACTCTTACTGTGAAACAATTGTTAAAGGTAGTGTTATGTATACGCGCATGGGTGGGCACAGGTAAAATATTATTAATTTGAGAATCTACTGAATGTCTGTGTCCATTCATGCGAGTACGAAGGGGTGTCGTAGTCTCTCCCACATAAAAACTGTTACAAAATCTGCACTCCAGCATATATACGCAATGAGAAGTAGTACATTGTGCGAAATTTTGAATTTTGATGACAACAGGGTTATGATGAGTTTGTATATTGATATCGGAATTTATTATTGGACATGTTTTGCAACGAGATTGGTTGCACTTGTGTGTACCTAACAATGTGTTATTGCTCCGTGTATTTTTATTTTTTGCCAAAATAGCTTTTAAATTTTGATTTTGTTTATACGTTACACTAGGGCACGTTTCCAAAAGATTTCGCGTAATATTATTATTTTTAAGGATAGAGAAGCTATCCTTTAATAAATTTTGAATTTTGTGTGCCCCGTGGAAGTATGGTATTATAAGCCGAAGGGAATTTTGTTGTTGTGTTAGAAGGCCTGTTCATGTGTTTGTGTAAAAAGTTTGGGGGATAATCGCGCCTACATAACCCATTGAAGATTTTGCCTTGATATTTAGCCAAAGATGTTGAATTATTACAAATTCTTTTACCGCGGATAGAAAGTGAATGTGGTATAGACCGTTTTGTGTGCGACGGGTGGCAACTACTGTAATGCAGATACTGTAACTTGTTGGTTTCTTTAAAATGAACAGAAGTTGAAATATTATGATTATTATAAGTAATATCTACATCTAAAAATGTTATGTTAGTTTTAGAAATTTCATGAGTGAATCTTAGACTGCTAAATGAATTTAGTTGACTAAGGAATGTATTAAGAGTTTGTAAACTATGAGGCCAAATCATGAAAATATCATCTATGAATCTTAACCATGTTAAAGGTTTGAGAATTTGACTATTTAAAAATTTTGTTTCGAGAGAACCCATATATAAATTTGCATAAGAAGGTGCCATGCGCGTACCCATGGCAGTGCCTTTCTCTTGGTGATAGAATTTATTATCAAAAGTAAAATAGTTATTGGTTAAAACCATTTCTGCTAAATCTAGTAAAAATTTTGAAGAAGGCAGACGCGGGTTTGGGCGGCTATCGAAATTCTCTTTTAGGGCATACAATCCTTCGTCATGTGGTATATTAGTATATAAGGACACGACACTATAGTTACTAAGAAAATATCATTACAATTTGGAATATGAATACTTTTTATAATATTTAAAAAGTGGTAAGTATCTTTAATATGCGAATCTAAATTTTTTACTAAAGGTTGCGCATAAAAGTCTACAAATGATGATATTCTTTCGGTAGGACAATCATAAGAAGCTACAATTGGTCTACCTGGATTACCAGGTTTGTGTACTTTCGGCAACATGTAAAAATGTGGTGTCCTCGGATTAGAAGGAATTAAGGCCGAAATATCATTGTCAGAAAGTCCTTCATCGGACGCATTTATATAAATATAATTTTGAATTTCAATAACTAACTGTTCACAGGGGTCAGCTGTAACAGTTGTATAAAATGACGCGTCATTTAGTTGTCTTAGACCCTCATTAATGTAGTCAGTTTTGTTAAGTATTACTGTAGTAGATCCTTTTTTTAAATTTTGTTTTTTGTTTTTTTATACTATTTAAAAGGTCTTGGTTTTATATAAATTTAAAACATTATATTTCAAACATATGAATTTTGAGGGGTGCCAGACAGGAGTGCCTCTGTAGACTAGTGATTGCGCCTTTGGCGTTGTATCCGGAGGTCGTGGGTTCGATTCCCACCCATAGCAAAAATCATTAATATTTTTTTCTAAACAGTTTACCATGGTCTGGATGTTTATAAAACATAATATTTATTAATATCGTTGTTTCTGGTACTCATAGTAGATGCAAGCTTTGCTTAGTTTGTGACCAGTGCAATATGTGTAAAAAAATCTACATATTTAAAAAAAATACAATGTAGTTTTTCTCCGTCGTATATATCCTAGGCTGAGCAAGTCTAGTATAATAGAATCAGTTACAGTCTGGGGTAATTAGAATAAGCTTTGTTTCAAATAACCCAAAAACATTTTTATTTAAATATAGATGGCGTGTTAAATAATCGTAGACTGTACCATTAAAAATATTACAGTTTTTGGTCACGAGTTCAATCTCCGGTGTGTACCAATATAATTTTAATGTCAAAATAAATAATTTTATTTGACAACACTAATATATAAGTAGTGCCCCGGAGAGCACGTTAAGGTTACGCCAGTCGCGACGATACAAACGTACTTCAATATTAAGGCTGTTAGTCGTAGTTAAATTATTATTATGTTGGTTATGCGTAAAGATTTTTCAGTTGCAATAGATACTTTATATAATAGTTTTTTTTTTCTGATTTCAAAATAAAAGTAATAAATGCAATGAGCGACAAAATTTACATTTTAATTCTGCAACAAATAGTAGTAGAGAAATATTAGAAGTGCGATAGCTTATTTTTTATCCAAGAATGCAAACTTCTCGATCGAGTGTTCTTAAGCTGTCGGTCCCAGTTTCACTATGCCAACTTGTGAAACTGTTTGTCTATATAAACACCGCTATGAGCTTGGTCCTTGTTTAGTATTTCTCGTACTCTAAATAACTATGGCTACTGTAAGGTGGGTATAAATCTCCTCTATTAACTAGGTACCCTAAGGCCGCCTTGGGCGCCTGTAATGAAAGAAATATATTTAAAAACATAGATTTCACTTGTATAACTAATTTAATAGTACGTATGAAACCATTAATTTAAGTAAGAAAGTGTCTCAAGGCATAAATTAATTAATAACGAGAAAGAAAACCTATAAAATTACAATTTTATTACACCTAAGAGGCTTCATTAATCAAAATTACATTGTAAGTTTCTAATTTTATATAAACAAAGAGAATCCACAACAAAACCCAATATCAATTAACAATATATTATATATACTGGATGATTATAAAATACTGACCCGCGTAACTTTAACCGTTTACGCAGCGCACGCAATGAAAGCTCTCAAAATGAATATTTTTTCCCGGTTTTGCAACATTTTTCATTGGTGCTCCTATTGGTAGTAGCGTGATGTTATATAGCTTTCCTTGATAAATGGGCTATTCAACACTAAAATATTTTTATGAAATGTTTCTGGTACACATAGTACAAGTCTAAAGTCAAAGTCAAGTGAAAAAAATATTTCATGTAAAAGGTTTATATGGCATCATACAGGCATTTATGAAAATTGAAAAAATGTATATATATATATACAGGATAAATTTTTCAAGTGTGCCTTCAAGGCCAAATCTTAAACTACAAGGAATATCATATAATGCTCAAAGGAGTCACGGGACCGATTTTGATAAAAACTAAAACTGCATCATTAGATTTTTGAAAAAATAATTCTCCTAGCCGGGAATCGTACCGATTGATTTTGAAAAAAAAAAGTCATGCTGTATTATTGCACCAGCTGATAGTATCGTTTATAAAAACTAAAACTAATATTAGATTTTTGAAAAAAATATTCTCCTAGCCGGAAATCGAACCGGTTGATTTTGAAAAAAATCTAATGATGCAGTTTTAGTTTTTATAATGGGATTACATAATGACTTTTTTTTTTCAAAATGAACCGGTTCGATTCCCGGCTAGAAGATTTTTTTTTTTCTAAAATCCAATGATGCAGTTTTAGTTTTTATCAAAATCGGTCCCGTGACTTCTTTGAACATTTTTAGATATTCCTTGTAGTTTAGGATTTGGCCTTGAAGGCAAACTTGAAAAATTCACACTGTATAAGGCCCAAGTACTTATTTTTTCTGTAGTCCAAGTGTGCACCTAGGTCGCCATTCCTCCAGATGTTATAAAATATAATAAAAAATATAGAGATAGTGAACTATTGTCCTTGCGGAAAAAAAAACAACCTAACCAAACACACGCTACTTAACCAACTAGTTTAAGACTAGGTGGTTAGCCGGTTCCGTTGACCTGTTAATCGTAGAGATTACTGTGTGACCACGTCAATGTATCCTTCATATTATAAAAAGAAGGAAAAGATTTTGGTTACATACGAGTACATATTATAGTTACTGCGTTGTAATGAAATAATTATTCTCATCGGATAACCGACTATGACGTCTCTATTAAATTTTAACTAAAATAGCACCTATATTTTTCCACAATAATTGTTCTTTTTATAAACAATTTTAGTAGAGTGACCTTTAAGTGTAGGGTAATGTTTCCACTTGATACCTATCAGGTCACGGAACCAACTTACAGTCTTAAGGGATTGGCGTGTGAACGTTTATATTAGATTGTTATGACCTTTTGACCTAATATGAGGTTAAGTGACATGCTAACTTATTTAGTTATATTCTATCGGTAAATAAATAATTTAAAAAAAAACTTAAATGGGATCCGCGTGCTTATTTTTTTATTTTTTTTATTAATGGCGTCTTCGCATTATGCGAAATTTTGCCAATGTCTAGTGGGTAGATTTGTAAAACTTTTTTATCTATAGTAAAAGAGGGATAATAGGATGGAATGGAATTGGGAAAGGACTAGGGTAGAGAAAGAAATGGCGACATGACCGTATGCAAACATACGGTATAGTCCTGCCAATGTCTAGTGAAGAAGGAAAAATCTACAGTAAAATGGGTACCGCCATTTTACTGAAGATTGTGAGATTATTTGAGATAACACAAACACCGAGATCACTGCGTAAATGCTACACTTCTCACACTTAATATTACTATACGAATGCTTATTCTACAAAATTAGTACACTTTTGCACAATAATATTCAATAAAATTAAATTTGAAAAATATAATATAAACACGCGTCTACAGTGTTCGGGCTACCCTCAAAGAATCATCCGCGTGCTTGTATAGTTAGGAAAATATATTATGACTTCCTATTATTATTATTTTTTTCTAAGTTGTAAACTTAAGTACGCGGCACATTCCCAATCGCGAAGTCTTTGTTCTCCGTACAAAAGAAGCTTTCGCACTTTCAGGAGGTATTACTGTTTGTCGCAGAATTAAAATAATATTTTTGTAATCTTTCTATGTTTGTTTTTTTGTAATAGAAAAAAAACTTATTTAATATTATATAAAACAAAAACTGTACAACAGAAATATGTGTGTAGATTCAGTTTAGTGACATTTATTTCTCAAAGGAACATTACATTTCTCACTTAAAAATAAAAGTTTATATCATATTTTAATAAAAAAATAGAGTTGCTAAGAATTGAAGCAACAATATTATATCTAAAAAACTATTCAGAAAATATAAAAAAGAAAAAAGAACAACAATGAAATAATGATTACAAATCAGGATATTAAAAATACTTAAAATACGGTGAAACTGATGTGACTTTTTAACAGTTTTTTTTATAATTCAGAAACTTTGATGCTTCTCTGACACTTTGTGGTAAATCATTATACTATAGCTGTGCTCCCTGAAACAAAATCCTTCAGAATTGGTATTCGCTACGGTGACGCGGGAATAAAACTCTGCTGGGTACCTCCTGAGACCATTTATAGGCAGTCTCTGGCACCATAAGGGATCACTCAGTCAGTCACCAGTACAATTATACAATTCCAAATATATTTTACGAGAAAATAAACAGCGCAAATAGTGCAGAGCCAAAGAGATTTAACAACACGGGGTACTAATATAAACATTATACATGTATCCTATAAACAATAGGTGTTATAATAGGTAACACCACGAATCTGTTAAATCCTATTATAGTTATGAACAGTTGATACCAGCTTTCAATAAAAATCCAGGCTGATTGTTTCAAAAGCAAAACAAGCTCTAGGCGCTGCCAGCAAAAAGCACCGCATCACCGAGTATGCCTCAGTCCAATGATCACTGCCAGCACTAGGGCTGGCAGTTAGACCTTAAAATTTATAGACAGTATACACTTCAATGATATTACTATCATCATCACCTGTTCTAAAGCTTATTAAAGCCAATTAAGTACCATACGGGTGGCGTAAGAAGTCCTGAACCTAGAACCGCCTAGAAGCCCACAGGGTAGCGAGTGGTGGGGTTTTATAACCCTTGTTGTAGCCGATGGTAGAGTCTACGCCGAACCCATAGTCTCAATAATCTATATACAACTCCACAATATATGCCAGTTGGCATAGTGAAACTGGGGCTGAGAGCTTTACGTGCTCTACAAGCCACTATAGTGGTGTTGTAGAACAAAACGTTTTTTTTTAAATTAAAAACTGATATTTACACGCCGGGGTTTGGTCCGACCTAAAACTAGTAGTTTTTTTAAGTCTCAAGTCTAACCGATACGGCAACCATGTATATAGTTAATAAGATTCTAAGTTCCTCAAAAGAACCTTCAGCAAAAAGAATTGCATCACCGATTATATATATAGACACTGAAAATAATAGTCGTCACCAAATCACTTTTAAATGATTCAAAGGAAAATAAATTTGTAGTCACCTAAAACACAATAATATAGACACAAAATAAAGAAATTTCATTTCATGAAAAATGCTCCAAT
The DNA here is from genome assembly GCA_947458855.1 of Monopis laevigella. Taxonomy (NCBI): domain Eukaryota; kingdom Metazoa; phylum Arthropoda; class Insecta; order Lepidoptera; family Tineidae; genus Monopis; species Monopis laevigella. The sequence continues at coordinate 18,742,267 of OX381577.1, read as the reverse complement.
TCAATTTTGAGATTATCGACCCTCAGCAAGATGTAATGAAAGCCTACTTGACTGTCACAGCATCGAAATTAATCGATTTCAGTACTTTAAAAGACTGAAAAACCCCTATGTATTCTTGTCTATGTTAATTTACAAAACATAATATATATAAATACATATTTTATGATTTACTTAATTAAGTCATATTGGCGCTGCGCTCACTCGGCGGAAAACAGCGCAAATATGCAGTTCTTAGTAGAGACTACATATTTGAGCCGTTTGGGGTCGAAACCATGGGGCTATGGGGACCAGGAGCTCATAAAATATATAAATATAAGGATTTGGTCGACACATCCGGTGACAAACAGCAGCGATATTCACGATTTTTTTTGTTTAATATAATTTTACTTAGGTGTTATTATAGTAGTTTTTTTTAATTAAAGTATTCATGTTTTTTTAAGTTTTGTTAATAATTAAAAATATATTAAGCAAAAAATTAATTACAGATAATTTGACAGATGGCTTTTATAAATAAATAAATACCATCACGGGTGCCTATTTGGCTCCCGAGAACCGTTTAAACGGCCTCAGGGTACCCAGTGGTTTTAAACCGTCCTCATTTCGCCGATGGTATTCGGAGGCAACACCTAACAAGTGGCGAGCTTGTTGCGGTGTTTATGATGAAATAGCCTCGTTGTATAAAGCGGTCACCCATCCCAGGTCCGGCCTGTTGTCATCTGCTTAACCTTGTTATCAGTTGCGCAGTGACTTAACCACTAGGCTGGGGCCACTTTTTATCTTCGCAGTTTTATAATTAGGCTACTGAATTAAAATAATAATATGCGGTGTCTGTCTATGAAACAGTATTATAAGTCCATTGGCCCTTGCTGTTTGATTTACTCGGCCTGCTTGTTCAAGGCAGGTCATTCCGCATCGTTTACTCCGCACTCCGCAGATATTTTCTCTCTTGTTTACTTTATTAAATCAGTCGTTTCCTACGTCGAGGTTCGCAGCTGTGACATTTCATTATCTATATTCCTCGTGTCTACAGAACCAAGTGCGAGCAAACGAGGACGAATGTATCTTACACAAAATATTATAATAACAATTGTTCGGGTAAACAGAGTACGCCATATACTCAGCCACCGAATTATAGTTGACAATTCCTAGTGCATAGGAATTATCTACTATAAGTCGGCGACTAATAACTGTGTGATGAAAAAATAACACCTTAGCTAAAAATTGTTACCTATATATTTTTTAATAAAACAAAAATAGAAACAGATGCAAGAGACATAGCCATGTTTCGGTTTTAGTCTGTAGGTTCACTGGTTTTCAGGAGACTACTGCATCGATTTTTTTTCGAGGTGGTAGTCTCCTTTCAGGGTACTGTTACGAAATGAGTAGTTGAATTGACGATAAATCTTAAAATACGAGTATATTTTAAGATTTATCGTCAATTCAACTACTCATTTCGTAACAGTACCCTGAAAGGAGACTACCAGCTAATGCAATTCGACATTGCCGCCCCCCATTTCGTAATCGCATCATTTAGCAGGCATAGTGGGAGCGATCAATATTGTTTAAGATAAATTATTGATTGACCCCATTTATAGACTTTGTAGGTCTGCTCACCACCAGGTAGATACAAAGTCACAATATGTCGTGCTCCAATAAAAAAATCTATAAACTTAAAATTTAGATTTGCAATGCATGTAAGTATTATATAATGTCGCCTAAAAATAATAAAATAGAAATTATTGAACATTAATTGATATTATTTCTGTGAATATGTAAAATAAGCTAAGCACCTTACGCTTGAGACAATAAAGATCGGCTCGCTCGCTCGCTTGTGTATTTTGAGTATAATATACAAACCACTGTTCCGACATTTTCACAAAAGGATGAAAATTTAATGATCAACATTATCATTATACGTACATTCACTAGATTTCGGCATTCTCTGACGATTCCATACAAACTAATTAGCGTCTGTATTTAAACGCGATAAAATGTTGATACAAAATCAACAAGCAAAATTAAATTAATTTCGTTTACTAACTAACCGCACATAGCAAATTGACTCTATTTCATTGTTATTGTTGTTTTAGCAATTTGTATTTAAATTAGCAATGTACACAATTATCATATAATTGTGTGGAATTATCATTAGATAAATCCGCAAAAAGTTAAGCCCTATTTATCTCGGATATAAAGCTTCGTCCAATTAATAAATTAAACTCTCTGGCCTGAATAAATACAATTTATATTTACACGACAAATAAAGAGGCAGGTCCTACATTTTGAATTTGTTGATGTTTACTGGGACTCGGACCTTGTCACAATAGCCTATTGTGCATGTGTCTAAACAATTTTCAGTTTCAGGAGTTATAATTTACTAATTCCTTTTTATATATAGAAAACAAATTGAAGGTTGGACCTCGCTAACTCTTTGCATTTTCAGCATCCCAAAATTACTAACCCCAGTTTCTAGAACGTTAATAAAATACATGATGAAAATTTGAAGTAAAATAATCTTATCTCACCGTGAAAAGGTTCAAACGATGTGTCTACATCACATTTACTTCAGTAAAAGTTTGGAATTCCAGATACTTAATAATTATCTTTCTATGTTTCACACAAATACACATACACATTCACATTAACATTACACACACCTACACACTCTTTTTTATATTTGAAAATGATTAGATTTATCTTCATAGGTTACTTTATAGTAGGTACTCATTTAGTCATATACCTATTATTCAATACCAAATAAATACTTACGTACACGTAGTAATTATTAATATGTAAATGGTACTTAAATTCTTAAACACAGAAATTACCTAAATAATGGTGAAAACTGCATCAAAATTCGTTGCGTAGTTTATAAGATATCAGCTAACAGATACTGAAAGCGACTTCATTTTATACTATGTATGTATAGATCAGCTATGGTAGAGTAAGGTCATTTGACACACTTATTAATTTACTCAAAAAATGCCCTCAATCACTATAAAAAGGTAACAAATTTAATGAGATCAGTGATGTCAAATTAATGTGATCAACTTTATAGAAACTGAGATAAGTGTATTAATTATCAAAGGGACTTTAGCACTACCAAATTAGTACCTACTCTATTTAGAGCATCCCAAATGACTGAGCAAGACGCATTGCAGTAGCATCGCACTGCACGAGGATGTGCTCCCCGAGAATCTACGATCTATTTCGAGTTCAAAACTTTTAAGCGTTAGCAATTTCATGGAACTTCATAGATTTGTGATCAAGTTATCACAAAGATATCTAGGTGAATACCGCGGGCGCTTTATTCAGAAGGCTAATATATAATTATTTATTCATTATTTATTGCATTTTCTTTGTTATAATATGTTTTATGCTTAGGTATAGATGGTCCCTATATTTACTGCTAGCTTCTGCTCACGGCTTCGTCCACTTGGAATTTTAAGTTTGATTAAAAGCAATTGTACACGGACTGTTTTATGTTCCGATAATTCCAACACTTTTTAGCGGGATATATTCCGTTATATATTGTACCTATTGGACCTGCTTCATATAAATGAAACAAACATCCAAAGTTTATATTCCTTATTAATTTTTTTTGCTATCCCGTAAGTAAATTTGACTCTAGTTATATTCTAATATGGTCTAATACATATAAACAAATATGGTAATATAAGTCTATCTGTCTCTTCGTTTGTGTTCTTAAAACACGAGAACCACTCATCCTATATTCATTATATATTTTTTAAATTATAGATATGTTTCAGGCCATGTTACATTAGGTAGTATATGTTTTTTAAAAACATTATCAATCGGTATTTCAGGACATTTAGGGTTCCGTTTTACAGCTTCATTTGCCCCTTGGTACGGTTTTACGCGATACCCTCCTGCTAGTATAGGTAGTACTAGTAAATTATTTATTCCAGATAAACTTAAAAACTACTTAAAAAAGTAAGATGGGATACTATTTATTTTTGATCTAGTATAATATTAAGTTCACGCTTATAACTATCTAATCGATCGCTTATAAACTTATATATCTATATTTCATTCTATTATATATTCCAGAAACATAAAAATATGTTCACGATCACACTTTCTTTATTCTTTACTTTATCGCTCTTTATTCTCAACGTTTCATGCGCCCGTATAAGATATTTTTCCGAGAATTTGGTCAGAATAAACGTGAAGGTACATAATGATCGAGAGAGTATTTGCATAAATCTCGCGGTTGAACGAGAATAATGTATGGATACTTACTTAGGTTCTTACAGACTTAAACTAAGTCTTGCAAATATCAATGGAACTCTTCTTTGTGCTTTAATTTGTTATTGTTCAGTTTTAAGTTTCTCGTTGTAACTTTTCTTTCATACCTATTATACGAACTTAAGTAAAGTCTTAGCTTTCAACACTTATTATACTGACTATAATATAGTAAGTAAATAATTAAAAACTATTCATTCAATAGTTATTTCTGTTTTAAAAATAATTACGAACTACTATATTTATTTTATTGTATATTTTATCCAAAATAAAGTTACACGTTTATTTGTGTCATTGACTTTTTTATTTATTCAAGGCCTCTCCAAATTATCGCACACATTTTTGCGGAAACTTATATAACCTCTATTGCTTCTTTAAGGGTTAAAGTGTGTTTTTTTCCATAAAGGTCCATTTGAGAACTTAGGTCTTTCTCTTACATAAGGCGAAAACTGTTTACTATAAGTTAAACAGTCTTCTTGACCTTTACCTATGAAATTATTACATGTTAAGGGCAAAATCGTAAGATAATAACTATATATAAGGATATGGTGACGTGTCAGCTATAGGAGTTGGTGCCTTTGGGTGTAGGGTTTCAGTTGAGCACGGATCAGCGGCCAGGACTTATTAATCATGACAAGGCTTTGTTTCGTTTCGTCATACTAATAGGTCGGCTAACTATCTAGTTACAGTTCTATTATTGATAAAGTTGTACTGGTAAAAAGCGGCCCCAGCCTAGTGGTTAAGTCACTGCGCAACTGATAACAAGGTTAAGCAGATGACAACAAGGCCGGCCTGGGATGGGTAGCCGCTTTATACAACAAGGTTATTTCATAATATACACCGCAACAAGCTCGCCACTTGTTAGGTGTTGCCTCCAAATACCATCGGCGAAATGAGGACGGGTTAATCCCTCCGCTAGGTACCCTGAGGCCGTTTAAACGGTTTTCGGGAGCCAAATAGGCACCCGTGATGGTATATTATTTATTTTACTGGTAAGATTATTAAAAAAAAACCTATTTTAAAGAGCGTGAAAAGGAAAACGGAATCCTTGAAATTGTCTGTATATCTGTCCAGACGGGGCTATTAAAACTATCAATATAAGTATAAAAAAACTATATATAACTTCGAGTAGGACTCATCTATAGCTTTTTAACGAATTCGAATCATTATACGAATTTGACCGGTAGAGGTAGAAATAAATTATTAAATTTATGATTAGTCATCATATTTCAAATTATTAAATTTCCAACTAAAATTGTTACCATGTTGGTAATTTTTTACCACATTTTTCTACTGTTGTACGAAACCCTAAGTGCGCCAAAAAGTATTTTCACTTGTCCGCTTTTTCAATAAACTGAAGTACTATACTAACATCTGTACTATTAAGATCTGTACTATTAAAAAAATCATACCCTGATGTTTCAATGGGCATATACATAAGTCCTTAACCTAAGTAACTATATTTCAATAGTTAAGTTAAGTTATATTGTTGGTTGAGTTTAAGTGAATTTTTTAAAGTTAATATTGAGGTGGGATTAAAACCCCTCCGCTGGGTCCCTTGGGGGCGTCTAGGCGGTCTCAGGCGCCGTAAGGCACCCGTGATGATATGTATGTATATACGGTTAAGTTGACTACAACCCACACATAGAATACTGGAATATGATCACCTTGATAGCTTCATATAATATATATTTCAAAGTCCTAATCAAACAATTTCTGCTTCATATAACAAAGGAGCTCCTTCGATGATAACTACTTACTATAAGTAGGCTAACTATGTTTAAATTATCTTATTATCTATTAGGTATATGCTTAATGAAAGGCGGTGGCGTGCAACAGGGTTTAGGTCAGGCTAGTAGAATAAAAAATACTTAGGTGCCCTCTAACACCGGTATTCATAAAAACTTTAGTTTTTATGAATATCGGTCTCTTTTGTCTCTTTTTTTAACAGCAAAGGTGAATATGCGTAAAAGATGCAAAAACAATTGTTTTTGCATCTTTTACGCATATTAAAAAAATTTTGGTATATTAAAATGTCATAAAACTTAAAAGATTTTTTAGATAACTTTTTTTTTTTTTTTTTAAAGTTGACATACCATTTTTTGTCAACTAACTAACATTAATTACCTAACATTGGTTTACAAATGCTTGGAAAAACAACAGCATTTTATTTTGTGATTTTAAAATATAACGTTATTGAGTCTATTCAAAACATCGCGACGAGCTAGCAACTTGTTCGGTGTAGACTCATACCATCGGCTACGACGAGGTGGGATTAAAACCCCTCCGCTGGGTACCGTGGGACCGTCTAGGCGCCGTGATGATATGTAGTCAAGTCAAGTAAAGTCAAAAATATTTATTTCATGTAAACATTTGCAGTCATTTATGAAAAGTCAAAAAAAAAGTATATATAAGGTCCTGTGTGCACTTGGCCAGGTGGGCGATTCTCGCGCTTTCGAGATTCATCTCGATTCGAGATTTTTAAACTAAAAATGACTAAATATGCCATTTTTCATTCAAAAATATCGAACATTAAACGAAATAAATAATAAATATTAATTAATTAATAATAAATATATAAATATTGAACGAAAAAGTACATATTTAGTCATTTTTCGTTTAAAAATCTCGAATCGAGATGAATCTCGAAAGCGCGAGAATCGCCCACCAGGTCGCCATTCCTCCCACAGACAAATGTTGAGAATATAATACAAAATAAACAAATCGTAAACTATTAAACTATTATCCTTGCGGGAGAAAAAAAAACAACCCAACCGAACACACACTGTATGTGTAAAATAAAACGCACACGAAGTTGCGGTCAACACCTAGTTATAACTGTTTTACTTATTACTATAACTTGTAAAATAGTTACTACTAACTTGTAAACCTTAAAATGATAGCATAATTATTGATTATAACTTGTAAATATTTTTACAGAATTGTCTATTACGGAAATATACTCAATAAGCTTAAAATATAAAAAAAAAATAGAATTTTTATTACAACGATTAAAATTCACATATCAGACCCCACAAATAATTTTACCCTGGTACCCCGAAATAACCTTTATAAGTGTAAACCTTTATCAATTTTCTGGAGATCTTCCTTCATTTCATCGCATTCATTGAAGAGAAAGTTAATGAAAGATTTTCCGATGTTATGACAGTTCGTTTTCATAACAACGATTTAAACTCCATTACTGAAAATACAACCTTAAATAGGAGCTCTTTTTGAGGGTTTTTACCGACACAAAATATTTAATGATGTTTACAATTCCATATTCATATGTGGTGGCTATATCCATATAGATTGACCTCTATAAGTATAAGTATTTCTACTTCGTTTTTAGGGATTCGAAATGAATAAATATAATAACAATAATATATGTAGGAAACTACATACATACATGTTTAAACAAGCTTTAGGTGTGTACTATATCGACTAAAACAATACAGATAACAGATACAACTTTTAGCTCTATTTATTGTAAGTTTACATTTTTAATGTGGTTGCCTTGGAATAATAATATCACTTTTTTTATAAAATAATTATCAAATTTAAGTTCCTGAAAATAAATACTGGTTACTGAAAAGAAAACAAGATAATCTTTATTATCTTTACTTAATAATAATAATAATATGTAGGACAAATTACACATATTGCTCTGGTCACAAACTAAGCTCTAGGCTTGTACTATGTGTACCAGAAGCAACGATATAATACATATTATATTTTATAAACACCCAGACCATGAAAACTGTACAGAAAAAGACGTACTAATATTTTTTGCCATCGGTGGGAATCGAACCCACGACCTCCGGATACAACGCCAAAGGCGCAACCACTAGTCTACGGAGGCCAGGCCGGCCGGTTTTAATTTCCATCGCAAATAGATGGAAACCTCGAGTTATTAACCAAGTTGCAAGTTTAGTCTGAGGCTACTGCACCGATATGTCATCGGGGTGGTGATCACCTATCAGGGTGCAGTTGAAAGGTGAGCACCACGCTCAATGTGCGGCGAGGCAATAATATAGCTTCGAGGTGCAAATTGTCATTCGTTTTATAACTGCATCCTTAAGTCGCATAAATTGCGATTAATATTGTAGTAACAGTTACCTACATTTTATTAATCGTTTTCATTCATGTATTTTCTAGGTCTGCTTACCATTAGGAAGATACAAAGTTACCGCTCCAATAAAGAAAAAGTGACTATTTTTCTATTTTTTTTAGTTTTAGTTTATAATATTATGTCACAAGTGTCAATCGCCATACTTATTTATGTAAACATATATTATCATATATATTTTCAATTTTTTTAGAACAAGTACCGGATTCTTTAAGTATCATCTTAATAATAATATTAAAAGGGTTATTCTGGGTCTAATTTTATACTAATCGTACTTGTCCTCTTTTTTATATGAATTTGTAACGAAAGTACGCACACGAACTCAACGGGTACGAAATAATGACCCACTTATATATTGGTGAAACGATGGGTAAATAACTTAAAAGGTAATTTATAAAATAAAACAATTTATCAAAAATAATATATCACATGGTATTCAGTTTTAACAAATTGTACCTCATTTTTTATTTTTATATGTTTATCTATATCGTACCTATCGCTCCTATATTAACATTTAGGTAAATACCTATTGAAAAAAAAAAAGTGTTATAAAAAAATAAAGAACTGCTAAAAACAAGTAATATTGTTATATTCATTTTCTAGATTTTTCTTACGAATTAACGTTGATAACGAAATAAAAAAACTAAGTTTTCGACATTCAATGGTTTTCGAAATATATGAGCCTAAAAGGTTCTAAGCGTAATTATTTCTGTATAATTATTTATTTAATTAGTACATTGATTACTATCTTTATCTTGTATATTGTATAATTAATTACATTTGGTTTATCTTATAACGGTTATTTTGTAACAAACCTATAAACATATAGGTTTGTTTTAGGTTTACTTAAGGGGATAATAAGACTTAATTTATTTATAATATATTTATTATAATATAAAATTGGGCCTTTAAGTTTTTAATAATTTAGGCAGTGTTATACGAAGCCAGCGCAGCTGAAGCTAGTCCTACTTGCCAGTCAGACTTGCCGCCAGTAATTTGACATGCGCAAATTCGTCTGCGTAACTTTAACCGTTTCTGCACACGCAACGGAAACTCTCAAAATAAACAAATTTTCCAATTTTTTTTCATTGATGCTTCGCTCCTATTAGTCGTAGCGTGGTGTTATATAGCACTCCTCGATAAATGGGAGATCCAACACTAAAATAATGTTAATCGAAATCGGTTCAGTAGATAAAGCGATTGCCCCCTCACAACCTCACTTTACCTTTTTATTATATTAGTATAGAAGTATAGATAAATATAGTATACGTGGTGGCCGAGTTGGTTAGACCTTGGACTTAAAAACACTTAGGTCCCTGGTTCGAATCCCAGTGTGTACCAATGAGTTTTTAATTAAAAAAAATATGTACATTTGTTTGACAACACCACTATAGTGCCTCGGAGAGCATGTTAAGCTATCGGTCCTGGTTTCACTATACCAACTTGTGAAACTGTTTATAGATGGGTTATTGAGTCTATTCAAAACATCGCGACGAGCTAGCCACTTGTTCGGTGTAGACTCATACCATCGGCTACGACGAGGTGGGATTAAAACCCCTCCGGTGGTACCCTGGGGCCGTCTAGGCGGTCTTGGGCGCCGTAAGGCACCTGTGATGATATATATATATAGTATATATAAAATATGTATTTACTTAGAACATTTTTATACATGTACACCAGAATCAACGATACTAATCATATTATATTTAATAAACACCCAGACGGATTTAAATCAAATTAAGTTAAAAAATAGATATCATATTACTGGTCCGTCTGATTCCTCTGAATTTTACAGGCAAGGTCGTAGGATACTACTAACGCCTTAACCCTCTGTTTGTTAGTGGTACGTCCGTGTGGTGATTCAGTTGTCTTCGCCGCGGTTCTGAGAGCGCCTCACGTGATGGATGAGGTCGACTCAATGAGATAAATGTAATAGAGAGAGGTAACTCTGGGTTCTAAATAAATACTAAAGCTCACAGAACGTTTTGAGCGGGATATCTCGCTTTAATAAAAGAATAAATAGATTTTCTATGGTCAGCTTATGAAATCTAACATGTTTACTTAGGGAGCTGCCTATAGGTAGCTAATAGGCTATACAAGCCCTATCAGGGCATTTATATCACATATACATTGGACTGGTTACAAAATAGGTATAATAAAAGTTATTTTTACCAAAAAATGTATCAATACATATTGCTTTATCTAGAAAACCAGACTAAGGCAATACAAAACCAGAGTGTAAATCGAACCCTCGACCTCCAGATGCAATCAGGCTAACGGGGCGTAATAACATAGAGATTCGTACGCTGAAATATGTTGTGCATGACAAAAATGTTCATGTTATAAATTTTTGTAAGTATGTGTGATTGCATCTCTATAACATTATATAGCCTCATTGACTCGGCCCATTGCGGTACACTTTTTCACCTCAATTTTATCTCCCGGAGCTTAAAGGTGCGAAGGTTTGGTAAACTCGACGCAATTGCAGGCGCTACCGGACTGATTCACGGCCCATAAACACAACTGATTTATTGTTTTAATATTGACTTTATTACTATATTATGGCAATTGCAATTTTACGTTGTAGGTGTTTTATCACGTAGCGATAGTAAAATATGTATTTTGGATCAATTCGATCTTTATTAATGTATTAAATACTACTACTAGCTAATAGCACGTTTTACTTTATAGTACCAAATGCGTCAGAAACATTTTTTATCATTAATATGGCGCACAACATGTATCTACCTGATGGTAAACAGTCCTACAAAATTCATGAAATTCGAACTTTATTAACGTATTAAATATACCTACTACTAGTACCTACACACGTTTTACTTTATAGTACCAAATGCGTCAAAAATATTTTTATTCAACCTGATGGTAAACACTACAAAGTTTATGAATGTGGTCAATCAACATTATTGTTGTTTAACAACATAGATCGCTGTGCTAGAATTAAGCGGTTACGACAAAGGCGAATTTTCAACATGAGTCTATTTTTATATCCTCACTTTTTATATGCTTTACCATCAAACTCAACTTTACAAGGAACTACAACGACTTCCACCTTGACAAGAAAACGATGCAAATCGATGTTAATCTCTTGAAGGTTTCTAAGTCAGTAGGCCTAGCAAAGTCCTAGAAACCTTCCATAAAATGACCACATGGAGTTTATTTTTATTTGAGCACGACATAAGTTTGTATCTACCTGATGGTAAGCAGACCTACAAAGTCCATGAATGCGGCCGGCTAAATCAATCGCCCGTTTCGTAACCACACCATAAAGGAGGCTACCCCCTCGACAAGAAATCGATGCAGTAGTCTAACAGTAGTCTGGAAATCAGGTGAACCCATAGACTAAACCGAAACATGACTAGGTCATTTGACGGTTTTTGTATCTGGGCGGTAGTAAGGAGTCCGGTCGGTTGGCCTGGCGAAGTTATAGAGGCCTTTCTTCCACCTAAAAAGAAAAGTGGTACTGAATTTTACGGTAGGTGTACCTACCTAATTTTACTAATTATCATTTCAACTAATTTACAGTAAATAATTCTATGTAATTCATTAAAAAAACATCAAGGCAAGGTAAAATCTAATTAAAATGCGCTAAACTAAGCCGACCAAGGAGATAAAATTATTAACAAATCCTCACATTAATTATGAAACAATTACCTGTTATAATTAGTATGTTTATTGGAGCCCCGAAAGGAAACATAGGTGAAGTATTTTGTCAATCATTATCGTACGTATAAGCGAGGGCGGCTCTTCTGGGCGGGCGGCCGGTGCGGCAGTCAAGCGGCAGACCGCGGCCGCACCGCGTGTGCGTACCGCTAAGTACCGCACTACGCTATATCGTTCGTACAACCGTAGCGCAACAAGCTGCTCAAATATTAATACAACTCTTCGAACATACATTACGTACATACAAAAAAATATATATTATAAAAGTTAACAGCAATAATTTTCGAAGTGATGTCTTAAAAAATATTCGTAGTTTTATAAAAAAAAGTTTAAATGTGTTAATTGAAATAGGCTTTAGCGCTTAACTGCGGCAGTTACAGACCTTCTATTTAATGTAATAATGGTGTGCTTCAAACTAAGTTTGCAAACAACAATTAGTCGCGGTTTCAGTCAGTTAAAATATTATCGAACAAGTTATAGGCAATTAACTATGTATTAAGACAGGATGCGTATATTGTTAAGCTTATTTATGTTTACAGCATTCGAGAAAATTTTGGTTACTACACATATTAAAAGCTAAAAACTTTGCTATAAAAAATGTTTGTTAACAAACGTTATTTTGTTATTAACTTCTTTTTTGTTCATAAATACATTTTAATTATTGCTAGAAACTTTTGATGACAGTGTGTTTGATTATTTTGAACGGATTTTTAGAGATTAATTTGGGACTTTGATTTATAAATTTTACATACCTAAATAAAATCATTTATTTACGTTAAAATAAAAAATATGATTTATATTTTTTTATATTAAGTCCTAGACTGTTAATGAAAGTTAAATATTTCTCATTTCTACTGCATGTGTAAAGTCCATTAAATGCGTATACATTCCTTGGCGACCCTGTATTATTAACTAGGTCATTAAAAGTCAGGCCAAGAATAACGCCAAGAGCAAAATATGATTCCACTTTTCCTGGAAACTCCTCGCAACTCATAAATCATTGTAAGTAATTGACTTAAAATGCTTTTACTTGATTTCATGAGAATAATGCTATGTACAAAGTATTTTTTTTTTTTTCATACAAGTTACCTACCTGTATCTTTATATATAACAAAGCTGGTGCCAGTACGTTATAGATATTTAAAAAAAAATTAAGGTCTTTATTACATCAAATTTATGAAATCAAAATAACAGTTTTTAGATTTTTTTTCTGTCTGTATGTTAGTACACGCTTCTCCCAAAAGGTACTGCTGTAAATTAAATGTAGTTTTAGCCGATGTATTGCGAGAGTTCCAACATTTTAAAGTTACAAATTATCTTATTCATAAATGCGTAAGTTTGTATGGAAGTTTTTTACTCAACCAAGCCAAAACTAGCAATAGCAAATAATTATTGTAATGAGTTAAAAAATATTTTTTTGCAATATATTTTGCTTCTAATCTTCAGGACTAGTTGGAATGATTCAATGTTGAGGGATTAAATAAATTTATAATCGGAGAGCTGGAGATGTTGATTTAGTTATTGAGTAAAGTAGGAATATATTTTTTAATTATTTCAAACTGCTGTAATATATTTAAATGCAAACCTTTATTTTGATTGAAATGTAGAATTTCGAATTGATTTATATCAAATTGGTAGTCATCATAAGTAATTTTTCGGTTTATATGTATATTAAAATTATTCGGTTTGGCTGTTGGTGTCGTTTCACGGATAAACTACTGAACCTATTTCAATGAAATATGTTAGAGAGTTGAGTAGAGAATGGAATCCGATTATTTATATTTATAACGAAACAAAGTCGTGAAATGCATAAAAGTATAAATACTTTATACTATTTAAATAAATTATTTTTAAATTATTCTTGTAAATTAATAGAAAATCTTATAAAATAATATAAAGGAAAGAAAAGTATAAACTAAATGTATTATACAACCTGACCGCAAAACTTAACTAATGGCTGAAACTTTTATGGAATTTTTATTTTGTAGAGCAACTATTTAGGTTACAGTGAGGCCATTTCCGTTTTTCATTCACGCTTCCTGAAATTAAATTAGCTTATACTTTTAATACAATTAATATTTTATAAACAAGTTTTTTAACTATATATAACTAAATATGAAATTATTTATATACTAACACCGGTTTTTAATTCATAAAACCTTATCGAGTACTTAAAGAACGCTTTACTTAAAATAGGTTTTGTCTCTTTTTTGAGCAACAATAATGGTAATGCGTAAAAGAGACAAAACCTATTTTAACTAAATTGAACCAAGGAAACTTTTTATCAAGACATTTTATGTTACTATTTCTTACTCTTCTTACCTATGTGAATAATTATATTTAAATCGGTTCACCGGTTTTTATGTAATAACGATGCTGTGAGACGGTCTGTGGAACCGGTGTGTAATGAACCAAATATCGATACAATATTTAAGGTGGCCGAGTTGGTTAGACCTTGGACTTAAAAACACTTAAATCCCTGGTTCGAATCCCGGTGTATACCAACGAGTTTTTAATTAAAAAAATTATGTACATTTGTGTGACAACACCACAATAGTGCCTCGGAGAGCACGTTAAGCTGTCGGTCCCGGTTTCACTATACCAACTTGTGAAACTGTTTATAGATGGGTTATTGAGTCTATTCAAAACATCGCGACGAGCTAGCCACTTGTTTGGTGTAGACTCGGCTACGACGAGGTGGGATTAAAACCCCTCCGCTGGGTACCCTGGGGGCCGTCTAGACGGTCTCGGGCGCCGTAAGGAACCCGTGATTATATATATATATATATTTAAGAGATCAGTAGCTGACTTATTTTCTAAATATTGTATATTTTTTTATATCAATTATTTTTTTGGCTTAAATAATATATATATATAGTAATATTTATAATAATATACTAGCTGATCCGGTAAACTTCGTATCACCTAGAAAGCGTGAACACGCGATATGTTTTTATGTTGTATGTATATCAATATACTTATATCGCTTGGAAGCCTATATAAAAGTAATACTACAGATTTAAGGGCAATAAATAAATAGTCTGCAAATCCTCACGTTTCAAAAATAAAATTTTAAAACTGTTAAATTAATTATTAATATGGGAAATAATAAAAATTATAATATATCAAATACCAGTGAAGATGTGTTGAAGTGTAAATATAAACAAAGTTAGTGTAAGAAGATGTAGAGAAGGAAGTATTGTAAATCATGTCTGGTCCTGTCCGACACATGTCCATGTACCATCATGATCCGCAGCACTCTCCCAATACGGTAAGACATATTCATATACAACCTATATATACTGGGTGTTTTTTTTTTCACAGTGGCAAAATTGTATATTGTGTTCTATGATGAAAATAATGAAACACGTATTTTTAGTGTTGTCCATACAAAAACAATATGATAAAATGACTAATGCCCGATTTCACCAACTCTAAGGGAGCCCGTAACAAAGTTAAGGGAAAATTAATGACAGTTGTTCCATAGCAAACATGTCAAAATACTTATTTGGGGGCTCCTTTAGAGTTAGGAGTCGTTGATAAAATCGGGCATTAGAGTACAAAAAAATTTCTACAAATGACTTCAAATTTTATACTAAACTCTAAAATAACAAATGAGTCCCTGCCACGTCTTGTCTAAAGGTATTTTATTTGCTTGATACGAAGACAATTTGTATTTGTTGAAGCAATTTTCATCATAGGTGTTGATATGATAATTTATTTTTCGGGCATTTTTTTTTGAAGATATATTTACCTATCATTTTTTATTTAAAAAATGGATCCTATAAAAAGTATTTAAAAAAATCCGCTGTACAAAAACAACCAGTCTATTCTTATTTTTCATATTATACATATATAGGATTTTCTGTGCTTTAAACCATCATCATCATCGTCGTATTGCTTAATTCCTATCTATAGTTACTAGCGACTATAGTAGAAATTGTTTGCAAAAACTTGTAATAGATCTACGGTTTAACCCCAGAGGTACTCTCGGATTCTGAAACGAAACGAGACCTCGTTTAAAACAAATATAATGAAAATAGTAAAATTACACGGATTTGCACTATATGTACAATTAATTGATCTTGAAAACTTTGAATTCACAGGAGATCATGGCTTATATAATTAGATGAAATACTCTATTCTACTTATATAATAACTAACAAAGCTAATAAGGCAGATCCTGAACTATATCAAAACCATTATAAATACCAAAAAATGTATAATTTACTATAGCAATCATTATCATCATATTTTTCAAAGTACTAATCAACATAATATTTTTAAATATATTTAAATAACACTATGTGCGAGAAGCCGGGAAACAAAACTCGTCCAGGCTTCTCACACGGATGCAATACGCACCGCTAATTAAATTTAAAGCTAAACTTACCGAATGGCTTGTGGTTAGCTTCTGGACGGGATCCCTGGGTACCCAAGGGATGCAATAACTTTGTTCTTCTTTTAAAACCACTACAACTAACATGCCACTCAAATACGACCTTGGAACAATATAATAAACACAACGCGACAACTCTGATAATTATTTGTAGGCGCCTAATACATGGCGAACGAAACACTACACATTTCAATGGTATATCTAACAGTCTAGAAGGCCGCACAAAAATGCTTTACGGAACAAACCTCTATTTACAAATCATATTAGAATCAAAAATAAATTAACCATTTTACAAAAAACTTCGAACACATTGAAATACCTTTTTAGGTTTTCAGCGTTTGTATCGCGATTTTTTTAAACTTTTATAGTGAAGAAGGGGTGAAATATGGAGTGTTTATGTTAACGGAATGCTGATTACTTCTGCACTGGCTTGAGTAAGTGTGCGGGTTTAACTTACTGTGATCTTACATTTTGAAATAAATCCAGGTGGAAGGCCTCTATAACTTTGTTGGACGACAGACCGGGCACCACTCAAACAGGTGCAAAAACCGTCAAGTGACTACTCATGTTTCGGTTTAAGTTTGTGGGTTTACCGGTTTTCAGGAAACTATTGCATTGACTTATTGTCGAGGTGATAGTTTTATTTCAGGGTGTGGTTACGAAAGGGGTGGTTGATTTGACGATAAAGCATCCAAGATATTTAAATAGACTAGTAATGCAAATACATCTTTGTCACCACCCATTTCGTAACCGCATCGGTTTACCCGGAATAGTGCGAGTAATCAATATTGTTAAACAACAATTTATTGATTGACCCCATTCATGGACTTTGTAGATCTGCTCACCATCAGGTGTCATAAATATACATAAAATTACAATACATATATATAAAATTTAAAACAACACGGGATAGTACACTTTCGGGTCTATCTCAGTATATATAATATATAATTATTTTTTTTTGAACTTAGAAGTGGATTTTTTTTTACATAGATATGATGGCAAAACCAGATTTATAAAAGCTAAGTTTAATATGCATTAAACATACTCAGTTAGAACCTAAAGTTACATGAATTTGTATTG
Source organism: Monopis laevigella (assembly GCA_947458855.1). NCBI lineage: Eukaryota > Metazoa > Arthropoda > Insecta > Lepidoptera > Tineidae > Monopis > Monopis laevigella. The sequence continues at coordinate 18,724,709 of OX381577.1, read as the reverse complement.
TCGCAAAGGAAAGTTTAATAATAGCGCTAGCCCGAAACGTAAGAATTAATTTTCTTAGAATTGGATTTTACTTAACAATTTTCAAGTTTTCGGCAAATATTTTAATTAATTTAATCTTAATAAATAATTGAAATCTATTAATTTATTTTAGCAGTTTCTGATATTTATATATATATATATATCGATTTTTAGTGGCTATAGTAGGGTTTCGTTTAAATTTAAAAATATAATATAGAATTTGTAGTAAATTAATAGGCAACGTTGGTGGCTCGTTGCTCTTTGCAGTAAACTGTAATTAAATATCATATGATTGGTAAGTATTTGATATCTCAATGTATTTTTTTTATTAACCAAAAGTCTGATTCATATTTTAATCGTATTTATCCTTCCAGAAAATGAGGATGAGGAAAATTCGTTGTAGAAACCAATAATGGATACAATTCGAATGACAGATTTCTTGTCATTTAATATTTTTCCTTTTTCCGTACTCACATGTGTCATGTCATGCGAAAGAAAATTGACACTTCAAGCAAGGATAAATCAACTTTGAGAGTATAAACAACTTATAAATGCTATTTCGTAATAGATATTACGAAATTATATTACTATTATTATATACTAGCTGATCTGCGCAACTTCGTCTGCGTAACTTTAGCCGCTTACGTCGCGCTTTAAAGAATAATTTTCCCCCGTTATTGCAACATTTTACATTGTTACTCCGCTCCTATTGGTCAAAACGTGATGTTATGTAGCATATAGGCTATAGCCTTCCTCGATTAATGGGCTATCTAACACTAAAATTGTTTCTCAATTCGAACTATTGTTCCTGAGGTTAACGCGTTCTACTACTAACGGCGTCCGAGACCGCCTAGACGACCCAGCTTCTACCACGTCATTGTTGATGGTATTCTGAATATATACCAAACAAGTGGTGAGCTCGTCGCGTTATATATATATATATATATACCATCACGGGTGCCTTTTGTTCTTAATAGTAAACCACCCATTTCGTTACATATTTATTCAATTTCATGTTTGTATTACTTCCGTTATTACTTTTTTATGCAAAGTTCGTTGTTTTGTCTCATTAAACTCATTCTCTGGGGATTATTATAATTATAAGGCACTTCCTGTAATCCTAGAAAGCTGAAATTTGATAGCGAGCTGAATTTATAATAAAATCAACAAGAAAAGTTAAATAAAATAGTTAAAATATAGCGTGAAAATTACGACACCTACCTTTATACTTTTTATTCAGAAATAAAACAAAAATAAGTAGAGATTCCAGCTTTAGTTTGAGAGAAGAACAGCCTATGTAACTAATCGAATTAGTTTATTTCGTACTGTAGAAAGCCAGGTTTAATATCCATTGTTGAATAACACAAAAGCATTAATTAGGTGAAAAGGTCAAAGTACCTATACATAGTGTTGCAGTAATCGTATATACCTATAGATTCTGGATTTTACAGGTTGCCCTACTTATAAATATATATAAACAACTTACATTAAAAGTCGCTTTGCCAGCAAAAAAATAACACATGTAATTTTAGTAAAATATATATTTTTCTCTAGGAATTAGGTAGGTAGGTATAGTTTTTTGGTCTGACAGAGTTGGTCCTATGGAAAGATGTTCATATTCACCAGTAGAACAGTTATACGTGGTAACCGAGTTGGTTAGGCCTTAGACTTAAAACACTTAGGTCCCTGGTTCGAACTGTCCATGTCCGCAACAAGTAGAACGATTTAGACATCACATTCATTAACTATACCTATATAGCTAATGTTATAAAGACTAACCTAAGCTACATATATTTTAGAAAAAAAAGTTGATTAACAATATAAAACGCGCAAATCCGCAGACATCAGCTAGTCCTAAATAAACTAAAACAATATGTATCAATCATAGATAACGTACAAAAGTAACTTTTTCATGAATAGGAAAAGCAATTTTCCTGGCAATATGTACAACTGGCGAGCAAAAACACGTGCCCCGGAAACTGTCGTGCTCGCCCTGACCGAATCATACCGTACAACTTTTGGGAACGAATTATTCCGATTACAAAAGCCGTTTTTATTAACAAAATTCACGAAAGCGACTATTTAAAAGCCATAACTATTCGTTGTTGAAAAATAATACTTATTGTATGAAAGCATTAAAACCTTTATCTGCTATAAAAATAAAAGGAATCAAATAAAGGATAAATATCATGGAAAAAGACCGGATGGCGTAACCATATTCCCATGGCAGAGAGGTCGTGCATTAATATGGGACACCCTCGCCCTTAGTTATGGCCACGTCACCTCTACGTCTTCCGGTGCTGCAGCACTACTAGCTCAAAATAATAAAAATCAGAAATATGCTAGACATTTCCTCCTATGTATATTTCTAGCGTTTGCGGTGGAAAGTTTCCACCGCAAACGCTAGGGCCATGGTATCCAGATGCTTTTGCATTTGGAAAAAAATCTAGGGAAACTATCTACATCTGTGCTAGGTCCTAATTTTTCCAACGCATATCGCTGGAAATTCAATGGGGGATCAGTATGAGTATTTTGGGCACGTGCGCTCGAAAGACTTAAACGAAATATTTTATTTTATTTTACATTTATTAATAGGTTATTGTTTTTATATATAGTTTATTTTTTTGAACAAAAATATTTTTGGTTTAAATAAAGGAAATAAATAATTAATGCACTTTGAATTTATCGCCTTTGCAGTGAAAACTTTAGTCACTTGGTTACCTGATGCTTTGACATTTTCTCAATTACTGGAGAAAATATTAATAGAAAACTCAGATGAGCCTACTTTATCCATGGCATAGGATTTTCGTTTCCAGTGGAACTCATTTTTTTTTATTATCATTATTATTCCAAATAATTATTTGTAAATTTAATAATAAAATTATGTGGTACATTTTATACATATACAGGCTGAATTTTTCAAGTGTGCCTTCAAGGTCAAATCCTAAACTACAATAAATATCGAAAAATTGTCAAAGGAGTCACGGGGCTAATTTTGATATAAACTAAAACTGCATCATTAGATTTTTTTTTTAAATCTCATAGCCGGGAATCGATCCAATTGATTTTGAAAAAAAAAAGTCATGCTGTATTATTGCTCCAGCTGATAGTGTCGCTTATAAAAATTAAAACTGCATCATTAGATTTTTGAAAAAAAAATTCTCCTGGGAAATGAACTGGTTGATTTTGGAAAAAAAACTCACCCGTATTATTGCACCAGCTGATAATTCCGCTTATAAGGATCATATTCTGGTAAGTAATATTAAACGGTAAACTAAAGGAAAGTGCTAATTTTTTATTAAAAAAAATATATAAAAAAAATCATACTTTACTACGTCTACTTTACCAACTAACTAAATTGTTTAAAATAATGCACTTCAAAACCCATCCTCATTGAAGACAACATCACATTTATTTTAAAAAACGTAAGAAAAAATAAATTTATTAGTTAAGTACTTGTACTATTATTTCTTCTGTGGTTGGGATTTTAATTTTTTTACCATATTATCTTAAAAATCTCTCCATATCACTTTCCTTCGGTTTAGCGTTTAATATTACTTACCTGAATTTGATACTTATAAGGGTCACTATCACCTGGTGCAATAATACACCATGACTTTTTTTTTTTCAAAAAAACCGGTCCAACTCGGCTAGGAGAATACATTTAAAAAAAATCTAATGATGCAGTTTTAGTTTTTATCAAAATCGGTCCCGTGACTCCTTTGAGCATTTATCATTATTCCTTGTAGTTTAGGATTTGGCCTTGAAAGCACACTTGAAAAATTCACCCTGTATAGCGCTGGCAATATAAATATTTTTAACAATAGTGTAGGAAGTCGGTTCTAATCAAAACAAGTGATAGTCAAATAAAGTGCGGTGCACTACTAAAGTAGGATATTTTTTTACACAATAATCTTGTGTAGCAAACAAATTTTAATAAAACTAAAACTTAACTAAGATTAATATTATTATAATAAAATTTGATGTTACGTAATAACATGTTATAAAATTATGATCCCTTTTTATATTAGACATGAAAGAAAAATCATCTCAGACATGAACGAACAAAGTGATTCAGCAGAAAACCGCTAAACCCTTCCATATAATATCATCCTTCAAAAAATGCTTTTTCTAATTACATAATCTGGTATAATAGGCTTACTTCTTTAATACAAATAGAACGTAGCATTATTTATGTTATTCTATAAAAGAGTCACAAAGATAGAAATAACTTCTCTATCAATATATGATTATATGGTATAAAAGCGGCCCAGCCTAATGGTCAAGTCACTGCGCAACTGATAACAAGGTTAAGCAGATGACAACAAGGCCGGACCTGGGATGGGTGACCGCTTTATACCACGTGGCTATACCATCATAAACACCGCAACAAGCTCACCATTTGTTAGGTGTTGCCTCCGAAACCCATCGGCGAAATGAGGACGGGATAATCCCTCCTCCCCCTGTAGTACCCTGAGGCCGTTTAAAGAGTTTTCTGGAGCCAAAAAAAGGCACCCACGATGGTATATTTGGTCGGATTATATGGTATGACGAAAAAAAGGGGGATGTTATAAGTTTAACGTGTGTATGTGTGTTTGTCTGTGGCATTGTAGTAAACCGATAGACTTATTTTTATTTCGTTATTTTTTGTTTGAAAGAAATTACTGGTTTAAGAGTGTTTAGTTGTTAAGGAAATGTAAGTCATTTCTACTGATCAAATCGAAATTTAGTATCCTTTGCTTCAGTAATATTATAATAATATGGTAACCTTGACCTGATGCTGCAGCATCTTCTGAAATCAGCGAGAACAACTCCTCACTAACTTACAGCAGAAGGATCATGTTCGGGCTTATTGGAATATCGATATTTTTTATTCACAGATTATATAGTAATAATATCATAGAAATAGGAGGGAAAAATAATATGTTGAAATTGAAAAAATGGAAAGGTGATATTTAGATATTTTAACAACAACAAAATAATTTGTATAAGATTGTAATTGTAAAGTATTTTTACAATTAAACAATGACTTCTCCATATAGTGAAACTAATGAAAACGATGGTGGTGTTGTAGAAACAGTTATTCCTGTGAGATTAGCAGAACATTTAGCTCTTGGAGAAATAAATTTAAGTAACTTTTGCCGAATATGTTTTAATGAAATGATTTATTTTTGTAGGACTTTTGTTTTTGCATTCATACAAGTTTTCAATTAATTCACTATTATTTTGACAAATTATTTTTCGTTTAAAATGTTTAGGAGTTTTAATTTAATATGCCGGACAATTTATTACGTTGTAATTTATGTGATAATGGTAAATTATACAGAGGTGAGCGTGGACTCAAAATTCACGTAGGTCATATTCACAAGGACAACATTCCACTCTCATGTCCACCCCCAGTTTCATACCCCACACCAGATCCGATCTTAAATGCTAGTCAAAATTTTAGCCAGTTATTTTTAGAAAAATTTAAACTATATAAACAATGTTTTCCTGTTGTTAAAAGAATCCCTCGAGCGGCCAGAAATACTGTAGATTTTAAATTGTCTGAAATAATTTTGAAATGCATTAATTATAACGAACCTTCCAATTGGGAAGATTTATTACTTCTTTCTTATAATTACCTGCATATTTACAATAATGACTCTAAAATAAAGTATTTATCGGCAAAATTAAAATATAACATTACAAAAGACAACTAGCTAGTAACTAGTAAAATTTTCCAGTCTAAACCTAAATCAATCTATAAAAAAGCAGAGGATAAGGTATTTGATGGTGACGTCTGAGGCGCAATTAGGCTTTGTCTTTGTTTTCTTCGGATGCCTTAGTCCCGAACGACGACGACACTTTTCAAGAATTAAAAAATAAACATCCTGAACCGTCTTCTTCACAAGATAATTTTCCTCCTTTATTACATTTACAAGATTGTCTAAAAATTACAGTACAAGATGTAAGCAATGCTATACATTCGTTTACCCCCGTATCAGCTTCTGGATTTTACGGATTATCATCCCAACATATTAAAGACCTTACTAATGAAAATAATAATACCTCAGGCACACATCTATTGGAATCAATTTGTAAACTTTGCCAGTTTATTGTTTCAGGTTCAGTTCACATAGGTATAATTCGTTTCTTTTTTGGCGCATCATTAATATCCCTAAAGAAGAAAAATGGAGGTCATACGTCCCATAGCAATTGGCTGCACTCTTCGTCGTCTGGTTTCTAAAATTATATGCAACACAATTTCTCATATTCTTGCGAATTCTTTTCCACCAAGACAGTTTGGTTTTGCAGTGAAATGTGGAGCTGAAGCAATAGTTCACACAACACGTACATACTTAGAAAAAAAACATAACGATTATGATTTTTTAATTAAAATAAATCTAAGAAATGCCTTTAACTCAATTGACAGACATTTTATGCTTGAAACTATAAGAGAACATTTTCCAACTATATATAACTACATTCACCATAGTTACGCTCATTTTCTGTTTAATTCTCATTGCATACTATCCTTGGGAAACAAAAAAGGGGACCCTCTTGGGCCAGCACTTTTTAGCATAACCATACATAAATATATTGAAAAATTAACTACCGATCTTAATGTTTGGTATTTAGATGATTATTGGGTCTGGAAATCAATTCATCAAAAACAGAAGTTTACTTTAATCCAAATATAAGCCATAATGAAATCTCTAGAGAATTAAATACCATACTTCCAAAATTTAATTATCTAAATCAAAATGAACTATTTTTATTAGGAGCTCTACTCACTACTTACTCAACCATTAATTAAAAAAAAACAAAACCAATTAGATTTCTTTACACAGCAGCTCATCTACATTAATCCACATTCACGTTTCTTTTTATTACATTATTCTTTCGGGATGCCAAGATTAACATATTTTATGCGCTGTAGTCCACTCTAGCTGCAAGAAGACTTCAAGTCATTGACACTACTTTAAAGAATAGTCTTGAAGTATTCCTAAACCTTTCTTTGTCAAATTCTTCATGGCTTCAAGCTACTCTTCCGGTACGTTATGGAGGTAATGGTGTTCGATGCACAGCACACGTAGCACTTCCAGCATTTCTCTCCTCTGTCCATGCTTGCTCAACTCTCGTCGGTAGTGTATTATCCCCGTCTGTAGACGTAAAGGAGTTGAGCTATATGACTGAGGCAATAGATTGCTGGAAGTTAAGATGTCCAAATACTTCAATACCATATATTGCATGTACACAAAAAATATGGGACATTAACAAAAACTAAACACGCTTAAATCTTCAAGTATAATAATTCTCTTGGCCGAGCAAGACTTTTAGCCTCTTGCTGCAAGGAATTCGGCTCTTGACTCGAAGCCATCCCCTCACCATCGCTGGCACCCTACTTGACGGCAACGCCATTCGCATTTGCCATTTCTCTCCGTGTAGGTGCTGCTCTTTGTGAACCACACAGATGCATATGCGGGTATGGTTGACGAGTCCGATGTTCACGGCCTTTCGTGCAAAAAAAAGTGCTGGACGATGGCCGCGGCACGCCAATTTGAATAAAACTCGCCTTGGGTTCCGCGGGTATCGCCAGCATTTTAGAGCCACCAGGAGTGAGTCGTGACGATGGCAAAAGGCCTGACGGCATAACTTTAGTCCCGTGGTATAAGGATCGATAGTGTCTTAGTGTGGGACGCCACCTACATGGACACATTAGCTCCATCTAATTTACAGCTCACCTCTGTTTCCTCTGGGGCCGCAGCTCTTAAAGCACAAAATTCGAAATATGAAAAATATTCCCAGCTCGCAAACCACTTTGAATTTCTGCCCTTTGCGGTGGAAACTTTAGACCCCTGGTCACCTGATGCTTTAGCATTTTCTCAATCATTGGGAAAATTGTTAATAGAAAAATCAGGTGACCGACGTGCTAGAGCCTACTTTTTCCAACGCATAGGGCTAGAAATTCATAGAGGCAATGCGGCTGCAGTTCTCGGCACCTGCGCGGCTCCAGAGGAACTCAATGAATTATATTCATTAATTTATTTTTTATTATTATTTTTATCTAGCTTTTAAACGAAATTTAATTATATATTTTTTAATTTGAGAATAATTTAATTATGCGTTTATTTAAGATCAAATACATGTTCTAGGTATAAAAAACTAATTATCAATTACACACCTTTAGCACAAACACACTAACAAATTTAGAACAATGAGATACGAAAAATAGATGATGATCAGGTTTTGATGATAAAGCAGTAAAGAGAAAGAATGGTTTTGGTCAGAGTTTTTGAATACCTATCCCTCTGTTTCTGCAACGATAATAAAATTATACTGGACAGCATAAAGAGGGGCTAGTAGGACCACTAGCGCTAGTGAATAAACTGAAACTAAGCATCGGTTCTCGTTTGCTGTCATTTAAAATTCGTAACATGAATAATTACTGAAACGTAGATGATTTAACGAGCAGACCCTAACGAGCTTTACCTATAATACCCATTCAATCAGCTCAAAGCGCACGAATGAATTCATTTAAACTTTGATGGTAATGCTAAAAAAGTGATTACTGACTTCAATGAATGCAATTAACACTTCAGCTATAAATTTGATTGTGCTTCAATATTTTTTTCTCATAAATCCCGCACGAATTAATACTTCGGAACGTGTTTGAATTACTCTTTTGAAGTCGAAAGAAAGAAATAAAGCAGATTAATACTTATGTCAAAGTTTTCCACATTCTTTTTGAACTTTCTCAGGCAAAGTAAATTGGGCTGTACAAATACTTACGAGTAGATATAAAATTGGCTATGACAGGTTGCGTACGTCATATATCTTCGCTAAAACAAAGAGTAAAAATCTCATTCTAGGCAGTAAAAATAAGGATTTTTGTAATAAAAAAATCTATTATTTTTATACGAATGGTTCGTTATAATGTATTTTTACCGAGGCTTGATTGATTGATAGGATGGGTGGAGTTCATCACATATTCACATAATCTTTTTTTATTAAGTTTGTTTATTTTATTATACAGAGCGCTATTTATCTCTACTGGCTCCTCGTACTCAGTCATAACTCTTCTTATACATGCGCGCCGATTTCGGAGACTTAATTGCATTGTCTCTTAAATTCTTTTTCATCTGATCATAATACTCGTACCTTCTACCTTGGTCGTCCGCGACCATGTTTACCCTTCATCTCGCTCTTATATATCTGCTTCGTCATTCTTTCTACATGCCCAAACCAGCTGAGTATGCCTTTTCTGTTAAGTAAAAATTAAATTATATTGTTAAAGATAATAATAAATTCGTTATTATCTGACCTATATATTTTTTTATTTTTGCAGAATTTATTTAACAAGAAGTACTTAGCTTTTAATAAATAAAATACAATATTCTATTATTAAAAAAAAAACTTTTTAAGAAAAATAAACGTACAATTTTCCACAAACTAAAAAGAAAAATTAACAAATTCTAGGAACGATTTCATTTGATCGTTAAATAGATAGTTATTTATATTATAAGTCATCATTATATTTAATATATAAAGACGTCGACTTGTATTACCTCCTTTTTATTTTCTATTTTTTAAAGTCGGTTAAGTAAGAATAATGTGATATTTTCCAATCATAACCAATCAAATGGGAAATATTTTGCAAACCTCCATAGATATAATTTTAGTAAATTGTGTCATTCATAGACAATGTTAAATGAACGATCGGTTCCTGTAATTTTCAGGCGGACATTAATCAGATTGGAGCGCCCGAGCAGCCAATGACACTGGTTATATATCGCGTGAACCGTCGTCATTCAATGCGTCATTACTTTTTCACGCATCATTTCTGTGCCTTCGGAAAATAAAAACCTAAACAAGTTAATATGTTTTTAAAAAATTCAGTCGATTCTTGTTGTCTTCCGGTAATACAAACACAGATTTTAAATGGCTATTAATATTTAGCCAGTTGATTTTAACAAAAAAAAAACTAGTTTATCATTTTAAGACACTTTATATTTACGAAATAATATATTTATTTAAACTCCGCTGTGTACCAATGAGTTTTTTATTTAGAAAAATACATTTGTTTGACAACTCTACTGTAGTGCCACGGTGAGCACGTTAAGCGGTTGGTCCCAGTTCCACTATCCAAACACCGCGGCGAGCTTGCCACTTCGAACTACGGCTACGACGAAGTGCGACTAAAAACTCACCCCTGAGACTATCTAAGCAGACTCGGGCTGTAATTCACCCGTGATAGTACAGATAAAAGAATGGTTCAAGAACTATAGCTATACCAGTTTCTGATATATTTAACTGAATATTTTCGTTACTATCTTATTGGTTTTAGTATATCTATTCTTATTTAAATAATTTCTAAAGAAACTAGAGTCGACCAACACCATTTACTATTTTACACTGCTTTAGTTCTTACCTGTACAATGAAATTATGCTTTCACGTTGCATCAACATTGCAAAATAAATCTTTTTTACAAAAAAAAACCGACAAGTATAAAACCTCGCCCGCGGTGGGTTCCAATAGTGCTCATTTCATTTTTGAAAAACCTTTCACTTATCGGTAATAATTATACACAGTGAATTTGAAAGGTTGTACTTTGTATCTAACAATTTTTCCCATGGAACCATGTGTCGTAAAAGGAAAAAAAGCCTTTTCCATACAATCTAGTAATGTTAAAATGACCAATTTGTATGGGGAAGCAAGCAATTTTTTTTATTTGCGACACATGCTTCTATGAGAAAAGTTGTTCGATTTGATCAGTAAAACCTCAATTAGCCCAAAGTCCTTTTAAAATCAGCGTGTAGGTATATTATTTTCGAGATAAGTTTGTAATTCTTCCGACATTTGCAAAACATTTCGTGTACATGCACTTTAACTTTTTCTTTGCGTTATTATGGGCTTCTGCCATCTAACTAATTTCAATGTTTGTTAATCCAGCTGATAACGGAGATCAACGTCCAGCTGGCATTATTCCGGGACCAGCTAATCCACATCGGCCAGCCTCACGACTCCCCAGAGCTGAGGGAACGAGTTCGGCGCCTGCGCAGGGCCTGCGTAGAAGCCACCAAGCAGACCAGCATCCTTGTATTACCTAATTCTAAGAAGTAAGTTTTTTTCGCATAGACAGTTATTATTTTTAGTTATTAAAAGATACAACCCCTTCGTCCGTTCATACAAAATATTGTAAATGAAATCGTTTCTTCGCATGAGCAATCTTCACAACTATTAATTTATTGATCATATTACTTATTCCAGCTTTAAGCCCTTACACATAACAATTATTAATGTCCTTGGGTGGGCCGACTCTGCCGAGTAGGTACCTATTTATTTGTTTTTTCACTGTATGTATCTTTGTCTCATCTACTATCATCTCCATACAATACATGCACCCCTATTTACTGCACCCGTATTCTAGGGTTTCAATTTGATATACAGCAACCAAAACCTTTATTAGTATTTTATTGTTATAATATAAATAGCTTCAGTCACGCAATAGCTTTTTTTTATTTTTAAAACTTAATAGGTACAAAAAAATATACTTAGGTCCAATTTGGCCATTATCTTTTAATTAAATCTTAGAAATACTATAAAATAGGCATTATTTTTTATTTTCGAGCTAAGCTAATAATAACGCTGCTAATAAAGATTTCAAGAAAATGACCTGTAGATATATGCGAGTGTTAGTGCACTGTTTTAAATTTAATGGTTTAAATTTAATTCTTACAGCATTCTAAGTAGGTACATAATATATGTTGTAGGTACTGTGTATATTTGAAATTGCCTCGCAATCTTCAGATAATTAATCTTGTATAGTCGACATACACTCGGCGCATGTAGTTATTTTCGTAAACATTTCCCATAAGAACTATCATCAGTTACAGTAAAAAAATATACAAACGATTTCATTAAAATTTAACTGAAAAATATTTGATTTCTTCATACACATACCAAAGAAGAAATAATAGTACAAGTACTTGCATACATAGAAATTTTTAACTGATTTTTTAATCCATATTATTAGATTATTTTCAAACTAAAAATTAAAAAAAAAGGAGTCATCATTAAGGATCTTTTAAATGTGTTTCAGATTTTTTTGGATAATAACTGAGATAATTTAAATATACGTGCTGGTTGAGTTGGTTCGACCTCAGACTTAAAAACACTTCAATGTTTAGGTCTCCAATTAAATCTGGGTGCGTACCAATGTGAATTAAAAAAAAAATTACATTTGTTTGACCACACCACTATAGTGCCTCGCAGAGCACGTTAAGCTGTCCGTCCCAGTTTCACTATACGAACTTGTGAAACTGTTTATGGATGGATTATTTAGTATATCCAAACATCGTGACGAGCTAGCCACTTGTTTGGTAGAGGTAGACTTATACCATCGTGCTTCGACGAAGTGGGATTAAAACCCCTCCGCTGGATACCCTGAAGCCGTCTACTAGAAGGTCTCGGGCGCCAAACGGAAGAAAAAAAAAATACACAGACAATAAACTGAAAAATAGAATTTAATACCGCCTTTAAATACCTTAGAATATATATTTTTCTACATCGGAAAAACTACAACATTTCCTCTTTTCATATAAATCTTCAAAATCTTATATCGAAATATCATACTTGTAGCGGTTGTAGTTATCGCCATTGGACAATTTATTCGTGGCCATTATTTTAAGTATTCGCCTTAAATAACTTATTCAATTTATTAAATATCTTGCTTGATAAGAATAATATTTTTATAAATAAAAAAGGGTGAAAAGTTTTCAAACAAAATTGTTGTGGAATAAATAAAGCTTGAGTTGGGCGGCTGTAAATTTCAGGATGCCCCGAGGGGCGGCCGATCAGTGTCTGTAGCTGAATTAATGTTCCATCACAAGAGTGTTTGATAGCTTAGAACAAACTAAAGCCAATAAAATTGAATTTGGACAGTATTTGTCTTATATTTGTATTTTGTTGTATTCGTAGAAATGTTTAAATTGTCTGGTTTTGATTTCGGATGATATTTTTTTATTTACTTAATCCAATTTATTAATTTTGTTCAGTTTATTTATCCATACCTACCAATATTTGATATGCGACAGAGTGTCTATCTACCAATCTGTTTATGGTTAACTTTAAAAAAAAAAAAAATTGGTAGAGGAAAATTTATTTCTAGGGTTCAACACAGGATATAGTAATATTAATTAATAGTAATAATAATTTACACATATTGCCCTAGTCACAAAATCTAGTAGGCTTATGTATGCCAGAAACAACGACAGTAATACATATATTAAATTTTATAAACACCCAGACTATGCAAACTGTACAGAAAAACCTACTAATATTATTTTGTCGGAGTAATATTAGGAGGCGGTCAAATATTACATCTGGATATGGCATGAGAGTGTAAGATATACTTTCGGTATAATCTAAAGAAAACTCATGCATGCGAAGCCAAGGACAAAGCCTAGTATATATGACTTTGACAGGTTGAACTTTGAACTAATATGAAATTCTACTGATGAAAAAGTTCTTCGATTTGATCAGTAGAGTCTCATATTAACCCAAAGTAAAACCTTTCAAAGTCATCATGTAGGTATACTAGGTTTTATCTTGAGTTTTTTTTTAGATTATTCCGAAAGTATATCTTACCCTCTCATGCCATATCCTGATGTAATATTTGACCGCCTCCTACTATTACTCCGCCAAAATAATATTAGTATGCTCTGTACAGTTTGCATAATTCACCATGTATATATTTTTAAATATACATAATAATTTAATTAAAAGTTTACCAATGTTGCACAGTTAGCTAACAACTCGCTTCAAAAAAATACGTTATTATTGGATTAAACAACATGAGAACACATTCACAACAGTCTAATTTGTACGAAATTTAACGTCCTTCACCTTTTATGCAAAATTGTAGATATTTGCATTTCAAACGAGTGCCGCTCGTTTGGTCGGAAGCTGATTTCTAAAGGAAACTAATTATGTCTACCCTCACACTCTGTTTCCTGAAGACCCACATTTTTAGTTAATTATTTCCTCAGTGTTATTGAGTCTATACAAACATTCCGACGAGCTTGTTACTTGTTCAGTGTAAATCATCATCAGCTATGGTGAAATTCCCATGTTGGTCTGAGGCCGACTAGGTGGTCTCGGGCAACGTGGTGGTACATCACGTATGGCGGATTCAGAGCGAGGGCCCAGAGGCTCTACCATGGGTTTGCGCATTGTAGCAACGTTACGTATTTGTTTACGCATACGTGAGCAACAACCAATAGGGCCGCTTTATTTTTGGTAACATGATTGAATAAAGAGATCCTATTGGTAGTTGCCCACGTATACGTAAACAAATACGTTACGTTGCTACAATGCGCAAGCCCATGGTAGAGCCTCAGGTCTGACGAAAAACCTTGTATAAATGCCAGAGTCCGCTGAAAAACGTTTAAAACGTAGCGTAATAGTATATATTAGAAGTACCAAATTTAGCTGAAAGTTATTTTTTTATTCATTAATATTACGGTTTCTTCAGAATTGTATAGAACTCTAAAAATCATACGGAAAATATTTTAAAGTAAGTAATTATTTCTGACTGGTCCACGACCTCAACACCAATATTTCTTTAATTGAAAATTAGTTTCCTAGTGGGTGGGACACGAACCCACGACCCTCGCTTTAGCGGTAAGGTACTGAACCACTGAGGCAACCAGTTACCTATTTTTCATTTCATTTTATCTTTTAAAATTTTAATATATGATTATTCTGATAGGTAATGTATAAAAAAAAAATAAAAAAAATATAGGTACTTAATATTACAAAGAGGTAAAGTTTGTGTGTTTGTAGAGGGTAATTTCTGGATATATTATTTTAGTTTGGATAGCTTATTTATCGAGGAAGGCTATATATCATCACGCTATGATCAATAGGAGCGGAGCATCAATGAAAAATGTTGCAAAAACGGGGAAAATTTATTCCTTTTTAGAGTTTCCGTTGCGTTTCCGTAGCGCAATAAACGGTTGAAGTTACGCAGACGAAGTTGAGAGTCGAGATCACACTAAAGCCCGGTTTTCACCGCAAAAGACTAATAAGGAATGAATAAGCGGCGCCGACTCCTTTTAAATGAAATAGGTTTACGTTTCCACCCACAAATAGTTTTGTCTGTTGATTTCACTGCAAAAGGAAAATGAGACAAAGAATGAGCGGAGCGAGCTAACAGAAAATTAGAAATAGAAAATTAATAGTCATTTTCCACAGAAAGCGAGTTAAAGTTTTTAACTGGTCATAGATGACTATCAACTAATAGAGATAGATGTCCATGCATATTCTTTTTTATCCGTGTTTCGATATTCTTTGCAACGAGTAGTAGTATTAGCGGGGCATTGGACCCAATGATCGGCGTGGGAAACCCCTGCGAGAAATGAAGACTTATCGCGGTGACGCGAGGCCCTCATATCTTGCAACGAGTCCGTTTCAAACTAGTCGCAAGACCTTGCCACAGTGGACTCGTTTTGTGCACTCAGTCCTTTCCGCTCGACTATTTGTTAGTGGAAATACAAGTATGCCGTTAAATTTTGCGCGGCGTCCGCTCGAGCAGATTTAAAATGGGTTCGTTCCGCTGGCGCTGGAAACCGGGCTTAACGTTCCTTTGCACTGCTACAAGTTGCGACACGAGTCACGATCTTGATTAGGTGATAGCCTGATAGATGATCGTAGGAAAATATCTAAATTATATTTTCTTAGCATAATAATCTAAACCTTCAAGTAGTATAGATATAATAATTTCAACCTTTTGTTTATATTTGGTAGTTAGGTTTTATTATTATGATTCATATATTTTTTAGGCTGTATTATCATGAAAATAAGGGTAACAAAATATATTATTAAAAACATTTTTTAGTATGTACTTTGTTACTACTTTCAGTATTAAATAAAGTTAAAATGGTAACCAATTTGTTTTTAATCTTTTACTTAGTAATTTTCAAAATATGCTAATGTCAGTACTTAGATTGTTACCATATTATCTTCTGCGACTTCAGCTAAATTTATTTTTAAATCGTCCGGGTAGTCGTCATTGCGTAAAATATCAATAATGAGATTATGATTTCGTAAGAAGCATGCCAAATAATAAGTTATTATTGGTGACAGGTCCGGAGTGGAAGGAAACGTGGAACAACCGCAGTTGGTGCTTCTGTACTTTATGGCGCAGCTGTTGCTGAGAGAGCTCGCCAAGTGTCATCGACTGGTTCAGCTCGTGCCTATGGATATGACCTCTTACTATGGTAAATATGACCAATTAGCAATTTAGCCCGCATTCAATTAGTTACATAAAAAAAGAAATTCTTCCGCTAATAACCCTCAAATATATCAAACCCTCGAATTATTTTCGGGCTCGATATTTAGATTTATTTTACTGTTCTACCCTCTTATTGATATAAACTTTATAGAGCATTTAAGTTAAAATTGTGTTTTATCTCTTTGCTATGATAGATTATTTTATTGCTAAGAACGAGACGAAACACATTTTAACTAAAACGATAAAGTTTTTATGAATATGTGGTTAGTCTGTTGGGTCATTGGTTTTCAGTAGACTGGTGAGTGATGTCTCGTTTTACGCTGAGGTTACGAAACAGGCGGTTAATTTGACGATAACATACGTCATTGACGCCGCCCACTTCATAACCATCATTTACGCGGCATAGTGAAAGCTATTAATGCCAACGCATTAATCGAAAAATAAATTAGTCAAGATCACAGATTAAATCCAGCTCCCAGATCCCTTATCGTGATGAGCTGATTCACGCTGACTTCGATATAATTTCCAGGCAGCCCTTGTATCGGAAAATGGCCTGGAATACTGACATATGATGCATATGCATTCGATGTATGCCGATGGCGACATATCGGATATTAAAGTGGGAGATGTACTACGAAGATTGTCGCTTATATGTGAACAGTTTCATCTATAACCTCGATATTCTGTTTCAGTTGATTTTTGGGGTTTCGTTCGTTTTTAAAAATAAAATCCAAAAAACGGCCTTCTCTGAAAATCCAAAAATGGGTAGATTCAGTCCGTTTGTTTTTCTGTCTGCCAGTCTAGCTAGACCTATATCTCGAAAACCGGTTGAGGTAGAAAGGAATAAATTTAGAATAGTAATAGCTTTAACCATTGTCTCAGTACCTGGACATCATTTTGAAAAAAAACATTAAAATGCTTTTCATCCCTATAATAAAAAAAAATGTTTTTAGTAACTTAAAAAGCTACTATACTTAAAATGCAGAAAAAAATGGAGATTCATACAAATATTCCAAATTTCAACTTTCTATCATAAATGGTTATTAAATAAAAAATATATTTCTTTCTGAAATCAATTCATGATTGAACCCATTCGTGTACTTTGTCAAAAAAATCATACCATTAAACCATAAAAAATATGAATTCTTTACAAAGTTAACTAATTATATGGTATAACAGAAAATCGAGCCGGCCCTTCAAACTTCGGCAACGTGATCAGTCAAATATTACTGTGCAAGCAAATAACTCCGGACTTTAACCAAGAGGAGCTCTGCAGCATCGCCAAAGATACTCAGGAGATCACCAGAATAGTCAACGATATCCAGGAGTACCTTCCGCAGCACGAAACCCTTAATCATTTAGGTATGTTATTTTTAAATTTTCGTCTCGCAATATTATATTATCATAACAATTTGATATCAACTGCATATGATAGTTTTTGACATATTTCCCAAGCCTATGAAATCTGTCAAATTGTGACTTTGATAGATATTTAATATATTAACTTAAAATACCTACTTATTAAATTATAAATAAGTTAACCAAAAGTTCGACGTAAACACCTAAACACCATTGTACTTATATATTATTATATATTATATATTATTAGTATTACATAGTTCTTTGGTTCATTGTGTACTTTTATTACTAAGGCTTTTTCGCTGAAATAAATACTTTATTATTATTATTTATATTATTATTATATAAGTTCCTTGTAAAGATGATTATTATTGATAAACAATTCATTTAGTAGAATGTCCTATAGCATAAATTCTGTTATATCAGTAAACCAGTAGTCATCTGATGTAGTAATTCTTAAAATATCGTGATACTCTACATAATAATTTTTTTCACAGCGATCAGTAGCTTTACTAGAATGCGTTACAAAATGAGGTAAACGATAACTTGTACGATATAATGAAGGGGGGAAATATAGAGATGAAGATATATAGTTTATATATATTCCATCTTTATATTTTTGTCGAGAGTAAGAAATCGAGCGAGATAATATTATTTTGCATAAATAAAGCGATCTTACTTATGACATCTCAACTGAAGACGATAGCTAGCAATACTCGTAGTTAGCAATACTCATTGTAAAGCTACAGTTCGATTGACATTAAACGTAGATATAGATAATAAGATCAGATATCAATAATTATATATTATACAGTATATTGTACGTATAGGGTTCCTATTACAAGCTATATACCTACTATAGTCATGATTTCCGATTTTCATGATACTTTACTTCAGTGGCAGATTTACCAGCAGGCATTCGTAGGATAAAGTCTAGGGCTGTAGATCGGGGCGGCAAATCTGGGGCATTTTTTTTGAATCTTACAAAGATTAAAATTTATATATCTAAAAGTTATTATGTTGTATAAACAGTTTGTATAATATATACAGTATGTATAAATGTTATGTATAAACAGTTTAGTTGCACGAGTTGATCATGATCGTTCGCTAAGTGTGTCGGTAGGAAAGGCAAAATAGTCCTCGGATAGTCCATTGGCGGCAAAATTTTAATAGCCTAACTGGCGGCAAATCTATAAATCCGCTAATGCTTTATATCGATGTGTGGCTCTCTTATTAAGTTATGATAACGAAACTGGCGGTTATTTTAATGATAAATCGTCGAGGTTATTAATAAATATAATGGGTAGGTACGAGATTTCACAAATATTGGGCCTCCGTGATCTAGTGTGTCATGAGTTCGAGAAAAACGTACTACCTAATATTGTTTTGTCATAAATGATAATCGACCCCATGACCTCCGGATTAAATGCCAATGACGTAATCAAATATACCATGAAATATAGATAATCAATATAGAGCTCATAATAAAATTTCATCTATTTCGCCGCCCGTTTTCTTTCTATTAACTACCTAATACTAAACTACCAAAATACTGTTTTTAAATACTTTGAAAGACTTAGAATACCTTCAGTTATGAGGTGGTGGAAATAAATCCACACTACTGGGTACCCTGATGCCGTCTAGGCGGTCTCGTGCGCTATAAGGTACCCGTGATAGTAGTTATATAAATATCACTGCGTAGGTCGTCAGGCAGGGAAATACGGTACTATTTTCATTTAAAAATATATCTTTTTTTGCCGAAAAATATTCAGTACTACCCAAATTTTATTCTCATATTACCAATTAATATATCAAATAAAATTCTCAAAAAAATAAATATTTTAAATAAAACTCCCAAATAATTACCTTAATAAAGTGGAAACATGATAACTCTTCAATTGTTATATTTATACATATAGGTGGCCTTTTTGATGTTACTTCTTGTATCGTACATTACACAACGTCATGGATACCCGGTGTACCTCTCCTTCACTCACCCTCCGACCGAAATAATATTAGTTTACTTAGGAAATAAGTTTCATAAAACCTTTTACCTGAGCCTGAAAAGTTATTTTCTTGTATCAATATCCGATCTCTTACAGAAAGCAACGTCGCGCTGAAGGGGGACGATGTGAACGGAGTGTGGCGGAACAAGAGAAGAGGTTCTCTGTACAAGAGCATGGGCGTGCTGTGTTGTGTGTCCCGCCCTAACTATCTCTGAGAGTACCGCGGCTCGCCCACGGCGCGGCGCAGCAGTTAGGGCGGCCGGAAATATCTGCTTGTCTAAAGTGTCAATAAATTAATTAAGTTGTCAAAGTTATAAGTTAATTCAACGTGATCAGAAATTCAAGTGATTTCTTCATTCTCTTAATTCCCGAAAATGTCGTTTGATTTTTGTTTTTATACTATTGGGACAAAGTTTTTATAACTTCCTGAATGCAGTGTGAAGGTGTTTTCGCAACTCAGTGTTGCACAGCTATAAAGGAATGAGATGGCTACATAAAAATATGCAAACTAATTAGTAATTAGCCAACGAAAAAATAGATATTCTACCTATTCACCTAAAAAACTGGTAATTATTTTTCTTTTGCACAGAGTTATTCCTATAGTAAAAGTTGTTAATATTCATGAGTTAAATGTATGTTTTTGTTAAAGCTTTTATATTATATTTTCTTTATTTTTTGTATATCTTCTATTCGTTATCAGAATTACACAATTTAATTAATACTGTATAGCTTTGACAACTTGATTTGTTTGGCTAATTGTTTGAATACCATTCATACCAAATGCTTTAATGATTCGGGCTAAGGTATACAAGTGTTTAGAGATAGTGGTCTGGCAACCAAGTGTTGAACAATGACATTGAACTTTTAAAGAAAGGGTCCATTACAATGTTTGTCTATAAGATCTGATGTAAAAGATGTTCACTACATCGCGTGAACAGTTTAAAACGCACACATTAATTTGCACACTATCTTTGCGTTCATTGTGAAGTAAAGAAGAGTTGTGTGCATTGT
Organism: Monopis laevigella; assembly: GCA_947458855.1. NCBI lineage: Eukaryota > Metazoa > Arthropoda > Insecta > Lepidoptera > Tineidae > Monopis > Monopis laevigella. Next base: position 18,704,035 of record OX381577.1, on the reverse strand, counting down.
GAACTGTTGAACAAGTTAGACAACTGTTGAACGCAGTTAGATAATGCGAGAGTTCTGTACTTATACAAATAGATAACTTATGTACAACCTAGTTCAATTAAAATATAGAATAATAGAAAATTATATTAATAGATTAATAGTAATAATGTATTAATTACGAATTGCCTGGAATGGGAACAATTTCGTTTAAGTAGAAGATTTATTATAGCAAGTATTTAATACTTTTATTTGCACCATTAGTAGAAATTTTACACAATTGTTTAAAATAAACGATAATTTTGTTTTCTTGTTTACATGCTATTAGCTTTTTAATCTTAAATTATTTAACTACTTACATTAATTATTAAATTACATTGCACTTTAATCTATTCATTATAGTAGACAGATATTATCTTTCATATAATTAGTAATGTAATATATTAATAAAATTATAAATACTGAAAAAAAAGCATTAGACAAATTCAAAAATAAGTTCGAGAATTCATGTCTTCCACGACTATTTCATTACTATTATTAAATATCTTTAAAATTATTATATTATTTATATATTTAACAACTAAACAATAAAATAATATTATACTTTTAGCATCATATCAAGTAAAAAAGTTATTTATCTACTTTAAAAGTAAAAATAGTTTTAAATTAAAAATAAACAACTAGTTTCATATTTAATGCATTTACTTAATAATAAGTAGTCAATTATCTATTATATTATGAACACAGAATAATAATATTTATTCTAATACCACGCATTTTATTGTTATAAAATATTTTTTAATAATAAATACACTTTTACGTAGTTTAAAATTTTAAACCTGGGGTGCGATTTTTGAATATCAGCAGCGGTTAACTAAATAAGACTGAAATGTCAAAATCTTATCGGATGACTAAAATGTCATACCATGATATCAACACGAGTGTCTGCTACCACTCGTAAATAAAGTCACCGATGTCAGATAATAATCATCACAGATAATGTATGTTAAGTTCCGTTCCACCATTGAGTTTTAATGTTTTAGCATAGACATGTCAATTATTAAGAGAAACAAGAACCACATAATTGAACGACAAACAATATTTTCTTCGTGTAACAAAACGCAAGTATCATATCATCACGGGTGCCTTACCGAGACCGCCTAGACGGCCCCAGGAGGGGTTTTTAATCCCACCTCGTCGTAGCCGATGGTATGAGTCTACACCAAGCAAGTGGCTAGCTGGTCGCGATGTTTTCAATAGACTCAACAACCCATCTATAAACAGTTTCACAAGTTTGATATAGTGAAACCGGGACCGACAGCTTAACGTGCTCTCCGAGGCACTATAGTGGTGTTGTCAAATAATGTACATATTTTTTTTTTATTAAAAAACTCTTTGGTACACACCGGTATTCGAACCAGGGACCTAAGTGATATCAAAGTCAACGCTGATATTCAAAAATCGCACCAGTATTAATTTCACGATAATGTAGAGATAGCAAAGCGGTAGGGTTTTATAATTTAATAGTATACTTAAAGTGATATGAGCTGTTCCTATTTTTTTATTGTTTATAATTATTATAAATCCTAATTTATGTTTGACTAAAAACTCATAAATGTTTCACAAGAGATAATATAAATATATTTAAATTTCGCTTTTATTATTATTTCGTGGCTATTAAAGTAATATAAGCAAGCATCAACCTTTAAAATTAATTAAAAATTATAATACATTTGAAATTTCGCAAATTGTTGCGGTAAATTGTAAAATAATTAATTTAACCTAAGTAATATTATACTCTTAACAAACCCAGTGATCTCAAACCTAGTCTGCTGTCAAAACAACGGGTTCACTTAATTTTCATTATTTTAATTATTATACCTAGATATTATTATTTAATTAGTAAAACATTATATTGCATTTACTAAGTGACGACTGTGATATACTTGTAAATTTAAATTATATTAGAAAAATATCTATAAATAAATAAATAAATATAAACATAGTTTAAGTGTTTTATTGAGAGAACTTCAAAGAATGTCAGATATGGAAAAAGTCGATTAAAAAGCGTCGATTTTATTAGTATTTTATTTCATTAAAGCACGGCATGTGACTTTGTATTCCCCTGGTAGTAAGCAGACCTACCGAGTCCTTGTCTGGAATTGATCATCACATTGCTGTGTTGATTCCATTACCAACTATGAGGTATGGCCTCTGGATACCTATGGCCTTTGGATACCTCGTCGCCTCAGGATACCGCTGTTATACTGAGTCTGCGCCGAATAAGCGGTAAGCTCGTTGCAGTGTTTTTATAGACTTATTATCAGTTTAACTAGTTGGTATAGTAAAACTGGGACCGTAACCTGCTCGCACTATGGTGTTGTCAAACAAATGGTTTTTTTTAATTCTAAACTGATTTCCCAACAAGAACACCGAGGCAGACTAAGTGTTTTTAAGTCAATAATTTATTCTATTTTATAAAATTACAAAAAAATATTCAATCCTTAAAGAACACTCTAGTTAAAATATGTTTTTTCTCTTTTACACATATTTATTTTCGTGGTATTAACAAATTTTAACTAAAGAATTCTTCAAGGATCCAATGAGTTTAAATGAATAAGGCCACATTAGCCAACAAGGCCTCTTATTATAGTAAATTAACAGAAATTACAATACATTTTAGGTATATCTTACGTAATTATCAAAACAATGAAAATGTGACAACAAAGTATAAGTATTAAAATATTCAGACATATCATGTCACGGTATTTCAGGGATTGGTTGTAGCACGCAAAGCTCGCACGATATTGTTTTATTTTTCTTTATTAAGGGTAAAGTGACACTTTAAATAGTAAATTAGATTTTCTTTTAGTAAATTAATATAGTTAAAGCTTAAGTTAAGTTACAGTCGGCGAACAGCAAAGTTTCCGTTTCATATGAAAAAAGTATTTTTTTCTAAGAATATACCTAGTCTTGCCATAAATATTGTAACAAAGCAAACAATATTTTTTTCTATTGCAAATAACATTTATTACTTTTACAGTGTGTTAGTTAAAACATAAATATAAAAAATATAGTTAATTTAGGGTTTTGTTTATAGGTATATTTTTAGTATGCTTTAATACAAACAATGCATGGCCCAAAGAGGCGGGAAGAGGACAGACGAGTGCCGCATGAGCACTTGGAATGTGAGGGACGAATAAATGATAAGATGAACGAATTGTTGGAGGTGATGGACAAAATGAGATTGGATGTGATGTGTGTTACTGAAATCAAACGCAAGGGTAGCAAAATGATTGACTTACCCGGAGGCGGCGTAGTGCTTTGGTCGGGAGTAACCAACAACGACCATGGCTGTCAGGGAGTCAGAATATTGCTATCCGAGCGCTTGGTTTACTGTATGAAAGATTATAGCATGGTGATCCCAAGATTGTTAGGGATCCGACTCATAGTGGGGTTGAGAAAAATTCTCCTGGTTGCTGTGTATGCGCCGGTGAGTCCCACGCCCCGGCAAGATTTAGAGCAGTTTTGGGATAGTGTCAGAGACGTTCTAGACTTGGCAAAAGGAAACGAGAGTATTATAATATATGGTGATTTGAATGGATGGGTCGGAATATGCAGAGTAGGTTACGACGCGGTCCTCGGAAAGTATGGTGATAGTGGTGAATGAAGCAGGCTTATACTCGATGTATGCCTAGACAAGAATCTCCTTGTGACCAACACTCTGTTTGCTCACATATATACGAGAGTGATGAATGATAGATTTTATGATTGTAGACGATCGTCTCCGGTCCTATATTACAGACACACGTGCGCTCCGTGAAATCGACCACTATCTGGTCATTACCAGATTTAGTGTTTTTTTTTCAGAGGTTGGCGGTGTAAATGTTTTAATGGAACATTGGAGCAATTCAAAAGAATAAAATGCGAGAATTTGCTTTGAAGAAAGTGTGAAAGTATAAAAGTTGCATTGAAGATAAGCTTGCCAACCTGGAAGGTGTGGGTGGTGATGTGGATAATTGTTGGAAACTTCTTAGAGACAGTATTAGAATCAGAAAAAAGGTGTGTGGTGTAACTAAAAAGCGAGCTACGAAGGGGACGCATGGTGGGATCCAGAAGTTAAAACTTCTGTGGAGGAAAAGAAGAAAGTATGTGTAGCCGACAGACCGACACTAATGATGATTCCTAATATTTTATTTATATATTTTAATTTGGACTTCAATGAAAATAAAATGAAAAAGAAGTATGTCACAAATAAATATTGTTATTTTTTTAGACATTGACAAAATGACTGAATAAAAACCGTAATAATATGTTGTGCTTTACTGATTACATTAATTACTAGCTGTATTTCGTTCAATATAGTATGGTTGAGCTATATAGATTCGCGGAGTCTGACTGAAAGTATTAGAAGAGAGAAAAGAAAGACATACCTATGCTGTAAAAGTGATACGAAGCTTGGTAAAAGAGTAGCAAGAAAGATGCAGAGCGATTGGTGAAGAGAGGTTATCGAACAACTTCAAGAAAAACTCGAAGCTTTTTTGGAGGGAAGTGAGAAATTTTCGAAGTTGTTCGACAACTAGAATGGATAAAATAAGATCAAAGCATGGTGACACTCTTACAAAAACTGTTGAAGTGTTAAAGCGTTGGAGTGAGTATTTTAGTGAGATGTATAAAAGCAGCATCCCCGACTTTACTTTTGGAATCTTACCTCCAGAGATACTCAGGTATCTGACGTCTGAACATGGGGTGAAATTAGTGTGTCTGATATTGTAAGAGCGATAAGAAGTTTGAAATGCGGTAAGGCAACAGGAATTGATAAGTTACTTCCTGAAATGTCATCGTACCCTTGTATAAAGGCAAGGGGATTAGACTGCGTTAACTACAGAGCTATCAGTTTGGGAAGCATAGTGTATGGAAAGATTCTCATGAGAAGAATGGAAATGATGACTGAAGGAATACTTTGGGAGGCTCAAGGAGACTTTAGATCTGATAAAGGATGCACGGATCAGATCTTCTCCCTCCGTAATATCACAGAAAAGTTCCTGGCCTTAAACCAGAAGGTTTTCTGTGGTTTTATTGATTTGGAGAAGGCGTTTGACAGGGTTGTAAGAAAGGAGCTGTGGGACATTTTGCCTGATTATGGTGTTGATGGCAGTCTCATACTGGCTATACAATCACTATATAGTAATTGTAAAGCACGCGTACGGGTGGATGGTACGTTATCTGCATGTTTAAATGTCAACGTTGGCGTCAAACAGGAATATGTAATAACCACCAGGCTATTCATTATAAACCTAGACAAATGCCTGCAGAGGCTGAAATAAAACAAATGTGGGATAAAAATGGGTGACATGTTGATTAATACACTGTTGTAGTATCAACGGAGCACTGCGTTTTATGATAGGTAGGTCAAATATTACTCAAAAAGCAAGACTTGCCATACATAACGCAGTGCTTGTCCCGATACTATTGTATAGAAGTCAGACATGGGTATGTCAGGATAAAGATAAAAACAAAATAAATGCAGTAGAAATGCGATCATTGCGAAGAATATGCGGTGTTAAAATAACAGGCTGAATCCGTAATGACGTAATTCGAGAAAGAGTGGGACTGAAAGAAAGTATAGGTATGAAAGGTATGTTTCCTCCTTCCTATAACCTTGAGCCCTTTAAACGAAGCGTGAATAGGCATCTTAAGCCGGCATATTGGGTGAAACCAGCTCACTGACCATAAATCATAATCCAGCGGATTAAGATCTGGACTAGACGACGGCCAGTATTCAGCTCTGATGAAGTCCGAAACGTTCGCTTCCAACCAAGACTGCGTGGACCGAGCTTTATGACCCGGCGCCGAGTGTTGCTGGAAGGACCATACTTGGTTATTGAAAATTGTGTTGTTAAGGGGCTTAACTACCTTCTCAAGAATGGTATCTTGATACACTTGTGCCGATGTTTTGATACCGTTTTCACAAAAATATGGCTCAGTCACTCCTTCATAGCTAACACCCCACCAAACCATTACTGAAGTCGTATAATGCCAACGTTGCACTCTGTCGACTAATTGGGAAGCTTTCTTAGAGCTTTAAGCATAAATACGGTCAATTTGCTTGTTAAAATGTTGCTCCTCCCGTAAACATTTTTTTTCTGTGACCTCGCTTTACGTACCGCTTCAGTAGTTGTTTCGATTTTACCACCCTATTCTTTTTTTTTTATTATGAGTTAAGAAATGACCAGTGCGTCTCTTATAGGCTGCAAGTCCTAAGACATCTTTTAAAATACGTGACATGGACTAGGTGCTATCTTCATCTCCCGAGATAAAATCTTTTGCTTTCGGACAGAATTTCTTCGATTTTTTTCCCTTACTGCTTTGACCACCTTTTTCGTACGAACACTACTGACGGCCAGATCTCCGTTATTAGAGCTCTCTCCTCCAATCAGCGAAAGTTAAACAACTACTCTGATAGAAGGAGAGCGCGCTAATAGCGGAAATCGTTATTTTGACAATCTAACGATCATGTTATAAGAAACAGAATGTGGCCGCAGTTGTATTCATGGGAAATACGCGATATAACACTATTAGAAAAATTGTTTGTGTGATGCTGCGGAACATTGAACAAAGCGGTGTGACAGGTGCGACGGCGCGGTGTTCACAGTTTTAGACAAGTTACTTATACTCGAAAAAAGATGGTCCACTCTGGATATGTGTTTTCTTTATGATATGATTCAGGGACGCTTGGGCAGTCCAGAGTTATTTTTTTATCGCCAGTGTAAACAAAATGAGAAGAGTATTTGAAATAGTTTCCAATATCGTGAAGAAAAACGTTGTAAACGTTGAAAACGGACCGAGATGCGAGCCCTGCGGGACTCCTATTGGTGCTTGTATTTTCGATCTATAGCCTCCCATTACCACAGCTTGTTATCGGTTTTTCGGATAGGACTCCAACCATTTAAGAAAGTGACCAAGGACTCTAAGGCGCTAGTTTCTGAAGCAGAATGACGTGATCAACATGATCGAAAGCTTTTTCGAAGTCCGTGTAGATCACGTCTATCTCTGCCCACTTCTCTCTCATATTTAGCAAAATAAAATTAGAGAAACTAGCAAGATTAGTAATAGTGGAACGGTTCTTTAAAAAACCATGTTGAGTTATAGGAATGCCTTGGACGAGAACCAGGTATAGCGTCGCCGTCGTAAACAAACTTTCTAAAGATTTTACCAATTGTATTCAAGATGGATATTCTACGATAATTTTCGATCATAGTTTTAGATTGCTTTTTTTGGAGTTGTACTATGTGGGCCTTTTTTTAATGTACTGGGAAAGTACCTTCAATAAGAGACTTGTTAAAAATAGTACTTATGGGAAGACAGAGACTATCAGCACGGTTTTAATGTAACCAAAATATATGTGGGATATCATCACTGCCAGCTCCCTTAGATAGATCTAAATTAAGAAAAGATTTTTTTTACCAAGTCTGTAGATATATATGTTTTACTAATGTAGTCATTTATTATATTAGGAGATGCAGACGGTGTATATATTGGTGGATGTACCAAAAACCTTTTTTTTTATATATTAAATGCCTGGCACATGCTTTTTACCATGAGTATATGTTTTGTTATTATAAGTCATTGATCTTGGATAATTCGAACTTTCTGTTAATCTCGCATGGCCTTGATATAGGACTATAGCTTTTTAGAATTATGTTTTATAGAGTCCTGCATAGATGTTGTATTTTTTTAAAAACACACATCTCGAATATGACGCTCTCTAGACCATAACAAAGCAAATTGATCGTAATCCATTGGATTTATATTTTTTTCCAAAGTTTGTGTGTTTTATTTATACTTTATTTATTTTAATTAATGCTGGGCTAAACCAAATAGGATACCTATTATTTTTATTGATATTACAACTTAAAGGAACAATGACAGATATATTTATATAATTATAAAAAAATACAATAGCGTCATTTGTTGAATCGTTATTGAGAATTTAATCCATTTATTTTCATATAAATATCTGTTAATTTCACAATAACCTGCTTTCCTAAAATTGGGTGTTTCTCTGTTAGCTTCGACAAGGGGTATAATATTAAGATCGTTAACATTAAGACAGAAGGCTGGGTGGTGCTTGTCTTCCATAATAAGAGGAAAAGCTTGAAACTCTATATGTAACGGAAGATTAGCAAATGCGAAATCGTGAACATTCCCGTTTATAGTTTTTTTTTTATTTTTTTTTTTATTTAAAAACTTTATTGCACAAATTTAGTACAAAGGCGGACTTAATGCCGCTAGGCATTCTCTACCAGTCAAACCTTTGGGACAAATTAAGCAGTAAGTAGGTAAAATAGGTGCAGTAAAATACATTTAAGAAATAGAGTATACAAATATTATACATACACACTAATGCTGACTACATATACATACATATCATAAACTATATTAATAATATACATACATATTAATAAAATAGCAAATATTACAGCAACAGCACAATATAGCACTACCCACAGCACAATAATTATTTAAAGCAGAAACACAGGATGAGATGAGAGAGAGAGCGAGCCCAAACGAATAATAAAAAGGAAACACATTCACACATTCAGAAAGTGTTTATACAATAGTCTCTTAAAGATACCCCTGTTAGGAGCTTGTCTAATGTCCACCGGTAGATCATTCCAGAGTCTTGTTGCAGCAACAGAAAAAGATTTTGAGACAAAGGTAGAATGATGAGAAGGTATAGAAAGAGTTGAGTTAGAGGCAGAACGAAGGATTCTATCATGATGCGAGCCGAGGGATGTAAAACTATCCTTGAGGTATTTGGGAGTGTTAGGTTCGTTTAACAGAGAGTAGAGCAGGCAGAGAACCCTGCTGTTTCTCCTACCTCGAATCCTTAACCATTTCAGCTTATCTCGATAAGGTGTGACGTGATCATATTTGCGCAGACAGAAAATGAATCTGATGCATGCATTGTGTAGTCGTTCCATTTTGTTTAGTAATTCTTCCGTAAGATCTACACAACACACGTCACCATAATCAATCAAAGGAAGAAGTAAAGACTGAACAAGGGTAACTTTAGCTTTTATAGGCAGAAAATGTTTAAGTTTATTGAGAGAGTGCAGCGAAGAAAAAATTTTACGACTAGTATTAGTTACTTGCGCTTTCCAGCTAAGATGAGAATCCAGATATAAACCCAAGTTCTTAACCTCGCTACAAAACGCAATCGGTTCACTGTCATACCGAACATGTGTCATAGTTGGATAATTGATTATATTTCGAAAACCTGAGAAACATTTTTTTTCAATCAAACGTATATCGGGATGTTGTAACTTTAATTGTGCCCTTTTTTAAATGTAAAGGCGTATTTAGATTCCATTGTATACATGGTAAGTTAAAGTCGCCCATAAGTATATAATGATGATTTGGATTGCTATTAAAAGCCATATAGACTGAGGCCAGGATAGTATCTATGTCGACGGGGATTCGATGGAGGTCTGGTGGAACGTATGCTGCGGCAATATGGAGATCCGGCGAAGACACACGAGCTTTACCGCCAAACGCCTTCGCCGGAATTATCACCTACACGAGTTAAGTGTTACCTTCATTGATGATGCGGCGCTGCGCACCAAGATCTTGTCTGATTGGAATCAACAGTCCGCCTCCCAATGTATTACCGCCCCGAGTCACGATCACGTCTAAATACCTCGTAGCCCCATCGCATATCTCTCTATCTAAATTCCTTCGCGCAAGTCTCGGTCAATATATGATATGATAATGTCATAGTTATAAATTAGAATATTGTTATATAAATGTAAACATTTACTTTGTAAACATTTTGATATAAAATACTTTTAAAACAGAAGTCATTCTTATATTTTAGTAATTGAACTATACTTAGGTCTTTGTTATTGTATTTTTTATTAACTTTTCAACCTTATTTGAGAGAAGACCAATTACAAAATAGCAACATTGTATACTAAACTAAATGAGACGTAGTTTGTAAGCCGTTGCGCATTTAACAATTGTACGAATCTCGTCCAACGAGCATCCCGCATTCTCTGTTTTCCCATTCACAATTTTAAATTATTTTCCTTACAGTCACATTTTACTGTATTGTAAAATTTTACTGCAGCTTTTTATGTTTTGGTATTAAGATTTAATATAAAAACATCATGTATGCAACATTGTAACACACCAATCTTGGTTTAATAATTCGTTATTGGTTTAGTAACTATAACCAATTAACTAAAAAAAGACAAACAAATGTATGCAACATTGTAACACACCAATTTTGGTTTAATAATTCGTTATTGGTTTAGTAACTATAACCAATTAACTAAAAAAAAACTGAAAATATATATTTTCAGTATAGAACAGAACAGTACAGAAAGTTAATATCACAGACCTTCTGGCCTTTTCGTCTTGTGTACGCCTCTCGCATTGTACCTGGAGGTCATGGGTTCGATTCCCATGACCTCCAGAGAAATTTAGGTACTAATATTGTTTGGCCATAAGTGCATTTTGGCCAAACAATATTAGTACCTAATTTTTTCTATACAGTTAACAAACTGTACTGTCCATAAAATATAACGTGTTGGTATCGTTATTTATGGTACACATAGTATAAGCCTAGCCATCTTATATTTTGTGACCAAAGCTATATGTATGAATTGTCCTGCATATTATTATTATGTATATGAGGAACAACTGAACATAGGCAGAGAATGTGGTGAAGGCCCTCATATCGTTTGTGGTTAACTGTTAAATGTTTCTATTATGGTCAAGGTAAAGAAGAGAGCAACTAAATAAGTTCGCTAACATAAATATTATTCAAAATTAAACTTAGGTACCTACAAGCTACCTCTTCGTCTGACTTATTTCGTGGCTTGATCTCGCAGATTTAAAAATGTTAACTTTTCCCGCTCAAAGAAAAAATAGGTTTTTCGTCTAACTATTTGTACCAAAACTCAATATTTTTTTTGTTTCTACCGAGCCTATCGATTTTTTTTTTGTGGTGTGGGCACCACAAGGGGGCACTTTGTGGTAGCGGCCCATAGGCAACTGCCTATGCTTAAATCCGGCACTGATTAATATATTATGTTTTATAAACACCCCATCAAGAAACTGTTCAGAAAAGACCTACCTACTAATAGTATTTAATATGAGGGCCAATCAAACCCACAATCTCTGGATACAACGCCCACGACGGAGAAACTATTAAACCACGGTGGCAGTTAAAATTACTAAAATCAAAATTTAACTACTAATGTCATAATAACCCACAAAAGGAATCTATATCCATTCGAACAAAAAGCAGAGAGCGACGCCTCGCGTGCATGCGTGATGGGCTTAGGGAATTTGACCTAATGATTTCTGGACACGAAACAACTTACAATACCACAATTAATTTGACACCGTGATATTGTTTATTAGACAAAGAGTAATTAAATATTTTGCTTTATGGAAATTGACCATAGACTTGCGCCCTTGAGCAATACTGCATATGTATTAAAGAGTTTTAAATCATTTTAAATAAATATGGTATTAAATGAATATGGTTCAATACAAGCTTGTGTTACAAAAGCAGAAATAGCACTGGAATCTTGCTTGCAAGCGATACTAGGTCTGTGGGAAACAGCGATCTAAAATAATCTATATAAATAAAAATTAATCGCTAAATGTGTTAAGCACAAAACTCGAGAACGGCTGAACCAAGTCGGTAATTTTTATTTTTAAATATATATTTTGTAGTCCCACGAAAGTTTGTATCAATTTTTTTTTTTTCGGAAAAATCTCAAACGCTTAACAATTTAATTAAATATGTCAAAAACACAATGTATGTTTGAGAATCTAATTAATTTACGCTCATTCCCACCATTTAAAAATATTCATTTAAACTATTCTCATTTTATTACATTTTATTCATAAAATCCTTACTGAATCCTTGAAAAACACTTTAGTTAAAATAGGTTTTATCTTTTTTACGCATGTTCATTTTTGTTGCTAAAAAATTATACAAAAACTACTATAACTGTGTTTTTAAGGCCTCATTAAGTCTTTAAATATTCATAAAGATAAATATTTATTCCAGTACAAAAATCGACCGTAGACAACTTTATTTTATTGCAGCTGCAGCGGTACGATGTCAGCAGCAGGGCATAGTAATAATACGCACACGAAGCTGCGGGCATTGGCTAGTATAAAATAAGAATTGAAGGCATTTTTTTTCATATTTGATGGAATATGTTAGGGAAGTTAGGTAGGAAATTTTCCCTTCCTCAGAAAAACTTGTTTTTTAATTCCGAGTTAGATCATGAAAATTTTAGGGTGGACTAATCCACTTGATGTAAACTCTAGGATAAATTATATAATTCCTAACTATACTATACCATAATACTTGTTTATTTGCAAATTATAAGGTAGGTATGTTTTATTAATAGTTTACCAACAATATCATTCAAATAAGAGAACCAAATATATTATTAAATTGACATTGCCATTATTTGCCATGTCCTTTCGCCAACAAGCAGACAAGATCAAATACCAATATTAACTACAAATCTTATCAAACAAATATTAAATCACGTGCCTTGTGCAAAGGGACCATAAATTACATAAGCAAACACATAAATCTGTTCGGCAGAGAAATCTCTGTAAATCTGGAGAAGGTGAGCATCCCTTAGGATGGGACCGCGTGAGCTGCGGTCATGAGGGCACGCGCTCTGAATACCTAATTATTTATCCCTTCCAAGTAGCAGGAGCAGATCCTACCCTCTACAGGTAATAGGGTACACCAATTTATTGTCTGCTATTAAGAACATCTCAACACTCCTGATATATTAATAAAGTTATACGTCTGACTGAGTACCTATCTACCTTCTTCGCCTCAATAAATATTTCAAGTGCTGACCGTACGAAATATAAATTGGTTTCAATTGTATGATGTTTATTCGGAGATTTTTATACTAATATTAGATTGTTATACTAATAATACACAAGACATAAGAGCCATAAGGTACGCAACAACAAGCACTAACAACGCTTTTTTTATATAAATAGCTCTTTTATTAGTGGTATATTTATACTTACCTGAACACTGAAGATCTTTTGAGGGTTCAGTTACCGAAAAATATTTTCTAAGAATTGCTAAAAATATTGTCTCGCTCTCCTTGTGTAAATAGGCGACAGGGTTTTTTTAAACAAAGCCCGACATGACATGCAAAATTGAACGCGGCTATACGATAAGTAGTTAAATAGTCATATAACTAATTTAGTTTTACATATTTTGTTTGGTTAAATAAAAAGCTAAAAATATCAAAAACTTGAAAAAAGAGGAAAGAAAAGTCATTTAATAAATGCTTTAGTAGATATTATTGCAGACTTGAGACTTATTTATTAGGTAAATAGGTACTTATATTTTTGTATTGAAATTTTTCAATATAATTATTAAGTAATTTGAAAATGAATTTTCTCCGTGACCGCTCAAATAAACAACACTTATAAATGTCGACGTCGAATCAAAGTTAGATTTATTAACTTTGCAATATAAACATCGACTAACTTACTACCGTAGGTCCTTTTACATCAAACGATATTATTGACTCTTTTTTATTAGTTGATATATATGGACTGTAGTTGGGAAGATATATTTACCAAACCTGAAATCTATACTAATATTATAAAGCTGAAGAGTTTGTTTGTTTGTTTGTTTGAACGCGCTAATCTCCGAAACTACTGGTTCGAATTGAATAATTCTTTTTGTGTTGGATAGTCCAGTTATCGAGGAAGGCTATAGGCTATATAACATCACGCTACGACCAATAGGAGCAAAGATATAGTGGTAAATGTGTAAAAAACGGGAGAAATTATTTCATCTTTGAAGCCCTCCGTTGCGTGCGCCGTGAAAACGGTTCAAGATACACAAAAAATATGTATTAAAGAATAATCTAAATATATATAACTCAAAGGTGACTGACTGACATAGTGATCTATCACACAGCCCAAACCACTAGACGGATCGGGCTGAAATTTGGCATGCAGGTAGATGTTATGACGTAGGCATCCGCTAAGAAAGGATTTTGATAAATTCTACCCCCAAGGGGATAAAATAGGGGATGAAAGTTTATATGATAAAAAAATAACTATTCCACGCGGACGAAGTCGCGAGCACAGCTAGTCTACAATAATTGAACATTGCAGACACAACAATACAATGTTTAGACAGCTTACAGACAGATTTTTATGAACCAATTTTATTGACTGCCAGAAAAGTAGTGCTGTTTCACTGAGAATGTCAAATCATTTTAGCCGATTTGTTCTATCTGGTATTGGGCCATGCCAATCATTAAATCGCACGTATAAAAAGCGCCTGTCGCTAGCATAGTCCACAGATGTGGTATGTGCAAAAAATATTAATTTAAAGAAGACACATTAAAAAAAAAATGTACTTGCCTAACTTATATTGATTTGTTTTAAAGATAAAGTGCAATGAAAGAAATCCTGGTGGGGGGAATGATAATTCGAACCACTGCAGCACTGAGCACAACCAGGGGGGTAACCACCGACTCCGATCCCGTGAGTTGTCGTCCGAGTTGAGATCAAAAATGATGTCATTTCATACAAATCATATTTACAAACTTCATAATATTATAAATATTTTTTTGTAATTAATTAGGTACTCGAACTAGTTATGGATTGGTTTATTCAAATAACGATGTTTCACTTTTCGTAGTACCAAAAACATCGTTTTCGATCTCAACTCGAACGAGATCTCATGGTATCGGAGTCGGTGGTTACCCTGCTGGTTCCAGTCACCCCTCAAGATATTTGCCATTGTCCTACTTATCTACTTATACGCAGACGCCATTTATGTGCTTTGCTTCTAATTACTCATTAGAGTGAAGTTAGAAGTCCTAGTTTCTAATACTAGATGTCAGAGAAGCTTTTTTTTTTTACTTTTTTAGTATTTTATATTTTAACATTTTATAAATTGCTTATTGGGAATTTATAAAAATGTAAAAAAAAAAATAAAAAAAAAATCAATATAAAAACTTCCCTAACTGTAACATTTATAAATTTATTATTACTTTATATCTTATCCATTGCATTCGTGCACAGTACATTTCATACTCAATACTTTTTTTTAATGATATAATTTACACATATTATTCTGGTCAAAACTATGCTCTAGGCTTGTACTATGTTAGGGTTTTGATGTTGTATTTAATTAAAATGCATTATAAGATGGACACGGATTTAATTTTTTAAGGTTATATTTAAACACATACTCGTCGCACGACAGTGGATTGAAAAGTAGGGAAAATATCCCAAATAGTTAAGTTAGCTCGAGCCTGTGTTGCTATTTAAGGAAAATAAATGGTACAAAATAATGTTCTTATTTGATGTTGGTAACATACTATGTGTAACAGAAACAATCATATAAAACACTATTATTACCATAGGTGAAAAAAAGATAATTTATTTACTGTTAGATAGTTTTGCCATCACTATATCGCATCGGAGATTGTAAACAGCCCGCGCGTCCTTCCTCCGGAACTCCAGCATTTATCGCTAACGTCCTACCAATCATGAAAGTTATTAGAGATAGTTTATTTGGTTATAAACTTCCATTTACGTAGATATAATCTTAGACATTCGATAATTGAAAGATGATTACTTTAGAACTAAAATAAACTTGCTAACTTTGTAGATAGTGAAAATGGTAGGTAATGAAAAAACTTACAAAATTTCAGTTTATTTAACTCTTCATTAAATGTTGTAATTTAAACAAAAGTATATGGTAAGTTCTATATTTGTATGATTTACTTATAAATATTATAGTTGCCTATGTGAATGTATAGTTACGAGTATTTTTATATCTATAGGGTTATTAGCAACGCATGCAGGTTCGTAACGTGCCCCGTTGTTGCCTTTTATAACAAAGTTGAACATGAGATCGTGACGTCATATTTCACTCATTTGATACATCTATCAAGTAATGAATTAGTTTAATAAGGCCCTAACCAGACTGAATGACCTTGGGCGTTTCAGTATTATGGTGTTTATTTACTATTTATTTTATTAATTCTAGAATTTGTACAAATGTTATTTACTTTCAACGCGTGTGGTCCCAGTCGGAATGAAAATTTATTTTTGCACTTGGCAACACAATTGTTTTAGAATCTATTTATCATCACCTTAGGAGCCAAAAAAAGGAAAAAGGTCAGAACGCTGGCGTAAAGGAAGTAATATTCTGATTATTTATTCTTTTAAATTATACGGACGTTTGAAATCCTGGGCTCAGCAAGTACGCGCTTTGTTCAAGTTGTTTACCGAGAATTCTACCTGCACCTTTTCGACTTTCTTAGTTTTGGTTAAAAAGGTTTATAACTAAATAGATAATTGCCCCAAAAAGACGGCATCTGCATCTTTAATTCACACTATTGAAAAAAAAGGAAATATTAATAATAATGGGATAGAACTCAAATCACAGACAAAACAATTCATTATAATAGGCCAGACACTCCAGTTCATGACAAAACAAATAACACAGTTTTTATTATGGATATAGCAATACCTAACACACACAACATATAAGGCACTATTATCCAAAAAATAACGAAATATAAATATCTTTTCATAGAAATTAAAACTCAATGGAAGGTCTATCAGCCACAGGTGTCATACCCAAGTGTTTACACGATAGTATTAAAAACATTGAATTTCCTCCTTCGATTTACACGCAGTTGCAAAAAGCAGTAATACTTAAGTATATACACATGCCGTATCGTCCGAAAATTCATAACAAATTAAATGTTCCACCCCCTATTGGTGAGCTTTTGAACGTAGCTCCGCCTCAATAGGTATCCGTTGTTCTTTAAACGACAAGTTTAACGAATAGTAATAATAATAATAATATGTAGGACAATTAACACAAATTGCTATGGCAATTAACGCAAATTGCTATAATAAGCTCTAGATTTGTATGTGTACCAGAAATCCAGAAACAATGTTATAATATATTTTATAAACATCCAGACCATATCCTGTACAGAAAAAGGTACTAATATTTATTTGCTATGGGTGGGAATCTGGTTTAAAAAAAAAACAGAATCTATAATTTTTAGAATTCGTATCTGTCTGTCTGTTTGTTTGCTTGTCGGGCATCACTTAAAAACTACTGGACCGATATTATGCGCTCTTTCTTGTTGAATAGCTTTTAACTGTGTAAAAAAGGGTATATTATATTTCGATATACATACGAGGAGTTTAGATATATATATAGGGCATTTGTCTCTTAGGAAAAGCTTTCAAATACAGCCGATAGAAATAAATGTTTTATGAAGCAAAGTTTTAATGACATAAAACTGCAGTAAAATATTTTCGGTTTTATATTTACTTTTTGATAATTTTAATTATTTTCGTATAATAGGTGACATTTTACGTCATGTTTTTGGCAACTATAGAGCTTCGTAGGTAAGTAAATAACTTAATAAAATTATACCTATAGATTGAGGTTTTAAATATATTATTATAATGGGGCATTTAGGTGGGAGGAAGGCCTCTATGACCGGACTCGTTAACACCGCCTATTCAGTTTCAAAAACCGTCAAGTGACCTAGTCATTTCGGTTTTAGTCTGTGGGTTCACCGGTTTTCCGGAGGCTACTGCTTTTATTTCTTGTCGAGAGGGTAGTCTCGTTTCATGGTACGGTTACGGAATAGGTGATTGATTGGACGATAAAGCATGGAGTATATTAAAATACATTCGTACCTAATACAAATATTTTTTAATTTGCCGAGCCTTTCTTGTGACAAGATTCATTAGACAAACTTAGTATATATCTACTCAGATAGGTAATTATTTCCTGTAGACTTCTTTAATTATTTTAAATTAGTTAAGTGGGTAGTTTTACATTAATTAATTAATTATCTATTATAATATACCTAAGTTACCTTTTACTTTAGTCATATTTGAATAATTATAATTACCACGATATAACAATTTAAATACCACGTTATTTAAAACCATTAGTAAAGTTTCAGTACCTGATAAACACCAAAACAACAAAGGACTCGAAAAGAGGTAGTCCTATAAATAGAAAAGTTTTCTGTCAAATATACTCATTGTAATTTTATCGTTTGTCGTGAAAGGTTCTTTCTTCGTCTCTCTCTCTCTTCATAAGCTTAAAAATGGTAAAATTACCTGCTCATGAGGAGGAAGAGATTCGTAGGAGACCAGCCGTCAACCATCATAATCGTCATCATCGGCCCCAGAACCATCGCCGGTGGGGTTCTACGTTAACACCAGCAGAACGGGAGCAAGCACGTAGACCTCCACGCAATTTGGAAGAAATGGAAGTCATGGTCCAGAGATCTTTGGCCCTCATGGTGAAACATGGAACTGAACCAGATGACGAAATGGTGGTACGTTTGCTGAGGGAACAATACGATTTGGTGAGTTATATTATTATTTTTTGAGGCCTGATGGGAATGTTTTGTTGTACTAATGTCTTACCCAAGAAAATTATAAAATTTCTTTGAGTCACCCAAATCGTGTAATGAATTCTAGTAGTTTACAAACGGTATTTTTTATTATTTTTTGTATTAAGTTTTACACACACACGGGTGACTTTGAAAATATGTACATTTGGCTAATATAATGTTCTGCTGATCAAATCGAATAACTTTCCCATGGAACCATGTGTCGCAAATGAAAAAAAAATTGTCTTCTCAATACAAACTAGTAATGTTAAAATAACCAATTTGCATGGGGATTGAGGAAACTAATATTTTTTTTCATTTGCAACTTTTCCCATGGTTCCATATGGGTTCGATTTGATCAGACAAACCTTATATTAGCGCAAAGTACATACTTTCAAACTCACCCTGTATATCAGAGCAACAGAACGACATGGAAATTATAAACAATGTAATATTTGGGCCCTTTTTAGGATTTATTATAACGAATATATTCAAGTTTCAAAATATGTATTTATAATCGCAGGATTGAAGATTGTATTTTACTATAGTATATTCTGGCTACATATAAATAACACCTTGGTCCTTTTCGTCCAATAAAATCCTAGTAGATAAGAGTAGCTATTGAATCATACTGGTCCTACTTAGGGTTAGTTGAAAAGAGTTTTCTATTGTATTTAACTATTGTTTTTTTTTCTTTTCAGCCAGCTGCTATGCCCTGCACTATATGTAAAGGAGTCCACGGATATTTTGGACCGCACACCCAAAGATGATTTTTTTTTATGTACATATTTTTATTTATAATACTTATCTCAATATATTTTTTTGTTAAACTGTAATTTGAAGTTTATTTTAATAGTACAACACCTACACCTAATAATATCGGCTTAAGGACATAGTATCCAGGCCAGGAAATTTTAATAAAAAAAAATAAAAATAAAATTCACATTGTTTAATCATTGAACTTCTTAATTAAACTACTGGAAAAAAAAACTATTTTAACACCATATTCGCAGCATTCATTCTCTCAATATGAAATTGGTAAGTATCTTACCTTGCCTATGAGGTATGGTGCGATACTTGTTTTAAGTTAGTAGGTAAATGCCTTCACGTCACGTAATATTTATATTTCTTGAATTGTTGACGACTGGTTGTTTTTTTTACAGTGTCATCATTTTTATATTGTGTCCTATGAAAAAAAATATGAAACGCGTATTTTTTTCCTTCAAGTGTCGCCCATATCGTATTATTTCTTCTGTGCCCATATATACTTTTTTTATGATTAATAATTTAGGTAATTAAAGTGCAAAAAAGGTCTCCAATACACCTAAAACCGTGATAATAATTATTTTAAAATACACACTCAAGCAATGCAAACTATCACTCATCTGATATTTTAATCCGTGATGGATACTAAGGGTGAGTTGTACCAAAGTGTCTGTTACGTGACGTTTACATTACGATTACAATTAAAAATGGCGTCGAATGTACCAATTTGTTTTGCAGTTCGAATGACAGGTACATTTAACTTTAACCATTACATTTACAGATAGTTCGTTTTGGTGCAACATAGCCTTATACTCTTTGCTGTTCAAATACCCGAGACTCTTGCCACTACATCACATGGTACCGACTTTGTAGCAACCTCCTTCACTGTAATGGCTGAGAAGTCATCGTCATGGATAATGAAATAGCAACGAGTTTTCATAAAGAAACGATATAATACATAGATATTATAATATAAAATCTTAGACTTTCCGTATACAATTTTTTTTAAGTACATAGTAGGTACAAAAATAAAGTATATAGTCATAGGAGGTATTTTTTGTTGTATTTCAGTAGGTATGTTTGTATGTTTGTATATGCATCACGTCACTAATTGAATTCAAAATCGAGCGAGTTACTGACAAATAAGCTTTATTAGGAGGAACATTATAAGCGTTTATTTCATCAACATCGACTTAGAGATACTAAAGTTTTTTTTGAATTCATTTAGAAACGTCAAAACACCACGTGTAGCGTCGAGTCAAGCGTGCCCGGTAACGGTTTGGCGTGATTTTATTTAATAAAAAATCTCATATGGGCGACACTAAAAGGAAAAAAAACGCACACGAAGTTGCGGGCACCAGCTAGTAATTAATAAAAATAGATTAAGTACTGGTTTATTTACGAAGAAGCTTCGCGTATAGTGCTAAAGGTATACTATACTATAATAATATTATAAAGCCGAAGAGTTTGTATGTTTGTTTTGGTTAAACGCACTAATCTCGGGAACTACTGGTTCGAATTGAAAACATATTTTAGTGTTGGATAGCGTCACGCTACGAGCGGAGCATCAATGAAAAATGTTGCAAAAACAGGCAAAAATAATTTATTCTTTTTGAGAGCTTCCTTTGCGTGCGCTGCCTGCGTAAGCGGTTAAAGTTACGCAGACGAAGTTGAGAGGGTCTAGGTTCTAAGATATATCTAGATAAGTACCTACTTCAATTCGGAAATAGGATAATTATTTTCTTTGACTTTTTTTATATTCTTATACATTTTATAGGTAAATATTATCAAATTGATACACGTGGTCGTCAAATTGGCTTGACCTCAAACTTAAAATCACTACAATTTTTAGGTCCCCTAAAGCACAGTGTGTACCAAGTTTTTGTTTTATTTTTTAAATATGTTTTACAACATCGAAACGCGCTCAGGCCCAATCATCAAACCCCATCGTTTCGAACCGTAATACACCTATAATGTTATTTTTTTAATAACTATATTGTGAATAACAAAGCAATTATTGTATAGGTAACTATAATCTATATCTATTCAAACGAAACACAAAAGAGATTTTAAGGGAAGTCGTAAAAATATTTATAAAATGTAAAGGCAAATAAGTTGTCTAATTACTCTTCACTACCTGCAGAGAATTAAAAGCGATGTTCTCAGAAAGGGACTGTAATTATCATTTAATCCCCACCAAAACTGAAGCAACAGGTACCTACCTAATTACAAATTTACTACCTAAGGTATTTACGAAAAATTTTGAAACAGTACTCTATCAGACTTTGAGTTAGTAAATTATAAAAATAAAATTTATAATGGTGAAATTACCTCAACGTGAAGAAATAGAAGAACAAGATATTAGTGACAGTATCAGAAGAATGTTTAATAAACAGCCACAGACTCTAAGGCAGCTGGAGTTATTGGCCACGCGCACTGCCCGAAGAATAAATTACATCACTGCTGCCACTACAACTGCGGAGTGTCAGCAAAATTACGAACGCATCTTGAGCCAATTGCGACAAAAATACAAGATGGTAAGGCGCTTTATTTATTTGATTCGATTGTAGATTTTGACCGCAACTTTATGAGCGTGATTTCATTTTCAAAGAAAAAATATTTTAATTTATTAGATATCTATTAAAGTAAAGTAAACATGTTCACCTCGGTTACCATACCCTGCTTTTAATATCGGGATACAGTGGTGCTGCCAATATTTTGAATAAGTATAATTTTTAATGCTAAATAAGTTTATTTATATTAAAGTAAATAATTGAGCAATTTTATAATGTGTGAACCTTAAATACTTGTCCAACCTTAAATATTTGTCTTCATTTCTAACAACACTTTTCCCATCCACTGTAACTCCGATCGCCTCCGTAGATTAGTGGTTGCGCCTATGGCGTTGTATCCGGAGGTCGTGAATTCGATTCCCACCCATGGCAAAAAAATATTAGTACGTTTTTCAGTACAATTTGTCATGGTCTGGGTGTTTATAAAATATAATATGTATTATAATCATTGTATCCAATACACATAGTACAAGCTTAGAGCTTAGTTTGTAGCTGGAGCAATATGTGTAAATTGTCCTACAAAAAAAAACTTGTCTCTTAAAATACAGACACTTAGTAGATATATAAATATACCTATACTTTAGCTAGAACTGACATTATACTCGTATGTACGAGGACCTATTAAAAGATGTGGTGCGACTCATTTCACAATGAATTGTGTGCATAAGATAACATTTTAATGGTAAGCAAACCTATAAAGTCCATGAATCTTCAGGTGAAAGGTCGACCGACTGCTCTCGTTGATAGAGATGCAAAAACCGTCAAGTGATCTAGTCATGTTTTGTTTTAAGTCTGTAGTTGTTTAAGTGTTAGTGTTCACCGGTTTTCAGGAGACTACTGCATCGATTGCTTATCGAGGTCTCCTTTCAGGGTGCGGCTATGAAATGGCTGGTTGAATTTACGATAAGGCAACGAGGATATTAAATACCTACTCGTAATGCAATTCTCTGTTGCTGCCCATTTCGTAATCGCATCATTTAGCCGGCATAGTAGGTAGATCAATGTTGTTTAACAACAATATATTCATGGATTTTGTGGGTCTGCTCCAGGTAGATACAAAATCATATTCCGTGCTCTAATTTAATTTATTTTTTAAATGGGGTAACACAATTCGTTTTCAGAACATTCCATAACTTCTTATTATTACTTACTGAAAATTAAATCATCCGTTTTATGTATTTTTTTTTTCAGAACTTTAGGATGCTGTGTGAAGTTTGTTATAAAACTCATGGATATGACGAACTAGAAACCCCCGACAGATGATGAAATTGAAAACTATTTATCTATATATTGTTTATAAAAATTTTGGCTATAAATTGTTTGCTGTTTATTATCTGATTAAATTTAGTACTATATCTCTTGCTTAAGTTATTCTAATAAAATTGTTTATTAATAAGAAAAATGCTTTGTTATTTGCGCACGACATGTATATGTGAGCAACATATTCTAATTCTGTAAGCAGGACCCGTACCGCTAACTCTAGAGCAGATGTTTACGAAATAGTAGGTGCTCTACCTGCTTGCGTATTTCCTTCTTCTTATAATCTCGAGTCCTTTAAACGAAGCGTGTATAGGAATCATCGTAATTGTTGGTTGCATTTGTTCTTGGACCTTCATACTGCTTTCGATCAGGTAAATGTGAGGTCACATGCCGAGCTCTCATAAAAAAAAAACAAAAAAATACCACAGAAGAAATAATAGTGTAATACTTCGGAGCAAAATGTTGACCAGCAGAAAGCACGGATTTTGTTTTTTTCTTTTGTTCTATTGGTCAAAAATTAAGTAAAGTAGGTATTACTGTTTTGTAAACTAAGATTTGGTGGATCCCATGAAATTAAGAATAATATATGGAAAAGCCCTAAATCCTAAAATCGCCTATAAAACGAACTGTCAAACATGTTCGTTGCCGCCATATTGTGTTCTCATTTCAAGCAATCAACGCTCAATGATTGATTAATTATATGGTGGCGCCCATGTAAATATTAGAGGGTTAAATAATAATATGTATATATACTAATACATAAACGTGTATAACATAAAATAAAGCTAAATCATAAATAGGTAGAGGTATAAACAAAAAATAAATAATGTTAGAAATGAATATAAGTAAACAGAATAACAATAAAATGTATGTAGGTATACCTAAATCTTCTACAAGTTTATTGTGTTTCAATTTTGGTAAAGATTTACTCAAAATATCAAATGAATTAGTAGCACTAATTCATTTGAAGCTTTATAAAGAATATTCACTCCATTGTGTTTTACAGCTTCTTTAATAAAATGATAGCAAACATCAATATGTTTGGTTCGCCTAAAACCTGGTTAATAATAATTTTAAGTGTACTTTGATTATCATTAAAAACTGATATTAGTTCCTGTAAGCTACATTTAAACATTTCTAAAAAAAAAAATCTTATAAATTTAGCTTCCTTTATAGCATTGCCAAGCGCGTAATACTCAACCTCAGTACTAGAGCATGCTACAGTTTGCTGTTTACGCGATTCCCAATTAACAATCGAGTTACCAAATTTGCTTACAAGACCCGTATAAGACCTTCTATCAGTAGAGTCACCAGCCCAATCAGCATCGGAAAATAGTTGAATGTTATTTCCACCCTGTTTTTTGTTTTCAAATTCTGACGTTGTTGTAGGCGTAAATTCGCGCAATATTTAAAAAATCCTTTTTACCTATAGCTAAGTGCAATGTTGAAATTGTTTGTCGGAAATTATTCCGTAAAAGCAAAAGAGGTCTCATTTATGAACCAATGTGATATTAATTAATATTAGTACGAGTATTTGTGAACGTGTAAACACGATCGTAGCAATACATAATCCACTATAACGAATTCGTAAATGTTGGCATGAAAAACATATCCATAGCATACGATTACTTATTTATAATAGATACAAATATAATAAACAACTTGTAAATCTGTTTCAAGATGGGTTGGATGGCTCACTTTGCCGCGAAAGTAAGGATTCCCACTTTTTAGGAAAATAACATTCTCATTACAGTAAAGTCTTACTAATCCGCAACAGGCTACCCGGAACCGGAAAGTTACAGGCTCCTCAATCTGGTAGACGTCCTCAAATATGTCAGCAGCATATTTGAGGATGGGAAGGACGAGTGAGGTGTAAAGGAATGTATACAAAAGATTCCACTGGGTCGAAGTGTTTTGACTGATGTCAACTCCAAAACTAAACTAATAAGATAAGATAACTAACTTATCCGGCACTATTAAAAACTGCTGGATCATTGGAATGTTCTGATTATTGGATTGTCAAAGTCAAATATTAATATTGGTATTTCGTGTATTATTTTAGCTAAATATATTATTAAAATAAATATTTAACTTTAATTTAACGAAATGTTATTTTAATTACTATTGGCTATCAAAGCATAATTAAGCTTTTTATTATAATATTTATAAATTAATTTTAGCTAAGTATTCAAATTTATTCGAAACGTTAAAAATATATACAAATTATAAAAATCTTAATAATATATTATTTATTTATCATCTGCTTTTTATTCTGTTACACGAATTCAAGTACAACGAATTTAAAATTAAGGACATAAAACGCGTCGAAAATGATATTTCTTTCTGAGAGCCGCTGTGAGAGCACAACCAACGCTGAAACAGCATTTTGCCATGACAAATGGCTCGCCAGAATGTTTTCTCTTTTATGCGAGTACAGAATGACTGTCCAAACGGTTCCTTTCCTAATTTGCCAAGTATTTGTACATTAGTCACTCGGTATTATGTAAAATAGCTACGATATATCTGTGCATGAATCTCAATCTTTTTAGGATTCCGTACTGTGGGAAAAAAATATTGTATTGTTGATCGAAGCTTCTAAAGAATAACTCTTCATCTCTCTCTTTTTTATAATGTTTACAATTCCTTTAAACAAAAACTCTATCTTATACATTAATATAAAGTTACTAAAGTCTACTTTAAGCTATATACTAAAAACATACTATTTAATATAAATATATAGAACAATACTCAATTTTAGACTGAGTTGCACCAAAATGAACTTTCTGTAATTGTAACAATTAAAGTTAAAAATGGCATATACAAATTATTTTGCAGTTTACAGCTGGTGCTATTGACGCCACTTATAATTTTAATCGATACAATTACAGAGAGTTAATTTTGGTGGGTATATTATATGGCGATATACCTACAGAGAGCTCAGATATACAAGACTGTTTGTGTTTTAAGAGTCTCTTATGAAAAATTTTAAAATACACCAGTTAAAAAAGAGTGTTGTGTGAAGAAAATTGGGCATTTTAAAATAACATAAAACTGCATTAACATATTTTTTATGTAGTTATTTTGGAGATATATTGTTTAAAGTTAAAATGTAGAGTAGAAAATATTATACTCTGTATTCTAATAAAAAATTAAAATAAATGTAGACATTATAAGTTTATTAAATAAGTAGGTATAGATGTAGTTGGCAAACTTCATTGAACCTCGAAGCGGTACTTGTAGTTTATTCTACAATATTTGTGTGATCGGAATTTCAGGATGAACATAAACTCAGTCTAAATTGAGGATATTAGGTATGCTTTTGTAAGCGCAACAAAATTGAACATTATAGATTACCTACATAAATAGTATATGACACATTTGAAATGTGCCACATACTATTAATTCGTCTATGCAAAAAAATCCAAAAGAATGAAAAAAACATTGTTTGTCAACAATAGTCAACATTCCTATATTACATACGCGTCTTTTTTTTGTTTCTGGATTAACGATTAACGTTAACTGGCGTTATTTTTTTTTTTATCTAAGGCTTTAACTTTTAACGAACTTAACTTTTTCAGTAACGGATTAGCGATTAACATTACGATCAAGTTAAATATTTGGCTGCCTGCGCGGGCCTAACACTTGCGACCTAAATGTACAACTAGATCAGATAGAATCTATCTGATAGATCGTTCATATAATTAGAGAGAAATTCGTTCCATTATTTTTTTTGTTCCATATAATTCCAAGAATCTGAGCAGGCCATATCAAAGAACTTTTCCAACTAGTTTTGGAAATTTCTGAATGGCGATAACTTTTGGTCGAATCGACTAATTTAGACATGTATCAGTATTTTTTCATTATACCCATTGATTGACATTGTTTTAGAGATATTAACGAAATAAAATATTTTTTTTAGATGTTCTGGAAAACTCGATCGATTCGATACAAATTTTCAAATAATGCGAAATAGATGCATTTAATCGATTCGCGACGGTAACACGGTTGGTGTGCGCCACTCAACATGCAACACCAACTGATGTTTTCAATGTTCATAACGGGATTTTAAAAAATAATTATCATTATTAAACCCTTATTGGGTTGGGATTTTGTACTAAAAATAGCAATTATAATATAAAAATGTTATTTGGATAGTTTTTTCATTAATTTGATAATAAGATATTCGATAGTACCGGCCTTGTGAGGAGCCACCCAGGCACTTCCGGCCCAGTCATAGGCTGGCCATAAACAAAGCTCTAGGTTTCAAACTATGTATTTCATAAACAAGGATACCTACTGCATATTATATTTTATGAATACCCAGACCAAGGCAAAGGCCAATATAATAAATAGATAAACGTACAGGACCTTCTACCTATTTAATAATGTTATTTATTACAAATCCTTCAGTTAGTGTCGAACTCATCGTGGGTTCCGGATATCAGCATTTAATTATTTATTCGGACAAAATAACAAATAATTAAATTTTATTATAGATTTTTTTTATAAATTATTAACTTTTAGGAAAGCAAACTAAATCTAAACATAAAGCAACGCGGCTACCGTACCAGTCCGGAGGCCACGTTGCTCTAAGACTCTAAATAACAAATAAAATAATATGTTTACACCATTTTGCAAAATCGTGAAAAGCAATAGGTATAAGGCAAAAATCAGGGTTATTTAAAAGTTGAGGTGAATTGAGCTTTCCTTTCTAGTAAAACTGATATAAAAAAATACCTACTTATTTTAATATATTCATTACAAAACACACAAAAAACAACGACTTCCAAAACATCCAGTACCAATATATAGAGGTATCTACTATACTATATACCTATAGAGGTACCTTGCAAAATTAACTGACTATGTAACTACGCACTCGAAATTTTATGCCAACATTAAATATACATACGCACACAGGTACACACCGTATCCTGATACCTGGAACATAATCAACGCTCACTAAATGAAGCAGGTATAATTAAATGCAGTAACCCAGCTAAACTGTTGCCTACCTACGAGTATTTCCATATTTTATTTAATCACTGTTGTTTGTAACAAATAGCTATTTTCAGATCGCTTGTAACTTAATCAACTTTACCTGGGTTAATTAAAGGTTTATTTTATAGCCGGAGAGGAAGAAAAGGTTAATTAACATTAAGAGGAAAAGTATCGCTTGCAGTGAAATGTTTATCTTCCTTATCAAAATAATAATACTTGTCAATAAATATTTATTTAAGTATCTATCTACCTACTGACCCTAAGCTTTACTGCTTAATAGTCAGCGGTCTTTATTATCTATTAAGTATAAACATTTTCTAGTACCAAACCAAGGTTTTATCTTTAGTCTAACTCTTAATAAGCGACCAATAATCAGGGTCTTTATTATTTATTATACCTTACCAATAGTGATTTTCTAATTCTAGGGTTTTTTTTTGTCAGAAATGTGATGTGATGTGACCTATTACATTTGGTCCCCCTTATATTATTCCTAATTATTTTCGACTGGTCAGGATTCAAATTTAGTAGGTAGGTTATTTGCTACCCTTTTCGATATTTGGTACCGTTTGAGATATTTGATCCCACTTATCTTATTGCTAATTATTATTGACTGGTCAGGATTCGGTTTTAGTAGGTATTGAGAGGGGAGAGCTCATTCGAAAAGAGCGGACATAGCGCTTGCCGAACCTAATATCAAAACAGCTTCCTATGAAAATATACCACTAGATGTTTCCCACCAAAAAGATGAAAAAAATCACCAGCAAGAGGCGTTCAAATATTCAGTATTTGAATAAGATCGGTAGCGGTAACCACCAAAGGTTCTGAGTTGCTCGGATTTTAGAGAGTGCTAAATAATTCAGGGGTCAGAGGACAGTGAGCCGAGAGGGCGGGATACCTACGGGATAGATAATTGGGGACAGATCGGGCCTCACGTCATTCACGTTGTTTGTCAACTATAAGGTTTTGCCTTCCGAGGAGATGTCACCTCCTTGGAACGCAAACCAAAAAGTTCCTTCCTCGAATTAGATTTCGAAATATTTGTACTAAATTAACTTGCTTTAACAGAGGAATGATAGTTACTCAAAGCGATAATAGAAAGGCATTAGATATTCAGAACATAGGACGCATTTTATGTACCTACTTTAGTGTTGCCAGACGTCCCCTATTTCACGGGACGTTCCGTATTTCGGGTTTAATTTTAAATGGCTGAGACTGACATTTTCCCGTATTTCAACCGTGCTTTGATTTGTTATTGCCAAGTCAATCGTGCTGACACTCATACGCAACGTTCGAAAAAATAAGTATACTCCTTCCTTAATATTTTTATTATTCCTAATTAGATATTATTTATATTTAACATATTTAAGGAAAAAAAAATACAATGATAATTTTAAAGGTAACTTTTTATATCATTTAACATACCTATTTAAGAAAAAATAATACAATTTAATCATAATTTAAAACGATCATTAACAACAGTTAAATAAAATATTTATTGCACAAAATTGTACATAGGCGAGCCTAATGCCTTAGGCATTATCTACCAGCTAACCTTTTAGAGAGTGAGCTATGCATAGGGCGCAGAACTGTTTCGAAAAAAGAAATATATATAATGTTATCAATAATGGATAACAACACTTAAATACAGTATATAATATAATACATAAACATACATACCATACAAAACAAAATTGCCACGACGATTTGGTTTAAGTATTTAGATAATAAGTTGTGAGCAAGCGTTTAAACACTCCGGTGGAAGGGATCTTATAGCAGGAAGCAAATTTCATTGGTTTGCAGCAGACACCGGAAACGATCTGAATATATGGTAGAGACATGTGACGGGATTTTCAGAAGGTTATTGACAGAAGAACGGAGGGGACGGTCGTGCGAATCACCGAGAAATAGAAAACAAGTCTTAAGGTAAGAATGAGTATTAGGGTTATATAGTATATAAAAAGGACAAAGATATAGGTACTGAGGCTCTATCATGGGTGTGCGCATTGTAGAAACGTAACATATTTGTATACGTACCTATAAGTGAGCAACAACCAATAGGATCGCTTTATTCAATCCTGTTACTAAAAATAAAGCGCCCTGATCTACGAAACCGGACATTGAGCTACCTTAACTGTTTGCGGTATTCGGAAACATGGTCATACTTACGTAGGCCGAAGACAAAAAGGTAAGCACGTTAAGGCGAGGACCAACTTGAATCATAAAAACTGATTTGCACGCATAGAAATTAATTGTGAGGTGTGACAAAAATCCGTATATTATAATCAAAATTCGTAAGTTTTTATTAATATTTTAAAAAATATGAGCTAAATAAAATAAGTACACGATTAATGTTTTAGTACATAATATATAATAATACCAATACAAAACAATGAAAAAAAAAAAGCATAGTTGTCGCTGAAGATGTTGAGTATTACAAAATCAAAGTTTTGTGTTTTTCAGTAACCCAACTTTTTTTTTTATATTTATTCAATTACTATTTTATATTCATATTATAACGTGTCTACTGTATTTTTTTTCGCTTTTAATTTAATGCTAAGGCGTCAAATATGAGGAAGAAAAATTACTTGATTTCACGTTGGTCCTGAGGCTCTACCGTGGGTTTGCGCATTGTAGCAACGTAACGTATACGTATACGAAGACGTTACGTTGCTACAATGCGCAAACCCATGGTAGAGACTCGCAGAACCAACGTGAAATCAAGTCAAGCTAGCAGATATCAGCAGATATGTTTTTATTACCCATTAAAAATATAATTTTTATAAAAAAAATGTTTAATGTCCAGGATAAAAATCTGATCTCCCGTATTTGTTTGCCTATTAAGCATTTGTTCCTTATAGTCTGGAAAAAAAATGGCAACACTAACCTACTTAGAACCATACCCAATTCTACGCTGTGCTGTAGAACGAGAGTGTGATCTAAGCGTTACAGGAAATGGATCTAAAACCGGAAACGTTGAAATTAGAACAAGCTGACTCTACTTACATAAATTATTGTATTCAGCAATCATTGCTATTTTAGCTATGCATTATATAGCACCCTTCCTTTTAGTAGCGATTTAGAATAAATATATATTAAGTACCTAAGTAGTTTTTGTTTATGTTTTTTTATTTTTTTTATTACCTTTCATTTACTAACTTATGTCCAATTATATGTCTAAGCTTTTTAAAATACAGTTAAATAATTGATACCTGTTTATCTGGATCGGTAAGTGGAACAGTTTTACAAGGGACTCAGTAGGTAAGTCGTCAGTCAGCATGCTTTGACCGTACCATAGTATGTATATACTATGGTACGCTGGGATATTTTAATTCCAGAATTAAAGGACCTAATATCGTAAGACGATGGTACTTATGTTTTTTTTTAATAAAAATAGTTATTTTTATAAATAATTTAATACTATGTTTATAAAAAAAAACATAAGTACCATCGCCTTAAGATATAAGGTCCTTCAATTCTGGAATTAAAATATCCCAGCGGAGGGGCTCAAAATAATAATAAAACAGTTTTTAGAATAATATAAAGATTATAATCATGAAGCTAAAAAAACGCGCCGTAGCGGCGCGCGGACGGGCACGGTTTTTACCTTCATGAGTATAATAATAAGAATACACGTTTAAATGATAATTAATTTAATTATAACAGCTATGCCATGTAAAAAGAGCAAAATATTAAAAAAAATAAAAACTAAAATGACAGATTAGCCGAACCACGACGTGCATACGACATCCATGCGACGTGAAATCGACGCCCATACACAAAGCCGTTTTACATTTAGTAGAATACCAAGTTTCAACTCAACGTCCTTTGCTTTGTAAATGGATCGTGTCGGTAAGTCAAAGTTTTAAAATTAGCGGAATCGGGGCTCAGCTTAATACCCACTTTTCGTCTGCACTCGTGCTGGACAATGCTACAAAGCATGCTACACTTGGAGAGATGTCTATACCTGAAAATTAGAACCGTTTATTCTCGTGGAGGTTACCGGCGAAACTGTTATAAAGCCGATTGGTTCAATAACTTCTATTTTGTTGTCAATCTAAATAAATGTAAATCAATCATCATGGGGAGTTCCTGATTTCTTGGTAAATTCGATCTAAATACTGAGGACCATGTTCGGTATGACAGCGTCCCTATAACGTATTGTACTAGTAGCAATGTTTAAGGGCCTGGTGGGCAATTCTCGCGCTTTCGACATTCATCTCGATTCGAGATATTTAAACGAAAAATGACTAAATATGCCATTTTTCGTTCAAAAATATCGAATCTTAAACGAAATAAATAATAAATATTAATTAATAAATATACAAATATTGAACGAAAAATGACATATTTAGTAATTTTTCGTTTAAAAATCTCGAATCGAGATGAATGTCGAAAGCGCGAGAATTGCCCACCAGGGGCCTATTACATAAACGTGACAATTGTAATTTACCATGACAATTTATAATACATTGCTTGGTTTAGTTTGTTCTAAATAAATAATTCCAACTAAACCAAGCAATGTATTATAAATTGTCATGGTAAATTACAATTGTCACGTTTATGAAATAGGCCCCTGAGCGTGCTTTCATACAAATTTGGATGGGTCAACCAATCAATAATGTAAGTCGTAAGATAGGTATATGATTCATTGCACTCTCTCAATTTACTTTAAAAAAATAATTTAAGTTTTTTTTTCTAGGTTCATTTCTTATATATTTTGTAAAGTTTTATAAATAAATGATTTATACACTTTTAAAATCCTTGTCACTTATGTAGTACATACAATTTTGTACTTTATTTTGCAAATATTTAAATAAATAAAAACATTATTTTAACATTATTTTTAGTTCAGCATATCCTACCATACATTGGTGAGCGAATTATTTGTATATATGTATATATGTATCATCACGGCGGTCTCGGGCGCCATACGGCGCCCGAGACCGCCTAGACGGCCCCAGGGTACCCAGCGGAGGGGTTTTAATCCCACCTCGTCGTAGCCAGTGGTATGAGTCTACACCGAACAAGTGGCTAGCTCGTTGTGATGTTTTAAATAGACTCAATAACCCATCTATAAACAGTTTCACAAGTTGGTATAGTGAAACCGGGACCGACAGCTTAACGTGCTCTCCGAGGCACTATAGTGGTGTTGTCAAACAAATGTACATAATTTTTTAAATTAAAAACTCATTGGTACACACCGGGATTCGAACCAGGGACCTAAGTGTTTTTAAGTCCAAGGTCTAACCAACTAGGCCACCACGTATATACTAGGCCACCACGTATATACTAGGCCACCACGTATATACTTATTATTATTTGTATCTTGTTATTATTTCAACGTAATTATACTTTATTATACAAATTAAACTAATCTGAAATATCCTTTTTTTTTACTTTTTTGCTTCCATATCTTATATAGTATTTAAAATTTTAACATTCTAAACCACCGGGTTTACAAAATTTTAAATATACTTAAATAAATCAAAGATCAAAATTTTAAAAAACAACAGAAGACAAAAACAACATAAAAGCTAAAATAACTCTTGCCCAAAGCCTTCTACTTCATATCATCGACTATGACGACGTGTGGATCTCAATGAATTGCTACTCAATAAGAAGACGTTTACTTTATCTATTCATCTTCTGTTTACGTAAGTACAACATATCAAAATATCACGCTAAATTGGGGTGGGTTACCTTAGGGTGGCTGTCACAGGAACCTCAGAATTCTATGTCTGTTGTATGTACTCTGTGCTGAAGCATCTCGCGAGTCCTTTCGACTCTCTTCAATCTCTCCGTTCTTATCATACTTGTAACTCTGTTCTTTCTATTCCCTCGCATCGGTCGAGTTTTCTTCTAATTCTTACAGTGTGGTTGGCGTCATCTTGTGGAACAAACTGCCTCTTATCATCAGAAAAGCTCGGAATATATTATTATATTTTTTTATGAAAATTTTATTTTATTTTTTTTAAATCCCAAAGTAATAAAGTTTTAAAATAAATAAAAATGGCTAGATCTAGATAACAAGTAGGTACCTTACTCAATATTGTAGAGTAAGGTTACTACTGTTAGTTTTCTTATTTGAATATTTATGACATTTGTGAAGGGAATGGAACAAATCGAAGGAACAAAAGATTTGAAAAGAGAATGGAAGTGTGATGTAGTAATGATTAATAGAAAACGAGTGAAACCGCGATTAATCCTCACCGTTTTTAGTTTTTAGGGAAATAAAGAGAATATAAAAAGTATTTGAAGTATTTTAAAGAAGGATTTGGAGGAGTTAACCCTGAGGAAATTGGGTACGGTGACCGAAGAGAGTGAAGTATACCATACCTTCGGTCACAGTACCTATAGTGAAACTAAGGCCGAAGCTTAACGTGCTTTCCGAGGCAGTTTAGTAAAAAGTTTTTATGTTTTTATATTCTTGTATTAAGTTTTTTTTTATATAAGTAGTTCTAGTAATGACTTGGTTATAGAATTATTGTAGTAGTACTAGAATAATAAAAATCATTTTAAAGTTCCATCACGTAGTTTCCGTAACCATCATACCTTATTTATTCCACATGTCAATAGCAGTTATAGGAAAAATAGTTTTCTCATTAGAGCAAGTAAAGCGGTCAATCAACTTTGCGACAGCGAAGACACGATTGATATATTTCATACTAGTGTTAATTGTGTAAAGAAAACACTAACTAGAATGTATTTGTTGGAGTCTAACATAATTTAAATAAAAACTTAGTCATGTAGGTTATACATGGTGAATTTGAAAGATATTCAAAGGGTAAAATTTTTAACAGTAACAAACACATACATGGTGACTTTGAAAGGATGTACTTTGGGCTAATATGAGGTTCTGCTGATCAAATCGAACAACTTTTCCCATGGAACGTGTCGCAAATGAAAAAAAAATGTCTTCCCTATACAAATTGGTCATTTTAACATTACTAGTTTGTATGGAGAAGGCAATTTTTTTTTTCATTTGCGGCATATGGTTCCATGGGAAAAGTTGTTCGTATTGATCAGTAAAACCACATATTAGCCTAAAGTACATCCTTTCAAAGTCACCATGTATATTACGAGTATTATTATTTTTTTGTAATTTTTGTAATAAGGATATATTTATTTATATTTGTAGTAGTTAAAATTTTATAAATAATTGTTATAATTTTTAGCCGTAAGTTGTCTCAACGCTTTAAAATAAAATAATAACTTATTCTCATAGTATGTAAGTACTTATTGTTTAATCTATACTAATATTATAAAGCTGAAGAGTTTGTTTGTTTGTTTGTTTGAACGCGCTAATCTCCGAAACTACTGGTTCGAATTGAATAATTCTTTTTGTGTTGGATAGTCCAGTTATCGAGGAAGGCTATAGGCTATATAACATCACGCTACGACCAATAGGAGCAAAGATATAGTGGTAAATGTGTAAAAAACGGGAGAAATTATTTCATCTTTGAAGCCTTCCGTTACGTGCGCCGTGAAAACGGTTAAAGATACACAAAAAATATGTATTAAAGAATAATAGCTCTTTTAATGATCTAAAAAACAGTCCGCGAAACGAAGTCGCGAGCACAGCTAGTATATTCTATAAAAAGATTAACATTAATGATATGTATTTAGTTGCCGTTAATTTAGTTTCCTTGCAAATTGAGGGTCTGCAAGAAGGGTCGCTGCTATCTTGGTAAAGTTTTTGATTTATGAGTTGACTATCATCAGTCACTTGTCGAACTTAAAGATAGATTGTTTCAAATCAATATACCTATAGACGGGAACCGAGAAAATACCATGGGCCAGATGTGTAAAGAACGGAAAATATCTATTAATTATATTTATTATTATATTTATTTCCTTATATATATGTACAAAACTAAAAATAATAAAATTAAAACAATAAACTATAATTAATAATAAATAATAACACAATAACTAATAAAGAAAAAATAATAATACTAAAATGAAAAAAATATTATATTAAATTATACATATGAAAATATATATAAAAAAATCAGAAAATAAAAATGGACAAATTGATTTCAATTAGAAAAAATAAATTGGCGTATCTAAATATACTTAAGCTATACCTAATTTAATGCATCATTCATAAAAACTTATTCAGTCCTTGAAGAACACTTTAGTTAAAATAGGTTATGTCTTTTTTAAGCATATTAATGTTTGTTGCTTAAAAAAGAGACAAAACCTACTTTAACTAAAGTGTTCTTTAAGGTCTTAATAAGTTTTTATGAATACCAGTGTAATTTTTTGTTGGTAAAGTTTTCTCATAATCTATTTAATCATATATTTTAGAAACGCCTAGAGGACAAACATACAGACATTCATTTTTATTTATGTAGAAGATGGCCCCGCCTGCTGATGAAACTGTCTTCTTTGGAACTGTTTTCAGCCCATTATTTTAACTGTTCATTCGTCTCAGATGTGAAGTGAACGACCCATGTGTTATCCATGGTTATTAAACGACGCAAAAACTATAAAAGGCTTGATGTGAAATTTTTCTAAACACTCAATTGAATTCTCACGTCGCCGCCTCGTTATTTTTGTTCCATTGTGAGTAGTAATCGCGCACCCATCTTACGCACAGATTTCTTGTACATTTCAGTAAATATGCGATACGACACTTATTGAAATGATCATAATATCTGCTACTTAGATTCAAATCGACTTTCATCCGACATATTTTAATTAAGTAATAAAAGTACTAATCTATTTAAATGCTCTAAAAGTACCTATGAAACCTAAATAAGTTGTTGTCTTTCAACAAAAATAGAACCAGTGCTACAAACTAATATTTAAAACAAAAAGTTATTTTACTCTTTAAATATTGCCAAAGGATAAATTCTCGACAGAATTTCGTTATTGCAGAATGAAACAGCGACGGAGTATTTTAATTGGAGGCTTTATCCGGATTAGGGTACGTCCCTTTAATGCCTCTTTGTGGCTAAAACCTCTTTGTCAATCCCGCGCCATGCGATAGCATGATTTCTTCACTAATAATTCTATTTTATATCATTCTTTGGATTTATCTTTGGGTAACTATTAATTTATAGGTTTTACTTACTATTTGTCCTAACCTACACAGATGAAAATAAATTCTTGGATCAAAGCCATTCAAGAATATATTGTTTCTTATTTATCCGTGTATGAAATTGCTGTAATATTCCTAATATTATATTACCACCTATTGTGAAGATTTTTATAATTTATTCTACTTTGAACAACAAATTACAAATTCAAATTAGTTTTATGATATTAAAATAATTGTTCATTTATTTGTTCGATATTAATTTGATATATCGAACAGCAGGATTTTTTTTGTTTCCATTATAAAAATCCAAATATCGCGCCATTTTATTTTAGCAGACTTTAAGAGGATCAAGTCGACAGCGGTATGGCTGGGGGTTTATCCCAACTCGTGGAAGCCGATTGAATTCTGAGTTTACACCGAACAAGTGGCCAAACGGTACAAGCTAGGTTTCTATCTCAAAATGATCGCAGGTTCTTGTATAATAATAACCTATCTCTACACACAACTTGGTATAGTATAATTGAAATGTAGTTCAATTAATATTTATGTGTTGGTTATTGTACGAAAACGTTTTTAATTTGTTCTTCAAGGCCAAATCCTAAACTGCAAGGAATAGCGAAAAATGCTCAAAGGAGTCTCGGAGACGATTTTGTTAAAAACTACTGCATTATTAGATTTGTGAATAAAATATTCTCCTAGCCGGGAATCGAACCGGTTGATTTTGATAAAATATAACTCACAAGTATTATTGTACTAGCTGATATTGACGCTTATAAGGAACAAATGGTGGAAGTGATATCAGTGGAGAAATATCAGAAGAAAATAGGAAAGCTTATTTTGTATGGAGAACGTATTGTCCTTAAATCAAAATTGTGTTCATACATGAAAATACAGAATATAACATACATACATATCTTCACGAGTGCCTTACGGCGCCCGAAACCGCCTAGACGGCCCCAGGGTACCCAGCGGAGGGGTTTTAATCCCACCTCGTCGTAGCCGATGGTATGAGTCTACAACGAACAAGTGGCTAGCTCGGTCCGATGTTTTTGAATAGACTCAATAACCCATCTATAAACAGTGTCACAAGTTGGTATAGTGAAACCGGGACCGACAGCTTAACGTGCTCTCCGAGGCACTATAGTGGTGCTGTCAAACAAATGTACATAATTTTTTTAATTAAAAACTCATTGGTACACACCGGAATTCGAACCAGGAACCTTAGTGTTTTTAAGTCCAAAGTCTAACCAACTCGGCCACCACGTAGGTAGATATAATTAAAAATATATTCTTGGCGACTTTGGAAGGTTGTACTTTGGGCTAATATAAGGCTCTAATGATGAAATCGAACAATTAGCCAATGGAACATATGTCGCAAATGAAAAAACAGGCTTCATACCATGAAGGTAAAAACCGTGCCCGTCCGCGCGCGGGGCGCGTTTTTTTAGCTTCATGCTTCATACAAACTAGCAATGTTAAAATAACCTTCTTCTCTTTCTTAAAAGAGCTTCATATTAGCCCAAACTACAAGCTTCCAAAGTCACCCTGTTACACTTACATAACGGATTACATTCACATAATAATAACGCTTTTACCTATTTTTTTTAGTGTAGGACGGCATGTTTTTCACGTTTAAGTTACTTAGTTAGAAAAAAATATTATTTATTGAGAAAGTAAAAATTTTGAATACTTGTACATATTATATCTACATTCCCCTAAAAGTACTATGTTCTTATAAATATATCAAGCAAATAAATTATGTTTTAGTATGTAAAGATTTTCTTATTAGGTAAAATATATAAATTGAGGCTATTATATATTTTACCTATTTTCTAATAATATTATTTTTATTCAAATACTCAATGTATGAATAATTTACCTTCATAAGTAGGTATCTCTTTTCCAGTTTTCCATACTTATTACTTATGTAGGTACATTAGAATAGCTACTTATATTTATTTAAGAATTTTAAATTTTATTTGAAATAAATGAAGTTTGTTAGTTGTGTTTGATAATAATATTATATTATATTCAAGTAACTAAGAAACAGTGACGTCTACCACCGGGCATATTAAAATATTCTTTTATTATATGTGTTTGCTACTGTTAAAAAATTTACCCTTTGAATATCTTTCGATTTTTTTTTGGTTCCCTTAATTTTTCTCACATTATTAAATTATTATTAGTATGATAAATGTATGACAGAGTTAGGCACTGCTTTTGTACAGTCAGCCAAAAATGTGGTCTACCACCCTATGTTGGAGGTTGATTTGCACGTGATAAAACAATAAGATTTATATTCCCTTTTATTACATTAAATAGGTACCTACTTCGCTCAATATTTGCGATATTCTGATAACACAAAAAGTTTTGTCAAACTTAATAGACCACTTTCTTGATCGACTGTACCTCAAACAATCAAACATTTGTGAAAAACTTTAATCTAATATGTCAAGAAACTATATAGGTACTCGTAAGTATAGTCCGTTTTACAAATGAATATGTAGAAGTAATAAAATTTATGGTTTTGAGAAAGAAATGGCAATTGATAATATCATAGTTTTAGTGTTATGTCATATTGGAAACCTATGGGTCATCATAATACATATACCCCTGACAAGATCTTTTTTTCCTTAGCGGGATCTCTCGGGATATATTAATCAACACATATATATATATTATATATATATGTGTTGATTACTAGCTATTGTCATATTAATATACATAGAGTTTTGTTTGTAATTTTTTTTAGTACCTAATCAAATAATTTCATTGCTGCATTTTTTATTGTGACTTTATTTACTTCGATTTGTTTGTTTCTTAATTACTTTATTATAATTAATTTGTGTTGTAAGGTACTTTATTTTGTGTGATTTTACTATATTTATCATGAAGCTAAAAACTCGAGCGGCGCGCGGACGTAGTAGCTATAGTAGGCAATTGTGTTTTTCTTAATATTTTATAATTTATTTTATGTAAAAGCTATGAATTTATTACTAAATAATGTTATGCGTTATATAATGTAGTTTTATAGCTTAATGTAACCCTGTAGGTATGATTTGAATTATATATATTTTTATATCATTTTTGTATTATAATCTATTTGTTACATGACTTTGCAGCAGGTTTTTTTAACTGGAAACACATTTATTTATATTGCATCACTTTTTTCTTAACGTGTATCTTTCAAATTTGTCATTGACAAAACAAATGGCTTTTCCATTATAGCCATAGGGGGAAAAAACATATACCCCATTTTTTCGTAATTGTTCTGCTGCTCCTGATGAAGTTATAAAATATTGGTTAATATCTCAGATCAGTAAAGATACTTTCTGAGGTTAATATTCACAGTTTTTTCAAGTATATAATAATATAATTACGAGAATACATATACGTGGTGGCCGAGTTGGTTAGACTTTGGACTTAAAAACACTTGGGTCTCTGGTTCGAATCCCGGTGTGTACCAATGAGTTTTTAATTAAAAATTATGTACATTTTGTTTGACAACACCACTATAGTGCCTCGGAGAGCACGTTAAGCTGCCGGTCCCGGTTTCACTATACCAAATTGTGAAACTGTTTATAGATGGGTTATTGAGTCTATTCAAAACATCGCGACGAGCTAGCCACTTGTTCGGTGTAGACTCATACCATCGGCTACGACGAGGTGGGATTAAAACCCCTCCGCTGGGTACCCTGGGGCCGTCTAGGCGGTTTTGGGCGCCGTAAGGCACCCGTGATGATATATATATATATATATATACATGGTGACTGTGAAAGGATGTACTTTGGGCTAATATGAGGTTCTACTGATCAAATCGAACAACTTTTCCCATGGAACCATGTGTCGCAAATGAAAAAAAAATTTGGCTTCCCCATACAAATTGGTCAGTTCAACATTACTAGTTTGTATGGAGAAGGCAATTTTTTTTTTTCATTTGCGGCACATGGTTCCATGAGAAAAGTTGTTCGTATTGATCAGTAGAACCTCATATTAGCCCAAAGTACATCCTTTTAAATTCACCCTGTATATATAATTACGGGAATAAAGTTCCAAGAGAATCTTAATAAAATAGACAAAAGCTGTAGGATTACTATTCTTATAAAAATAAGAAGAGAACAAAAATCTAAACACAGTTGTCATTGTTTCCGTAAAAGGAGTTTTAAGTCCGTCGATTAACATTACCTTAGTAATACATTTCACATAACGATAAAGAAAATGACCTAGAATATCTTATTATGAAGCAAATAATGAACAAGTAGATGATGATTTAATTATTATCTTCGACGTCTAACCTTTTTAAAAGACTGGTGAAATTGACTATATATGCCATCATGCACTATTTTTAAATTATTTATAAGTCCTCAAGCCATTGTAGAAATTGTACCTAAACTCAAGCATTTTCAACGTTTTCGCATGAAGAGTTCAATTAACATTGGTTTTACTTCATAAAAAAAATAGAATTTTTAATTATTTTTCTTGGCTGAATCGTAGATTAAGGATGAAACCATGCATCGATCGGTATCAAAAACATTAAAAAAATGTTTGCTTAGAGCTCTTAAAATTGTACCAGAAATCATATAGCACAGAAGAAATAATAGTACAAGTACAGAAGCTCCACTTCGAAAGATCTATTAAATAAATAGCGACTCTTGCACCGACACAATAAAGCTCAGTTCAGATCGCACAGCGCTAATGGCCTACATACCTTAAGTTGCCTCTCTTTCTATCGCGTCATTCTTTACTTTTCTGACGACGTTAGGGTTGTCTTCTTTTAAACAAAACCTAGGTTAGGTACTTAGTAGTAAGTATGTACGTAGATCATAAAACATTACATTTTATTTTAGGATGTCTGCTGCATAGGTATTTTAACCTAAGGAAATACGGAAGCCATAAGGCACACTACATTGTCTATGAAACAAAATATTGCTTTTCGGTATATAGGCACAAAATAAATAATAGTAGGTACAAGTAGTGTAGGTAGATTATGTGGAATGATATAAGTGCGAATAATACCTTTAAAGGAAACAGATTGTAAATACCTACTAAGTTGAAAGAAAAACTAAAAAAATATTGCCTCAGTATATTTGCTTAGTCTATGTTATTTATTAATAAGCAACCTACGTAGGTACCTAATTGGGCACATAAATGTATGTACGAGCAAGTATGTATGTTATAAAAACTGCATAACATTTCTAGTAATAGTTAGTTCATGGTAGTGCACTAACTATTACTACCTATACTTATCAAACAAAACTATATACTGTAGTAATTAAATATCTAACAAAGTACGTAAATACGAGACTTAGATAACTATAACAAACAACAACATTTGGTACATAGGAAAGGTGGCGAGTAATGAAAATTCGCATTCTTATAAACATACTACTAGACACACGTTTTGATATTTTTTAAGTGTACCTGCCTAATAATAACCGTAGTAGGCGTGTATTTATTAACCTTTTGAGGTCCTTTGGAAGTATGAAATACGTAAGGTCCGGATCCTTGTTACTATTATTTAAGCAACTGAATGTGGCACAATAAGTTTTAGACCTAATTTTAGTTAATATTAAATATCATACAAACGTGCGACTTGCCGGTTCGCGGCAGCCCTCAAAAATAAAACCCATACGTGAGTACGGCCGGGTACTTGTAGCTTCATACCTAAAGCGCGAAGTGGAACACCCCAGCTACAGGTTAAAAAAAAATATTCATGAATATTTCGTACTAAATGTTTTGACTCAAAGTTAAATTATTAAACACAAGTGATAGCGTTGTGGGCTTGTTGATTCTACTCAAGTCATATTAATCAACCGAACAAACTCATTGAATTTTTAGTCTTGCTTCGTTGTACAATATTGTACTTATAAATAAAAAGGAGTGGCAAAGACGGGGTTGAAGCTAGATGTGGGAGAGGAAAGTACTGCAATGAACGCTTATCGTGCCTTTTCGATTTGATATTAAATCAGCCTAAGCCTACAGACTGTTAGACCGCGTACCCCAGTACCCAAACCGGCTGGTGCCACGGGTGCTCGAAGGATCGAGGCCGCCGGATGATCCAGGCGCCAACAGCGGACAAACCCCGTGCGAGGCCATAATGCCTCGCACAACTGCACTTTACCTCCGGGACTAGGGCTCTGGATGCTCTATTGGAACCCCGAAACTTACCCCAAAGAACGAACTCCGTGTGCCGAACTATTTCGTGTACAGGCGAGACGAGACCACGGATCGGGTCAGCGGCTATCGCGGTACCGCCGCCCTGGTCCGTAGGGATATTGTCCATGAATAACTTCTACACACGGGGTTCATAACAACCAAAACAATATTGACCATGGCCGCCATCTTGTATTTCAAAATTGATATGAAAATTTAATTTGCAGCCCTAAAAGCGCGGTTTCACTAGTACGGTACGCACACAATGTTAAAACTTGCACATATATATATATTTTTTTAATTTATTTTAACATAGCACTGGATACAAGTCCATCGGCCGTAGCACATATATTATATACAAGGTGATTTTTTTAAGTGTGCCTTCAAGGCCAAATCCTAAACTACAAGGAATATCGAAAAATGCTCAAAGGAGTCATGGGGC
Organism: Monopis laevigella; assembly: GCA_947458855.1. Lineage (NCBI taxonomy): Eukaryota > Metazoa > Arthropoda > Insecta > Lepidoptera > Tineidae > Monopis > Monopis laevigella. The sequence continues at coordinate 18,660,337 of OX381577.1, read as the reverse complement.
CAATTTTGATAAAAACTAAAACTGCATCATTCATTAAACTGGAATCTACCGGTTGATATTGAAAAAAAAAGTCAGCTGTATTATTGCACCAGCTGATAATGTCGCTTATAAGGATCAAATTCTGGTAAGTAATCTTAAACGGTAAACTTAAGGAAAGTGTTCATTTTAAATAAAATAAATAAATAAATGTTCATATTTTACCACCGTCTGACTACTTTACCAATTAATCAAATTGTTTGAAATAATGCTCTTTAACCCACCTTCATTGAAAACAACAACTTCATATTTTTTTTAATGAAAATAAGTAAAATTCTTTAAAAAAAAAATACAATTCTTCATTTTAATTAAAATAAGCTCTGAAGGACGCTTTTCTTTAAAATGAGCACTTTCCTTTAGTTTGCCGTTTGAAGTTACTTACCAGAATTTGACCCTTATAAGCGGCACTATCACCTGATGTATTGCAACAGGTGATAGTGTCGCTTATATTATACAGGATATTTTTCAAAATAAACCTTTGTGCATTTTTCGATATTCATTGTAGTTTAAAATTTGGCCTTGAAGGCACACTTAAAAAATTCACCTGTACCTATATATATACGTAAATGTAAAAGTTTGTGCAAGTTTTAGTATTTTTTTATTATTGGAGCACTACATGTGAATGAATATATGAACAAAGTCCACGAATGGGGTCAATCAATAATTGTTCTTAAACAATATTGATCCTACTATGCCGGCAAATTGGTAGGTGACCTTGTCACATGTAGTGCTGTAATAATAAAAAATGTTAAAACTTGCACATTTATATATATATAAAATATAATATATGTGCAAGTTTTAACATTGTGTGCGTACCCGACTAGTGAAACCGCGCTCTTAGGGCTGCAAATTAAATTTTCATATCAATTTTTTAATTCAAGATGGCGGCCCTGGTCAATGTGTAAAAAATCGACATTATACTCGTTTTCGACTAAATTTATGGCTGTAAATAAAATTTTCATATCAATTTTGAAATACAAGATGGCGGCCATGGTCAATGTGTAAAATATCGACATTATACTCGTTTTCGACTAACTTTAGGGCTGTAAATTCAATTTTCATATCGATTTTGAAATTCAAGATGGCGGCCCTGATCAATGTGTCAAAAATCAACATTATACTCGTTTTCGACTAACTTTATGTCTGTAAATTCAATTTTCATATTAATTTTAAAATACAAGATGGCGGCTATGGTCAATGTATAAAAAATCGACATTATACTCGTTTTCGACTAACTTTAGGGCTGTAAATTCATTTTTCATATCGATTTTGAAATTCAAGATGGCGGCCCTGGTAAATGTGTAAAACATTGATATTATACTCGTTTTCGACTAACTTAATGGATGTAAATTCAATTTTCATATTAATTTCGAAATTCATAATGGCAGCCCTGAGGCCCTACCATGGGTTTGCGCATTGTAGAAACGTAACGTATTCATTTACGTAAACGTGAGCAACAACCAATAGGATCGCTTTATTTTTGGTAACAGGATTAAATAAAGCGATCCTATTGGTTGTTGCTCACGTTTACGTAAATGAATACGTTACGTTTCTACAATGCGCAAACCCATGGTAGAGCCTCTGATCAAAATATCAAAAATTAACATTAACGTTTAACGTTTGTTATAACGTTTTGCACTAACTTTAGGGCTGTAAATCCAGTTTTCATATCAATTTTGAAAAACAAGATGCGCCACATTCGCCTTTTTGATTGTTCCTTAGATAGGCTTTTAATTTCATTTCCTTTTCCTATTATTTGTTGTTTTAGATAAGTGCCCTTTTTGATACGACTCACTATATACTCGTATATACATAACCAGCTGCATATAGCTAGGGTTGAAAGAAGTAGGTATTTTTAAACAACGATACGTTGGTTTTAATTCAACAAAGAGAAGACTTATTTATTTGTATGACTTTTTAAAAATAATATCGCATGAAAAATATCTAGGTTTATAATATGATTTCTGCAAAATACAATAAAATAAATCCCAATTATTGTAAACATACTAAATCGAAAACAATTATCAACTAGGTATTTTTCATCCGGTACCATAAAAACAATGTCGTTATTCAATTAAAAACAACGTTTGTATGGGACGATGATATTACAACAAATGTTTGTGGGCCTTAGAGCTTTTTTTTTACCTAAAACGTGTTTTTTAGCGATTTAAAATACACGCAACAAATCAAAACTCGGAGGCCCTAAGTTACTATAAGAATTAATTATATTATTATATTGACGAGTTTTTACATGGATCTCAAAATTATAATAATTGAGGCTTATTAAATCTAGGCATTTAAAGTGTAGATCTTTAAATGCCTAGGTATAATAAACTTCTCACAAAATACGTTTTAGGTAAAATATCTGTAATATTTCTCAAGGGGAATTAAAATTTATATGAAGTATTTTTACGATACCTACCAACATTTTAAGATTTTTTTCCCACCTGTATTCTGTCACATACTTTGTTAAAATAAACTTAGGTAATTGTATTATTCACCACACGTTCCGTAACCTCATCCTTTAAAAACCGGTTTATTGGGAGCGACCAATACTATTGTTTAACAACAATGTATTGGCTGTCACTTCTTGGACTCTGTAGTTTTGTTTACCATTAGGTAGAAACAGAGTCACATGTCGTGCTCCAATAAAACGTACGTGATGAAGAGAGACAAACGTTGCAAAACATAATACATTTCCTGGGAATATAATTGGTATATGGTATTTTTTTACTTTACTTAAAAATGTGCAACATCTGTCTTAAATTATTTATAACACCCGGTAGAGTAGAAAATAAATTATAGTAATATTTAAAGTATCAAGTAGTGTTGGTCTTGTCACCGTTTCTCTCTAACCGAAGGCGTTTCTGCGTGAGTGCGCCGTGTGATGGTAGTAGTGACCTCAAAACCTAAACTTGCAGCGCAGTTAAATGTAAACTCGTCCTTAAGTCGTGTTATACCTGACTTATGGTTGAAGTAAGTGCTAGTGCAAATAATTCATCTTCAATTAAATCAATACACCCATAACTTCATAGTAAATATAAAGTTAAGTATAATATGTCTGAAGTTATATTATTTCAGATAAAAATCTTCTTTACCATAATTAATTTTGAGTGAAATAACATTATTAATATCAGTTAACACAAAAAAACTGTTTGTTTGTAACACTAGACACGAAGCTAACTCCGAAACTAATAGATAGCGGCACGTGAGTTAGATCAAAAAATGCGTAGGTATTTTTTTTTAAGCAACATGGATTAGAAAACTGAAAAACGATATAGGTAACTCAAGTCAAGTTTAATCCTATAGCACCAAGACCAGACGAAAATATTATCCTTCGATCATATTTTCATCTGAGTTAAAATCCAATTTGTGGATAGATATTTACATGTAAACAAACATCTGTCAAAAATTAACACGAAAAAAACACCTTTTTACCCGTGTTGATATTGTTAGATTTTGATGTTAGCAATTCCAGTTTGGTTTAGTAAAAAAATGCTTGAAGGTAACTTCAGGTGTTAACATTTTTTGGTAATGGAATGACTTGTACCTACCAAAATAAACCCAAAAATATTCTTAAACGGGACGGGGAATCTGTGTCTTATTCTTTTTGCAAATCTTTCCTTCGGGGTGAGAAGGAACTTTATTTAACACTTTCGCTTTCGTCAGTGGAATCGTTTTCGTCTTGTCTATGTTCAGAACCCTTATGAATAATATATGGAAGTGCTGTAACAGATCATGTAAATTATTAAAACTGTACCATAATTCTTTCGATTCAACTTATAAAAAAGAGATAAATATCAGTTTTTCGTTTCTATGAAGAATTCAATCGAAAAATCATCAACTTAATAATTTTGAAGATGCATTACAGCACTTCCGTATAAGACAAAAACGATTCCACTGACGAAAGCGAAAGTGTTAAATAAAGTTCCTTCTCATCCCGCTGTTGCATTTCATGTAAAATGACTTCATGATATTGTTCTTCACTTATTATATAGTGAGTTGCCGCCATATTATTCTGTTATTACTAAATTCTCATGAACAGGCGGTTTTATGCCTTAGGACACTTCCATATTATTCATGCAGCAACCACTGCCTCAATTTTTTTTTTTAATGACTGACAATTGAAAATTTTTTGGTGATTGTTGATCAATCAATTGGTTTGGAGGATTGACGATAATTTTTTAGCATTGTAAATTATTTATTTTTAAAACAACTAATTTGTGCTGTGTTTGTATTTATAAACAAGCAAAAAATATATAATAATGTGGGATCCGACGCATGTGCAAGTCACTGTTCAACGGGCTCGTGGACTACTTATCAAAGGTAAAAACGGAACAAATAACTGTTTCGTGACAATTTCGCTAGGTAAAGAAAAATTTCAAACATCGGTTAAACATAAAGCAAATGCAGATGTTGAATGGTTAGAAGAATGTGAACTCCGTATACCGTCCCAAGGAAACACAGCTGAAGTCACTTTGAAAGTGTATGACGAAGATTTTGTGAAAGATCATTTGTTAGGTCAAGTGTCAATTCCGCTAAATGAACTCGACCCTCACGAACGCCCTAGAAACAGGTGGTATACATTGCAGGGCAAACAAGGAAAGGAAAATGATAAAAATAGAGGACAACTGGAAGTAAAGATTTCATTCACTGTTAAAGAAGGTAGCTTAACAGACCTCAGTAAAAAAGAAAAACACAAGTCTTCACTTTCAAGTATTGCTCAAAATGTTGGCGGTAGTCTCATGAGCATAGGAAGTATTGAAAAACGTAAAGGTCTTAAGAAGTTTGCAAAAAATCTTGGATCTAAAATGAATCTTCATAAAAAAGATAAGCATAGTGACTCATCCTCATTAAGTGGCAGCATAAATAACCTTAAAGGTTCTGCATTGTCCACTCCCGATCATTCCACACCAAAAAAAACTCATGGTGAGGCAGATCCAGGTGTTATAAGCGAAGATGATGATGAATTTGCTTTTGATGATTTATCTCATAAAAGTTCTGGCAGTTCTCTAAATGTTAATACATTACCACGCGGCCATAAATATACCCCCTCTCCTGTTAATGCTTCTCTTGAGAATCTTGGAGGAGGTGAATTTTTAAGGAGATCAACCAGCAGCAACCTTGCTAGTTCTGAAAAATCTATACCACAAAAACCTGTAAGATTAAGTCTTGACACATTCACTCCAAAACCTTTGTCCTCAAAGGCCATGTTAAAAGATGATGAGTGGTCACAGAAACTTTACTCTCGTCCTAAATCTAACAGCCAAACTACAATAGATAAAGAAAAATCATCCAGCTTAGAGAGAAATAAAAAACTTGATAGTCCCAGCTCATTGAAAGAAAAACCAAGTCCTAAGTTCTTTAAGAAATTTTCAAATAACAAACCCAAAAAACTGTTGGAGGAAAGGATTATTGTTGGTGAAGAAAATATAGTAGAAGAAGATTCTTTTAATCCCACATACAGTAACATTCCCAAAAATGTGCTCAATCAACTTGAAGGTAAAACTAAAGAAGATTTAATTGTTATGATTTACAATTTACAAAAGGATGCTGAATCAGAGAAAAAGAAAAACAAAGATTTAGAGAATTATTTGGATGAGTTGTTATTGAGAGTTATGGAGACAACTCCTCGAATTTTACAGAATCCTTTTGTCATCAAGAAAAATAGCTTGCACATTAAAAATAAGTAATTTATGTAATGCTGGATAAATACTTGGGAACAAATTATCATAATGTACTTTAAAAACTGGATTGATACTCCATAATTGATTATCTATTGTTCATTATAACAAAGAGAAAGTGTGTATTGTGTTAATTATTGTTAGGAAACTTCTAGTTGTGTGACATTGTATTAAAAACAGATGCCTTATTCTACTAAATGAATAGGATATCAACTACATATAAATAGTTCAAATTAGACATATTTCCTACACTAAATGTGTTAAATTTTGATATACAAGTCATTTTTTAGAATAAGGCCCTAGGTAATCCTTCATTGTAAAGTCTGCTTTCACCATACAAAATGTGCAATTGCACCTTGAGGGTGTGTTATAAATAAGCAATATTATTGGTTATAGTATTTAGACTAAAAACCACCAAGTGGTAATACTAGAAGTATGTTTAACGGAGTGTCAGCAGCCTAGAAAAACCTTCATGTTTTGTTGCTGTATTTATAATCTTAAATTTCTCCTTAAATGTATACAATTCCAAATTCAAAGTGCCTTATATATGATTTATAAGAAAATCTGTGATATGATTTCCCCTCCATTAAAAAACAAGAATTTAATATTTTTAAACTACTTACATAAGTATTTTACAATAAATATTAAAAAAGTATTTAAAAAACAATTGCTAATAAGACTTATCAATCTTTTACTCTTTATTATTATATAGTATAAAAATGCATGTCACACTTCTGTGCCAATTATTTTGGAGTAAATTAAACTAATGATGTAATTATAATTAAAATAGTTAATAAACAAAATAAGTTCATTTATTGGATTGTTTATGCTTATTATGAATCATCTAGTTTTAAAATAATATAAGTTATGAGTAATTCATAGATATTTATTGTTGATATAGTTGTAATATGAGAATACCTGTGTAACTGATAACATTAATATTACACCTCAAATAAAATGATAAAAATACTGATAAAGACAACTGAATGCCTTAGAACTACTTGGATATAATGACAAAAGATGATTGATATTTTCACTGTCTTCTTGTATTTTGATATCTTTAGAATGTAAATTAAAATCTGTATTCTATTTAGAATACATTTTTAGCTCAATGGCTGGCGACGCCCATTGGCCTTATCCTTGTTATGTTGTATATGCCAAAACAATAATAAACAGTGTACCCTTTGTCTTAGGTACTCTTAAAATACTAGTAAGCAATATGTAATACAATGTTAAATAAACATTATATTTAAACTATTTCAGTTATATTTAAACTATGTCATAAGGAGACCTGTATTCCCGTACGTCCCACCATCAATATTAGTGGGGTGGGCATGTATAAAAAATGTTCAGACAAGTCATGAAACTAATTTGTTGTACAAATTTATTTTAGGTATAAATATTATTACAGAGTTATATATCAGTTTAAATTATATGTTAGTAATATCTGGATCTGATTTATATTTTATTTGTTTCAAGATGTGTATTTTTAAGGAATAATATTTTTCATCAAAAGGGGCGTATATTATTCACTTTGACAGATTGTTCAAAAAAATCTGAGAATTACAAATCAATTTTCCTTTTTCTACCTATTCAATATCAAGGTCCTTGCAAACAAAGTTCAATATAACTTGGGTTTAAAATTCATAATAATTGCTCAGGATTGTTAGGCACCATATTGTGACAGTAGAGTCTGCCTCTGAGACACTTGAAAATTGAACTTATTTTTGATTGCCTCTTTTTATTTTATCTTTGATTCAGAAATATTTTAATAAAACAAGGCTAGGTAACTTCTTGTTTTCTACCTGTCATATTGATATGAAAATCATAGGTTTCTGAATAATGAGAATTAACCCATATAGAAAACATTTTAAATAGAATGATACAAATAGACACTGAATATACATATTATACAGTAAGTATAAATGGTAATGTCCCAACTCTTCTTTTTAATGTTGTAAAAACTTATTAACATGTTTATATTGTTTTGTTATTTCGGATCCACATTTTTAAAAACAAATTATTGTTAAAACTAAAAAGTATTATTAATAAACTAATATTTTCTATTAACATTATTTATAAATATTTTTTTTATTTACAAAGTTATTATTTAGTTAGGTATTATGATTTTATCGTAAACCATCCACAGATCATTAATACCCGAATAAAGCCTTTAATTGTATAAACCATCATAATGTGGAATCCTTAGGTCTCAAAATATGTTTTTATTACAATCAGCCACAATTGTTTCTTGTAATACTCCTCTATTTCTCCTGACGAAAAAAATGGGCTGTTACAAGTTGAAATATTTGTCAGTTTGTCTCAAAAAACAAGTGAATTGTGGGACAGAAGTACCCACCTAAGTAATATTGTGGTATCTTGATTGCACTTCCAAAACACTTGTTTAACCCACATATTTTCATGGGTTTTATGGTTCAGTATTTTTTAAGTAAAACTGAACCCTTATTTAGTTTTTGCTAGCTTATTTTTCAATTCCGGTATTGGGTTTCAATATTAAGCTATTCAGTTCCAGAATTCAGGAGTTCAAGTCTTCCTTAAAAAAAATTATACAAGGGAAAGCTACATTGACATACCGATCGACGCGTCGATTGATAAAAATGTATAAGTACTCGATTGAAGAGAAATGTCAAATCCCATACATTTAAGTTTCGATTTCTATCGATCGACACGTCGATGGGCTTCCCGGTAGGACCCCTGATCCAAGAAGTCCTAGAAATTTGGTGGGTAGTGAAATTTCAAGAACGTAAATGCGTTGAAGCTGTTGAAATGACGCGCTACGCCTCAAACCGTGACAAAATTGTATATTTTTTTCGATATTGCAATTCCGGTATTACAAACGATACTGAAATATGTCGGAATTCCGGAGCTCAAGCCCTAGTTCTTGCATACTGGATATAGTAGAAAGTTTAAATTTGGAATAGTACCTAGATGTCATCAAACAATATTATTCCCACAAAACAATTTCCCAATATGTCAAACTTTTTGCAAGTATTTAAATCTTTTGAACTTTATAGGTAGGTATGCTTAAATCACTTTGGTACCACATTATTTTTCATGCCCGTGGTACCATGAATGAGCCAAAGTACTTGAATGTTTGTTAAGTGCGGTAGTCCTATTGTGAGTGATTTTAACGTTCGAGTTAACTATACAACTGCGATAACATTTTTACCAATAATACGCTTGCAATTTTCGTTCTCAAAATTTCCGCTTGGGGCGCTGAACTCATCTAGTTATCTCAAACTAGTGTACTAGTGCCTTACTCATAAACACTTTGAGTCATTGAACAACATTTAAGTTAAATATGTTTTGCCTCTTACGCATAGGTATTTCCTTTTGTTGCTAAAAATAAGAGACAAAACCTATACTATAACTAAAGTGTTATTCAGACCTTAATATTTTTTTTATGAATACTGGTGGAGGGCTTCAGTAGAGTGAGTCAGACCATTACTTTACGTTTGAGTATCAGTTTTTTTAACGTGAACTTTCAAGTTTACTATAGTAATTTCTGCGTTAACATTTTCACTAATCAATCAACACTCACATTTTTAGTTCTCTAAAGTTCCGCTTGGGCCGTTGGACTATTTTCCATACAAATAGTTAACTACAAAGCAATAGAACACTAAGCCGCTGGGAACATTATAAATAAGAAAAATACATCGAGGATAAGAGGTAGTTTATTTTATATATATATGAAAAAATGCCTCGAAAGACTTACTGGCCTACTAGTTGTTAGAATTGGAATAACAGAATTTAATTACGTTTTAGTTGTATGTGTTAATTAGTTACCTTCTGATTGTATGGCTACTTATCATACTTATTTTGAGAACCTAGGTAGGTGCTAAACAATCTTATATTAACCATTCTGAAATATTAAATAAAAGAAAAAAATATGTTTTTATATTCCCTGCGTACCTTAAAATTACTAGGTATGATAATTTAAGCAGTAAGATATGCAAAAACCGTCTAATGACCTAGGGCCTTATTCCGAGTTTGCAACCGCTAATCACGACAAGACGTTGCGCAAACTATAAATATGGAAATATAAGTTCTATTCCAATGGTTATATAGTATGTATTAGGTTGGCTATTATAATGCAGCTATCTTGAAACATACGAATTCTTCGCAAGTTTGAACATGTATGGAGCAATGGAATTTCAACTTTATAATTAACAGGATAGAACTTACATTTCAATACCCGTACTTTACGCAAAATGCGCGACGGTGAACGTGTCAAAACTCGGAATAAAGCCCCTAGTCATGGTTCGGTTTTAGTCTGAAGGTTCAGCGATTTGCCAGAGAACACTGCATCGATTTATTGTCTGAGGTGGTGGTAGTTAACAAATGTGCGGCGACAAAGAGGTGTGTAGTACATATTCTATAATTATAAATAAACATGTACCTATGGCAACGTCGCACTGGCTGTCTATTGGATGAGGAGGTACAGAGCGGCAACGTCGCAATAAGCACGATATCGTGTATATATTACTATATCTGTGGTTTGGATATATTACAGAAGTCTGCTTGCCTGTCAAATTTTAAAGTTTTTTTTTAATGGAGCACGGCATATTTACTTGGCTTTTTTTAACTGATGGTAAGCAGACCCACAAAGTCCATGAATGGAGTCGATTAAATCACTGCTGTTAAACAATATTGCTCGCTCCCATTATGCCGGCTAAATAATGCGGTAACAAAATTGACGGCCACAAAGACGTACTTAGGTATTTGAATTACGAGTCTAAATAGACTAGGTACTTATATTTTTTTACAATTATTTATTTACTAATATTATAAAAAGAAAATATTTGATTGATTGTTTGTTCCAGACAAACTCAAAAATTACTACCTATTTTTTTAAATATTTTACGAATAGAAAGATCATTATCAGCAAGTAACATTGACTGTATTTTATTTTTGATCCGATTTCTTTTAAATCAAGAAAAAGGGTGAAACCTCCTGCCTCAGCTAATATACTTGTTTATACGGCTCAATGATGATAGCGCAGAGTGCATTTACTTTGACCTTTACCACTTGTGACCCTCGGTAAAGTAACCTATTTGTTTACGTCTACTTGACTACCTCTGTGGTCTAGTGCTTGAGCCTTTGGCGTTGTATCCGGAGGTTTGGGTTTGTTTTCCATTCATGGGGAAAAGATATTAGGTACTATTTTTTTCTGTACAGTATATAACATACACTGGGTGTCTATAACATACAATATTAATTTATACATATATAGGTATATATATATATATTGTTTCTGGAGGACGCAGCAGAGGCAGGCCCCCCACAAGATGGACCGACGACCTGAAAAGGGTCGCGAGAAGCCGATGGATACAGGCAGCGCAGAACCGGTCGTTGTGGCGATCCCTGGGGGAGGCCTATGTCCAGCAGTGGACGCGCGAAAGGCTGTCATGATGATGATGATTGTTGTTTCTGTACTACAAGCTTAGTTTAGTTTATGACCAGAGTAACATGTAATAAATAAATATCCTACATATTACTTTTTATTATTACTTACTAGTACAAACTAGTTATACAAAATAGTATATACCTACGTGGTGGCCGAGTTGGTTAAACCTTGGACTTAAAAAACACTTAGATCCCTGATTGGAATCCCGGTGTGTACCAATGAGTTTTTAATTAAAAAAAATATGTACATTTGTTTGACAACACCACTATCGTGCCTCGGAGAGCACGTTAAGCTGTCGGTCCCGGCTTCACTATACCAACTTGTGAAACTGTTTATAGATGGGTTATTGAGTCTATTCAAAACATCGTGACGAGCTAGCCACTTGTTCGATGTAGACTCATACCATCAGCTACGACGAGGTGGGATTAAAACCACTCCGCTGGGTACCCTGGGGCGCCGTAAGGCACCCGTGATGATATGTATGTACAAACTAGTTATTATTTACTAATATAAACTAGTATGTAGTAATTTTTTTTTTTGGGTGTTTGCGCTCTTCTCCCTATTTATACAATTTAATAAAAGAAAAATAATTTAAATATTAAAATTAATATCCTCACTGCTTTATCATCAAAACTAATGAACCGATTTTGATGTTTGAGTATACATTTCAAATTTAGTCCTGACGATGGAAGCTGCAGCTTAGAGACTGTTTATCAGAAGACACTCCCCAACTAGTGGAAATTCACAACATTTAAGATTGAGCTGAAATAAATAAAACCATTTCTGTATTATTATCCGCTAAAAACTAAATTGTTTGGGAATATGAATGATCATATACCCAACACATTTAGTTTATAGTTTACTATTAGGATTGTTTAAAAATAATATTGCTTTATAAATTTAATGTAGGGTAGACCGGGAACAGTTGTACCATTTTATCTTTAAGGTTCAATTGTAAGATAACTGTTAATATTTAGGCAATAGTGTCAATACTTATTGATAGCTTAGCATAGCTTATTCGGCTACAAGTTAGCATTATCTATGTATTTAAAGAAGCAATACAATAATAAATATTTGCGTTTGAACAGAACCGCAGAATTAGTACAAATGTCCCTACGCCGGGGTCAATCGTACTAGAATTTAAAGAAACGAAACACATTGTTTTGAAAAGAAATATGAGATATTTTAAATGGTTACATCTCAACAAAACATATGGTAATATAACTAAAAACTGAACACAACTTCGCAAATTTAATGAAGATAAAATTTAAAAACATAAACCAGATTTCCCTCTTTAAACAACAAAATCTAAATTAAAGACTATAAAACGTGGTTCTTTAAGTCTTATGAATTAAGGTCCGTGATAGTGCATTGTGTGATTGCGGCTTCGAGCTGGGAACCCTGTAACATATATTCTTCAGATGTCCAAATTAGTCAGCCTCATTATATGACACTCTTCCCTGTGATGTCCCCCGACCTACCAACTTAAACGCTTTACTCACTTTGTCCAGCTTCTCTGAACTCTGTGCTTTAGCAAAATATTTAAAAAAATTCAAATGAAAACTAATATGTAAGTTTTTTTATATTAGGATATTTTAGGACCCCCTGTAAGATTCAGAGATTTGATGCCAAACATACAAACATTAAAATTATTCTACTTTTTACCCTACTATTTCTTATGAAAAAGAGAGGTAGCATCATTGGTTCCTAAAAAAGTTTGGTTGGTATCTCTGAGTATGTTTATGTATTTATAATTCTATATAACTGGGTATAAATTTGTGTTTTAAATCCTTTATATACTTATTACTAAATTGCTGAATGTGAAAAGTGTGCTGTCCTGTGTATGTCTCCTGACTTTTGGCCCTTGTGATGTCTTAACTAATATACTGCATTCCCCCTCCTAAACCATACCCCGTAACATCTTTGTATTTTGTTCTCCCTTATTTGATTAACAATGTTATTCTAAACTTAAAGACTAATAAGATAGTCTTTATAATTATTTTTCTGCTCCTTAGTGTAAGTGCCTTTTTCACGACTAGACACTGGCAAAATTCGCGAAAAGCGAGAAGCCATATAAATAAGAAATTGAATTGAAAAAGTCTTATAAGCTACATTTTTATATTTACAATTCTAACAATCAGTCAAAAATAACATGATTATTAATATTAACATATTATTTGTAAAATCACGTGGTAGAATTTTATTATCCCTGTAGTAACTACAACTATCCCCAGGGATAATTGTACAATTATCCCTTACAAAGTATCAATATTTTTTTTAGCTAAATATTCTTTATGTTTCAAGAATGAGCATTAGCTAAACAGTCCTAAATTTTCATTATGATAAGAGACAATGTTCTTAGCTATCCATGGCTTCACCGTGCGGGTGCCGCGTCCATCCCGTGCAATGAATTGCAGTGTTCCCGGACTTGAGACCGCGAAGTAGGTTTAAAGCACTTTTGGACTCTCACCAGCAGGGTGATTACGCGTCTTAAGTTCGCTCGCACGCCAATCGTTATGACGTCATTCTGACGTAGATCAAGCTTGGCTTCTTAACAACGGCTCCAAAGACTCTTAGAAAATTACATCATAAAGATTGGCGTGCGAGCGAACTTAAGACGCGTAATAACTCTGCTGGTGGGCAATTCTCGCGCTTCCGACATTCATCTCGATTCGAGATTTTTAAACATTAAACGAAATAAATATTAATAAATAAATAATAAATATTGAACCAAAAATGACATAGTCATTTTTGGTTTAAAAATCTCGAATCGAGATGAATGTCGAAGGCGCGAGAATCGCCCACCTGCACTGTGTTCACTACCCTCTCTACTCAACCAGATACTATACGATCCTATTCAGTATATTCATTTCTTGCAATCATAGAACGGCTTTTTTTTTATTAAGATTTTAACCATAAAATAACATGCAGTTACGGGCAACAGCTTGTAGCAATATAAACACAAAAATATTCAACTATTTATTTTATTGGATTTTTTATATAAAAGCATTGCATTTTTTCATATTTATAATTAGTAAAAAATATAAAATCCATTATTTGTGACGACGACTTTTCACACTAGTCTGAACTGTACTAGTTGATGCATAGGTTTTTTGAGAAATCTTGTTCATGTAGTAAATTGTCACCAAGGAGAAAATTAAACTGAAAACAAGAATAATTTTGGTTATTCACAAACAAATCTGTGTAATTTTATTGTTGATCATACATTATATAAGAACCTACTTATATATTTTTACAATTATATATTACAAATAAAACATCTATACTAATATTATAAAGAGAAAATATTTGATTAATTGTTTATTCCAAGACAAACTCAAAAACTACTATACCTATTTTTTTTTAATATTTTACAAATAGAAAGGTCATTATCAGCAAGTAACATGTACTGTATTTTATTTTTGATTATTTCAATTATATATTAAAATTAATTGGGTGAACCGACTGCCACAGCTAATATACTTGTTTATACGGCTCAATGATGATAGCGCAGAGTGCATTTACTTTGACCTTTACCACTTGTGACCCTCGGTGAAGTAACCTATTTGTTTATGTCTACTTGACCACCTCTGTGGTCTAGTGCTTGCGCCTTTGGCGTTGTATCCGGAGGTTTGGGTAAGTTTTCCACTCATGGGGAAAAAATATTAGGTACTATATTTGTATATATATATATATATTTATAAATACAAATATATAATAATATTGTTGTTTCTGGTACACATACTACAAGATTAGTTTAGTTTGTGACCAGAGGCTCTACCATGGGTTTGCGCATATAACGTTGTTATTATTATTATTACATTTTATTATTACTTATTAGTACAAAGGTGTTATTCCCAGTTGTCACTACCCGCTCCGTTCCTACTAACGACAACTGGGAAAAAAATCCCAGTTGTTGCTAAAAGCTACGGGTGGCACTGAAACGTTCGAATTTATTAAGATAAAGTTTTAATGTTTTGTTTTTTTTTAAGTTAAACTAATCGGACTAAATAGAATTAAGTGAAATGAAAAAAAAACGTATTTTTAAGAAACATGATAAGTAACAACCTAAAAGGTTGTTTACGAGAAATATTTGTCACCTTACCAAGAAATTGGATGGTAAATAATAGTACATTACTGCCGCGGTCTATAATGACTACTTTGCTGGTCGCGCTGATGATGGCCGACAGCGCAGCGTAGCTCCAGACCGACACAGCGCGGTCAGCGTGCAGCACTTGATGGACGAGCTGAGATAAAGGCCGAGACCGAGGTCGAGGCCTTTACAGCTAGGACAGCAAGGGCTGCAATGATGGCCTAGCTGGAAGGCCTAGAGCGTAGCTAGGCTAGCTCGATGCAATCATAGCGTGACCAGCGAAGCAGTCATAGTGGGCCAAGGCTTGTATAGTAATTTACTCAAAAGTACAAGTACCTAATCTAAATAAAACCAGTAAGTAATTTAAATAAAATATATATTACTTAACTAGAAATTTAATTAAAATAACAATTATGAAAAGTACTGTTACTAAAATTCAATACCGACTTTCCCGGTTCGATATTACTAATAGTTTGCGATAATTCTAATGTGGTGTTTGACTGCTGTATTATTTCTTCATTTATTTAGTACATTAAAACGTCAAAATAGCGGCCGGCAATGTTTTGCCGGCCTGTGGCCTTATTCAGAGATTGCAACCGCTAATCACGACAAGACGTTGCGCAAACTAAAAATATGGAAATATAAGCTCTATTCCAATGGATATACAGTATGTATTAGGTTGGCTATAATAATGCCGCCATCTTGAAATACACGAATTCTTCGCAAGTTTGAACATGTGTGGAGCATTGGAATTTAAACTTTATAATTAACAGGATAGAACTTATATTTCAATACCCGTACTTTACGCAAATTGCGTGACGGTGAACGTGTCAAAACTCGGAATAAAGCCCCTGTTAGAGCGACCAGCAAAACTTTGCCGGCCGCTCCTTGAAACAGAACGGCAAGGTCGACTTTGCTCAAACAAGGTTGTCAAAATAATGACCATATTACATGCATTTTTGAGTAAAAGGGTATTATTATTAGGTGGTGTGAATTATAGTGGAGTAACTGAAGAACAAATGAATGCCTTTCTAAAATGGAGTGAAGTGAAGAGAAATAAAAGGATGATCGTAATAAAATAAACTAATTAAAGTGTAGTGGAGTTTAGTTAAGTCATAGTGTATTTGGGTGTTATGTGAAGTGTAGTGTAATATAACTAATTGAAATGTTTAAAACTGAAGTGAACCGAATTAAGGAAATGAAATATAATGTAATAAAGGGAAAAAAGAAAGAAAATGTAGTAAATTAAGTGTAGATAGTGAATTGAAATTATTTGAAATAGACCGGGTGGACTGGAATGTAGTGGAGTAGAATATAGCAAGGAGTGGAGTGAAGTAAAGAGAAGTGACATATACCCGGTGAAGTTAAATAGCTTATAGAAACGGGAAGCAAATATTTTAGTGAAGTTTAGTGAGTAAATTAAATGTATACCCCACAATCTACTTAATTAACTTAATTTTACTTTCCCTTTACTATACCTTGTTTCACTATACTACAATTGTCCATAAGTCTTCCACTTCACCCTGTTTACTCCACGTTCCTTACTCTACTTTAAATTACTTCAGTTAACTTCTCACTTTTCTCTACTCTACTACAATCAAGTCTAACCAAATCCACTTCAGTTCACTACCTACACTTCACTTACTACATTTTCTTCTTCAATTTACTTTATTACATTCTATTTAATTTCATTTCCTTACTTTAGTTCAATTCACTTTAAACTTCACTTTTACTTAGTTCCTTTATATTTCACTTCACTCCACTATATTTTATTTCATTTTCTTACTTTAAGACCCTGCGCTCAAAATATTTTTTTGTTATCGCCCCGCCCTATAGGCGGAGCTTCCCCGCAGGCATCACTGTTTTGCCGCTGTCGCAGGCAAGAAATTTCTATTTGGCGCGATTTTACGAACACAAAATGAATGTGAGTCGTATTTAATATTTTTATTTTATCTATCATAATTAATATTTTTAAGTTTAATTATATAAATATTAAATTTGATAGATAAAATAATCTATTAATTAAAACTATGGCGGCCTGAACTTTATTTTTAAAAATCGACGTGGGACTCGTTATATAGTTTTTTGGGTGTGCCGAGCACGAATTTGAAGTCCATTTTAAAATCCAAGATGGCGGCCTCAACTTTATTTTTAAAACTCGACATGGGACTCGTTATATAGGTTTTTGGGTATGTCGAGCACGAATTTGAGAATTATTTTAAAATCCAAGATGGCGGCCTCAACTTTATTTTTAAAAATCGACATGGGACTCGTTATATATATTTTTGGGTGTGCCGAGCACGAATTTGAGGTCCATTTTAAAATCCAAGATAGAGATATCAAGTTTATTTCTAAAATTCGACATGGGATTCGTTATATAGGTTTTTGGGTGTGCCGAGCACGAAATTGAGGTCCATTTTAAAATCCAAGATGGCGGCCTCAACTTTATTTTTAAAATCGACATGGGACTCGTTATATAGGTTTTTGGGTATGTCGAGCACGAATTTGAGGTCTATTTTAAAATCCAAGATGGCGGCCTCAACTTTATTTTTAAAAATCGACATGGGACTCGTTATATATATTTTTGGGTGTGCCGAGCACGAATTTGAGGTCCATTTTAAAATCCAAGATAGAGATATCAAGTTTATTTCTAAAATTCGACATGGGATTCGTTATATAGGTTTTTGGGTGTGCCGAGCACGAATTTGAGGTCTATTTTAAAATCCAAGATGGCGGCCTCAACTTTATTTTTAAAAATCGACATGGGACTCGTTATATATATTTTTGGGTGTGCCGAGCACGAATTTGAGGTCCATTTTAAAATCCAAGATAGAGATATCAAGTTTATTTCTAAAATTCGACATGGGATTCGTTATATAGGTTTTTGGGTGTGCCGAGCACGAATTTGAGGTCCATTTTAAAATCCAAGATGGCGGCCTCAACTTTATTTTTAAAAATCGACATGGGACTCGTTATATATATTTTTGAGTGTGCCGAGCACGAATTTGAGGTCCATTTTAAAATCCAAGATAGCGGCCTCAACTTTATTTTTAAAAATCGACATGGGACTCGTTATATAGGTTTTTGGGTATGTCGAGCACGATCGAGTTTGAGGTCCATTTTAAACTCCAAGATGGCGGCCTCAACTTTATTTTTAAAAATCGACATGGGACTCGTTATATAGGTTTTTGGGTATGTCGAGCACGAATTTGTATGTCGAGCACGAATTTGAGGTCCATTTTATAATCCAAGATGGCGGCCTCAACTTTATTTTTAAAAATCGACATGGGACTCGTTATATATATTTTTGGGTGTGCCGAGCACGAATTTGAGGTCCATTTTAAAATCCAAGATGGAGATCTCAAGTTAATTTCTAAAATTCGACATGGGACTCTTTATATAGGTTTTTGGGTGTACCGAGCACGAATTTGAGGTCTATTTTAGAATCCAAGATAGCGGCCCCAATTTTATATTTTAAATTCGACATGGGACTCGTTATATATATTTTGGGTGTGCCGAGCACGAATTTGAGGTCTATTTTAAAATCCAAGATGGCAACCTCAAGTTTATTTCTAAAATTCGACATGGGACTCGTTATATAGGTCTTTAGGTGTGCCGAGCACGGATTTGAGGTCCATTTTAGAATCCAAGATAGCGGACTCAACTTTATTTTTTTAGACCGACATGGGACTCGTTATATATATTTTTGGGTGTGCCGAGCACGAATTTGAGGTTTGTTAAAATCCAAAATGGCGACCTCAAGTTTATTTCTAAAATTCGACATGGGACTCGTTATATAGGTTTTTGGGTGTGCTGAGCGCGGATTTGAGGTCCATTTTAAAATCCAAGATGGCGATCTCAAGTTAATTTCTAAAATTCGACATGGGACTCGTTATATAGGTTTTTGGGTGTACCGAGCACGAATTTGAGGTCCATTTTAGAATCCAAGACCCAAAAACCTATATAACGAGTCCCATGTCGAATTTTAGAAATGAACTTGAGGTCGCCATTTTGGATTTTAAAATAAACCTCAAATTCGTGCTCGGCACACCCAAAAATATATATATATCGAGTCCCATGTCGGTTTTAAAAAATAAAGTTGAGGCCGCTATCTTGGATTCTAAAATGGACCTCAAATCCGTGCTCGGCACACCCAAAAACCTATATAACGAGTCCAATGTCGATTTAAAAAAAATTAAGTTAAGGCAGCCATCTTGGATTTTAAAATGGACCTCAAATTCGTGCTCGGCACACCCAAAAACATAAATAACGAGTTCCATGTCGATTTTTAAAAATAAAATTAAGGTCGCCATCTTGGATTTTAAAATGGACCTCAAATTCGTGCTCGGCTCACCCAAAACCCTATATAACGAGCAGCTCGTTATATAGGGTTTTGGGTGAGGGGAGCACGGATTTGAGCTCCATTTTAAAATCCAAGATGGCGACCGTAACTTTTTTTTTAAATCGTTGCATGTGAAAAGTTGTTCGATTTGATCAGCAGAACCTCATATTAGCCCAAAGTACATCCTTTCAAAGTCACCATGTATTACGAGTCCAATGTCGATTAAAAAAAATTAAGTTAAGGCCGCCATCTTGGATTTTAAAATGGACCTCAAATTCGTGCTCGGCACACCCAAAAACCTATATAAAGAGCCCCATGTCGAATTAAAAAATATATATGAGGCCGCCATATTGGATTTTTAAATGGACCTCAAATTCGTGCTTGGCTCACACAAAAACCAATATAACGTGTCCTATGTCGAAAAAAAAAAGTAACATTCATACTTGATGATCATTGACTACTGTCTTTGCGACCGGAACCAAAAAACATTTAATAATAATATGTAGGACAATTTACACATATTTCTCTGGTCACAAACTAAGTTACTATGCTTATCAGAAACAACTATATTATACATATTATATATAAACACCCAGACCATGACAAACTGTACTAATATTTTTTTGTCATGGGTGGGAATCGAACCACGACCTTTGGATATTACATAAAAGTCGCAACCAGTCTACGGAGGCGGTCAAAAATTATTCCTATAAAAAACGTCAATCGACTGTCTCGGGTACCCCTATATATTAGGGTGGATCGATTTTTTTTTTTCCGTTTTTCTTAGCAGCGGGGTGTGGAATGGATGCCCTATGGGGATACTTTTAAAAATCATTATGGCAGCATTAAGATAATTCGAGTGCAAGTACTGCCCCAAGTCAATTTAAATTAAAAAAAATAGCGAGAAACTAGGGTTTCATTTTTGCTTAATAAAAGTAGTACCTAAAATATAAATATAATATTTTTTTATTGAATAATATTATCTACAAATTAAGAAACAATATCACATACCACTGCTACACAAAAAAAAAATACAAATAAGACTAAAAAATAAAGTAAAAAATCTTAAAAATTATTGAGTTTTATAGTCCTTCTTCGAATTTAATATTGGCATTATACGACAAGATTCTAGCTTGTTTCGTATTAACCCATCACGTACCAATCTGGGCCGCAAACAGCAGAGCATGATGACCACTTTGATCTTCGAGTCTTGCATCTTTCCAAGGTTTGCGTGTGACAGGGCATCAATCCGAACTTAGACAAAATATTGGTTTTGATAATTTCGTGGTCTGCTATAGCATCAATTATTGTCTCGCTAGATATTAGTTTTGTAAGGGGTGATTCAAATAGTTTTTCCCAGTCGTTCAAGTCAATATAGTCTGTGGCGTTAAAATTAAATGTAGGTAGCTTAAATACTCTTATTGGAGAGAAACTAGACGTACGATATCGGATACTTACAATCCGTCTCAGAGCCACCTCTCTAAAGTGTCTTCGTTCGTCTTTTCCATACTAATATTATCTTTTGCTGTGGCCAAAATACCCATTGTGTTGAATTATGAGATCTACCACCTTTTGCAAATGCTCTGAAAGGTAACGTGACAATTTTATGGTTTCGTGGAGGTGCCTTGCCCCTTAAACGAACAAAGGTTGTGTTTTTATTTTAAACCACGTTGGAGCATGCATGCATTTTGTTATGTCCAGTAAGTTGCATTTTATTGCTTTAAATTTTAGTACAGGAAGATGTTCTTAAGTAAATTTCCTTTTGGGTCGCTAAAATTCTAGGATCTTTTATGATATCTGTGATAATGTCGTGCCGTCAAGGTATTCGAAAAGGTGTCTCAAGCTTAACTCGTTAGCATGCAGCTGACAGACCAACCACTGAAGTGGACGATAGAGCTTACCTTCAAGAAGTCGAATAATGGCTATCGGATGTGATGGAACGGCAGTTAATACTGGACATCCGATAGCCACGATCCACACAAAATTAATGGATTTTGATAGAAAATAAACATTTTGTTAGCTATTGTTTTAGCACCGGATTTAACACCTATGTAGCCAATGTATTGTGAGCCAGGTTCTTTCAAAAGACTGATATGTTCTTCTATCACAACTTTTCTGCGTCCGTCCTCCATGATTAATAAATAATATTATTAATAATTTATCCTTTCGGCCGTCAAACGATATGCAAATGCAGGAATCAAAATGAGGCTGATCGGTGGCAGACAGTATGGTCCCAGTTTTGGCACGAGCTCGTCTAATCTTATTACGATCGATCAACATGTATTCAATATCTTGAATTGTAGGGTAGACGATGGCAGCACCTGCCCGATCAGAAATATTGTATCGATCCAATGTTCTGGATACAACAGATAGTCGATTGTCTGTTGCATTTATTACAAAAGAAGTAGAAGTAGGTGAAGCATGAAAGAGGACTCAGCAATTTGGAAAATTTTCGCGGGAAATATTATCACATTTTTTCAATATTTTTATTCAATATAAACTGTAAAAGTGTAAATTAAACTATTAGGGTTAATATAAAATTGTTTTGTAAAGAGATAATTTTTTACCAAATTTTAAATATTTCTACTGCTTTGGGGCAGTACTTGTTATGAAAATTTTTAATAGATATTTTGTATGCTTAATTGTATGTACCTAGAGCATCTATTTCGCACCCCGCGAAACTAGATTTGTAAAAAAAAAAATATATCATACTATGGCGATCCACCCTACTATATATGTGGCTTCTCTATGTTGTCAAAAAAATAAATAAAAAAGTTATAGGTAACCGATAAAAAAAATCGATGTTGTTTCGCGGTGACTCTGGTTTTCCTTGTTCCAGATTCGAAAACTCAAATTTATTCCTAAAACTAAAAAATAATAATATTATTTTGATTAAAAGTATTTTTTCTATAATTCAAGGACTTGTAAGGTTTATACATGGTCAAATTAATTACGTAAATCTTTAGTTGCCCCGGCAGCACGAGAGATACACGTCCGTACGCATCGGCACACTAGGCGGGACTGGTCAACGGGGTCATATAATTACTTATTAATTATAGCTCTTGGATCTGCTCCGCAAGATTGAAAATCGCGCAAACAATTTTCAATCAATAAAAATGTCGTAAGTCACAAAACTAATTTTGTCTATAACATACTCAATAATTTATTTAGGTAAAATTTCGTTTAGTAGTGGATTATAAACTGTATTTTATTGTGAGGTGTATTTATTTTAGACTTAAAACTCAACCCGTTTAGAAGAAAAATGTCTTTATACATTAAAAAGGCATCATTTTAAAATAGAAAAAGTATCGAAAAAATGTTTTCCAATTAGGTTTTTGGTTAAGACATGGAGAGAGGAAGGTCTGAAAAAACTTATGTTGAAGTGTTTTAATAAATAGATGTGTGCTTGCCTCTGCAGATATAAGCAAATAAGGCTAAAATTTATAGTGCCTCCTCTTAATTTGTTCTACACCACTACACTTCACATGCGCCAAATCTACACTTAGTTCACTATCTATACTTTACTTTACTCACTACACTTCACTTTAATTTACTACTGTTATGTTTAATAATTTAAATATTTTGCACTCAAAATTTGTTGGTAACCTGATATTTTTTTTCGCGTAACAACGTTTTAAGTACCTATCATATTTCTTGATTTTTTTTTTTATTTCAGCTTTTTATTCTATTTAGTCCGATTAGTTTGACTTAAAAAAATTCAAAACTAATAAAAATTAAAACATTAAACTAGACTTTATCTTGATAAATTTTGGTGGTGACAACAACTGGGAAAGTTTTAGTACCCGTAACTACTAGCAACTGGGATTGTTTTTCCAAGTTGTCGTTAGTAGGAACGGAGCCGGTAGTGACAACTGGGAATAACGTACAATGTTGTTATTTTTTACTAGTACAACAAATATGTAAGATTTTTTTAGGGTTTTTGCATTCCCATTTATACAATTTAATAAAAGAAAAATAATTTCATTAAGCCATACCAATAGTATAAATAGGAAAGTGTAGATAGAAAATATGAAAGACTTGTAGGTCTGGTTTTCAACAGTGTCACATGACAGGCTTTATAAAAAAATATTTAGCACCTCCATTCATGGACTTGGTACCTATATTCATCAATAAATACAGAGTAACATGAAGAACTGTTGTAAAAAAGATAATTTATCTCCATTTATGGACTTACTGTACATTTATTTACCAACAGTTAGACACATTGTCACATGACAAGTGTAAATACAAAATGCTTTGGTGATAGAAGGTATTTAAATAGTTATATATAAAAAAAACATTTACAAACAAATCAAATTGGTAAAAGAAGAAATTACATGACAAGAATTGTCTCATTGTCAACTGGGAAGTGTTAATGATTGTACCAGGGACCGGAAAACCCATTACCTGGCTTAAATCTTTAAAACGGTGTACCTCTTATAACAAATTACCCCGTGAACTTGCTTACCCAATTCAAGCGGTATCCTATACATTTAGGAACACTTTTGAAAGGGTAACCCCTATGTTTAACAGGTTAGCCTGTTAGACTTATCCAGCAAAACTATGGTGCAATTCTTTTTGAACTTCAGAAGAGGGGGAGGGAGAGAAAAAAAATGATAGTTATTGCAGTTGATTAATATTGAATAACAATAATAACAAGGTAAAATGACTCTTATAATATTGTACAGTAATATCAAAATCATTTTAAACCTTTAAAACATGAAGGGGTTTCCCTTCATAGGTTTAAAATTTCAATGGCATTCAATTACCTCATTTGGTAAAATTTGATATGCTTATTTTGATTTCAATAGCGCTATAAAATAGCACTTAATAATTGACTTTTAAGGTGCAATGGGTTTGGTAAGTAAACCCTTATTAAAAACCCCTGAAGGGGATATAGGTCCAGTCTTATTTTGATTTCAAGCGCTATAAAATAGCACTTAATAATTGACTTTTAAGGTGCAATGGGTTTGGTAAGTAAACCCTTATTAAAAACCCCTGAAGGGGATATAGGTCCAGTCCTTGAATTGTACAAATTAGGAATTGTATGGACTAGACATGAATTTAGTTATTTGTGGGCGAAATTATACCAAGAAACCAGTGGTGTGTGGTCCATATAAGCCAAAAAGCCATGCAACCCAAATATCTAGGGTATAAATAATCTAGTGCCTAATTATTATTTATATTAAATATTTAAAGATAAAAATGCAATTAAAAAAATCCTGGTGGAGGGACTCGAACCCACAAACCTCTCTATAGCGACAAGGCGCTCAACCGCTGAGCCAGCCAGGTTCCAGTCAGACCTCACGAATTTTGTCATTGCTTGTTATGTATACAGACGCCCTCTATTAGCTTTCTTCTAATAACCCTGGCTGGCTCGGCGGTTGAGCGCCTTGTCGCGATAGCGAGGTTCGTGGGTTTTGAGTCCCGCCACCAGGATTTTTTTCATTGCATTTTTATTTTTAAAAATTTTATATAAGATTATCTTATAAAGGAATTTATAAAAATACATAAATATAAAATACTGAAAAGAGTAAAAACAAAAAAAGACTCCTGTGCCATCTAGTATTAGAAACTAGGACTTCTAACTTCACTTGTATAAGAGTTATTAGAAGAAACCTAATAGAGGGTGTCTGTGTATAAGTAGATAACAAGCAATGACAAAATTCGTGAGGGCTGACTGGAACCTGGATGGCTCAGCGGTTGAGCGCCTTGTCGCGATAGCGAGGTTCGTGGGTTCAAGTCCCGCCACCAGGAATTTTTTCATTGCATTTTTATCTTTAAAAATTTAATATAAGATTATCCTATAAAGGAAATTCTTTAAAAATTCATAAATATAATTATTATTTAAAAATTAATAAAAAACATGTATTTTAAATGCTTAAAAATAATATATAGTCACTAGATTATTTATACTCCATATTCTGGAGTATTTGTGGCTATTTGGCTTATGTGGAACACATGCCACTGCTAGAAATAAAGTATTACCATGTAGTAAAACAAATCCTATGCACCATTCCAGCGGCAACTAATGATATCAGCATTGAAATTATTATTTCTGGTAGTTTTATTTGAAAGTTCTTCCCAAAAAGACTTGCCTCCAAATTGCCAACAGCCTGAAATACCTTAGTTAAGGATCATAATATAAATGTTTTACTGCACTAAAGTGATATCAATTCTACAAAGACAAAATTGGGATGCACAATAGCAAAAGGTTTGCGATATAAGTATGGTCAAACTAAAAATAAGTTTTATCAGCCTTATGTAATTTTCATATAAATGCAGTCTACTGAAAATGATTAAAACTTGGTGCCTAAGTCTACAGTAGAACTTGACATAACAGCCTTAATAAATTAACAAAACAATTTTATTGATGAATGTCCATTTTAAAATTTGTATTAATCAAGTTAAAGACTATATTAACATTGCCTAAGAGCCTTAAAATGGATTTCTATAATCCATGGTAACAGTAATAATTACAGATATTAGCTTACATATAAAATTACCAGAAAATTAAATGGTTACTTATGTTAATACTCAACAATATGCAGTGGAAGTTGGTGCAATTGTTGGTGAATTCCAGCAAATCTGCATCAACCCAAAACAAAAAATGAGAATGTAGTATTGACAAAAAAAAACATATTTAAAAATTAAAAACTCATTGGTAGAGACCGGGTACCTAATTAGTAAATATATATGTGTAAAATATTCTACATAATATTATTTAATATGGTGGCACTAATCCATTTAAATTAAGATTATACACAGTACTACTAGTACATACATTGTATAGTACAATGCCACTATTAAGTTGTTGAATCTTTATTTTTACTACATTACGAAGGTTATAAAAAGGATACAGTAATAAAAAACATGAACATAAGTGATCCCAAATATCCACCAAATATTATTGTTATTGGTGATTTTATTAGGAATGGTCTGTACATTTGCATTCCAGAAAACAACAAAATTGTTAGTATAGATGATACAATAAAGGACGTGGCACTATTCACTGCTGCAAAGTAAAATATTATTTATTATCTATTTACAAATATAAATAAAACAAGTAATCAATATTACGCATACGAACCCATTTTAAACGTTGATTTCTACTTAAAATTATTGAAAACTTTAATAAAATAAATTGCGAGCCGAAGCCTTTAATTTAAAAACAAACAAACAACTTTTTTTTTTCTCTCTACCAGTGTGGAAAAGAGAAAGACCCTTGCATAAACATAATCAATAGAGAAGAAAGAAGTTTTAAAATGAAGAGTTTTCTTTTAGACGGTTCCAAAATACACACATCAAAAGTGTCTAGGGATCAACATATATTTTTGCAATAACTTTTCTCCTGATTGATATTCATTAAAAATTTTTTTAAGGATTGATCAAATAAAATGTTTTCGTTTGTCTACAGTAAAGGTTCGGCCAAACCAACGCGGTGGCGGTGGCGGTGGCGGTGGCGGCCGCGGTGGCGATGTGCATCTGGATTGAGAGATCTTATCAAAACCAAGCAAAATGGATATGTTGGCATTTCGTAGCATAATGTAGAAACTTATATATGAAATATTTTAATTTGTAAAGGCGAGGAAAAAAAGTTAGCGTCCAAAAATAGGAGCTCTCAATCCTGACGTTTTTGAAAAAATATAAAAAATTATTTTTAGAAGTATTTACTCTATGTTATATTTTTTTGTACTAACATTCAGTACACACATCGTAAGAAATAATTATAAGAATTCAAAATATTTGGAGGTAAAATGAAGAAGATATAAGGCAAAACATGGATCTCTCAATCCAGACGTTTTAGATTGAGTGATCCTTTGAAACACCATGTTAGGCTGAGTAGAAGCAAAAGTTGATTATCCCTGCATTTAATAGTACTTCTCGACATTATCGCAAAAAAGAAATATATATCGAAATGATAACCGTTAAAAAGTTATAGCAACTTCGTCATTTTTAAAGCATCAGGACTGAGTGATCTATATTTTCACATATATCTACTTTTACTTTCATCGCACAGAAAATCTAAAATTCTACGAATAATAAAAAAATCATCTTCTAAATCCTGGCATTTAAACTATTTGTGTAAAGATTGCACTTTATTATATTTTTAGATTTCAATTTTACCCATACAGCAAGTCGTGTAGGGTGACCATGTTTTTTTTTGTTGGCACTCGGTATGAATACATGCCAAACCATACAAATTCAGATTGATTCCGAAACAAATTTTAGTGTTTACTAATACCAGTAAATCCATAGACTAATGTTGAAAAACGATAAACCCACAGATTGTTGCCTTAAAAATAAATCTGGATACCGTTATAATTACGACTCAAATTTTCGAGCTACCTGAAAAGCGGTACCTAAACTCAGACTAATCCCGTAACATAACCGTCGAATCTCCTGAAAACCCGTAAACACTAATAATGTGTTTAAAATAAATCTTTTTTTAAACCACATACATTTAAAACTTAGTCATTTTAAATTTCTTTAAAACGGTAATGTTTAAAAAAAAAGATCTTATAAATACCAGGAAGTACCCTAAGCCCCAAAATAGCCTGTCTAAAAATGAGAACACAATATAGCCACCCGCGACACAAAGTCAATACAAAAAAATACAAGTGCGAAAACACGCCCGCGGAGGGGTTTTATTTCCACCTCGTAGCAAATTGTGAGTCTACACTACACTGAACAAGTGGTAAACTCATAGCGGTATTTGTTTAGACTTAATCACCCATCAGTAAACAGTTTCACAAGTTTATATAGTGAAACTAGGACCGACAGCCTAACGTATATATATATATATATATAAGTACCACAAATTTCAAGTATATCCGACCAGCGGTTCTCGAGATATTCATGCCGACAGGCAGACACCTAAGAGTTCTTTTTTTGAAAAAATAAATAAATTCGGAACCCTAATGAGAACACAAGTGATTATAACCATTCAATGCTCAAAAAGGTGATAATCCAAAATGGATTACTGGACACAGAGAAATGTTTAACAAGTAATTTGTACTTTGTGAAAATTATTACAGCATTTCCTTGATATTTATACTTCCATAGTACCTTCACACAATATAGTATTCCAGTATTCTGTGCTTAAATAAACGTCAAAACGAAATATATTAATATCTAAGTTACTTCGCCTCTCAGGGGAGCGGCGTCATCAGTGACAGTAATTTGTAGTGATGAAATCCATACACTCAAATCAATAGGCAAATCAATAGGCAAATCTAATGGTTTATTATGTATTTTTTTAGCATTGATTTACACACAACTTGTAATTTTACTGCATTAAAATGAAAGTTAAACTATACATATTTACAGAATAATATGCCATGCTTCATAAAAATTAAAAACAAAACATGGTCACCCCACACGACTGCTGTATGGGTAAATTTGGAATCTATAAATCTAATAAAGTGCAACCTATAAAAATTGTTTAAATGCCAGGATTTAGAAGATGTTTTTTTAATAATTCGTAGAATTTTAGATTTTCCGTGCGATGAAAGTAAAAGTAGATATATGTGAAAATATAGATCACTCAGTCCTGATGCTTTAAAAATGACGAAGTTGCTATAACTTTTTAACGGTTATCATTTCGATATATATTTATTTTTTGCGATAATGTCGAGAAGTACTATTAAATGCTGGGATAATCAACTTTATCTTCTACTCAGCCTAACATGGTGTTTCAAAGGATCACTCAATCTAAAACGTCTGGATTGAGAGATCCATGTTTTGCCTTATATCTTCTTCATTTTACCTCCAAATATTTTGAATTCTTATAATTATTTCTTACGATGTGTGTACTGAATGTTAGTACAAAAAAATATAACATAGAGTAAATACTTCTAAAAATAATTTTTTATATTTTTTCAAAAACGTCAGGATTGAGAGCTCCTATTTTTGGACGCTAACTTTATTTCCTCGCCTTTACAAATTAAAATATTTCATATATAAGTTTCTACATTATGCTACGAAATGCCAACATATCCATTTTGCTTGGTTTTGATAAGATCTCTCAATCCAGATGCACATGCGGTGGCGATCAGTTACTGCAGTAGTACTTGTATCGACAGGTTCAAACCAAACGCGATCTGCGGCCGCCCGCGTGATCCGTACAGAGTCTGCACGCGCGATCACTTGCGGCCGCCAGTGTTGCCAACTTAGTGGTTTTTCCACTAAAATTGATTGTTTAGACCAGTCTTTCAACGGGGAAATTTTGTTTTAGTGGCTGGTGGTTTTTCTTAGTGGTTATGTATCATAATAAGGAATTCATAAAAATGTATAAATATAAAATACTAAAAAAAGTCAAAATAAAAACACTTTCACCTAGTATTAGAAACTAGGACTTCTAACTTCACTCGTATAGAGTGTGTAGTTCGTGGATTCGAGTCCCACCCACCAGGATTTTTTTTTTTATCTTAAAAAATTTAATATAAAAAAAGTAAGATTAAAATTGTTTTATTGAAATTTCAATGCGTACTATTTTTTTTTTGTAGATTTATACCCAAAATACGACTTTTTCTAGTGTTTGGTACGATCCCTTAAAAAATAATGTTGATGGCAACACTGGTTCACTCCAACTGAACGCAGATATCCTGAACGCGTTGGTGTGAACGGCTGAGATCGCCACCGCGGCCGCCACCGCCACCGCCACCGCGGCCGCAGATTGATCGCGTTGGTCTGTGCGTACCTTAACGATAAACCAAGTCACCTTTGCATTAGTAAAAAAAATTGCCATTTTCCTAATAAAGGGATTTTTGACATTTGAACCACTAACATTAAAGTTCGAAAAAAAGACTGAAATAACAGTTTTTTTTTTAATTTTATTGGGTAACTTAAATAATTAATAATCCGTGTTTCTACCGCGAACACTAACAACACAAGAACATCGGTTTGGCATACTCAAAATGAGTTCATCCAAATCACGCTGTGGAATGGCCGCCCATGTTCGTTGCAACAACAAAAAAAGGTCTTCTTGCGACTGGATACCCTCCATATTCGGCAGAGCTCTTCTCTGAAGAATATCCCATGCATGCTCAATCGGGTTCAAGTCTGGCGACTGAGCAGGCCAGGGCAGGACATTGATGTTAGCTGCGGCGAGAGTCTGTCTTACAACTCTTGCGGTGTGCGGTCGTGCATTATCATGCATTAACTGAAATAAGGGACCGATATGCACTTGTAGAGGAACGATGACGTCTGATACAACCGTCTCAGCATAAATTTGAGCGTTGAGGTTGCCTCTGATCCAAATCAACTCAGTTCTTCCGCCGATCGAAATACCCGCCCATACCATGATGGTTCCACCACTATAAGGATGGACTTCCTGGCAGGATTTTAATCGCTGTTGGCGTCCAGGGGTTCTCCAGTGTCGTATACGTCTTGTATCCGGCCTCATACCAAAACGAGACTCATCAGAAAAGCACACGAAACGCCATTGTTCTTCTGTCCAATTTCTGTGTTCAAGAGCCCATTGATATCGAGTCCTACGATTGTGCATTGCTATAGGTGGTACCCGTAGCGGTCTTCGGGAATGAAGGTTTACTTCATGCAAGCGGTTTCTGACTGTTTGGTCGCTAATTAAGTTCCCTGAAGAGCGATGAAGGCTCACGGCTAACATCATGGCGGTTATTGTTGGAGCTCTTCGAGCTGTGATTTGAATGTATCGGTCTTGTCTCCGTGTGGTGCAGCGATACCGTCCTCCATGGCGCTCAGCCACGGTACCAGTGGTTCGGTAACGTGTCCAAAGTCGACTGATTACACTCTGACTTGTATTCAGAGCTAAAGCCACAGTACGTTGCCGGGAACCAGCTTCTATCATTCCCACGGCTCTGATCATTTCTTCCCTGCTTAAATGACGTCGCCGCTCCATAATAACGTTGGTTTTAATCAGTAGTAGGGAAACAGTAGCACTAATAATGTCTTCAATGCGTCTTATGTTTTTATAGGGAAAATATTGACAGCTGATTTTCATCTTTTACTCGAATTTGATTGACAGTTCCTGTTTTAAATTATAAAATGCACCAAAAAGGATCCATATAAATTTATAAAATCATAAATTTATTACAAAGCCACATCTCAATCACAAGAAATCCGCATAAAAATGCTTGATCCCTAGACTTTTTTGATGTGTGTATTTCACTAGATGGCAGCAGGAGAGACATCCACAAAAACTGACAAAAATGCTGTTTCTAAACTTAGGGGCCGAGCACGCGCGTCATTCGGTTCGATACATATCGATCGATAAGACATATATCTACAAAGCTACCACGCGCGACCACGATATATACCGAATAGACTAATTTGACGCATCGGAAGATATATGTCGACTTTTATCGAAAACGGTAGCACGCAGCTTATTAACATCAAAACTAAACTATCAGATTGTAGACAAAAGTCGATATATATACAATTTTTATCACGTTTCTTTTAGGTGCTGATAAGTGTCGAAATTACTTTTGCTTTGATATTTTTATTGATTTAATAGTGAAAAACAGAACCAAAATTGTTTTATTCTCGTTAGAAAAACTGTTATACTTAAGTGACTATAAATGTGCGTGTTATAGAAAAGTTGCTGGAACAACTGGAACCTCAAAAAACAATGATTTTGAAAAAAAAACCTGGATGCCCAAACCAAGAAATAGATTATGAAAATAAGATTACCTATCAAAAAATAAGTATTTATGTTTCTAGAGTTATGCTATTTAGAAATTTTAATTAATATTAAAATTCTTATTTTATTTTCGTGTACTTATTATTTTTTATTTAATTTTATGTATTTATTATTATGAAGTGGCAGTAGGTTAGTCTTAATATTTCCGAACAAATCCTAGAGGGGACGATCACTACCAGAGTGAAACCCTTTGAACTTCGGTAACCCCCGAAGTTCAGAGGTTTTCAAGTTCAGATAGAACTTGAATGCGAAATGTATTGATTGTGTAATATAATTTAATTATTCAGCAGGCGACTAATTCAGGCTGATAATTAAAATAAATCATTCACACGTCGCCGTATTGCTTAAAATTCAAAACATCTATAAAATAAAACATTTGATTTATATCATTGAAGTATATTATTATAGGGAAGTACCTTAAGGTTTAATCGCCTTACCAGCCATAAGAACAAAAGATAGCCGCCCGCAATACAAACCAAAATAAAAAGTGACACAAATACGATCATAACCAATCAATGCTCAAGAAAATATGTCTGACAATTCGTTTGAATAACGTTTTTAGGTCTTAGACCACTTTCGTATCTATGCGTACTTTCCATTTACCATTTTTTTAATCCTATCCAATGCCTTAATAAATAAAAAAAAACTCACCAAAAAACAAAATATTTTTTTAGGCCAAGGAACGAGTTTTCTTCGGCTTTATTTTAATTTTGTTAATAAAATGTATTTTTTAATCTTTTTAAATTAAAATAAATATTTCTGTACCGATTATTAATAATAATATAAAATAAATGCATCGTATAAGGTAATAATTATTTATTTATTACATAAATGTTTTTGAAATTGTCAACGAAAACACACTTGTTTTAACTGGTAGACAAAGCTCGAGAAACTTATCGATGTCGGTTGCGTGCTCACCAATTCGATATATTTTTCGACAGCAGACGGTATAAGTCGAGTCGGTATATATCTTATCGTTGTCCGCGTGCTAAGCCCCTTAGTCTATTTATCTTCATATAGACTACTCAGATATAGACTCTAAATTCTCTTTGACTTAAAACTAAATTTTGGTATTGCAAGATGTGTTATATTTTTTACCATATTTTGTCACTTTTGTATGTATCTACTTACTCTATATTTTTGCACTCTATAATCTTTAGTAGATACCCAGTCAAGAAAAACTTTGTAAAAAGCCCAAGATACCTTAGAAATATAAATTTAATTACATAAATAATGATATTTAAAAGAAAAAATATTACTTAAGTTGGTGCCGTACGGCAAAGTGCTCATGATATTAGTGTATGTGTAAACTCACCAAAAAACAAAATATTTTTTTAGGCCAAGGAACGAGTTTTCTTCGGCTTTATTTTAATTTTGTTAATAAAATGTATTTTTTAATCTTTTTAAATTAAAATAAATATTTCTGTACCGATTATTAATAATAATATAAAATAAATGCATCGTATAAGGTAATAATTATTTATTTATTACATAAATGTTTTTGAAATTGTCAACGAAAACACACTTGTTTTAACTGGTAGACAAAGCTCGAGAAACTTATCGATGTCGGTTGCGTGCTCACCAATTCGATATATTTTTCGACAGCAGACGGTATAAGTCGAGTCGGTATATATCTTATCGTTGTCCGCGTGCTAAGCCCCTTAGTCTATTTATCTTCATATAGACTACTCAGATATAGACTCTAAATTCTCTTTGACTTAAAACTAAATTTTGGTATTGCAAGATGTGTTATATTTTTTACCATATTTTGTCACTTTTGTATGTATCTACTTACTCTATATTTTTGCACTCTATAATCTTTAGTAGATACCCAGTCAAGAAAAACTTTGTAAAAAGCCCAAGATACCTTAGAAATATAAATTTAATTACATAAATAATGATATTTAAAAGAAAAAATATTACTTAAGTTGGTGCCGTACGGCAAAGTGCTCATGATATTAGTGTATATATTAAACAAAGTTAAGTAAATATTATAAATTATTCGTATAAAGGTATTTACTTTCCTATTTACCCTAAATTTTGGGTGTATTTTATATGTTACCACTATCTAATTTGACAGTTTTTGTAGATAGCGACTAAACGCCATCTGTTGCGTTAAATAATAACTACTGGGAAACTCCTCATTAGGTAGCTCACGGTCGAAAGATCTTTGCCTTCCACAATGTGTTTTTTTTTTTTTTTTATTAGGCTGCTGACACCCTTCTATCAACCTTGCGGTCCGGTTCACGCCAAAATCGATGTCAGCGCTGTCAGCACCGGTCCGTATGAGCGTAAGCGCTAACGATAGATGATTTGACATTAATCATTTGACATCAGCAGTCGCGTTCGGCCGGTTAAAATGTCGCAAACGATCAAGTGTAATAATTGTAACATTGTTATAGATGAACTGTTAGCATACGTTCAAAACAAGTTGTCTGTTATTGACGAATATAGTTTAATAAAAATTTGTGTATCCGCGTTTACGTGTGAGGAAATTAAAAATTAAAATCGTTGTCATTTCAATCGCTGCCTACCGACAAGCGAAAAATTACACGTAAAAAAGACGGGAAGGAATGTCGTGATATACAGGACATAGTGTCGCTGATAAAATCGACAAATCCAGATGTTATACCCGTTTTTGTGGCTCGTGATCTGGATAAACTTCCACCAGTTACATTCGGTCACCTTGATGTTACAAAGCTTTTAAAGGATTTTACCTTAATGAAAGCAGATATTTTGGATGTGAAGGCCACTTATGCGACTGTTCAACAATTAGATGCTTTAAAAATGAATGTTAAGTCCACATATGCAACTATTGAACAGTTAGAAGCCCTAAAAACGGATATTTTCAATCTAAAAACGCCGCCAGTAAATACACATTATAACTCGTACCGCAATATAAATATGAATAAGAGAGGTAGTTATTTGGATAGTGGGCCTATTGGACTTATGCCTTTGGATACAACGATCATTAATGATGGATCCGGGGATAGTATTATCAAAAGTTCATCACCACTACCTATATATAAATCTCAGCATACTGAAGATAGGCGTAAAAAGTTTGTGGTAGGTAACGGATTTTCGCAGCGGACGTCGCCGTCGGCAGCGCCGCCTATGGTGAGTACCACGGTGCGGGCGCAGGGAGTCGAGCACGAAGAAACCAGTTTGCCACAAGCGGGGAATGCGGAGAAATGTGATTGTGCAAATAAGTCAATTCTTGCTAGACAGACATTAGCGGATGTAGTAAAAGCTAAGGGTGAATGGAAAACAGTTAAGAGCAGGAAACGTAGACCAATTAAGAATTATTTTATAAGCAAAAAGGGAGTTGCGAATGACAATGAAGAAAAGTTTATGGCTGCTGACACCAAAGTACCTATTTTTATTACAAATGTGCATAAACAAACTAGTGAGAATGACATCATTAAGTACATTTATAAAAACACGCAACAATATATTGTATTAGAAAAGATTGATATTAAAAGAGATACAGATCATAATGCCTACAAATTTTATGTACCTAAAGATAAAGCACCGGTATACCTAGACAGTCAACTATGACCGAAGGGCAACTATATTTCGTCGGTTTATGCATTTCAAGCGTAAAAGTGTAAGCAGTGAAAACTCTGCAAAGGATAGCTTACATTTTAATGGATAGTACATAACCACGAAGAATAGTTAGTTTTAATTGCAAAAGTGTTAAGCGATCAGTGCATAACATACGAGAACTGTGTCAATCCTGTGACATAATTGCACTACAAGAAACATGGTTATTGAGATTACATATCTCAATAGTATCGACACTAACTTCAGCTGTACCGGAACATCTGCGGTGGATTCGGGAGCAGGAATGCTACGAGGCAGACCATATGGAGGAGTTGCTCTGCTGTGGAGAAAAGGCGCCTTTGATCGTGTTTCAGTGGTAAAGTGTGATAACGTGCGAATATGTGCCATTAAAATATCAGTTAGTGAAAAATCAGTCAGTGATAAATGTGTATATGCCTACGGATAAACATGAGAACCTGGCATTGTTTACGGACTGCTTTGCCGCGGTAAGTGCTATTACAGATAATGAGTGTGTTGAATGGGTGTACATTGTAGGGGACTTTAATTCGCACCCATCGGAGCTATTTTACGGCGAACTTATAAGTTTTTGTAGTGAACAAAAGTGGTCTTGTGTGGACACTCAGTTACTGGGGGTGGGCTCCGACACCTATACGTTTATAAGTGATGTACATGGTTCAAGAAGATGGCTTGATCATTGCGTGGTGACAGAATCGGCTTTATTGACGGTCACTAGAGTGCATATCAAACATGACGTCATGTGGTCAGATCATTTTCCGTTGATTATTGATTGTAATTTTAATCATAAAATCAAAATTAAATGTTAATTCTAGCTTGTTGAATTAATAATAAGATCGTGTGGGGAAACCGATCGAACGATTAAATTGTATTATATTCCGTTAAGTGTAATGAAAAATTTAAACTAATTGATTTCCCTGAGGAATTTCAGAACTGTTCTGGATGTTTGTGTAATGATCCACAACATAAATATATAATAGATAAAATGTATAATCAAATAACTTCTGCATTGTGTGAGGCTGCTGCTGATAGCTATGTAGGAAAGGTTATACGGAACAATAGGAATGTGACAGGTTGGAATAGACATGTTAGCGATGCGTACAGGGAGGCTAGACTAAAGTTTAAGTTGTGGAAGTGGAATGGAAAACCGACGTCTGGATACATGTATAACGAAATGTATAAAAGTAGGAAAATTTTTAGGTCGCGTTTAAAGTGGTGTCAACAGCATGAGGAGCAAATACGAATGGACATACTTGCGTCACACCACTCGAGAGGTGACTTTCGTAGTTTTTGGAAGTCTACGAAAACGTTGAATGGCCTGGCTTTCCTATGAGTGTCGATGGGGTCACTGACCCTAAAGAAATAGCCGAGTTGTTCAAGACTCGATTTACAGTGAAATCACCGTCACAGTCGTTGTCTAGTAAAATTAAACATAACGAGAACGAAATATGTACAATGGTATTAGCTAGTGACGTCAGAGAGGTGATTGCCAAAAGGCGAAGAGGTAAATCTCCTGGGCATGACAGCCTAAGTATAAAGCACTTGCAGTATGCTGGACCTCTCATAGCCAGAGTGTTGGCAATGTTTTATACGTTTTGCATGGGTCACACCTACCTGCCCAAAAACATGATGAGAACTGTGGTGGTACCAATAGTGAAAAACAAAACTGGCGACGGTTCTGATGGCTCCAATTATCGACCAATATCATTGGCGACAATTATTGCCAAGGTACTGGACAGTTTGCTGAATTCACATCTAGATGACTACGTACGCATTCATGATAACCAATTTGGTTTTAAACAACATTTATCAACGGAAAGCGCAATTTTATGTTTAAAGCACACTGTCAAGTACTACACAAGTTGTAAAACAGCTGTACATGCATGCTTCTTGGACCTGTCAAAGGCTTTCGACCTGGTATGTTATGACATCCTTTGGGAAAAGTTAAAGAGTGCTAATGTACCTCCCAATATAACCTTAATGTTTAAATACTGGTACATGAATCAGGTGAACTGTGTAAAGTGGTTGGGCACTTTTTCTGATCCATACAGCATGGAATGCGGCCTCCGACAGCGCGGATTGACATCACCAACCCTATTTAATATTTATATAAATGCGTTGTTCGAGGAGCTCAGCACTACGCATGTTGGCTGTCATGTTGGTGGAGTTTGCGTCAACAACATTAGTTATGCGGACGACATGGTGCTGCTGAGCGCCTCGCCCGGTGGGTTGTCAAAGTTAATAAATATTTGTGAGGGATATGCAGCCTCACACGGACTTATATATAATACAAGCAAAAGTGAATGCATGGTCTTTGAAGCCACTATTGGCTACTCTGAGGTTCCACCTACTAAACTAAATGGTGTGGTGTTAAAGCGGGTGGAACAGTTTAAGTATCTTGGGCACATAGTCACATCTGGGCTCAGGGACGATGCGGATATTGAGCGAGAGAGACGCGCATTGGCCGTCAGGGCCAATATGATCACCCGCAGGTTTGCTCGGTGCTCACGTGAAGTTAAAGTCACGTTGTTTAGAGCCTACTGGCCCTACTGCACGTCCTTTTATACGACTTTGGGCATTCTTTACGCAAAAACAGTACGCGTTCGCAAAAACAGTACACTTTATGCGTTCAGTACAATGACGCGTTTAGGATATTGATGGGGCTGCCTCGCTTCTGTAGCGCATCAGGCATGTTCGCAGAGGCGAAAGTAGATTTTTTTTATGCCACGATGCGCAAAAGATGCGGCTCTCTGCTGAACAGAGAGCGGGCCAGCTCCAACACGATCCTACAAATGGTTGCTGGGTGCCTCTCTCACTCACCGTACATGTCTCGCTGCACGGCCGTACATGTGCGGGGGGAATCAATATGTAAATAGAATAGGTACTTATTTGTATTAGGATGTCACTAACATAGTATAAGTTATAAATGTTACTAACAAATTGAGTCTATGTTACTAATATATATATATATTTATATATATTGTTAATAATAAATAAATTTATTATCATTATTATTATTAATAGTGACGTCATTACCGACGCCATATTTGATTTACAGTGTTGGTGAAATCGCTGTGAGTGCTGTCAGAATGACATTTATCTAGCAACATGTTTTTGAGGAAAATTCTTAAAATTACCGTTAAGTAGACAGGTAAAAGGGTTGTGTTCTCATTTATTTTGGTATTTATGTAAACAAATATACAAACTACAGGAAAATTAATTAATTTGTTATGGCGTTTTATTTGACATTAAAACAGAGTGAGAGGAACATATGTTTTAGTTGCGAGATAGAGGGAGATACAAGCGATGTTCTTGTGAGCGTGCTTAATCACTGGTCCGATTCATTAGCACGCTAATAGTGCCGTGAGTGGTCTCATCGCGCATTTTGAATCGGACCGGTGATTATGAACGCCAGCGCTGACAGCGGTGTTATCGCCATTCGGACCAGTGATTCGGACCGTGAGGCAAATAACAAATGGATGTAGCTTTCTGCCCCTGGGGCACAATAATTCAAGGACGGGGGCATAATAAAATATTTAAAGTATGAGGAGTTTTCCAGTAGTTATTATTTAACGCAACAGACGGCGTTTAGTCGCTATCTACAAAAACTGTCAAAATAGATAGCGGTAATATATAAAATACACTCAAAATTTAGGGTAAATAGGAAAACAAATACCTTTATAATAATAATTTATAAAATTTGCTTAACTTTGTTTAACATATACACTAATATCCTGAGCACTTTGCCTTACGGCACCAACTTAAGCAATAATTTTTCTTTTAAATATCATCATATTAGTAATTAAATTTGAATTTCTAAGGTACCATAGTCTTTTTTACAAAGTTATTCTTGACAGGGTATCTACTAAAAATTATAGAGAGCAAGAATAACGAGTACGTAGATACATATAAAAGTGACAAAATATGGTAAAAATATAACACGTCTTGCAATACCAAAATTTAGTTTTAATTCATAAGAGAATATAGAGTCTATATTTGATAAGTCTATATAGAAATATAGACTACTCATGTAAAGAAACCGCCTTTTTTGATAGTTTTTGTGGATATCTCTCCTGCTGCCATCTAGTGGAATATTTTGGAACCGGCAAAAAGAAAACTCCTCATTAATATCGATACTGTTTTTTTTTTAAATTTAATATGTGTGTAGTAAATTATATTTTATTAAATGTTAGTAAATATTATTTTAGGTGGGAGTTTTAATAATATTTTTAGGCATTCAAATTGTATTCTCCAGTTTTTTACCAAACCAGGCATGTTAATGGTATGACCTCGAGTCGCGAAACCATTAACGCAGGGGTACCCCAAGGATCTGTGCTATCCAGTACTTTGTTGTTGCAGCATATCAATGATTTGTTAACTCTTGGTTATAACAAGGTATATAATATATATGTTTTGCATTATAACAAAACATTTGTTATGTGTCGGTAAAACACACAGCATTAGTGAAGAAGCTATTCTTGATTTTTCTGTTTATTTAAGCTAATTTGTATATAAAGTGACATCTTTACCTGTTTATTGGTGTATATACTTATCAACACAATCGATCTATCACCACCAGGCTGCGGTATCCTTGTCACATCACTAGAGATGTCATAGCGTCTTCACTACAGCACCCGTAGCACGGCCAAGCCAAGACAAGAAATAAAGTCGCGAGCGGATGTCAAACTAAACATTTTTTTTATATCAGCCAATCAGGAGCAACTTTGCAGCGCTCTGATTGGTTGATATTAAAAAATAGTTACTTTTGACATTGGTTCGCGACTTTATATCTTATCTTGGCTTGGCCGTGCTAGGGGTGCAGTGTAGAAAGTCTTCTTGACTATTGCACCAGCAAGAAACTTGCTATGATGCTGTGTGTTTTACTGTCACATAACAAATGTTTTGTTATAATGCAAAACATATATATTATGTGTCTTTGTAAAACATACAGCATTGGTGAAGACCTGTTTGATATCTGCTGGTGATAGAATCATTAGTAACACTAAAAAACGCTATGTGAATAATTGAAAAAATAAATAATATAAATTAGAATATATTATAATATGTAAACTGGTGATTTATTAAAAAAAATGTGGCAGCTATATACCCTGCGTTCCGAGAGCTAACGCGGGCAGTTTCTCGTGCTGTTTCAAAACCAGCGCGACCGCCCGTTTCAACCAGCCATGTCATTTTTTTTAGCGATGCTAAAATGCACTCGGAAACGATCGGTGTTGATTTTTGATGCCACTTTTTGACAAGAAGCACTATTTTGAATTAAAAATATTACTACCTTATCATTACATAATAAATCAATATTTTTTAATTAACTATTATTTAAATACAATAATTTTATAATTTCACAATTTTAATTTAATTAACAACCTCAAACTAAACATACCAAAGCTGAATTTAGTTACGCGATATTTATTTTTTAGGTTTAATCGAACTTTTAAAACTAAAACAGATATGAATATATAAAATAATTAATTAAATTCCAATTTGTAGATAGATATTCACATGTAAACAAACATCTGTCAAAAAGTATCCGTGCTAACTTTTCGTGTTAAAATTTCTGGTCGCTTTTTTTTGACTGACGTTCAAAACGAAAGCTCTTTCTAATAATATAAATAATAATTTCTTTATGTTTTGTGTTTAAAAAAGGATTATTATTTGGTTATATTGTTCCTATTTTTATGCTTTTCATTTATATGTTAAAGTGTTACGTTTCCGAACACGACTCAGAAGCAAAATCACTGTAAGTCCAATATGGCGTCTGTAATGACGTCCTAATAATGTCAATTCATCTATCGTTAGCGTGCTTACGCTCAATCGGACCGGCGCTGACAGCGCTGACATCGATTTTGTCGTGAATATTTCCTAATTAGTCTCTGGCATGGAACTTAGTCTGTGGCACAGATAAAATAGAGTACTACGTACCTCACGGTCCGAATGGCGATAACACCGCTGTCAGCGCTGACTTTCATAATCACCGGTCCGATTCAAAAAGCGCGATGAGACCGCTCACGGCGCTATTAGCGTGCTAATGAATCGGACCAGTGATTAAGCGCGCTCACAAGAACATCACTTGTATCTCCCTCTATCTCGAAACTAAAACATATGCTCCTCTCTGTTTAAATGTCAAATAAAACGCCATAAAACAATAATGAATTATAATGTATGCTTGCGCCATTCATATTTGAATCGCCCACGACTTATTTCTCATGTAGGTAGGTCATTTTATTTATTCAAGTATGGTTGGTACATGTTAAATTTCCCCACCATTCGTCCAAGTTCCTGACCCGCAAGCGCACGTTAAGTCGCGAACCGCCGTGAAAGAGTGATTAATTCCTCTGGAACGTAAATTGGCCACTGAGCTACGCCCGCAAGAAGAGAATACTCTTCTTAATACAAACAGTTTATTGTGTTTGTGATTTGTGTCGTTTTGTGTGAAATTCCGCGACTGCTACGTCCATAGACGTAGCCGTCTGACCACCTGTCTGGGCTGGTCTGCTGCTTAGGTGGAAAGGATTCCACCTGGAGCCGAAGCCTGACAACAGCACCGAGGACTTTGGGAGTGCCATCCATCACCATCGACTCAGCGTGTTAGAGGTTTGTGCGCTTTTCCTTTCGAGTTGCATTTCTTAATTGTTCTTCCGCAGCAGCTCGACTGTCGTCACATTCCTCTACCTTAACAGTGTACCAACCAACCGCTAGGAACTTCGCATACAGTGCACTTTCAAATCAAATAATCAAATATTATTTATTTCATGTAAATCTTTACAGATATTTATGAATAAAAAAAAAAAGTTTTAACAATAAGGTCTAGAGTGCGTTTGGTTAGGCTGCTATATATATATAACCATTATAGATTAATTAATAAAAGGTGTCATAAATAAAAGTATTGAAAAAACCAACCAACCGAACGCACGCTACATAACCAACTAGTGTAAGACTAGGTGGTTAGCTGATTCCATTGACCTTCCGATTATCATCTGCCATACAAGGGTGCCACCGAGGCGACCGACCTCACTAACCGTATCCACGCCTTAAATATTAGTTCTTATATTATCATTATATTGGCTGTAGATATTTTTAAATGACCATCAATCGCATTAACATAGTTATATGAATCGGTATCTTTAAGGGCGTAAACACTAGTTGTAAAGTCGATCCCTCCGGAGACACCCCGGAGAAAAAGGTACCAGCAAGTAAAAAACTCTGGTGCTTCACACAAACTAACAGAGGAATATAGCCATTGAGTTACCGATATGCATATCGCAGCATACATTAAATGCTCTAACCCTACTAAAAGCATGCGCAAAACACCCTATGGCAGATTATTTAACAGTTTAGCAATTGGTTGCTGTACCAATGTACAGAACTGCAAATACTAAAGAGTACAGGCACTTTACTAAATAATAATATATAATAACAGAGTACCTGCATAATGTAAATATTAATAAGTAATCATAAGATATACCTTATCCAAAGATAAAATTTAAATATAATAAAAAATAAATTAAGTAATAATAAGTTATTACAATATCAGATTTAACATACCTACTAGGGTACTCATTTGAAAAGGCAATACTAGTTGTGAGACCTCAATTGCAGATCAGAACGGGTCCAGACATCTTTATCATTAATATAGTCATTAACTCTATAGTAAGCCCTATGGATTAATGTTTGTTTTATACAATTTTTAAACTTTATTTCACTTAAATCTATAATACTTTTAGGTAATTTATTAAATAACCTTATACTGTTAATGACAAAACATTTATTAGTTTTTTGCAGTCTAAACTTTGGAATATCAATTTTATCTATATTTCTTAAGTTTAAATTATGCCTGTCGCCATTTTTACAAAACATACTTAAGTTTTTCTTGACGTACAATAAATTCTCATAAATATATTGAGATGGTAGTGTCAATACATCAATCATAGGAAATGTTTCCCGGAGAGAATCACGAGCTTTCATGCCATATATTGCCCGAATAGCCCTCTTTTGTAAAATAAATATACTATCAAAATCTGCCGCGGATCCCCACATTATAAGACCATACGTCATTATACTGTGAAAATAGGCGAAGTACACTAGTCTGGCTGTTGCAACATCAGTTAATTGTCTGATTTTTCTGACTGCATATGCAGCAGAGCTCAATCTATTGGATAGAGTA
Organism: Monopis laevigella; assembly: GCA_947458855.1. NCBI lineage: Eukaryota > Metazoa > Arthropoda > Insecta > Lepidoptera > Tineidae > Monopis > Monopis laevigella. The sequence goes on along the minus strand of OX381577.1, from coordinate 18,616,314 downwards.
TTTATGTGAGCTTTCCACTGTAGTTTGGAATCGACTGTGATCCCTAAAAACACAGTGGAGTCAACAAATTCCAGATCAGTACCACCTAACTTCACTGTGGAATTAATACCAGTTACGTTGGGGAGCGTAAATTTTAGACACTTAGTTTTCTTAGCATTTAAAACTAAATTATTCGCAGTGAACCACTTCGAAACCATTTCCAGAGTGTCATTTGCTGATGATAATATATTATCTTTTCTACTAACTTTAAACAGTAGAGATGTATCATCAGCAAATAGCACTATCTGCGCCATCTCCTGAACCATATGTGGAAGGTCATTGATGTATACTAGGAAGAGGAATGGTCCTAAAATTGAGCCTTGCGGAACACCCATCTTTACAAGGGCCCCTTCGGATAGACAGCCATCAATATTAACACCTTGAGTTCTATTGGAAAGGTAAGATTTTAATAGATTTAAAGCTAAGTCGCGAATACCATAAAATTCTAACTTATCTAACAAAGTTTGATGATCAACACAATCAAACGCCTTAGAAAGATCACAGAAAACACCAACGAGGTCCTGAGAATTTTCCCATGCATCGGTTATTTCCGCAATCAAACTTGTACCGGCATTTGTTGTGTTTCTTCCTTTTGTAAACCCGTATTGTTGATCATGTAACAATTTATTTCTATTAAAATGACTTAAAAGTTGACCGAGAATTATTTTTTCGAATATTTTACTTAAGGCTGGCAGGACAGAAACAGGACGATAATTATTTGGATCTGTCTTACAGCCGGACTTGAATATGGGAACTATTTTACTATTCTTCATAAGATCGGGAAAAATTCCTTCATTAACACACCCATTAAAAATATCAGCAAGTACCGGTCCTATAGTATTAATGATTGGTTCTATAGCTTTGACCGACAACCCCCATACATCTTCAGTTTGCTTCTTTTTCAACATTTTAAAGTGTTTAAGAATATCCTCATTTGTGACATGTTTAAAAGTAAAATTAGGTATTTTTGGTATTTTAATATATTGTTTTAAAAATTCCTTAGCAGTACTAGCTGATGATTTAATACTGTTCGTGATTTGTAATGGAATATTAGTAAAAAAATCTTCGAATAACTCAGCAACTTGTTTAATGTCCGATATCATAACTCCATTATGTCTAATTGAAATATTATTTTGCCTAATTAGATTTTTTCCAGTTTCAGTGTTTATCATTTTCCATACACACTTGGATTTATTATCTGACTGTTTGATTTTAGATCCAATATAAATAGATTTTGCTATGATACAAACTTTTTTAAATAATTTTGAATAATTCCTAACATAATTGTGGAAACTTTGGTCAGATGTGTATGATCTTTTGTCATATAGATCATAAAGTGTATCCCTACTTATTCTAATGCCCTTTGTGGCCCAAATAGCAAAATTTAATTTGTCATTATTTTTATTTGTTTTTATTTGACATACTTTATTAAATTCTTGATCTATTATTTTATGTAGATTCGCGTATGTAATATCTGGCTGATTAATATTATATATGAAGCTGGACATTTGCTTTATTATGTTGTCATTAAAATAATTGAGTCTATTAACTGTTAACGGCCTGTACTTAATAATTTTATTTATGGGTTTAATTTGAGACTGAAAGCTAACCAACAAACATTTATGGTCAGAACGCACACCTGTAATAACAGAATTACTTAAGAGTGAACAATTGGTAAATATATTATCTATGCAAGACCGACTAGTTGAAGTGATCCTAGTTGGCTCCATGAATACATTATTTAAATTAAAGGAATTAAACAATGATATTAGTTTACATTTGTCGCTGTTATTTATTAAAATATCTATATTGAAATCCCCACAAATAAAAATTTGTTTATTTAAGTCAAATACTTTTGACAGGACATCCTCCATTATAGTAATAAAATTAGATAATGCAGAGGCGGGGGGTCTGTATATGCATAGAATAATATAAGTATCCATCTCCGCACATGAGATCTCACAAACACGTTCAACTGATAGTTTTACAATATCCTTCCGCTCTTTGCATTTTAGTGATTCTTTAATTAAGATAATAGATCCACCTCCCTCACCGGAGTTTCTATTGAAAAAACTAGCAACTACAAAGTTATTTATACTGAAACACATTTTCTCTGCTTTTAGCCAGGATTCTGTAAAACACATCAAATCTAAATCATATTTTTCAATTAATAATTCAATGTCAAGAACCTTGCTAGAGAAGCTTTGTATATTTTGGTGTATTAAGGTAAGTTTACAATTGACCTTCTCTGTTGTCACATCTATAAGTTTAAAATAGGTTGTACCACAACATTATTAGTACTAGTACTAAATGATGAAGTGGAGTCAATACTTAATAATATATTATTGGCTACCAATGTAGCAATACTTTTTTGTACCTTCATAGGTAGTTTAAAGCTATCCTGGGTCATATTAATATTCTTAACAAATTTGTTAATATCAAATAAAGTAAACAAATTATTGTAACATGTCAAATTATACATGCAATTATTTAAATAATATATATGTTTATTCTGTGAGGTGGAATATTGGTTTGAATAAAGAAATGTACATATTGTAACATTCCTTACTCCAATTTCAGACAAAAGATCCACACTGTCCAACAAGTCTTTTTTGCTAGTGTTCAATCCATTTCCTACCATAATAACTATATTACTATAAGAATTGTAAAATTTGGAGGAAATGGATTTTACAATATTCTTAAAACTATTACCTGGCATACAATAGTTTGTCACAGAATGATCTAAATTATAATTAAAATATTGTCCTATTCCTGTACCAATACTGTCTATGAGTAGCAAGGTGTTGTTGGTTATGTCCCTTGACGGAGTCACACTGGAATAGGATAAGGATGATCCGGGCTCTGATAAATTTGCTTGATTTTCGCAGGAGCAACAATTCTTATTTACAAATGAGTCAAATCTATCAGCATTATATTTGCTCAATTGAAGAATCTCATCCATGTTTTTTATTTGCTCAGCGAGGTCATTCTGTGACAACTGGTATTTTTCTGTTAAGTCAGTGAGACATAAATGCAAGTTATTAATTTCAGTTTTTGACTTAAGATTATCACTATTATATTGTTGTTGTAAATTTAATATATAGTCACTATTTTGTTTAGCTTCCAACATGAGCCTCCGGCAATCTGATTTTAATGAAATATTTCTAGACCTAATAAAATTATTGTTTAACTTATTTTTATATTTTTTTATAAATTTTAAAAGCTTAATGTATTTCCTATTACTAAAATAACCACCATTAATTGAAATCACATTATTCACTTTTAAGTTTTTGTCTACCAACTCATCATATAAACATAATGTTTGTTCACATTGGCACCTCTCCTTCTCCTCTTCAAACTTTTCAATAGTCCTCAGAGATTCATTGAGCTGCAACTCCAAATGCCTGATCTGATCCAATGCCTGCACATAGTAGTCACTGTACAGGCCAACAGCGCAGAGTTGCTCCTGTACCTGGTCCCGTTCACTACATACATCCTTATACTGGGTGTGGAGTTCACTCAGCTCTTTTTTCAACTCCTTAATTTTGCCATTAATGTTCAACAACTCAGCCTCACCATCATCTCGCTCTTTCAAAAGTTGGTCACATAGTAACTTTGATTTTTTTAGTTCAACCAGAGCAGTTTTTAGTTTTTGTTCTAATTCTACCACAGTAGCTCTTCTTGTGGTAGGAGGCATGACTAATTCTGAAAACAAAATTCACACCCAGTAACTGATCCTCACAAAACACATACTCATACCTACAAGTACCTATTACTACAAGTGATAATTTTGAACTAGTACTTAATAATTTAATAAAATTCTAGTGATGATGATACACTACATAAAAGAAAACCTAAACAGTTTACAAAAAAAATATTATAATTTGTTAGGGATGTGTAATGTGTAATGCAGTATTAGTAGGTGGGCAGATCTAGGCATATGGCATTAGAATATTGTTAATATACTTATAATATAGTTCACCATCCATCACAATAAAATACTCTTCCTTGCGGAATGCCTTTACTGTAGAGGAGATTGTCAATAAATAACATACATATAAATACTTAAATGTTATTATTAATCCAAAAGAAATGTTATTAAGTTTATATGGTTAAAAATATAAAAAAAGTTTTTGTTCAACAAACCTACCTACCTACTTATTATAAATTTGACCTCACACTTACTCACGGTTATTAGTTATTTTCCTACATAACATGAAAAGAACAAGAAAATATAGTACAGTATAGTTAATATTCATAAATATTAACAAGCTAAAATATCAAACTTAAAACGATTTCATACGAAATAGTCAATTGGAACGCCAAACATAAATACCTGTAATGTCTCGTCTGTTAGTTTTTATAGCAAAAATTGCTATGAACTATATTTATTTTCGTTTTATTATAATGTATATAGTGGTTTTAATATATAATTAACATTTTAAACTAGTTAAATTAATTATTTAAAACTCCGAACAACAAAACAGCTGTTGACGGTTTTCTTAAAATAAACTAACTAAATAAAAAAACTTTAAAATAAACCCATCGCACCAGCAATTCTTAGCACCCCGCACCTCCAATGTATTTTGTATATTTGTTTACATAAATACCAAAATAAATGAGAACACAACACTTTTAACTATCTACTTAATAATTATTTTAGAAATTTTAATACTTTCCTCAAAAACATGTCTCTAGATAAATGTCATTTTGACAGCGCTCACAGCGATTTCACCCAGAAGCAAAATCACTGTAAGTCCAATATGGCGTCTGTAATGACGTCACTATAAATGTCAAATCATCTATCGTTAGCGCGCTTACGCTCAATCGGACCGGCGCTGACGGCACTGACATCGATTTTGTCGCGAATCGGACCGCAAGGGTAGTCTGTGGTTTGTTTGCAAGTAAACAACGTAAACAACCGAAATTCCGATATAGAAGAATTTATTTTTTAGTATTTCGCGTGTTTTGTGATTATCGTATCGTGTATGATAAATGAGATAATTTATAATAAAATGTTACAATTTTTGTTACGACACGTTGTTCCCATAACAAGGCCTACAAAATATATACGAAATATTGTAAGTTCGTTTTACGATTGTATTTAATAATATTGATTAGATTGTAAGTTCAGTTTAAACTTATTAATTTGTATTTAGTTGAGTACAGAATACGCTAGGATTTAACAATTATTTTAATTGGCAGAGTACTATACCAGAAGTAAGAATTTATGAAGTAGGACCACGAGATGGGCTTCAAAATGAGACTAAACTGGTTCCGACAAATGTAAAAGTAGAGCTTATACAAAGACTTGCTGATGCTGGAATTAAAAACATAGAATCAGCCAGGTGAGTATAGTTACTTAAACTGGGTTTCAAAACAATCAGTTTGATGATAAAGCAGCAAGGATATTTAATTTATAGACTCCATTGTTTCTTAATATTCTTGTTACACGTAATTGATTGATTGTTACCATTCATGCACTTTGGAAGTCTGCTTTGCCATGCTCTAAATAAAAAGCTGTAGTTTGTAGGAGGTACAGACCAGCCCTGTAAGTAATACTTTCATTAATCTCTGAATGTACAGATGTTTGTCTTTAAACTGAAAATGTTAGTTTGTCTGCAATGGTAATTTTGTATATTTTTTTTCATGTATATATCGGGTGAATTTTTCAAGTGTGCCTTTAAGGCCAAATCTTAAACTATTACATGGAATAGCGAAAAATGCTCAAAGGAGTCTCATGGCCGATTTTGATAATAACTAAAACTGAATCATACGATTTTTGAAAAAAAAATCCTAGCCGGGATTAACCAATTAAGTTTGAAAAAAAAAACACCCTGTATTATTGTACCAGCTGATAGTGTTGCTTATAAGAATCAAATGGTGGAATGTAACTTCAAACCGCAAACTAAAGGAAAGTGCAAATTTTTAAGAAATATGTTTAATATTTTTAAGCCTAACTAATCAATTGTTCAAAATTATAGCCATTATTTTCAATACATACTGGAATTAGTTTTTTCTTACTTTTTTTTACTGGTGTAAGGCATAGAACTTTGCAACATGTACCTAAAGGTATACAGAGCTACAAAATCCATGAATGGGGTCAATCAATTCATTGTTGTTTAACAGCATAGATTGCTTCTACTATGCCGTTTAAAAATTGCAGTTACGAAACGGGCTGCGATAAAGAAAAAATTGCAATACATTAGTAGCCTCTCTATTTTATCATAAAATTAACCTCCTGTTTCGCAACTACACCCTAAAAGGAGACTACCACCTAAACCAGAAATCTATGCAATAGTCTCCTGAAAACCGTTAAATCAACAGACTGCAACTGAAACACAACTAGGTCACTTGAAAGTTTTTGCATCTATGGGTGAATCAACTTTTTAGGCACTTCTTTTAAGCCCTCACTAATAATATTATAAAAAAAGAGCATAAATAACTTTGAACTTAAAAAAAATTTAGTTACTTAAAAAATTTGAGCTAAAACAATACTATTTCCACTGCGTTACCGCCAAAATCAAGGTAAGTTTAATTACGTGTTCGCATTATTACTAAAAATCAAAACCATATTGTTCTGATATGAAAATAAATTTTAAGGCATCGGCCTTAAAATTTATTTTAATTTAATATAAATGCAATAATATAGGTATATTCATAAAATATTCTCTAGAGTTACCATTAACGCCAGAGAATGTAAGAGTAAATCCATATGTGGACTTGCTCTTACATTCTACATCTGGACTATTACAAAGATATACTTATTATACGGCGAGTTTATGGGTCCAGCAAGATAGCACATATCTTGCTGGAACCATAAACTCGCTGTATGACGAAGAAGCGATCCCCGTTTTTCAGCCCAAGGAGGCGGTAACTCGAGAGCTGCTAATCTTTAGGCCGATCTAATGATTGCCTATCTATGGTCCTACCGACCGCCCGTAGCCATCCGTAGGTGCTTGACTACAGGAGAAACCGCCACTATCCCCACTTGACGGAGCAGATATACTAGACAGGTATCTGGAGGGGCAATTCAAACCTTCCCCGTTTTGGACCATGATTTTAACTTATTATAATTTTTTTTTATTTGTAGTATGGGTAAAGTACGGGAATATAATTTGAATAAAACCCCATTACTGGGGCACTTTTTTCATTTTCGGCTGAGGTGAAGCGAGTTGCTTTCCGCCTTGAGCACAAAAAGCCCAGGGGGCTTTCACCTCTGAATGTTTTCAATATGGATGGGTTTTGAAGATCATTATTTCATACAATTGTATTAGTTAGTAAAGTAGACCGTGGTAAAGTAAGATTTTTTTCAATTAAAAATGAGCACTTTCTATTAGTTTGTCGCAAAATATTACTTACCAAAATTTGATCTTTATAAGCGACACTATTAGCTGGTGCAACAGGTGAGTTATTTTTTTTTAAATCAACTGGTTTGATTCCCGGCTAGGGGTATAATTTTTTCACAAATTTAATGATGCAGTTTTAGTTTTTATCAAAATCAACCTTTTTGCGCATTTAAAAAATAGTAATACAAAATTGTAATGTTATGTGTTTAATTACCATAGTAAAAAAAACATGTTTAAAATTTTAGTTTTGTAAGCCCAAAGTGGGTCAAGCAAATGGCTGATGGAGTGGATGTTATGAAGACAATAAAAAGGATACCTGGTATCAATTACCCTGTTCTTATACCTAATCTTAAAGGATATGAAACTGCTGTATGTATCAATCAATTATTTATACATCATATCTGCAATAAATATTAGTTGTTAACTAAGTATTACAAAAAATCTCATTTTCTCAGATACAATGCAACATTGAAGAGATTGCAATATTCCCTGCAGGGTCTGAGGGGTTTTCTCAAAAAAATCTTAATTGTTCTGTTGAAGAAGGATTAAGAAGATTTAAAACTGTTGCTGATCAGGCGGTAAAGGATGGGTTAAGAGTGAGGGGGTACGTGTCCTGTGTAGTTGGTTGTCCTTATGATGGTCCTATCAACCCTACTGGTATTGCAAAGGTATACTAATTAAAATTATAATATATTGCTCTGGTCACAAATTGGGAAGCTTACAAGCCTGTATACCAAAAATAACAATATTAATACATATTATATTTTGTAAACACCCAGACCATGACAAACTGTACAAAAAATATACTTTAAGGCAAAGTGCAGAAACTAGGTGTAGGTATCCTATTTATTTACTGCTAAAGCACTGTTCTCTCAGAGTTTCTCAATCATTTTTGATATCTTATCTCTATCAAAAATCAAAAGTAAGCCCTTATACTACATATAAAAAAACTGGTTATGCATATTGAGTTGATTAAATTTTTGTTTTCTCCATTTAGATAACTGAACAGTTGCTAGAAATGGGGTGTTATGAGGTGTCATTGGGAGACACAATTGGTGTTGGTACGGCAGGCTCGGTCACAAGGCTACTCAAAGAAGTGGTAAAGGCTGTAACACCTGATAAACTAGCTTTGCATTTTCATGACACATATGGACAAGGCCTGTCTAACTTACTGGCTGGATTAGAGGTAAGTCTTACGCACTCGCTATATTTCAAACTTACCCCTCTCCAATAAAAAAATATATATTTCTACTGTTGCATGGCATGTGACTTTGGATGCAAAGTCACATGTTGATAAGCAGATCTACGAAGTCTATGAATGGGTTTAATCAATACATTGTTGTTTACCAGCATTGATCGCACCCACTATGCCGGCTAATTGATGCGGTTGCGAAATGGTCGGCGTCTAAGACGAATTTGTTTTACATATCCTAGCTGCTTTATCTTTATTTTATTCTTCGTCGGCGCGCCGGCTGGTTGAATTGACCTTCTCCCCACCTTTGTATATTTTTAATTTTTGCTATTTTATTTTATGTTCCTGTGTAGTGTTCGTATTTTTTTCTTTTTTATTAATTTTATTCTAATTCAAAATCCTTTGAATAATGCTATAGCTTGAGGTGTAGTTATTATTTTTATTAATTTTTAATTTAGTCACAGAGCATCACAATGATAAAATATATCATTTACTTAAAATAAAATGTATGGAGTATAATATACAATTCCATGTAGAAACAAGATTAGATTAAATATTACGTCACTATTGTTATTAAATAAAAATAAAAACTAAGTTCTTACATAGTATTGTTTACATAACTCTTTATCAAGTCACGGTAAATAGGGTAAAGAACATAAACGGATGAACGCGTATTATAACATATTATATTATGATATTGTTCATTAAAATGAAAATCTGATTATATAAAAATATATTTACAATATTCATATATTAAGCTTTTTTACATAATCCTCCGGAGGGATTAACCCGTCCTCATTTTGCCGATGGTATTCAAAGGCAACACCTAACAAGTGGTGAGTTTGTTGCGGTGTTTATGACGGTATAGTCTTGTTGTATAAAGCGGTCACCCATCCCAGGACTGGCCTTGTTATCAGTTGCAAAGCTTAACAACAAAACGGGGGGCGCTTTTTTAAATAGTGGTCGAGATGTATGATGCGATAGAAGACAGAGTAAGTAGGTACCTACTTGGAACCCAATATCCGACAAACAGTTTGACGATCTTTGAAAAAAAAAATCATAATGTTAAACAAAAATAAAAAAACATGTTTGTAATGAACAAATGATCCATAATCCATACTAATAATATATAATGATAATCCATACTAATATTATACTTTACATAATATGTAAAGAAAGCTTATTTCAGAACTATTGTATATATATATTTATATAATCAGTATTTCATTTATCAATATTAGTGTAGATTATTTTTATTACACATATATTTTTATTACAAGCCTAGAGCTTAGTTTGTGAGCAGGGCAATATGTGTCTAACTAATGTCCTTCATATTATTATTTTATTATATGGATTGACACACTTTCAATTTTGACTTGATTTTATTTGTTCTCCACTCTCGGTATTAAGTTGGCCTATGTAGAATTTGGTGCAGTTATGATATTTTAAATAAAAACACTGTCAGAACAGCGGAGTAATGGTAAAAAATATATATTTACATACTCGTAGATACAGAGTTACATTTGCAGCCAAAAAATCGCTGTATGTAGGTATAACTAAAAGTTTCGTAAGGCAAATAGACACTCAATTGACTCAATAAATTTTAATTTAACATCGCCCCTCGCTCGCATCTTTATTTTGCTGAAAATTAAACTGTAAAGCATTATATGGTAAGAGCTATAGTCGAGTAATCTAGTCCTCGCTAAACTATATATTGTTGAATTCAATACATAGACAGTACTTAGGCCCGCTTCCACGCACAACTTTTCTTAAAATAATTGCACCCTAAGTACTTACTTATTGCATACTTATGCTGACGGTGTGTCAAAATTGTTATATATATTATATATATCATTCCTGTTTTATGGCGCCCAAAACCACCCAGGTACTCGGCGAAGGAATTTGGTTCTAACCCGACTTTTCTGATGACACTCGTATGCTGAATATCGAACAAGTGGCGAGCTCGTCGCGGTGATTATACAAGGTTACTAGTAACTCAGTGTATTCCTTTCAGGACATGATAGGGAGGCAAAAATACAATAAATTGATCCCCATATTATATGAGAGCGTACAACAAAAAATACGTTATATGTATTGCATATCTAAATAACACACTGTTAGTCTTGGATACTCGCAGGTGGCACTCACTCTCAGTTTCCATGATGCAGGGTGGCCACTTTATGGAAAACCGGGAAAAGTCATGCAATTTTCGGAGACTGAAAAAGTCATGGAAATGTCAGGGAAAGCGCTAGGAAAATATTTAAAGTACACACACAACTTGCTAATACTGTAAACGACTGGCAATCTAAGAGGGGAGATACCATCTAAGTTCAAAATATGTTTATTAATTTAAGAATGTGAAATACATTTTGTTGCTCTATATTTTCCGAAAATATTTCTAAAAATAACTCTTTCTACCTTCTAGTAATTTATCTTAAATACTTTTTTTTCCATTTATTGAAAAAACCAAATAACATATTTTTGGGATTTTTTCTTTTCTTTTTAAAGCTCAATAAGGTCAGGGAAAACTGGAAGATCTAGAAAAGTCAGGGAAATTCGTATCCGAAAAAAAGTGGCCACCCTGATGATGTAAATGAGTTAATAAACCACATGATTGGTGAAATGTCATGTCACGTAATATCATCAAGCATCTGTCTTTCTAATCAAATTATATAATAAAATATTTTGATCAAGATTCTAGAAATTGAGTGCTGGTGAGGTGACAGGAGATTTCTGGATTATTCTCTTCAAATAGCTAACTGTGATATAGGTACTCGTAACTACTATTTTTTTTAAATATTTAATCAATACATGTATTATTATTTTTATCATATAATCAAACACAGAATATAAACTATAAAGTAGACTCTATTGAAAATTCGTCTTTATCACCGTCCATTTCGTAACCGCATAAGAGATAATTTTACCAAATAATGTTTTAATCTACAAGCATCAATTTCCTTTAGTTCGGCATCAGCACTGTGGATTCATCGGTATCGGGTCTGGGCGGCTGTCCCTACGCCCGAGGGGCCACCGGAAACCTGGCCACCGAAGACCTGGTGTACTTCCTCTACGGGCTAGGCGTGAACACTCAAGTAGACCTCGTGAAGCTCATTGAAGCAGGACGGTTCATCTCAAACTACCTCGCCAAACCGACAGAGTCCAGGGTCAACCGGGCCATCAGTGATAGATACAAGAACCATAGTGATATCGCTAAAATAGCTGCTTGTCAAGTTTAGACTATATCTTATATAAGTTTTTATTAATTTGTAAATATATTTAATAATACAGAAACGAATACAGGAAAAACTTTGTGCCTATTTAACAAAATATATTTATATAAAACAAAATGTCAAAAGCTTATTATTGTGCGTTGTTTACCCGCGGCGCAGTGAGTGTGCCCGATACTGGTTTTATCATTACGATTGATGGCCACATTATAGCGTCCCCGGGCGGCGCACTAGTGTGCGGACGCCGCGCGGGCCAGTCGCATGTATATTATATTGACCTTATTTGCTCATACTGATCTTGAACATAAGGTCGATAAACCTATGCCGAGTGTTCGTTCCCTGTAGCGTTCTGCATAACTCGTTGCGAGCTCGACGAATCAGTTTCGCTGTGCGTTGATGGAACTATCACAACAATGGGTGAGGTTAGGATAACTGACGAAGTGAGGATCGGTGGCAACAACCCTTGCTTTATTATAGCGGAAGTCGGGCAAAATCATCAAGGTGACATTGAAATTGCAAAGCAACTTATAAAAGCGGCTAAGGTAAGTGTATTGTCTTATTAATAGAACGTCGCTTGACTACTAAACAGAAGTATTTTGTATTAATAAACAACTACGACTCAGAGAAATGCAAATTTTATAAGTAGTTGGTTACTTATTATACACATTATAAACTATTTAATTTTATGGAGTCGGTCTTTTTGTACCTTTAACTTTGACTAGATAAAATCGAAGATACCTACAAAATTCTAGTGTACTTTTGTACCTTAGAAACATAATAAATAAGCATATAATTGAAGCTACCCACAAATATGTCTGTTGGTAGGCTCGGACAAAAGTATTTGTTTACAATGTAATGATTAGGTACTTTCCACTGCTCGCCCTGTTGGAGATAACGATAAAGTATGTAGGTAACAATAACACTAAATAGACAGATACCTACTTATTTTATTATTTTCAAAACATATGTTTTTGACACCCATAATATAACATAATATTTTATTTCATTTAAGGAAGCCGGTGCAAGTTGTGTAAAATTCCAAAAGACATGTTTAAAAGAAAAGTTTACAAATAAGTATTTGGAGCGATCGTACGACAATGCCAACTCCTGGGGAAAAACTTATGGGGATCACAAACGACATCTGGAATTCTCTGATGAACAATATAGGGAGTTGTTCAGATGCGCCAATGAAGTCGGCATTTTGTTCACGGCATCCGGCATGGATATGGTATGTAAACAGTCATAGTTCATTAATAAACAATAGTTAATAAGTTGACATCTTTAATTATTGGTGCAGTAAGGTAAAACGTTTACAAAAAAATCCAGTCCAGTAAACAAAGAATTTCTGGTGACACTACTAAGACTAATTGAGTAGTGTTACTGGTATATTTTATTTCTTTATATATTTAATAGAATAATAACCTGTAGTAAAAGCTGTGTAAATAAAATACTTAAGTTCAATAACTGCTATTCAATAATAAATATTACAGATATATTTTAATTATTCCTTTCAGGTCTCCTTCGATTTCTTAGTTAATTTGAAAGTGCCTTTCGTAAAAATTGGCTCTGGTGATTCTAACAATATGTTGTTTCTGAAATATGCTGCATCCAAGAAGATACCCCTTGTAATTTCCACTGGCATGGTAGACAAGCAGGCAGTCAAGACGATCTACGACATCATCTCCGCTCAGCACAAGCAGTTCTGTTTGCTACACTGCGTATCAGCATACCCTGTGCCGTTTGAGGATTGCAACCTGACCGTTTTACAAGACTACAAGAATACCTTCGACATTCCTGTAGGATACTCTGGTCAGGAGATAGGAACTGCTGTTCCACTGGCTGCTGTAGCTTTAGGGGCTAAGGTAATTTCTACTTATATTTATATTATGTTTATTATGTCTATCCAGATCGTATAGTATTGACGTATAATGATTAAAAACACAAAACTGGTCCTCAACCAACCATGGGGCTTAAAACTGAATGTGATTGTACGAATAACAAGCTAATTAATTATAATCTCAGTTTTCAGTTGTATGTTTGTTTTGATTTGCCATTTTTGATTAAGGTAATATTTGTTCAGGCTTAGATATCTATTTTGCCAACTTGCTCACACTAGCTTGGTAACTTGATTTAAGCGCTTATATTTCATAAACTGATATAGGTACTCACTGCACAGGCCTATCTGACCTGCCTTCATTGATATAAATGGGGAAAAATTTAGGTTCACTTTGAATATACATTGGACTACAAAAAAAAAACGGCCCACACGAAGAATAGTAAGTTGGATTAACGATCATCTGCTGCTGATGTAGCCCTAGCTCTGCCTAGTCTCTAGTATCGTCTGTAAACTGCGCCGAAGTTCTGCTGATTCGAATTCTTTAAGCTACTTCACGTTGCCTAAGGCCTGCTGTAGCACTATTTCAAGTGTTACAGCTTAAGCTTCTTCTTAAGGTATCCATTATTGACCAAAAAAGAGCAAAAGTACACGCGTCTGAGCAAACGTACACGCGTCTGAGCAAACGATGGACAAAAACTAAAGAAATAATAAGAAATATTGGACTGTCCTCACTTTTAAAGAAAAGAAAGCTAAGCGCAAACCTTAATCAAAACAAGCGAATCGTTAGCATTGTGTTTGTTGCTTGATTAAAATAAGAGTTAAAGGTAAAAAATATAGTAATTTCAATTGTCACGAAAGTTAAAGTTCTGTAGGTTTAATTTTGATAGTTGTCAGTTTTATACTTCGAGTTATAAACCGAGAAAATCGGAGTTCCAAGGTAACGGGTGGCCCGGTTTTTTTAATCTATACTAATATTATAAAGCTGAAAAGTTTGTTTGGTTGAACGCGCTAATCTGAGGAACTACTGGTCGAATTGAAAAAATATTTTAGTGATGGATATCACATTTATCGAGTAAGGCGGTATCGGTATAGGAGCAGAGCATCAATGAACAATGTTGTAAAAACGGCAGATTTTTAATTATTTCAGAGCTTCCGTTGCGTAGGTTGCGTTAACGGTTAAAGTTACGCAGACATAGTTAAATTCAATGGTCAGCTAGTATATATACGAGTAGGTACCTATATATTTAAGACATCTCAGGGCCTTATTTTTTTTCCGCGTTTATCTGGTCACACTACTGTTGAAGTAGGAAACCCTTACTAATATATGAACGCCTTTAAAATTTGTAATCAAATCAATGCAAATTGATGCAAAACTCGTCTGTAATGATACCTACATCCTGAACTTATGATCACGGCAATAACATCCCAACCATCACAACTAGCTATTTATTTAAACATTTTATTGCACAGCGAACAAAAGTCATGTTATGTACAAAGGCGAACTTGATACCTTAGTATATTAGCTATATATATAATGAATAAAGCCTATCAAATATGTAACAAATTTCAGATCATAGAGAAGCATATTACCCTAGACAAAGGTATGAAGGGAACAGACCATATTTGCTCGCTCACCCCCGCGGAATTCACACAGCTCGTCAAGGATGTCAGGGTCATCGAAGCAGCTATGGGCAACCCTATTAAGAAAGTAGTTACTTCAGGTTAGTTAATTTAATAAACTTTTGCATGTGGAGGTCATCCTACTTGGCTATCTTTGTTTTAGTGGAACCATATAATCAATCTATACTTCTGCACAAATTAGATAGTTACTTATTGGTCAAAAAATATTAGAGTTTGGTTGAACGTCAGAATATGCTAAAATTCTTTCTCATTTATTATTGAAGGTGTCTGACGTTTCTAGTATTCTAGTACTTGAATCTTAATAAAAACGTGTTGGTCCTTTGAAAAAAAAATGGTATGAAAAAGCTGTTTTTTTGTACAAAACTTTATATTTTTGTGAAAAAGGAATCCTTTTCCTGAAACCATTTTTTTACGGTAATGCCAACATTGCTAACTGAATTCATTAAAAAAAGAATGAATGAAGTTTTTAAGAGTGTTTTATGTACTAAAACAAACAATTCCTTCGTTGGAGCAACGAAGGAACTGTTTATCCTCAAATTTACTTTCTATATTACAGTCCGTCAAAAAAGTCTAGAGATTAAATCATGGTATTATTATATCTTAACTGGTATCATTAATAGTGCGAAGAAAAATATTTTGGTACTTTTTATTTATTTATTTTATTTTCATATAAAATAAAATTTATTTGTCATTTAGGCACCTGTAGACTATAGATCTATGACCACCTCCGTAATAATGGTTGCGCCTTTGGCGTTGTATTCGGAGGTCGTATGTTTGATTCCTAACCAAAAAAAAATAAATGTCTGGTGTTTATTAAATATTCGTTTCTGTTGTTTCTGGTCAACATAGTACAAACCAAGAGCTTAGAGATCAGGGCAATATATTAGGTATTAGGGCTTATACCTACTTAAGATTTTTTTTTTGTAGAGACTAAAATTATGTCTGTGGACCAGCCAGCAGTCTAGACATAGATAGCTAAGTAACCATATTGGTTGGATATTTAAAACATAACAATTAAATTTTAAGATAGTAGTAGTCACCAAGTTATTGAAATAGAGTTGTATTTTCTCAAACTAAAGTCGAAATTTAAGGAAATATTGCAAATACTTGTTCAATGATCGCTATTAATGATCCGATATAAACAAATTTCTTTTCAATTTATGGAGACAACAGAAGATGCGTTTATAATATATTTGTATAAAGGATAACGCTTATGTCTACTTAGGCCTTTAGTAACATAGCAATAATTATTCAGGAAATTCAGACTCTAAATATTGCACTAGTATACTTTGTCATTATCCTCGTCCAAATATTCCAGGTCAGCCAGTTTTGGCTTTCCAGGAATATTTATTTCCACGAATTTACACTTAGATTCTTTGCACAATGATTATTATAGATACTCCTGAAAATAAAATAAAAAACTTTTTTATACGTTGGCACGTAAATAAGGTATTAAAAATACAATATAAATACATTGTAACAAAATTAGTATCAAAACTTAATGACTTTACATACAAAACTTATAACCATCAAAAGATGTAAAGAAAGCGAGAAATATGTTAAAAATGCGTATTTTATTTTAAAACTATTGGGATAAACACATTAAACAAAAATATTCCGAAGTACGTACCAGCGGCCACATTCCGTTTCTTATAACGCGATCGTTAGATTGTCAAAATAATGATTTCCGCTATTAGTGCGCTCTCCTCCAATCAGAGTAGTTTATTAATCTTCGCTGATTGGAGGAGAGCGCGCTAATAACGGAATTCGTTATTTAGACAATCTAACGCTCACGTTATGAGAAACGGAATGTGGCCGCAGTATTTCCGTTGTGAGACCGTAAACGTCTTCAAAATGTAAACTTTGTTTTTCAGCTTTACACTGATTGCGTTTTGCTACCTAACCCGTACCAGTATTTCGCGCTAGCATGAAAATCAGCTGTTTTGGCGTTTTATTTAGATCATGTTAATATTTGTTAGTATTTTTAGCAATGCGAACAAAACGACAAAATTACCACAAAATACTGATTTCTGACAACTGCCATTTTGACATTTACCTTAAACGTAAAAAAAGACAAAAATATAAATAAATAAATTCTATATCATCATTATCATAATTTCTTCCAGAAATTAATGTTTTTATAATTTGTATCTCCAAAAATTTTTCTCCATTATTCAGTAAAGTAAATAAAAAACTAAAATCTACAAAGTAATTAAACACTTAAATTAAACAAAAGTATATTATAAAACCAAATATTTATAGTACGAAAGATAATTTTAAGATTAATAACCTAATACATTCCCCGCAAAATACGGATTGTTTGACATCTGTCAAAGATTAACAATAAAAAATCACCTCCAACGCGATGCTAAAAATGTTAACATTTATTGGTTACGTTTCGCAAAAAAAACGAATGTTACTAACGTCAGATGTTGGTATTTATCGATATTTTTTCGAAAAAAACGACCAATGCTAGCGCCGCGCTAATATTACCAGCTAACAAAACGCAGCCACTCTCATAAACAATGTTGAAATACATTATATGTCACTTCCTTTGCACCACTTTTAATTGCACAGTACAATTGACTTATTCTTAATTTTAATGTTTTATGAAAAACATCTTTATAAAACGTACTACTAATAAATTAGAATTTAAAATAAACACATTTATTTACAGAAAAACAACAAATTGAAAACTGAGTTTGGAGTGGTGTTACCAAAATTAAAAAAATATGTGATATTACCAGCAATTAATTTCTAGACTTTTTTGACGCACTGTACCTAAAGAGATAACGGTACACTTAGGGTCGGATTAATAGTCATTGCTGATGCTTAGCCAATGCTTCGGACTATCAAAATGCAAATTACAAAAAACAAAATTTTGACAGTTCCAAACAATGGCTCAGGCTAAGCAACGAATATTAATTACATTCGGCCACCAATATTCATATACGTAATAGTAATTGCAGATGGATTATTTATCAATTCCAAAGCTCAACATTTACGAATGATTTTTTTTTCAGAAATTCCTTGCATTGACAAGCTTCAAAAGTCTTTAGTGATGGGCAGCACCAAGAACAAGGGAGAAATATTATACCCTGGCGATGTGAAGATCAAGGTGGCGGAACCCAAGGGGCTAAACGCGCTGCACTTCGATAACGCCATCTACAAGACTCTGGTGTACGACAAGAAGGAGGACGAGCCGCTGTATGAGGGAGACTTCTGCTGATCCCCACCGGGCTATGTGCCAGTACCTAGTACAAAACACAATCAAATGTATTACCTATCTCAATTTATATTTTATAAGGAAATAATGCATAATTACAAAGAATTTATATTATATACCTAAACAATTAATTATACCTTTTTTATGAATTTTATACATATTTTCTAATATATTAAAAGAAATATTTTCATAGTACGTGGTTTTATTTACTTCAAAGAAATTTAGAATACAATGTACGATCGTACAAATTTAACTATTTTGTCCTTGAGTTTTATACATTTACGTTTCCGCATCGAGCTACATGTGGTTTTCGAAAACATAATATAATTTTAATGCGCCAATCTGTCTCGCTTACGTCAATTTCCATTCATAAAGTTTAGCGACACGTCGCCAATTTTATATTTTTAATTCCACCAACGCAAGCACGCACCGACGGCGACGTATGGGGCATTGAGTTTGCGCACGATTGCTTTCTTGTCTATTTCGGGAAGAAAGTGCTAAAAGACGCGGCCGGGATAATTATTTCGACATGCGACTGATGCAAATGTACGCGGAGACGATACGGTGAGCGGGCAGTAGCCTCGGCAAGCCACTTACCCCGCGGTGGCGTCCGCTAGCTATTAGATGAATTTATTTTTATTGATGTACGATATATACGTATAGTTTCTCCGATGGTGTAATAGAATGTAAGTGGAAAAGGACGGCAGATGTTGTTGGCGCGATGCCCGCGTCCAGCCCAGTCCCCGGAGCGCCGGCTCGCTCGCCGCCTGCGCCGCCCGCTCTCGCGCCGCTGTCTATACGACGACCCACCATTTCTGATCACTATCTTTGTATTGCACCCATCTGAAAAACTACGGTTTACATTTGAAACTACTACCTACCTTATCTGAGGTTCAAAGTTTCAATTTATAATAGTTGTCCCAAGTGATCGAGTGAGACGCTGCAGACGGAAGCTCGTCTCTGCTTCACGACGCGGAGCTCCGTCGTTCAGTAGCTCAAGTCCGCGCCACAGATTGAGGTCGCCCGGCACGGGAATAAGCAGCTGGATATTTTTATGACGATCGTCGACGATTGTAGTAGGCGCGGCAATCTTGTAGCTTATCAACAATTCAAAACAAAATATTAAATCGCATTCCAGTCTTGTAGTATTGTGGTCATCTCAATATCTTTGAAAATCCTGTAATATCCAAGTGTACTGCCACTAACCATTTTGTCGTAGGTATAACATTTCCTCCTCCGTTTTTTCTTAAACCCTACTGTAAGCGTTAAATCGAATATTACGAGCCGAACAATAAATATCTACAATTGGTCGGTCACTGTGGGATATGGCGAGGACGACGACATGTCGGTGAGGAATCAGTGAGCATTTAATTGATCAGTGACATTTGTGAAGTGCATTTGAATGTGTTGAGAGTAAAGTCTGAAGATGCATCACTTGTATCCGCTGGCGAAGGGCGACCCGCTGTGTCCGCTGGGCTTCCACCCGCAGGTCCGATGGCCCACGCGATGCAAGCGCTGCTTCAGAGACTATAAGGAGCACGGGGGACGCAAGAAGGAAGATGACTTCGCGTCTTCGTCACCAAGTCTCTCTTCTTGGAACTCGCCGGCGTCACGGTAATTAACTTTATTTTGTATACATCTTTAGATTGACTTCCGAATGATTTAATGGTTTGTAGATAACATTGAGTAGATTTGTAGATAGGTGTTAGACCTAAATATTTAATATAGAGATAAAAGGAAACTATTATACCTTAGTTACCCAGTAAACGAGGATCATAACTAATAGGTAACATATAAATATATTTTTTAGTGTTTTCAACGAGTTGATTGTTGTAGTACTTACCTATTTATGAGTGACTATCGATATCTAACTCCGGTCATGCACCAATTAGGTTGCCGTTGTTTTCGGAGCCCGTGGTCTAATTCATACCATAACAATATATACATTTTGCTATACAGTTTGCTTTGGTCTGGGTATTTATAAAATATAATATAACATTTACTCGTAGCTATGTAGTCTCGTTCGCCATGATCACCTGTGATTATAAATACATACCTGTACCTACATACATTAAACCTAGAATACCTATATTAAAATTTACCTACGAGTATTGTACAAAGTCTAGAGATTAGTTTGTGATGGTCATTTATATAATTTCTGGTATTAAATTTACTTTCTCATTGGGTATCATTATTGTAACAAACAAATCGAATATTTACCAAGCCTTTTATTACCTATCTACTTACTAAAGTAATTTTAAATTTCAACACCTAATGTAATTAAAGGAATGATTCTTATTAGGTATTTATTGTATCCTGTACGTAGTATGGATTCGGGATTAATAACCACTGAGTGATTACTACAGATTCATCACGATTTACATTCCATTACTAAACTATATCTCTGGTACTTAATTTCTACTATCGGTTCCATATAATTTCATTTCTAAACATTGTTTTTCCCATAAACAAACTGAGAAAAATGTGGCACTTGTCCAAATTCCGATGCGTTGTTAGGATTTGTTTGTATTGTAGGAAAAGGATCGCTAGTTCTCGACGAAAGCTGTTTCCTACCAACACCAATTAAAATTCTGTGTAATGAGCATCACTTTATTATTTGCATTACATAATATGAAGATTTTTATTTCTTTTTAATATTAAACGGATTTAAAATTAGGTTTGCGTGGTTTGAAAGTATATATTTTTACAAACTATAGACATGTTTTCTAAGTTTGCAACTAGTATAGATTTAGAGATATTGAAGTTTACTTTTATGAACGTCAGCACGGAGGGGCCAACTAAAACCCCATCTAACTTTTTTATTTTAAGTTTTACAAACTGAGACTTTTTTCACAAACTTTAGATCGATTTTTACTAACTACTACTTTTAATAACAATTATTAGCAAATTCGTATTATAAAAATATGGCCCCTCAATCCTGACGGACATTACATAATATATAAAATGATTGTTTGTATAATTTTACCGCCTCGGTGGTCTATTGTTAACGTTGAATCCGGAGGCTGTGGGTTGATTCTCACTCATAATTTTCTCACAAAAAATATAATATGCCATGGTAAGAAAGTTAATAATAGTTTTATATTTAACCGCCTCCGTAGTGGTTACGCCTTTGGCGTAGTATCCAGAGGTCGTGGGTTTGATTTCGCCCATAACAATAAAAAATACGTTTTCTGTACAGTTTGTCATGGTCTGGATGTTTATAAAATATAATATGTATTATATCGTTGTTTCTGGTACATAATAGTACATTGTTCACCGAGGGGAGAAAGTCACCGATTACTAACGAGGGCGAAGTTTGAAAATAAAAAATAAAATCTCTATTAATTAAAGTTTATATTAAAATTATTACAGTTGTTAAAACTTAATAAATCAAAAATGCAAAGAAAGTAAACAGCCAATAAACCAATACTTTTATTTTATTTTGATTAAAATTTCGAACTTGTAAAAAAAAACTAGGCTGTATGGCTTTGAACCCTTGCCTTTCCTAATTTGGAAGAATTGAAGAAAAAAAATTAAAAAAAAACTAGCACGTTAACAATCAATGTTCATATACTTTTTCCTCCCGCTTAAGCACGTTAACAATGGATTTGCATACACTTTTTCCTCCCGCATATTTGTACGACTACAAAGACGTACTTTCTGACCTATTCTTACGCAAGTAAGAACCTACTTTCCGAGCAGGTGTAGTATAAAATAATATACTAAGTACAAGTACTTATAGAGCTGAGTTTGGGACCAGCGGCCAGATTCTGTTTCTTATAACGTGAGCGTTAGATTGTCAAAATAACGAATTCCGTTATTAGCGCTCTCTCCTCCAATCAACGAAGGTTAAAAAACTACTCTGATCAACTGTAATAGGATTTCTTGGGGTTGAGCCTCTTCCAATTTTGTTTTTTTTTTGCTGATTTATGTAATGAGCAAACAAAAAACGCCGTTAATATGTGCGTTTCCTATATTTAAACATAATAACAACGCACGTTCACACGCCGATAGATCTTGTATCTGCTTATCCACGATTTTTGTTACCCAAAAATCAAAAAACATCCTCACAATATCACCTCTTCTGGTTTCTCTTACATTGAAGTACCGTACCCTTTGGTTAAGTACCGTTCATTTTACTCTTCTGGGTTTTAACATACAAACACACAACCGATGACGCCTAGGCTACCACTAACTGCTCCCCCATACAAATTTATCTATTTCCTTACATTTCGGGTTTGAACCCCCAAAACCCCCCACCCCCCTGGCTACGCCCATGGCTGATAGTAATGTCGAGGATAAAATTGTTTTTTGGACGAGTTATAAACTCTGATTTTCACTTCGATTGCGAGGAAATAAAACAGTAGTACGAGTATAGGATAACATTTCTTTAATTAAAATTCAAAGTAAAATTAGTAATTTTGAGTACTGTTTAAATTAGTAAATTGTTTTATTCTTAAAAAACACATAAGGCAAATAAATTTAAGTAAATATTATAAAATAACAAATTCTATCTATGAACTTCTTATTGTGTTTGGCTGTATGGCTCATTTTATTTGCCTTAATATAGATACATTTTTGAGTAGACACGCTAATGCACTTGTGCGCAAAATTCGATTTTGTGCAGCCTATATCCTGCACAAATAAGCACTTTCAGAGCATGAGAAGTAAAATAGTACATTGTTCACCGAGGGGAGAAGATTCTTGAATTAATAGAGGGGAAATCTCTATTAATTAAAGAATCTATGCTACTTTTCTAAACTTAATAAATCAAAAATGCAAAGAAAGTAAACAGCCAATAAACCAATACTTTTATTTTATTTTGATTAAAATTTCGAACTTGTAAAAAAAAACTAGGCTGTATGGGTTTGAACCCTTGCCTTTCCTAATTTGGAAGAATTGAAGAAAAAAAATTAAAAACAAACTAGCACGTTAACAATGAATTTTCATATACTTTTTCCTCCCGCTTAAGCACGTTAACAATGGATTTTCATACACTTTTTCCTCCCGCATATTTGTACGACTACAAAGACGTACTTTCTGACCTATTCTTACGCAAGTAAGAACCTACTTTCCGAGCAGGTGTAGTATAAAGTATATTATTATTTGAATTTTGCAAATATTTTCCGTTCATTGTTTTTCAACCCTAATAAAAGTAGTTTGTTGTTTTATTGTTGGCGTTCTCTTCATCATATTATATTATAGTAGGAACAGCTAGCACAAAATAACTTTTGCCATCAATTGCACATCTGCATTATTCTACATATACTCAAATTGCAGGCTTTCCGTGTCTTACGCTCTTAGTACACTGACGCATCCGTATGCAGCAGCAAGTCTGCGAAACTATTACGGTAGCGATTATCTGCGGAACGTAACTAAACGAACACTGCAGTTTTTTCGCATACAAATGTCATTGTAGCTTTGGTGGGATGTGGGTTTAGGCTTCCATTATGCGTAAATCTGTCCGTCCCGACAGCACGAGTGGTGACCTTGCGATGGCAAACACACTGAACAAAGAGTGAAAAGTCTGCTTCTGTGTAACGACCATTTTGCAGTTATCTGCGGAACCGTAGCGATAAGGACCTAACTAATTAATTACCCTAATGAGACATAGCATATGCGAAACGCTGCCATAAAACTTACAGCTTTTTCGTCGCTACCGCCTGCAAACGCGTCGGTGTACTAACGCCTTTAGTACACCGACGCGTTCGCTTGCGCAATCAATATTAAAGCACCATTCAACAGTTGATTCAAGTTCCAATTTAACCCTTACTGCTTGATAAATTCAATTATGATACGATGAGCTACGGATTCCAGCAAATTCCACATATAGATGCGGAGTCCACACGTGAGTTCCACGTGGTATCTATTTCCGGACACACATGACCTACTTATGAATCTATCTGTGCCCTCTTTCATCGTAAATATTTGTATAAAATTATATTTTGTTTTTGCTGGAGAAGATACTCTTGTATATTTTTATAAAATATACTCAAAGCAGGCTTTTTATAATAAATATTTGTAATTTATTTTCATGTAGGTACTCGTAGTACAAATATTTATATTTTTTATTAAGTCCGCCTTTATAAATTTATATACCTACATAATCTGATAACTTGTGAGACTTACTCATCATCGCCCAGCCGAAACTACTGTAGCTAGCTTGCCTAGGAATATTAAATTTTGTCAGAAGCTTCCTTTCGTAGGGGCCAACTAAGGCGGTGTTCAAGTTGGTTGTTATTTTTGCCCAAAACGCCACTAAATGTCGTACATTAAATGTTTTCCATTATCTTATTATCTTGGTATTGTAATAAAACAAGCAATGTATTACGTTTGGTGGCGTTTTGGGCGAAAAGCCAACTCGAACGCTCGATAAAAAGGCATTTTTCAAAATTCGAACCCCAAGGTGATGAAAATAGCGATTAAATGTTTTTTAGAAAATACATGAAGGTAAAAACCGTGCCAGTCCGCGCCGCCGGGGCGCGTTTTTTTTAGCTTCATGAGAAAATATATCGAGAATGGATGGGGATTCAAAATTTGAATAGTGGAATGTGGGGCAAAAAAAAAGGTAATGTAACAGGAATCATGAAACTTTCCATGTACCTACCTATACACATCTTATAAAACTAAGCGTCACATGTTTTATTATTTTCCAAAATGAGGTGGCAAGTTTTTTTTACGTAATATAACGGAATCAATGAACATTTGTTAAATTCATTTTTTTTGTACTGTTATTAAGGGAAGGTGGGGCAAGAATTTGCTATTACGAGAACAATGAAACTTTGTAAATAGTATCTGCCTATAAAACTAATAGATACGTGTTTTACTTTTTTTTGAAGTTTTAATAGGGGAACGTGGCCGATGTCAATAGATGTGAAGCTGGTTATCATAGTCAGCCAGTGGGTTACCCGCTGACTACGGTGATCACCCAAAAACAGCGGCTGTCTACGGTTGAAAACATGTCATTATGTTTCATTGAATTCGTGTTATGTCCTAAATGATTATTTTTATTTATCTACATACTACCTACACGCATAGTTACACGTAACATGTCTTTTCCGATCACGTTTTGATACTACTAAGAAATGTTCCCAAACACTATCAAATGATTGATTTGCAATTCCACATTTACCATTCGTAGTATTTAACACCAGTCGCAAACTAACAAAACACACCGTCAGTTACGATGACGGAAACGCACCTGAACCAATGGCACAGAAGAAATAATTGCCAATGGCGCGGTGGCAGGCGGTGTACATCAAAGGTTTGTTTGTGCGAACAATGCTGCAAACAAACTTTTTACTTACGCCGGACGGAACGCTTTGCGAGCCTATTACGATTGTAATACAAGTAGGGAAGTTTCATACCTACAGATTAAATACCAATTAAGTACCGTGTAAATAAGTAGATAGGTAGGTACATGTTTATTATATGTCGTGTTGACGGATATTGCAATTCATAATATTGAACAAGTTATGCTTTAGTAGGTATTCCTTAAACAAAAGATAATATTGATTTAATTTGACAAAAAAAAAACAGGAAAACCTAAAATCAATTTAAAAAAGAAAACTTAAAATTAAAACAACATTAAAAACAAAAATACCAAAAAAGTCTAATAGTATTTTTTTTAATTCTTTATAAAAAAAAAATTACAAAAAAATAGCTCCTCCAAATCGCTGTCCTGTGGCATGATGCCCAATACGCTGGCAGCATTTTCTCTGAATTAAAATACTAAATTTTTGAAAACTGCCTGTTTATGTTTTACACCATGACATAGAGTAGGAAAATAATTTAGTAAAAATACATATTTGTATATAACGGGTCGTTTATTATAACAACTTCGAGTCAGGAACTGTAAAAATTGTAAGACCTTTTGGTATTGAGTCGTATAAGCAGACGGTTGTCAGCCGCTGTCTATACGTTATTATGCTTTGAATAACTACCCGATTACAACCGCTGTTTTACAACCAGGTAGGTGCTGTTTTTTGTACAAATAATATGACGGGCGGTAAATAAATACCTACATATTCCAGATAGGTACACTTAACTACAGTATAACACCAATAACAGATTTTAATAATAAATTGCATTACAAAATTAGGATTTTTGAAAGATTTATTAGGTACATTGAGAACTAACTGTTGCCCATAATTTCGTGTCCGTGTTAGGGTATTATAAAACTCGCCTGTGCTCCATAACGAATTTAAAACACTGATTTGAAAAATATACCCTATTTTGCCTTATAGTTTTTATAAATGCAGAGTTCCCATACAACATGTTGCACTAAATACTCTACTATAACGGAAACGTTAGGTTATAATAATAATATTAGGTTGAATATTAGGTTTATGTGCGAGAAGCCGGGAAACAAAACTAGTCCAGGATTCTATCACGGGTGCGTTATGCACCGCTGAAAAAAAAACTTAACTATTACTTACTGGTGGCTCTTGTGGTTTCACTTCAGTGACGAGTTCCCTGGGTACCCAAGGAATACAATATCTTCGTTGTCTTATGAACCACTAACATGCCACGCAATTACTATTCAGACATATAACAATACTACGTAAAACAAACTTCATAACGCGACAAATCTGACAAGTATTTGTAGGCGCCTAAATACATGGCGAACGAAACACTACACACAAAAATTAACAATATAAATTATTAGCGGCCGCACAAATTTACTCAGAACAAAACCATCTTGACCACACAACAAGAAAAGTCATCCTGTTTTTTCTTTTTTCCTTGTGTCAAGAACGAAAAGGCAAGCATTTGCCCATACAGCCAGCTTTTATCAATACCGAACAGTTAATATAAATGATTAATTTAATTTTAGTTGTTATAAAGACATTGAACCATCAACAACAACATAAACTAAAAAAATAATATACATTTTTCCCTTCTCTTAAAGGTGCTTTTGCTTTGACAGATTTAGCATTCTGTGTGGTGACAAATGTACTTTAAGGTTTTCGTTATTTTGACAATGTAACGTTAGGTACCATTTTTATCTATAATTTCCAGATTCTCAATTCGGTAGTATTTTTTTTGTTTGGTACCTCAAAACTCCGTCATTTATAAACCGATTTAGAAAATTATTTTAAAAGGAATCAACATTGGGTCAGTAGTTTTGTTTTGAGATTAAAATAACTGGAAGAATTAACTCATTCAGTGTTTTTACAGTCACTAAAATATTGCCTTCCAGCTTTTGATTGTCACCGGAACTCCATAATAAAACAATCCAACTAAGCCGTGTTTGAGCTTAGTGGGCTAACTGAAAGATGCTTTCTGTTTTTTAGTGAATTTAACGTCGTTTTTTTTTTAAAGTTTTTAATTCCCCTTTGTAGTCATTTTAAGTGGTTATTTTTTGTTAAACCTATATTTTTGTCACGGGAAATTAATATATAGGTTTATAATTGGAAGTGGGATGTTATACAAATAATGTGACAGGCGAAACACGGCCAACATAAGCTAGTAGGTATAACATACGAGTAAACGTTTTATAAAATCGGTTCATTTTCATGCCTTGGTTAGATGATCTTAGATCAGGAACTGAACGGAACTGGGAAAATAAGGTATAAAAAATAATGGCTCATTGAAAGTTCCTTACTACCTTAAGCTAATGAAATACACAATTGAGTGTTATAATAAATATATTCAGTTTTACACATAAATCTTTTTAGGTAAAATTTTGATAGAATTCATAAAAAGCAAATGTCAATATGAATGACACTTGCTTTTTATGAAAGCATTAAACTAAAATAATAAGTGGTTCTGTAGATTAAAATAACTAAAATAGAGAACCCTATACGTAGGTACTTGAGTATAATAAATATAATATAGCAGAGCTCAAGTGCCTTTACAAAAAAAATAAGATCTAATATCGATAAAGTTAAACTAATAAAATGAATGAAAAAGAATAAAAACATTACACAATACAAATGTTGGACAACCCTAAATCATTCAAAAATTGTTTGTTTAACTTTAGGTACCTAAAGCTTTAGTTAAAACATCAGCAACTAATTCCGTGCTAGGTTTATATTTAATATTAACTAAACCTTCAAGCATAGCATCCCTAACAAAATGATGACAAACATCTATGTGTTTTGTACGTCTATGTGTTACGGGTTTTTTAAGTAACTTTTGAGCACTTTGGTTATCGTTATAAACTGTAATTGGAACTTGTAAGCATGAAATCTCCGATAAGAAGTTTTTAAGAAATTTAGCTTCCTTGACTGCATTACCACAGCAATAATATTCGGCTTCAGTACTAGAACAGGCAACCGTGCTCTGTTTACGAGATTCCCAATTAATAGTGCAATTTCCATACTTAACCACAATCCCAGAATATGACTTCCAATCTACAATATCAAAACAATCAGCATCAGCAAAAATAGTTATATTGTTCATACCTTTTGTAAATATTAAGCCACTGGATAGCAATCACTCATCCCAAACTTATTTAATACATTTTTGATACATTCAGTTTGTGAAAGTTTAATTGTAGCTTTATTATAGTTTCTCTCCACTTTAATACCTAAACATTGTTTAACAGGTCAAAGTAACTCAATTTTAAAGTTTTGCTTCAAAACATCTTACAGCTCCGATTGTAATAAATCATCATTGGAGAATATGAATAAATCATCTACGTACAATGCAATAATTATTTTTCTACTATTAACAATTTTATAATATACACATTTTTTCATTTGGATTGAGTATATTTAATTTTTAATAATAAAGTATGTACCTTTAAATTCCATGCTCTGCTAGCCTGTTTTAACCCATATATGCTCTTCTTTAATAAGCAAACCTTATTCTTCCCCTCAACCTTAAAACCTGTGGGCTGTTCCATGTAAATGGTCTCACTGAGATCTCCATTTAGAAAAGCAGTGCTAACGTCTACATGTTCTATCTTCATATCATCTTTTACTCCTAATGCAAACAATGTGCGTAAAGTAGAATGACGTACTACGGGAGCAAATATTTTTATAGTCAATACCATACTTTTGGGAAAAACCTCTAGCATTGGCATTAGTCTTCTCCTTAAAAATCCATTTACTTTTAACAATATTATGATTTTTAGGACGTTCGACTTAACTCCAAACTTTATGAGACAATAACGAATTATATTCTGCCTTCATGGCTTCCATCCATTCTGAACTGTTAACAGAATTTACAGCTTCAATAAAAGTTTGGGGTACATTTTTGCCAGTTTCAGTATAAAAATTAGTAATATAATCATTATACCAATAGGGTACGCGTCTTTGTCTGATGTTATTAACAGATCATAATGATTGCACTTCATATTCTGGAGTTGGTAAATCCGAATCATGGCATTGCACTTCTTCATCAACAGATGGCAAATCATCCTGCAAATTTACATTTTCATTAACAACTTCATTATTTACAATATCATTAATATAATCAGTATTATTATTACTATTAACAGTATTTACATCAATGTCATTAATGGCTACAGGTTCACTTGAAGTATCATTGCTTCTGGTAATTTCACCACTTTTATCTTCAATAAATATGACAGACCGAGCTTTGATTATACTACCAGGATCAGTAGGATTAGTAAGCCTATATCCCTTGGTATGTTCACAATAACCAACCATAATATAAGGTTTAGATTTAGGATCTAATTTACGACGCTTATGTTTTGGAGTTAAAGCAAATGCTTGTGAACCGAAAACTCGTAAGTGACTTAAATTGACTTTACGTCCAGACCAAATCTCCTCTGGAGTAGCATCAATAATTGCAGCAGTAGGTGAAACATTTTTTAAATAAACAGCAGTCGCTACTGCTTCTGCCCAATATTTTTTACATAATCCTGCATCTTGCAGCATAGAACGTGCCTTTTCTATCACGGTCCTATTTAAACGTTCAGCGACACCATTTTGCTGAGGCGTTTGTGGTACTGTGATTTCATGAATTATATCGAACTTTTTTAAATAACCACTGAAACTTCGGTTACAGTATTCAGTACCGTTATCACTTCTAAGACATTTTATTTTAAATTAGTTTGATTTTCTACCATATTTTTAAAAACCTTAACAGAATTCAATACACTAACTTGATCTTTACGCCTAAGAAAATATACAAATGATTTTCGCGAAAAATCATTAGTAATATAATATGAAATAAAATAAAGCATTTCACCCCAACTATGTTCAGACATGGGCCCGCATAAATCTGTATGGACTAATTCTAGTTTCTCAATAGCTCTTTTGGCTTTGCCTTTAGGAAAAGGAATGGAACATTGCTTTCCTTCTATAGGTACATGGAACACATCCACTTAACGACCCATTGGCAAAAAAAATACCCGTAGCTAGTTTATCTCGAAGCATCAACATACCTTTCATGCTCAAATGTCCTAAGCGACGGTGCCAAACATCTAGTGAAACATCTGACGAAAGCATTGCTCTATTTAATTCACCTTCATTACCAATATGTATCGGAGGCGATGTCTTCAGGTCACTCGATGATAAGATATTTTTGTTATCCAACTTATAAAGTCCGTTTTCATTTGTAGCTGTAAACTGACAAGTTCCAATTACATTTATATCCGATTTATCAAAAACGCGACATATTTTGTTGTCGAAAACCATAACATAACCACGTTCTGTTATTTTATTTACAGAAAGTAAATTCGCGGCGATATGAGGAACGTACAAAACGTCACCTATCATCATTATTTTTAAGTTTAACATCAATATAGCAATAAAATAGAGCAATTTGTATAATTTGTCCTACATATATATTATATATTATTAATATTACCTATACCTTGACTATAAACTTTATTATTATTAGCGATGGTAATTTCGGAATTATTATGTACTTTAGAAATATTTACAAACCAATCATCACCATTTTTTCATATGTGCAGTACAACCCGAATCAATTATCCAATCGGTATTATTAAATATGTTACTCACCATATTGGTATGCGTTAACATCATAACATTTTTACCTTTCTCGTTACAAGTATTTTTACATTGTGGCATCGGGGCTTGATGTGACCTTCCTTTTTGCAATTGTGACAAACAATCCTTTTAGATTTATTTACAAGTAAAGCTCTATCATCTTCAAGCTTAATAGATTCAATTCTCCTAATGTCTCCTTGTAATAACCTTGATTTCACAAATTCACTCGTAAGCTTTGTTTGAGTTCCTTCTATAGCCATAATCAGGGCATTAAAGTCATCAGGTAATCCTATGAGCATATATTCAGCTATTTCTTCATTATCAACTATACATTGTATATCGACTAGTTCTTGACATAAAGACATTATAGCTCCTAAATAATGATCCATAGAATTATAATCTCCATACTGTACATGAGAAAGTTTCTTTTTCGAAGATAAACGCCTGCTTATACCAGGACTTTCATAAGCCTTTTGTATGTTCGACCAAGCTTCATTTGCAGTCTTTGCATTCCTTACATGAGGATAACAAAGGGTGTGAATGCATGAGCATATTTTTGCATAAGCTTTCTGGTCTTTGCCTACATCTACAGACTCACCAATAGTGCCTTCAGCATATTCCCATAAACCACAGTCTATAAGTACAATTTTCATTTGAAATTTCCACGTACCACAGTTTCTGCTTCCTTCCAACTTCTCAATATTCGCATGGGAGATATTGATAATAATGGGAGAGGGAATGGGTGATGAAATATTTCTCACACTTTCTGCCATTGCGTGAAAATTTTGTTTAAGAATATTTCTGGGCAAAATTATTTAAAAAATAACGACCAATTGAGTAATTATATGCCCATAACCTAATTTAATCCACAATTGAGTTTTATAATAAATATATTTAGTTTCAATTCAATTCAATCTTTAAATTGGCCTTCTGTCACTTGAAAGTAATAATATTGCCACTGACAAAATCAATGCTACAAAACTCATGTAGCTCAAAACTAGCGAGAGGTGTGACATTCCACGCTTTAATGGACTTATATTGATGAAAGCCCATGAACATGGTCAAACCAACAAAACAAAAGCATCCAAATTGACGACAAAATAAAATTTAAATACATGAAACAAGTACTTGGATTAATATAAAAATTGGAACTAAATAACAAACTCATAGATTAAAAAATAAATAAACTATAGGTACCAACTAACAAAGGACTATATTCTAATGTTATGATAACTAAGATATTTACAAATAAGAACTATAATATTGTAATCAAATAAATAAAGTAAATGACTCATTTTGGATGGAGGTGGAATTTGATAAGATGAAAGAAGGGAATATAACGAAAAACTATAATTTTTACAACTAAAAAACAAATGATCAATATCACCTATACCTTCACCACATTCACACATGCTGGAATTTTGTATTTTAATTCTGAATAAATGCGACGGAAGACAGCAATGACCTATTTGTAACCTGATAAGGAAGGGTCTTACAACATAAATCTTATTAGGAAAAATTTTGATAGTATAGTGTCAATATGAATGACACTCGCTTTTTATGAAAGCATTAAACTAAAATAATAAGTGGTTCTGTAGATTAAAATAACTAAAATAGAGAACCCTATACGTAGGTACTTGAGTATAATAAATATAAAATAGCATAGTATTTTAACATAATACTTTAAAATAATGCTCCTTTGGGACACCTAATAATATCAAACAAAAATGCTGATCCTAAAGTAAATATATACCTACGACATACATCATAAACAATGCCATAATAATATATGCATTAAATGCGCCGTAAATACGAGATTGGGAAAAGCTATATTTAATAGGAATAAATTGGGATTCAAGACGGGTGGATACAGTATTCATTTATTTTTTATTTTGTGAGATTTATTCGAATTACTTATAATATCCTAAATTAATACGTAACATTCAGAATTCGTTCGACGCAAACCAGCTCCAACTTATCCACAGCCTTATAAATACTTAGGTAAACAAATGTTTTTGTGGGTTCGACCACTGATTTGAGTAGAAAGAAGAAGACCGTTCCAGGGATACACAAATAATTTTATTGACAGGTCGGGATGTCCCAGGTATGGAAAAGCAGACACTTATATTAAAATAATTCGCATATCCTTAAAGCCTAATCTTCTTTTACCAGAAGTCGTGACGAAGTTAACGGTGCAGACGGGGAGAGGACCGGCCGCGGGTGGGCATCCAGCAGCAATCTCAGCAGCAACCCACACAAGAAGGAGAATGTCACAGGTAATCTTTCTTCGCCACTTACCGCGACGAAGTGAACAGTTCAGACAGGGAGTGGACCGACTCCGGGTGTGCATTTAGCAGCAACCCACACAAGAAGGAGAACGTCACAGGTAAACTATCTTTGTTCACCATTTACCGCGACGAAGTGAACACTTCAGACAGGGAGTAGCCGACTCCGGGTGTGCATTCAGCAGCAACCCACACAAGAGGGAAAATGTCACTGGTAAACTATCTTTGTTCACCATTTACCGCGAAGAAGTGAACAGTTCAGACAGGGAGTGAACCTACTCCGGGTGTGCATTCAGCAGCAACCCACACAAGAAGGAGAATGTCACAGGTAAACTATCTTTGGTCACCATTTACCATGACGAAGTGAACAGTTCAGACAGGGAGTGGACCGACCCAGCGGGTGTGAATTCAGCAGCAACCCACATAAGAAGGAGAATGTCGCAGGTAAACCATCTTTGTTCACCATTTACCGTGACGAAGTGAACAGTTCAGACAGGGAGTGGACCGCCCCCGCGGGTGTGCATTCAGCAGCAACCCACACAAGAAGGAGATTATCGCAGGTAAATCATCTTTGGTCACCATTTACCATGACGAAGTGAACAGTTCAGACAGGGAGTGGACCGACCCAGCGGGTGTGCATTCAGCGGTAACCCACATAAGAAGGAGAATGTCACAGGTAAACTATCTTTGTTCACCATTTACCGTGACAAAGTGAACAGTTAGACAGGGAGTGGACCGACCCCGGTTATGCATTCAGCGGCAATCCACTGAGCGAAATGGACGGCGACAAAGAAGAAATTGCACTCCAGTGCGCAACACGAAATCTTTGAAGTAGCTTCCTGAACCGGTGAACCCACAGGCTAAAACCAAAACATGACGGTTTTTGCATCAGTTGGTAACGCGACCGGTCGGTTAGTCGTATAGTGTTCTGGCAGCTGTTATTTCCTATTGGTTTTGATGTTATTCTGCGACACATGAATGAGTGTTTATCTGTATGTGACATCGTAGCAGATGGACCGATTATAATATCGTTTTTCTGCCTTTGTAAACAGGGTTGAATAAAGTCAACTCGTCGTGGACATCGACTCCAGACCTCGCCAGCGATGCCGAGAGCAATGCCGTCACAGTCAGCCTTAAGTTACCGAAGCGGAGACTTACCGGGCCATTACCGTCGCTGGATACGGGCCAAAACACAGGTGAAAAGGAAACTATATTATGTTCCTTCAATATATACTTTTTTACCTTTTTGCTGAGGCATACGGTGGACTTCGAATCGAACTTACGAAATCTTATTATGAATATTATAAGTAAAAAGGCTGGTTGTTGAGTTAGTGTCGTAAATTACAATTGTTACATTTATGAAATAGACCACAGAGGCTCTACAATTAGTTTTTGCTATCGTATAACGTAAAGTTCATACGTTAGAAATGTTAGGTTCTAGGTAGGAAAGGTTTGTTTATCCTATTTCCAAAAATAAAGTCCTAAAATAATACTCAGATCAATGGCCCAATAAAATAATTAAATTATAATTTAAACTAGATATTGCAAGGGACTTTCCCCCATTATCTGGTTTAATGTTGCTGTATGTGTTGTATGTTTAGAATGTGTACGTATATAATATTTTGATGATCATTTTGGAAAGTGTGATTTATACTTAGGTTTTTATACTTGCCGGTGCACAGTCACTACTGTTGTCTGTTGCTATATGAATGTCCGCATGTTTAGAATCGGCTCCGTCAACGGTCACCATTAGACGACCGTCTCCGTCTCCTCCGCCAACGTCCAACTCCACGCCGGCTCATCTCACCATCACCAAGAGTGACTCACTTGCTGAACGAGTGCGGAAGGTAATAACCGTGTGCTTAGGCCTGTATTCATAAATAGTTTTCATATATCTATGGCATATCACATTTGTGCACTATGCCATCGATATGGTACTAAATACGTAAGTATTTAGTACCATATCGATGGTATGGAATTGAGTAATCACTTCACTTTTTTATTTTAGTTTTATTTAATGAGTACAAGTATTTAGTCACACTAGTTCACTGCAAAAAAAAATACAGTTAAAAAGACGTCCTAAAATTTAACTGTTCAAATAAGCAGTTGAACTACTGGGAATGATCAACTCAAGTGACGTCTTTATTAGATACTTCTTCATTTGAAGTAGAAAAGGGCTTTGTTCAGAAATTTAGACCAATCGCACATGGGATAAATTCACTCAAATTACGTTTATCTTTTACGTTAACAAACTTTCGTAAATAAAGTTTAAGTAGCTTCTATAAAAGCTGATATTGCTACATACTTAGTGAGTAATATTAACTAGAATACCGTTTATAAATACTTGCCTTAGAAATTATTACATTTATTTAATAACATGTGTAACATCATAACAAATTCAAAAACTCTATGTAGATAGGTAATGATTTTTAATATTATATTTGTATTGATAGATAACAATATAATTAATAACATTGCAAAGTAGGCTAAACCTGTATGTCTGTCTACCGTCGACGAACCGAGCGATGCGTCTGTTACGATGCTTAAAATATATTTAAAAGGTCATAGCCATTATTATCCCTTGGCAAATGAACTCGAACTTCGTAACAAAATTATGTAGCAACTCCCGGAACATAAAACACCTTGCCACAATTATAAAGAATAATCACAGGTTTTTATTTTAACCTGTTTTCTATTGCCTAATTAATTAATTTTCTATTACTCTGCGTCATTTACTAAATGAGATATCTATATATCTACAAAATTTAATTCATTTGCAACTTTTTATTTATAGATGCAATTGCTCAAAGCTCAAAATAGTTTTGAAAAAGAATCTAGTATAGAAAAGGATAAGGAAAAGGAACGGGAAAAGGAAAGGGAAAGAAGGAGTATATCTAGGAGCAGAGAGGAAGAGAAATCCTCTCGGATCAAAGAGGAGAGTAAGGCATCTTATAAGGACGATATTAACTTTTTAATGCAGGTAAAACTGTTTTGTTATAAGAAAGACGATTTATTTACCTATTTATTTTATTTAAAGTACTTCATTGCACAAAATTACAAAATAACATTGTACATATGCGGACTTAATGCCTTAGGCATTTTCTACCAGCTAACCCTTGAGATTTATGGCGACGATTTATCGTAATAAAGTATTTTTGTTGATTATAAGAATAATTTTGCAGGTAAAAAGTTCGCGATCGTCAACGTCAAAACCGTCTAAGCCCCCTTTGAGAGGCGGTCCAGCTAAAGGGGGAGAGGAAGACGATGAAAGTACTTCCGGCACCATGACCACGGACACCACGCTCGTGGACTCTAACGTTAGAGAGTACCAGGTAATAATATATTGTTTCGGCGATAAAAAAAACGCACTAAAAAAGGTCTGATGAATAAAATTGAACTCAACGCCGCACGCCATATTGCGGGAAAATGTATAACTATAAGTAATATTTATTTATCACTTCTATATCAGTACATTCATAGCATGATTTTATTTGCTGTATTTATTGCAAAAATAACATTATGATGGCATTTAATGCATTGTCACAAAATAAATCAGAATAAAAAATCTTGGTGCGGTCTTTAACTCTCTTTTTCTAGTTGACTTACATCGATATTTATTAAAACACTTTAATTATAGAAGGTATTGTCTTTCTAGCAACAAAAATAAATATGAGTAAAAGAGACAAAACCTATTCATTATTATTATTTATCAGGCAGGCAGTTGAAACGACTAACAGAAAGAAGCATGTATCTTGTTGTTCTTAGGTGTTAAGTATTTCTTAGCTGATGTGGTTTGAAGTTGTCGAAACGATTTTTAAATTGATCGTTGGCCTCAGTTGATTTTAACTTAAGATAAGTTTTTATGAATAAGGCCATATCATCAGTAATTTGATTACACAGTAAATGTATTTTGCTACTAATACATTAAAATAATTACCAAAAAAAAAAAAAACAATAACTTTGAAATATTTTTTATTTTTATTTTGGTGGAGATTTTGCCACTTCTAGGCAATTAACCAAATATTTTTAAAGTGTTACTAAAATATAAAATATGTTATAAAAATTACAAATAAAATTTTTCAGGAACAAATAGAAAGTCTAAAGGACGAATTAGATGTTTTGAAAAAGCGCTGTGAACGTGTCGAAAAGGAGAAGAGTGATATTCTACTCAGGCGCTTAGCGAACATTGATACAGCCAACAAATATACAATGGGGCGGTCTTCTGAAGTACTCAAGTTACAGCAAAAGGTCAACGAACTCAACACCCAAAATGAAGATCTTCGTGACGAGAAAAAATCGCTCTCACTTAGAGTTAAAGAAGTTGAAGCGGAGTTAGAGGTAATATCATAAAATATTTTTATAATTTATGCACAGAATGCCTTATGCCTTATCTTATCTTATCTTATTAATTTTTGGGGCTGACATCAGTCAGGACACTTCGACCCAGTGGGATCTTTTGTGTATTTTCCAGTCCTTTTCCCCTCACTCGTCCTTCCCATCCTCGAATATGCTGCAGACATATTTGAGAACGTCCTCCAGTTTGAGGAGCCTGTAGCTTTCCGGTTCCGAGTAAGCCTGTTGTAGGTATTTTAATCTGTGTGTGGCTCTTGCATCGCACTGGCACAGTAGATGCTGCATTGATTCTAGCTCATCAGAGCAAAATCTGCATCTGGGATCGTCTCTAACTCCCGGGCAGACGAACTGGCTAGAAAGGGATCAGAAACCCCTTTTATGGGACCTGAACCATTTATTGGCATACCTAGTAAAACAATAAACAATGCACTAAAGAAGTTTGCCAATGAGAAACATACAACTTGGTGGTCAACTCAACAAGGCCTAACACACTCCAAGAAATTCATTAGTACAAAGGCAATTGGTCTGGATAAGATCTGGAAGTTTAACAAAACACAAATAAGGTTACTGGTGGGAATCTTCTCGGGACATTACACGACATATAAACATCTACATACAATGCCTTATGCCTTTCGAGGGTTGTATTTATCCGAAGGATCATCGAAAATACAAACAAAAAAACTAACATATAAAAAATACTTACTTATTTTTTTATTATTAAAATAATACTCCAACGAAATATTTTCAGATACTTACTCTTTTATGCCAACACACAACACATTTGTTCGTTTACTGTATCGTTAAGACCTCGAAATCAATTAATTCCAGAACTTTTAACTTATCATCTGATAATATTTTCAGTCTCGACCGTCAGGGGACGCCCAAGCTCGTCAGATAGAGCAACTCCGGGCCAAGCTCTTGGCCGCCGAGACTTTGTGCGAGGAGTTCATGGACGAGAACGAGGATATGAAGAAGGAGCTCCGAGACCTGGAGGAGGAGATAGAGGAGATGCAGGACAACTTTAGGTAACTATACTAACATCAGTAGACCCCAAGGTCGTCAGATAGAGCAGCTCCAAGCCAATCTGTTAGCAGCCGAGACTTTGTGCGAGGAGTTCATGGACGAGAACGAGGACATGAAGAGGGAGCTCCGAGTCCTGGAGGAGGAGATAGAGGAGATGCAGGACAACTTAAGGTAACTATACTAACATCAGTAGACCCCAAGGTCGTCAGATAGAGCAGCTC
Organism: Monopis laevigella; assembly: GCA_947458855.1. Classification (NCBI taxonomy): domain Eukaryota; kingdom Metazoa; phylum Arthropoda; class Insecta; order Lepidoptera; family Tineidae; genus Monopis; species Monopis laevigella. Next base: position 18,576,986 of record OX381577.1, on the reverse strand, counting down.
CAAGCCAATCTGTTGGCAGCCGAGACTTTGTGCGAGGAGTTTATGGACGAGAACGAGGACATGAAGAAGGAGCTCCGAGACCTGGAGGAGGAGATAGAGGAGAAGCAGGACAACTTTAGGTAACTATACTAACATCAGTAGACCCCAAGCTCGTCAGATAGAGCAGCTTTAAGCCAAGCTGTTGGCAGCCAAAACTTTGTGCGAGGAGTTTATGGACGAGAACGAGGACATGAAGAAGAAACTCTGAGACCTGGAGGGGGAGATAGAGGAGATGCAGAACAAATGTAGAGGTAACTATACTAACATCAGTAGACCCCAAGCTCGTCAGATAGAGCTGTTACAATCCAAACTGTTAGCCGAGACATATGTGTGGAGCTTATAGACGTAACCTTCTTAAGACCATTCAACTTGAAGAATTGTTAATCAAATATTAGTGGTTTAGCAAATATAGGTATTCCTCAAAATTATAGACATATTAGAATTACTTATAAGAACAATGTATTTACAGAGAGGACCAAGCTGATGAGTACTCGTCGCTAAGAAGAGAGTTAGAGCAGACTATAAAGAACTGCAGAGTTTTGTCATTTAAACTAAAAAAGACTGAAAGACGAGCAGATCACCTGGAACAAGAAAAGGCTGACCATGAAAAGAAACTACTCGAGGTAACCTTTATTTACTAAAATATACTTATTGATATTTATAAGGATATTAGTACATATTTTTCACAATCTCAACTGCATTTTTTTTTTGTTGTTATAGGCGTTGAACATTGCGTATTACAAATATTGTAAGACAACAGTATATGCTTATTGAAGCATATACTGTTGTCTTATAATATAATATTACCTGTGAAAAATACATTTATTTGGGTTTTTACGATCTATTACTTCACAAACGAACAAGAAACAATTACTTAGTAAAATCAACGGGTCGCTATGGGCCGCTGCTTTTAAATAGGCTTAGCTTTTTTTTTACTCTCATTCTATAACACAGTATTATGTTTTTATTATATGGGATGCTCTCGCTCAGAAACTTCGTCCGTATTTGTAGGCTAGATCGTAAGTCTGTGGGTGGGTCAGAAAAATTTTTGGCCGAGTGTATGCAGCAATAACTTTAACCCTTCGTATGATTATGTTGCATATTTACGAAAAAAACGATTATAAACCTGCAATAAATATTTGTAAGTTTCAATAAATGATACCTACATGCTTGCAAATCTTACTGTCCTAAAAGTCTTCATTCATTTGACAAAATTTGGTATTTCTAATAATTTTATATTTCACCAGTCAATGTCATAATTTTCCAGTTTATCTTATTGAAAATAATTAAAAGTCTGTTTTGAATGGATAAAAAGTGCACAGAATAATAAAATGTAATTATTCAATAATTAGGTTTATAATATTTTATGTATTGTTAAAAACTATACAATAGAATAAGGTCACAGAATCACTTCTGGGAATTATTAAATGATTAATTAATTAAATTACTACTATATTGAATATAAGGATAGATACCCTATATATTCAACAATAACTTACCTATTTTATATTCAAACTTTCCATCTTATGTGTTTATTTATTTTTTGCAGCTGTATTTTTTATATTTTTATTTCTAAGTCTTTGTATTTTGGTGGATGAAAGGGAATGCAAACATTATAATGTTAGTTTATTCTACCAGCTCCTTCCACCTTACTTTACTTTATTTGTTTTATTATTATTATTTTTTGTTTAATTACTAATGAAATTGTGAAATGTAATTTGACGGAAATGCGGGATCTCCTGTTACACAGGTCTCTTGACTTAGCACTGGGGTCCCAACATCCAAACAATGTAATATTTTGGTAAATTTTTTTTTTTTTTTTAACTTAATTTAAGGTAAATTTTTTTTTCTTATGGGTTGAAATTATTTACGAAAGTTTTTTTTTTCACATATAGATTGTCGGAGGTCAAGAAGGCTTAGATCGTGTAAATCGGATTAAAGAGTTGGAACAGGAAGTGTCGCGATCCACGGAAGTGTCGCTCAGGCTGCAGAGAGAACTGGCCGAAGCCAACGCCAAGCTGGCTGCGGGCACCGGGAGCGCTCCGGCATCCAACCAGCGGAAGCCAACGTTAGCTGAGGGGGTAAGTTTGACCGACGCCAAGCTGTCAACGACTTCAGCAAGCGCACCGGCAGCCACCTAACGGAAATCATTAGTAGCTGAATAGTTTTAAGGATCTATTCCATTGATTTATTTTCGTAACCGAATAATTTTGCTGATATATGCATGATCACTTTGAAAGATTGTACTTTGAGCTAATATGAGGCTAATGAAATAAAAAATGTCTTCTGCATATAAACTAGTAATGTTAAAATGACCAATTTGTATGGGGAAGCCAATAGGAAAAGTTGTTCGATTTAATCAGTAGAACCTCATATTAGCCCAAAGTAAAAACTTTCAAATTCACCATGTATAAAGTAGTGCGTCCAATGCTGTTAAACAAAAATGTAGTGATGGCGACCCTATTCACGGACTTTTTTAGGTACGCTTACCATTACGTCAAAAATTTAACTTAAAATCGAAAATAGTTTAATTAACTTTTATGTTATAACTTTGCTTCAGATGCGGCTTTTTTCTGTATGGTGTATTTCATAACTTTTCTTAAAAGAGTAATTCTAATAAATACTAAGGCTGAGTTGTACCAAAGTGTCTGTTAATGTAATGTAACGATTAAAATTAAAAATGGCGTCGAAAGTACCAGCTGTCATTCTAACTAAAAAATAAATTTGGTACATTCGACGCCATTTTTAATTTTAATAGTTACATTACATTAACAGACACTTTGGTATAACTCAGCAACTTAGCCTTAATAAAAGTAGAAACAAAAAAAGGCATTCCTCTGCCATCTTGTATTCTAAACTAGTAGTCTAAGATCCCGCATACAACGACCTTCACCGAGCTGGTTAATGGATGAAAAGTATTTTATATCCAATTAAATATGTCAATAAATATATTGCAAATGGGTTGTCTAAAAAAATTCTGTCCAGAATATGATTAATTAACAATAATAAAAAAATAAAAAACATTTCACTGGTTTGTTTAATAGACGAATTCCATACCAATCGAATGTATGAAACCCATAGAATATGCAAACGTTAGGTTGACAATTTTTTTCCCGTCACAACTTTTGGGTAGGCAGGTATAAACAGGTAAATCGATGCTAGTAACTTGCACCTCTCTGATTAATGAATTAAAGTTAAATTAAAATTAAGAATATTTCATTACGAGCACGGTGGTATAGGATTAAATTAAATAACTTTAATTCATTAACCAGACCGGTGCAAGTTACTAGCATCGATTTACCTGTTTATACCTGCCTCCCAAGAGTTGTGACGGGAAAAAAATAGCCAACCTAACGTTTGGATATTCTATGGGTTTCATACATTCGATTGGTATGGAATTTATCTATTAACCAAACCAGTGAAATGTGAAAAAAACTTTTTTTTATTAATCATATTCTGGACTGAAATTTTTTAGACAACCCATTTGCAATATATTTATTGATATATTTAATTGGATATAAAATACTTTTCATCCATTAACCAGCTCGGTGAAGGTCGTTGTATAGCGGGATCCTATACTATAGGACTTCTACTTACTTCTAGTACGAAGTAATTAGATGGATGCATATAGAGAGCGTCTGTGTAAATATATAAGTAAAAAACAATGAACAATTTCTTGAGGTGTGACTGGAACGTGATTGTCTCAGTGGTCGAGTACTTTGCTGCGAAAGCGAGGGTCGTGGGTTCGAATCCCAAAACACAAGAATATTTTTTATTGCATTTTTATCTTTAAAATTTCTCAATATAGTAACTTTTCATTGCACCAGCACTGTATAGGAATCTGAAGCCTCTGTAGGTATATACAAATATAATATACCCTATCAGACAGACAGGCTCACTTTCTCATTGATAAACTTATATGGATAACAAAAGGCAAATAAATAACATCAGTATACTGAAATATTAAAAAAAAGACTTCGATTTGTATTTGTGCCCTGTTAAATTGCCACGCTCGAGTAATCATTTTTATATTTCAGAAGAAAGTATCAAGATCTTCTTTAACCCGTGGCGGGAGTCAGGAAGATCCTGCGCAGCTGTTACGGGACCTGCAGGACTCCCTCGAAAGAGAGGCAGATCTACGGGAACAACTAAAGAACGCAGAGGAAGAAGTAAGTGTCAATGTACCAACACACTCAGCTTACAAATCATACGTAAGTAATGATGATAAGCACACTAAAACATTTCACGGTTTATTGTACCCATCAATTTATTTTATTATCGAACAATTACCGTTAAAGTTTGAGCTAAGTATCACAGACGCCAGCTGGCAAAAGGCCAATAAATCTGACTCACATACAATTACTACTAATCTCCAATTTTAGGTGTAGATTGTTTATCTCATTTAGTAAACTTTAAAACGATTATATTTATCAAAACAGGCCGACCGTTACCGCCAGAAGCTTCATCGGAAAAAACTATTTCCTTTACCGGCAAAGGTGACATCCTTTCATCCAGACGTTATACCTCCTGCCAACGTTAACGAACTCAACACTGTGCAGACGCTTAGAGTCCTAGAAATGCAGTTATCATTAAATAAACAATTGAGTTCCTTCGACTTAGATAAGCTATCCATCGGTGTTAATCAGGCGACACAATCACCGCAGGACTTGATACAGATGTATTGCGAAAGTTGTCAAACCGACGTCATCATGACGCATGAGGTCGCCGTGGATACCAGGAAAATCACTTTGGATTCTAACATTCAGTGCGACACGCCAGCACGGGAAATGTTTACTCAGACAGAGAGGCCTTACCAAAAGATGAAACACATTCAAACAATAGATATGAGGAGCCATGCCCACGTCCAAACCGATAGACCTAAGCACAGAAACTGTCAAACTCAAACCCAGCTTAAATATGGTCATAAATGCTTGCAAACTACTTGCCAACATATTTTCTTGGACGCTAGCACTGAAACTGATAATATAATAATTGATGGTGAATTATTGGAGAGAGCTAAGTTAGTGGAAGAGCTGCAGAATGTGGTGGGTACAGAGCCCGCGCCGGGCAGGCCGGACCGGTCGGAGAGTCCGCCGCTGTCGCCCGACAAGACCGCCTCCTCTTCTCGCTTATTCTCATTCCCATTTGTATCACTCATCTCTCCACTGGCGGTCAGATTGAGCGCAATAGGTATAATAACTTCAAAATCTGTTGGTAAATTTATGTTGATTTCCTTTCCATTTGATAACATCGAGTCCTTTAAGTGTATCTTTACAACTCCATTGTTAATTTATCCTAACGAATTTTTCAGGCAAATAACTTACGTAAGACTGCGTCTCGGGTCGAGGACGACAATGAGTCTTTGCTTCTACAGCTGAAGAGAATGGCTACCAAAGCCAGAAGTACGTCCATGCAATTATCGTTTAAGACTGTCCCGTTGCTTTTTCACGACAGTCTTCCTCCGATCCTCTGATATCATTCGCACTTGAGTAACCATATCATTCACAAACATTTCAAACGTGATTTTCTATTTATTTGCCTCCTTTGGAAGTACTAACCCGCTTTGCTTTTGTCGTTATATTTAGCGACGTAAATTGGTGGTAGCCATTTTCTCCAGTTTAATTTTGTTGATCCTTGTTGCGACCATAATTAAATAGCGTTATACGTTGACTTGCGTTGTGTTCTGTCCACTTTGAATAACATACCTGATTTATTGACTAATGAATGCATTCTTTTAGAAATGTAATCTGTTTTTATGTAAATATCTAAAAATAAATTCAAGTTATAAATAAATTTATAGTATACGATAAAGAACGGTGGTGAAAATAAAATATATTTGTTATGAACTGGGATCGTTTTTCTCTGTCCCTCACGCGCTAATTTTCTGCCGGTTTGCTTGCATATACTTACAAGCGGGTCGGCAGGTTATTTGTACGCGAGGTACAGAGTGTAGTGTCGCAGCTTTGTACGAAATTCTTTATTCTCAACGACCGTACTTGTGTGTGTTGCATCTTCTAAAAAATTGTCATTAAAGTATTGTCATCATATGTATTTAGTAAAACGATTAATTATAGGTCGCAAACTGTCGCCGACACCTCCCACTAACAGACTTGCGATCGAAGCACCCAACGAGAAGGACGAAGGCATCTCAGACGAAGAAGATCCTGCGGAACTACGATTGTTGCTAGAACTCAATGAACAGGTATCAGTACTCAACTCAGTATAGTTAAAGTCTAACTTTAGTTACGTAGTCACTATTATCTCATCTGTGCTTTAGGCACATAATATAATAATAGCAGAACCTTTAGTTTATTGTCTATACTCTTACCTTAAAATCCGAATTGAAAAATGATCTCAATAGCGAACGATATTTTTTTTTAATTGAATAACTTGTTTACTAAATTACTTTAAAGTCTTTCAGATACTAGTTTCTTTCGGAATACCTACAATAATATAGGTATTATTCCTTGTTGTAACTCTTTACAGGAAGCAGCGGTTCTTAGGCGGAAAGCTGAAGAGTTGGAGCAAGATCGTGAATCCCTCAGGCGGCAAGTGAAGGAACTCACGGACAAAATTGCAGCCACACCGGTCAAAACTAATACCAACTCTGTAGTAGGGTTGAAAAAAAATACTGCTAAATCAAATAACTTGGCAGAAGAGAAAGTTAAGGTGCGTAGTGAAATGGGAAGGGGCGATTAATTTGTAGATAAGTATAAGAGATATCAAAAAGCTTTACTGATTTGGAATAGGAGCTGGGCGCCAATTAAGTTAAAAATTAAGTTAAATCTAAATGAAAAATGGCAGTTGATTTACAGGAACGATACAACAATAGCTATAATATATGTAGACTTTACTGCAGATTTATTTTTATCGCCACCCGTTTTATAACTGCACCCTAAAGAAGTTTACCGCTTTATCAAGATATTGATGCCTTCTGAGATTTCAATCAGACAGAAGACACCAATACGGCTGATATCGACTTAGTTGATCTGCTTACCTCCAGGTAGATAGAAAGTCACATGCTGTCCTCCTAATAAAATAATGCTTGTGTAAATTATAGGTACTAGAGGATGAAATAGATGAACTTAGGAAGAAGGTAATAGAAAAAGAAAGGGACTGCGAACGATTACACGCAGAGCTCAGTTTAACACATAAAAAACCTAAAGCTTCGTTGATAAAGAGCAAGTACGTATTAAATATATTCTTATATAAAACTAAAAATCTAGTATTAGATAAGGCCATAGACAGAAAGATTCTAGGTCTGTGGATGTGACTAATAACTAAAATCAATAATGAAGTAGCAAATTGATTTAAAAAGAAAAGCAAGAATTGCAACTTTAATATTAATAATATTGCTTACAGTTAATATCTATTAAATAATTTAAGCTTAACCAGACTGTGTGAGCATTGCTTAAATCATTATTTCTTAAGCTTTCTTTCTTAACATTAAGGTCTCTGGATGGCACAAGCGAGCAACAAAATGTAGATCTAAAAAGGCAGTTGCAGGTTATAGAACAAGAAGCAAGTGTACTAAGATCTAAGACGCAGAGCTTGGAAGCGGACAATGAAAAACTACAAGCGGAAAATAAAAAACTGCAGGTAAATTACAAAAATTATTAATTAAAATATATTATGGAATACCTAAGTATTAACAAAATTTGTTGATTTTTTAGCTATTAAGAAATACCAAATCATTGAAAACAGAAAAATCAGTAGAACAAAACAATGATAAAATACAATCATTACAGACTGAATTAAAGGAAGCTATGGCCAAAATAAAGGAATTAGAAAGTAGCCAAGAAAAGGAAGATAAACCTGCCGAAAAAAAAGTCAGGTTTGGAGACATGGGAACCCGACGAGACAGCGCTGATTCTTTGAAATCTACCCAAAATGAACTAGATAAACTGAAATTAAACTTTAACAAAGTAATGTTTTTATAACTTTTTAAGATGTCACTTTGTATCTGTAAGCAGACCTCAAAATTCTAAAATAGCATTTATTATTAATGCATTGGCTCCTAATAAAATGCTAAATTGCGCAAAATTCAGTTACGAAATGGGCGTCGATAAAAACGAATTATCTACTGAATTAAACTTGGCATTTTATAATATAGCTTATAAAATATTCATAAATTTAAATGCATTTGCATCAATTTAAACATAATAATAAATTACAGATCGAAAAAGAAAATACTAAATTACAAACTTCATTAAAAGCATTACGGGACGAAGCAATGAAATCATTTAAACCTAGAGTTGCAAAAAAAATTACGGATTTAACGACGAAATTACAAATGAAGAGAATGGTTGATGATCTCGAAAATGAAATAGGTATTTTCTTTATTATTATAACATTTTAGTATTCAATAGTTAGTTTTATTTTTAAGCAAGGACCATAAGAATTTGTTGAAGCTTCAATTTCAAAAGGCTTTTTCGGCGCTGGCATATAATAATATTTTCTTGCATTCAGGTGATTTATATGTAGTAATGAAAAACGCTGGTTTATCTTCAAATAGTTTGGATCAAAATGCACAGTTAGAAAAAGATATAGAGGATATTCGATCAAAACTTTCAAGGTCAGAAACAGAAATGACTACTGAAAAGAAAAAGTTACAAAATGAAATAAACCAACTAAAAGAAATAAATTCAAAACTAGAATCAGATAAAACAATACACGTTGAGAAATGTACAAAACTAGAGGAAGGTAAAAGTAAGGCTCTTAATGAATGTAAATCCCTAAGAGAAGAAAAAAATAAATTAGAATCACAAGTTTCTAAACTAAATGTTGATCTCAGTAAGTGTATATTACCAAAATTAATATATTTGTTTTCAAATTAATTAGTATTTCTTATTTAATAGTTAGTATAATTTTAGTAAACGCAACTAACCAACAATCAAGTTTTGCTGAGTACAAGAAAAAAATTGATGATCTCAGGAAGGAAATGGAGAGCAAAGATAAAGAAGTGGAAAAACTAAAGAAACAAGTAGAGGAAATAAACAAATTACAACAAGATAAAAGTAAATTGCTCAAAGAGGTAAATCATATTTTAGATATTTATTATTTGAATATACAGTTTAAAAAAAAATCTTATTCATTTTTAGGTTGGTGATAAAGCAAAAAAAATATCTGAGTTAGACAAGAAATTAAAAGAATCTGAAGATAAATACAAACGAACAGATAAACAGCTTAGTTTAAGAAAAGATCGCGTTAATAAGTTGGAAAAAGAAGTAAGAACTTTTAATTTAAATAATTAATATGTTTAATTTTATTTATTAATCTAAATTATGTTTTAATTGATTAGCTATCGGAAGAAAAGGAACAGTCCCAGGCTCTAAACACGCATCACAGACGTTATTCTGTCGAATTAACGACGGAAAAAGATGAAATTCAAACTAAACTGTTTAAGTCCGAAAGCAAATTAATAACTTTAGAATCAGATTTAAGAGAAATAAAATTAGAATTTGAAAATAAGATTACTACTCTCGAATCTACAATCGCTGCCAAAGATTTTCACATAAAGCAACTGGTATTTTTATTATATAGAACACCCTTCCAGAGCACGGCCCCTGTGTTACGTTTGACAACCTTGATCCTTCGTAGAACATAGTTTAAGCAATCGCATGTAGAAACATGAAATAACCCTTTTCTTATAACATACCAAAATTGTGAATATGAATTTTGTGTTTTACTTTTTTAGGAAGATGCTCTGAGAGAAACTTCAAATCAAAAGTACGATGAAGCAATATCCTCCGTAGAAATGGCTCATTTACAGGAAACTTTAGATAAAACAAGACGTGAGTTAGAAAATAAGGATGTAGAATTATCTAAGTCAAATAATGAACTTATAAAGACTGAAAAAGATTTGACCAATTTACAATTAGAAGTTAAAACTTTAAAATCAGATGTTTCAAAAATAGAAAACGAGAAAAAAGATTTCGAAAACAAATTTGTCGCAGAAAAGAAGGATTCCAGTTATTGGGAAAGTAAAGCATCTGAATTTGAAACAGATCTACAGGTTTGTCCCCTTATAAAAAATGTAACATTTTTTTAATTTTAATTTAGGAATTACGTAATTGTATTTATATTTTAGGCTGAGCGTAAGAAAGTAGAACGTATGAGATTATCTCATGATAAAGATGTTAAAAATAAAGAAGTAGAATTAGCTACTTTAAAGGGAAAATTAAAGGTATTAGAACAATCTTCTGGCGCTGGAGCTAAAAAAATATCTGAACTTAAACAAGACTTTGAAGAAAATATTAAAAGTATGTTAAATTAAAATTGATTATGATTTTTTTATTGTATTTTTTGGATTAAATATCATTTTATTTATTATTGTTTAGAACTGGAACATTCCTTGGCAGTAGAGAAGGCAGAATACGACGAACTAACTGGAAAATATGAGTTATTAGAAGAGGAACATGTAGTAACAAAAGCCAGGCTCACCGTAGAGAAGGAAACAGCTCAGGGGTAAAATATTTGATACTTACACATAATTTTGATTAACTATATACATAAGTTTCTAATATTTAATTTTTTTTTGCTCAGTGACGCCAACCATGCTCGCAAAGAACTCAATAATGTTTTATCTGAATTAAAAAGCTTACAACAAAATTATGACAGTGAATCAAATTTGTGGGAAAAGGAAAAATCTAGTTTACAGGTAAAACATCTTATATATAATATTGTTTCTAATAATCCGAATTTAGATAGAGACAGTGTTCTTTGCTATTCATGGATTCCCCGTATGGATGTATCTACGAGTCAGCTGTAGTGTTACCGGACTTGTGACCGCGAAATAGATTATTACGAGATTTAAACGGTCATCGTCACACAATAGAAATGTTGATTTAGGCCTTGTTTATGGTTTAAAGTGGGTTTGGGAATATCAGCTCTCTAAAATTGTTGATACTCGTACACTTATATTAGGTATTGTTACGGAAATTGCGTGTACATCTTTTTACCCTTCTGACATTTTAAGATGCCATGGCAACGGAGAGCGTTGGTCGACTGTATAGTATTTACAGAGTGAAATTGAAAGGTTCTACTTTGGGCTAATACGAGACTGATCTACCGATCAAATCGAACAACTTTTTCCATATACTAGTTTGTATGGAGAAATCATTTTTAATTTTCATTTGCGACACATGGTTCCATGGGAAAAGTTACAAAGTACAACCCGTCAAAGTCACCATGTATACTACTCTGGGGCAGCGAAATAATATTTGAAGATATAACATTAATTAAGTTATATTAATTATTATTTACTGTTGCATACACCAATATGTAAGCACTTTAGAACCTATCAATACCATTCAATTCAGTGCTTTTGTCACAAATTTTTTTTTTTTTACAAACGCGACATGGTACTAAAGTGTTAACATATTGATGCACGCTGTGCTCACCATTATAGTGCAATATAGAGTTAATTAATTCAATTATTTAAAGTGTTGTAGTAAAAACTGCTATCAAATACTAATAATATAATAATAATAAAGTTTATTTATCTTTTAACAAAAGCCATAGGTACAAAAACTTAATACATAGGAACTTCGTTACATTAGGAACTAAAGTTATTAATTACCTAAGTTTACAAGCTAATGGCATTCGTGACACAATTAATGATGACAATAAGTGGCACATGCTTAGCTTTATTTGGATCCCCACATTTTCAATCTTCAGCGAAGGAAGAGTTATTCGCTAAGGATTAGAAAACGAGGCGATCTAATCAAAGCAAACTATAGACTGCAATATAGTGTAAACAGCGTTACACAAAAGCAGTGCCTATAAAGAAGCAATATAGCTATAGGCTGTAGAAGATGTTGACCTATTCTCCTAAATGGATTGGGATCCAATGTGGATAATGTGATCTTCCAGAAAAGCGGCAGGGATGGATCTGCCTCTGCAGTTTTCCTTTTTATCTTTCAATGACACAGAGCTTTGTCTTTTTTGTGTACGCCATCTGTGGTTGTGTCACTTTTCTTCTCATTTCGGGCACGAAAAGATGAAAATTGACGCGTCCTCCAAAAACACGACTGGTTGAGATGGTATCATTTTCTTACAACCTGATGCCACTAACGAAGAAATGGCCACAGCGGGAAATAATCTTCTTGTAACTCTGTTTGGAGGAGGATTCACTAGCACTCTTTACACTGGCCTTTACGAAATATTCGTACTATCAGCTGCCAACGCTAAAGTTAATTTAATAGTCTTCCCCCAATTATATAGAGGATGCAGCTCAACATGCGTATCGAACATATTGCCAGGGGCCTTACCAGGAAGCCACATCGACAAACCGATCGACGCGTGGATGAATAAATATGTATAGGCAATATTGTCTCAATCGCCGAGAAACATCAAATCACATACATTTTATTTTCGCTTTTGGATCGATCGATATTTCATATGGATTCCCGTTAGGGCCTCAGGTTTGGTACTGGTTGAAAGTACACAAAGAACCAACTGGAGTTAGAACAGCATGTAGTAGTGACTGCTACCAGTTAATTATACAAAAGACTCAGCTCCCCAAGCCCTCTTAAAATTCATTTTTGCAAATATCTGAAGAAGAGTGGTCTCAACAAAATGATCAACAGACATCCTAAAAAAAACATGTTTTTAAAACTTATTTATTTTATGTATTGTACACACATACGTGTGTGAATAAATGTCAATGACTTAATAACTTTTTATGTTTTTTTTTACCACATGCCACAGAAGAAATACATGTTCATGTTAGTTTATTTTAAAAATTGTATATTGCATTTTTTTTTACGATTACAAGAGAAGTATACGGTTTATTTACGCTTAAATGAAAGGTTAAATGAGCTAAGACTTAATTTCTTACAAGTTTTTCTTAGCTTGATCGGTTGTGCTGATATTGGCTAGAAATGTAAGAAAAACACAAAATTTTAATATTTTTGAAAACCATTAAAATTTTTCAAGAGTCATATCTAAATAATGTGAGGGTTTCTTTTTGCGATTTTTTTCGAATTTCAGGGGTGGATTTTTTTTTTCCTATACCAAACTTTAAAAAAGCAAAACGTACGAGCCTAGATATATATTATATTTATAAAGCATCCAAAAATCATAAAAATCTATAAATTTTTAAGGAGGGGGTATCAGTTAGGACCCATAGGTCGTGAATTTTTCTCATCGCTGCTCTTAAATAACAAATGCAACTCAAACACCGCGCCAAAATGAAAAACAGTTGTGCCAATCTAACAACAACAAAAAAAAATTGGAACCATAAACAGATCATACATTTCCGGTACTTTTTTGACTGAATGTACAATGCATTTCATAACAGTTTTAACGGTCTATCTTAGAAAGCAAAGATTCTTCAAAAGACGATACCGCAATATGAATATGATTCTACTACACTAAACATATTTTATTTCAAAACCTATTTGAGTCGACATAAAAATCTATCCGTCTAGCCTAGATTAGCTAAAATAAGTAATGGCAAGTCTATTTTTACTTTAAGAGAGATGATAGTGTTTTTACCAAAACTTAGTATGTCTGAGACAGAGCAATCCGTGTCTGCAGAAGCTACATAATAATTAATTAAAAATAAAGACGTGTGGATATAATTTTCGATTCAAATAAAATTAATGTACTCATTTTTATTTTCCTGCTTTATTATAAAGTATTATAAATTCATATAAAAAACCTTATACAGTAAAAATGGCAATGTGTAAATTCAATCATGATATAAATTCTAAAATTTAAAACCCGTTGTTATAAATAAAAGTCGTTTGCTAAAGTAGAAAGAAGAAGTAAAAATTGAGGTCCTATAGCCAATCTATAACAATCGGACTTTCCATTGGCTGATATTGTCTGAAAACAAAAATCGATAAATAAATATATACAGAAATAATAAATTTAAAAATGTATTTATTTTTTGTTGTCTGAAATTATGCTGTTGACGTTTAGTCAAACATTGTTTAAATATAAACAAGTACCTACACCGCAAATAGCAAAACCCTATACCATGCTATTAATTCTAATAAAATATGTTTATGAATGAATGATAAACTGTTCTGCTACGGAGAACAGTTTAAGTTTAAGCGAATTTGCTCACGGACCTAGTATCTTCTTTAGGTATCCCACTGTCTATGGTTCATCTCGATCTTGATAATAATGCATAATCTCGATGAGTTTTCTGAAGGTAAATGTCCATTTATAAAATGAAATAAAACCTATCCTTTAAAATAAGTTAGGTATTTAATATGTTTAACCTACATGAAAAGTTTTGGCTTTTCTACATCATACATACTAAAACAAACGAGTACCAACCTAACAACAATTTGAAGAGACTCCATCAAGTTGATAAGGACATCATCTTTTTCTTCATTGCCTGGTTTACGTTTCAAATAAACAACATTCTTAATCCCAGCCTGGACAATGATTTTGGTGCACTCGTTGCATGGGAAAAGGGTAACGTATAACTTGTACCCTTTTATACCACCACAGTTGCCAGCCAATACTATTGCATTCATTTCTGCGTGGCAAACTACAATTATTTTTTTATTATTATTTGTAATAAAACTTGTTTTTTAATAATAATTGTTATAAGCAAATCATAATATCAATATCACTAAGTTTGTAGCCTTCCTCGATAAATGGGCTATCCAACACTAGAGAATTTTCAATATCGGTTCAGTAGATCCAGACATTACCCACTACAACCTCACAAACTTTACCTCTTTATAATATTAATATAGATTGATAAATAATATTTAATTAAGTGTTTAATATTAATTACTTAACGACCCCTATAATAAGTCATTCCATTTCTCTGTGGTTTATTCTGTGTTTGGATTATGGTTATCTCACCGTAAAAATGTTTGTTTTGATGAAACACTGGATGTTTTCCCCAAGGCATGGTATCATCACTGCACCCAATTGGCATGCCATTGTAACTTAAAAATATAGAACACACGTATAAAATTGAAAAGTATCTATCACAATTTACAGAATATAATATGATAGGTATGTATTACAATTTACAATATTATAAATTATATCTAGTATACGCATGTACTCTGTTGCCTGCTTGAGAAGACCTGTGGCCTTATTCCGAGTTTGCAACCGCTAATCACGACAAGACGTTGCGCAAACTATAAATATGGAAATATAAGTTCTATTCAAATGGTTATATAGTATGTATTAGGTTGGCTATTATAATGCAGCCATTTATTCCGAGTTTTGACACGTTCACCGTAATTATAAAGTTGAAATTCCAATGCTTAATACATGTTCAAACTTGCGAAGAATTCGTGTATTTCATTATAATAGCCAACCTAATACATACTATATAACCATTGGAATAGAGCTTATATTTCTATATTTATAGTTTGCGCAACGTCTTGTCGTGATTAGCGGTTGCAAACTCGGAATAAGGCCCCTGTAATGGAAAGGGGAAGGAGGATATGATTAAATAGTTCTTCAGAGCATTGTCCATAGTCTATGTAGTGTTAGTATAGGTTATACTTACGGACTTTAACTACGAGTAGGTATATTATACATGTAGTTATTTTAATAAATAATTAATGAATATCTGAAGAAAAAATACATATTTACCCAACGCTGATGATTCTATTATCAGGAGTGACTATAACCGCACCAACCTGTGTAACAGGATCTTTGCTTCTTTTAGCTGCTAAACATGCAATTCCCATTAAATAATCATCCCACGGAAGGTAGTCATTTTTCTTCAAACTAAAAAAAACAAGTAAAATTTAGTAAGTAGGTTTAAATATTTTCAACACTTAAAAATCACTAAAAAGTAAAAATAATTAAAATTTACAAGTGTTATTTAGACCTACTGGATTCAACTTTATGAAAAATCTAAAAAGGGCCTTTTCAGATTTTAACTAAATTAATTCAATACATCCTTTTAAGCTTTAAGAATACACTCGCGGTCAAATAAAACGGGTCGATGACAAAAATCCCTGTAACTTGCAAATTAAAAACTTTAATAGCTTATAAAATAAAACCTACAACGTAATTAAAAATATTAAAAAATCTCAAATTTCGAAATTAATTTAATTCGATTTTCTTTTACTTTTGCTTATTTCTCACTTTTGTTTTCAATCTGTCTAATCAAAATGATAAAAGGCGGTCATTTGCGTTTTTCACCATCATTATTCAATTACTATCATGTCGCTAACACCAGAAAATGTTTGCTTATTGTTACTATGTTTACTATGTTAGAAGGCAGAAGTCGCGAAGTACAGCAATAATAGCAGGCATGTCACTTTCTACAGTGCAGCGAATCGTCCAACGTTTCCGAGAAACTGGGCAGAACGTAAGAAGATTAGGAACCGGCAGATCAAGATGCACTACCGCTCTAGCTAGAAATTCGGCTTATTATTACGTCCATGTTCCGAAATCAGCGCCTCACTGCTATTGAAGTGAAAAATCAACTTCAGCGGTGACTGTAAGACGGCGACTTTTTGAATCTAATTTGACCCCACCTGCAAATGGTCCAAAACTTGAAAGAAAACATCAGGTAGCAAGATACGTTATGCCCGTTAACACGCACAATGGGCGACGAAGAAAGGGCAAGAGTAATATTTTCTGAGAAGTTTTATGTTGTATTCAGAGTCGCACGAAGATAGTGCTGATAAAAAATGGTACGACGCTAACTAGTCTAGTAGTAGTAAGATATGCGGAAAAAAATCTAAATGAACATGTCGGCCCATATATAATTAATATGGGGAAAAATTCAATATTCAATAAAACGACAAGCGACATACAGCTCAAATTGTAAATGAGTATTTTCGAGACGTTGGCATCAATCTCATGGACTGGCCTGCGAGAAGCCCGAACTGGAATTCGATTGAACACGTTTGGGACGAGCTTGGGAGGTGTGTGAGAAATTAAACACCCGCCTCAGTTACACTTCAAGACCTGAAACATCGCATAAGAAACTTAATAAACAGCATGCCGAATCATCTGGCAGGTCAGCTATATAAAGAACATAAATAACATTCACTTACATTGTGCTAACACAAAAATAATATTATAAAGACTACAAACATTCATCGTCGTCACCTTATCAAATATGTATTTATAAACATAAGTAAATTGCAATTGTTATTTTGTTATATTGCAACTATAATAATTTTATTTATTATTAGATATTTGTATATTAACTTAGTTAATTATTTGATATTATTATAGTAAGATATTTGGTTAATTTTAATTATTAGGTATTATTGTAAAAAGATAAGTATATTTTAATTAATTTCAACTTAATCACGTTATCAATTCTTATATCTATGGCCAATAAGTCCAAAGAGTGCAACTTCAAGGATTTTTTAAAATATGTTATTGTTTCCAACAATACGCTATAACATTTAACTAAATGTTACCTTACTTTTTCCAAAATTTGTTTTAGGGGTAGGTAATATTATATTTCGACCATTCTTGTAAAATGTGTGTGAGTTTCGCCATTTATACTAAAATTTAACTGTGACTGTATTTCGTCGTTGAGTACTGCTAGATAGTCAACTGTGGGTAAACTAATGTATAGAAAATAGCATATCTTATTTTCAATGGAAGGAATGGAGAATTATTTCCTTAGTTGGTTGCAATATTGATAAAATTTGTTGTTTCTCCAGCCACATTTGCCAAAATAACGACTTCATTAGCACGCTCTCCTCCAATCAGAGAAGGTTAAAAACTAATCTGATTGGAGGAGACCGCGCTAATAGCTGAAATTGTTATTTTGACAATCTAGCGCTCGCGTTATAAGAAACATAATGTGGCCGCTGGTCTTTTTGATTTATTATTTGTTTGTTTATTATAAGCGAGCCTTCGAAATTTATTGGTTTGTTTTTCGCAGCAAATATAACATAAATTGTTTTATAAGTGTTTATTGCCAGTAAATTGTTTGCAAACCATCTACCCATGTTAGTCAAGTCACACTGAGCTTTTGCAATGGCACCCAGATCTAAAGTCGACTGCGACTTTGGTCTGAAACCATATTGGTGTTTATATAGTAAGTTTAGTGATATAGTCGCTAAGTCTGTTGAATAAATTTATAAGTTGTCATGTTTTCTTTGTATTTCTTTTACGCTTCTATTTTTATAATTTCTTTCTCATCTTAATGCTTATAGTAACTTTATTTCTTTGCTTTATAAGTTCTGGCTACTGATAAGCAAGACCATACATAATACACGACTTACAGATACGAACATACGGCAATGTAGCCAAAATGCATCTCATGACAATTCCACTAAGCCCAAACTTGGCTAGGTTACATTGTTTTATAACGAAGTTCCAGGGCCTACCTTATCTACTGATAAAGTCTGAAGGAACTAAACAACTTAGGGCCGAT
Source organism: Monopis laevigella (assembly GCA_947458855.1). Taxonomy (NCBI): domain Eukaryota; kingdom Metazoa; phylum Arthropoda; class Insecta; order Lepidoptera; family Tineidae; genus Monopis; species Monopis laevigella. Next base: position 18,558,604 of record OX381577.1, on the reverse strand, counting down.
TCGACCAAAAGTGGGTATAACTTATACCGAGATTAGTAATGTCAAATCACATACAAATAATTATTCTGAGCATTAATAATTTAATCTTAATCTGGAGAATATTAGTGAGAAATGTAAAATTTGTTCGATATAAATAAATCGTGAAAGTATATTTTTGCGAGTTTTAAAACATTACTGTATATAAATGTTTAACATGATTTTATAAAAGTGTATTTAATATATATATATATATATATATATATATATATATATATATATTTATTTATTTATTAAATACACTTTTATATATCTTTATCATCAGGGGTGCCTTACAGCGCTCGAGACGGCTTGAAGGTACCCAGCGGACGGGTTTTTAATCCCACCTCGTCGTAGCCGATGGTCGTAGTCTACACTGAACAAGTGGCTATAGATAGCTCGTCTCGATGTTTGGATAGACTCAATAACCCATCTACCTAGTCTTGCCATAAATATTGTAACAAAGAAAAAAAAATCTATTGCAAATAACATTTGTTACTTTTACAGCAATGTTTTACAGTGTGTTAGTTTACATAAATATAAAACAATTAAAAAAATAAAAAGCTTTTTCGAAGTGGTCCCCATTGGCTGCAATACAGTCCTTTAAACGTTGAGGCCAGTTATCAATAGAAGCACGCACTCTTTCCATGGGAAAATTCTTCACTGCCAATCGTATAGATTCTATTAAGGGCTCCAAATTATCATGGCGTTTAGAGCAAGCCATGCTCTCTAAAAACTGACCATAAATCCAGCCGATTAAGATCGGGACTAGACGACACGGCCAGTCTTCAGCTCTGATGAAGTCCGAAACGTTCGCTTCCAACCAAGACTGCGTGGACCGAGCTTTATGACCCGGCAAGTCTTGCTGGAAGGACCATACTTGGTCATTTAACATGGTGTTGTTAAGGGGCTTAACTACAAGTGTATCAAAATACCATTCTTGGTACTTTGATACCTTTTTTACAAAAATATGGCTCTGTCACTCCTTCATAGCTAACACCCCACCAAACCTTCACTGAAGTCGGATAATGCCCACGTTGCTCTCTGTCGACTAATTGAGAAGCTTCCTTAGAACTTTGAGCATAAATACGGTCATTTTGTTTGTTAAAATGTTGCTCAATTGTAAAAAAAATCTCTTCCGTAAACATTTTGTTTCTGTGACCTCCCTTTGCGTACCGTTTCAGTAGTTGTTTCCATTTTACCACCCTATTCTTTTTTAAATTATCAGTTAAGAAATGACCAGTGCGTCTCTTATAGGCTGCAAGTCCTAAGCCATCTTTTAAAATACTCGACATGGTTCTAGGTGCTATCTTCATCTCAGGAAAAATCTTTTGCTTTCGGACAGGATTTCTTCGAATTCTTTCCCTTACTGCTTTGACCACCGTTTTCTGTCACAAACAGAAGTGGTCTCATTATAATAATAATAATAATAATAATAATATGTAGGACACTTTACACATATTGCTCTGGTCACAAACTAAGCTCTAGGCTTGTACTATGTGTAGCAGAAGCAACGATATAATACATATTATATTTTATAAACACCCAGACCATGGCAAACTGTACAGAAAAAGCGTACTAACATTTTTGTTGCCATGGGTGGGAATCGAACCCACGACCTCCGGATACAACGCCAAAGACGCAACCACTAGTCTACGGAGGCTGTCAATTGTACCTATTAATAGCCCGGTACACAAATATTTGACGAATACTAAGTGTATATGGTATAAGTGTATTTGGCTCCATACATACTTTCGGTTCTCTTTATCACCCCACTCCATTTTAATATCGCAAAATATTGTACAATGTATTGGCGCCAAAATGAGAAACCCAATGAACAATCGTATAAAAATGACAGATTCCAAATTCAAATGTATTTTTTTTTTCGATTGTAACAGTATTTATTTATGGCCAGACTGTATATTATTGATGTATATTACATTATATTAGGGCGTAGCGAAAAATTTTTTTTTTTAATTTTGTTATTCCTGTATTACCAATAGATGTTCTACATCTTCAGAGACATTAAAACAAATTTTCAAGTTTCTATGCCAACATCTTCAGGTGGCGCATCAGATTTGAATTTTTAAGAAAAATACAAATATTAGTTTTATATCCAGATTTTTTTCAGCCATTTTTTTTACGCAAATTTTAATACTAAAGAAAAAAAACAATTATATATTACTTCTAACTAAATAATAATAAAAGAATCAGTCATCAAAAATGATTTAATCAGAAGATACAGACTCTTCTTTTTGCCTAAAATTCTGAGACTTTGTTTCGAATATTGGTATGTCTTGCTTTGCCTTTATTCTAGAACGAATGAATCCGTCTCTTGCTTCTGGTCCACAAACAGATGCCGAAGCCTCAGTTACAAACTTGACACACCGTTCCACTGCGTGAGTGTGGCAAGGATACTTTTCCATTTCAAAAAATTTACCGCCTGAGGAGATCACGTCTGAAATTTCCGCGTCACTATGTTTCATAGTTATTGGAGGTTCTGTTATCTTTTCATTTGACCAGTTAGTTAAATCATTATAATGATGCATTAAGCATCAACTTTAAGATTCGGAAGCTGAAACTCTTGGACTTTCTTTCCTTTACACTCTTTTCTTGACCTTAAAACTCTACGGAGAGCCAGTTCTCTTGCGTATGATTTGTCATCTTGTAACATAGCCAAAAGTATTTTTTCCGGATGTGCGAAGAAGGAATTTCTCTGAATAGTTTTTATAGCAATGCTTTTCAGGTCTCCTGGCAAATATAAACATCTTTTAATCATGTTAAAGATATGAAATGGACCATATTTGCAAGACGGTCTTGATTTAATATCAAACCAGGTTGGTGCGTAGACTTTCATGATGCCTCTACTAAAGTACATTTTAACTTGTTGCATTTTTTAAATTTTTTTCCTATCATTCCAGATAAACTATTTGGGTTTGTAGTTGTACCATCACAGCTGGTGAATAGATGACGAGGTGGTAGTTCATTTGCGTGTAACAAGCACACAAACCATTGCAAAGGCCGTCTCATTATTCTTTATTTCTATTTATATTTTTCTAGTAATACAATGACTCCGTTTTTATGCCCTGTATTTACAGCAAGGCCGTCACATCCTATTGCCACCAAAGAAGAAGGATGCTCAAATTTTGACTCAAGAAAGTCAATAATATGTTTCACAATCGTCGATGCTTTACTCTAATCAATAGAAAGATGGCCGATATATTCAGAAACTCTGAAATTATACTGATAACATTTAAATCCACCAATGCAGCATTTACGATCATTGCAGCAGACCGATCTGAAATAGCGGTTCTGTAACATGCGGTTCACATGCTAAGTTTTGCAGTTTACATCTCATTTGTTTAGTTTCTCTGGTAGATTGACTCGACATATTTGTCTTATGAATCTTAACTTCATCCTCATCCGAAGTTCCAATGGATGAACTACTAGAAGACAGATTTAACACCACCGGGTCGGAATAAGTACTTGGAGTACTGCTAGGTTTTTTTTAAACTCATTATACTTCCTAGCACTTTATCAACAGAACCAATATTTAGCGGTAACTTTTCTGGTCTTTCAAAAAATGTTCTTCAGTAATAGGCACGTTTATTACACATTTACTTCTCTGCATATACTACTGCATAAAACATCTGTTTTTTGTTTAAATATTATAATATAAAATCAATCTTGCAACGATTTTTTGATGACTTATAACGGGAAAAGATGCTTAATTTCAAATTGTCGATGGCGATCATTTCGCACAAGTCTTTCAGCAGGGTCTTTACCATTATTCAGTTTCAGCATCTCATTTCTTAACCGCAAATAATATTTTATAATATCACAATACGTTGGTAACACATTACGACTTAGTTTTATTAGATCGCCAAATAAAGGGCACTGCAAGTCTTTTCGAGTTTTTGGCATTTTACAGGCGTAAATTAACACCAACTCCTATCCTTAATATTTATTAAAGAGTAATTTATAGGATATAGCGTAAATACACTCAAGATAACACCCGATAATGTTTTATCTTATGTCGATAACTTCGATGTTTAAATTTATTGTTTTTTCAAATTACTCTCATAGGGCGCACTATGAGAGTAATTTGAAAAAACAATAAAATAAAAATAAAGTCGTAGAGTTTTGATTATTGGCATGAATAAAGCTTTTACGAGTACATATGGTCAACGATTGGTGATACAGGAGAATCAAAATTTAAAAAAATTAAAATATCGGTCAAATTCACTCCATTAGGGTATATACAATTTCACAAGGTGGTATAATAAAACTGGGACCGAATGCTAAACGTGCTCTCTGAGGCACTGTAGTGGTGTTGTTAAACAAATATGCATTTTTTTTTTGTTTAAAAACCCATTAGTATACACCGGGGTTTGAACCAGGGACCTAAGCGCTTCTAAGTCTAAGGTCTAACCAACTCGGCCACCTCGTAAATATAAAGATTGTTAACGACATTTGTATTTTTAGTTGTCAAAATCTTCCTTACCTAAGGAATTTCCTTTGCTTTCCTTATTCAAGGTCCTCGACGAACTGTCAAAGTTAAGGTACATTGGCCTTACAGGCACCTTACGATGGTTAGGTCTACTTTTTTAAGCTTATTTAACTTATGTTTTTTTAATTAAATCAATAATCACAAATATTATTGTTTAATAGTACTTATTTATTTATTTTTAAAGTGTAATTCATAGTATTAATTAAGTAAAATACGTTATTATTATTGTGTATATGAAATGGATTTCGAAGAGTTTTTGGATTATATTAGTGATAATCCATATAGTAATTATGTACCACGCCGGTATATACGGAATGCACAAAATATATAGTAACCAAACGGAAGATTTTTATTTTTTTATTTATTATGGTTTGGAAACGATTTTTCTATTTAGTATTCAGTGCTGCCGTAAAAAAAATTACCAAAATATTTTAAGGTATTTGTTTTTTTAAGAAGTTTTTATTGTTATTAAAATATGTTCAAGGAAATAATATTATTTTATTTGGGTCTCCAAATCTAGAAAAAAAAACTACCAAAATATTTTAAAATATTTTGTTTTTTTTTAAGAAGTTATTATTGTTATTCTTTTAATTTTTTTATGGTTTGGAATCGATTTTTCTATTTAGTATTCAGTGCTGACGTAAAAAAAAATTACCAAAATATTTTAAGATAATTGTTATTTTTTTTAAAGTTTTTATTGCTATTGAAATATGTTCAAGGAAATAATATTATTTTATTTGGGTGTCCAAATTATTTTGTAATTAATATTTTTTTTTGTAAACAATAAATACCATTTTAGTAAGGATTAATGGCATTGGCAACATTTTGTGCTCCCTATCTCTGTGACCTTCCTTTTTGAAGGTTTCTCCTCACGCCTCGTACTGCAAAAATAAAGCATTTTACATGCAAAGATCTTAATTTTTTGTTATTTACGACATTTTGTTTTCGTGCCACGTTTGATAGTCGACGCTATTTATTCACACCAGAAATCGTACGCTGACATAAAACACAGGGAAGTGGATGCATATTCGTAGTTTCTTACTCAAGCATACCATGTAGTCACGTAGTACCACAGAAGAAATAATTGTACAAGTAGTAAAAATAATATACTCACTTTGCCGTAGCCAAAAAAGTGGAATCGTCTGGACCTTGATGTTCCATTATTTATTTATAATTTACTTACACAAATAATGGTTTTTACAAAGTGACCGTATATTTATACTGTTTTATATCTTATCAATATTAATCATTAATTATCTTATTATTTATTTATGAGAATTTATTATAAGTCAAAAAAATTACATACAAAGTTTAGACTCCAAAAAACTAATAAATGCTTTGTTATTAATATATAAAATTATTTAACAAATTACCTAAAAGCGTTATAGATTTAAGTGAAGTGAAGTTTAAACATTGTATTAAGGGGGTTGCCAGACGTACGATCTTTAAAATCGCAGGACCGGGCTACGAGAATTAAAATACCATACCGGGTGGTGGTGTCTCGAAGTTTTTGACGAACGTACTACCACAGTCAATATAAGGCACGTATTATTTATTACCAACAAATAAAAAATTAAAAATAAAATTACAGAATAGGTTTTTAAATCCTATCGAAGTCAGGCTTTGGTAACCACATCCTATTGTTTTTACTTTGCTGCTAACTTGAATTTTTACATACAGGAGACATAAAATAACCGGGTCGCAGGTAAAAAAGTCTGGAAACGCTGCTCTAGACCAATAGTGGTGATTTCGTCGATTGTTCATACCGTTATTGGAAACATTGTTTTCGTCAGACCATAGCATGTACTTTATAAATTCATGGTCTCTACATATTTTTCTCTTAGCCATCTGCAAACGGTAATGCTTGAACTATGCACCCCCTTTCGATAGCATTTATAATTGTATATTTTCCATGTTTTTAGTACAGGTGAGTGAGATACACCCACTTCAAGGGCAACATATCTGGACGATATCTTTGGATTATATACGTAGTGGCCGAGTTGGTTAGACCTTGGACTTAAAAACACTTAGGTCCCTGGTTCGAATCCCGGTGTGTACCAATGAGTTTTTAATTAAAAAAATTATGTACATTTGTATGACAACACCACTATAGTGCCTCGGAGAGCACTTTAAGCTGTCGGTCCCGGTTTCACTATACCAACTTGTGAAACTGTTTATAGGTTATTGAGTCTATTCAAAACATCGCGACGAGCTAGCCACTTGTTCGGTGTAGACTCATACCATCGGCCACGACGAGGTGGGATTAAAACCCCTCCGCTGGGTACCCTGGGGCCGTCTAGGCGGTCTCGGCCGCCGTAAGGCACCCGTGGTCATATATATATATCGAATTTGAAGTTTGAAAGTTTTTTTTTTTTAATTAACTTTTTTTTCAACCAGTCTTCTTTAAAGCGGATTACAAAGAATCTACCCATAACAAAAAGTTTAGCCAAATTACTCTTATCGAAATGTATGAAAAAAGTTCTTCGAGATTTCTGTAATTTCCAAGCCTCAGTCGGTCCAATAGAGACTTTTGATCATTATAAGAAACGGATCGATTGATATCAATAAAAGTGTTTGTGTAAAATTATAATTTTCTTACTTACTGTACATTTATGCCAAAATCTGTGAATGCAGTTGAGCGTATATCTCAAAAAATTATGGATGGTTTTCTAGGAACGTTTTCTCGTAACTATAACGGTTTAAGTAATAAAGTTTATTTACTTATATTTTTTTAATTAAATCAATAATCACAAATATTATTTATTAATACGGAATTTATTAGAAGGTACAGATTTAATAAAAATACTGTCCATGGTATGTTGCTACCCATGATTTCCATAAATGATCAACCAAACAACAGAGGATTCCCATTACCACCTATGATACAATTATTAATAGTATTGCGTTTTTACCCAACAGGGAATTTTCAAGTAACCAAACGGAAGATTTTTCTATTTTTTATTTTTATTTATTATGGTTTTGAAACGATTTTTCTATTTAGTATTCAGTGCTGGCGTAAAAAAAACTTCCAAAATATTTATAAATATTTGTTTTTTTAAGAAGTTTTTATTGTTATTAAAATATGTTCAGGAAATAATATTATTTTATTTGGGACTCCAAATTATTATATCTATAAAAAAAAACTACCAAAATATTTTAAGATATTTGTTTTTTTTAAGAAGTTTTTATTGTTATTAAAATATGTTCAAGGAAATAATATTATTTTATTTGGGTCTCCAAATTATTTCGTAATTATATTTTTTTTTGTAAACAATAAATACCATTTTAATAAGGATTAATGGCATTGGCAACATTTTGTTCTCCCTATCTCTGTGACCTTCCTTTTTGTAGGTTTCTCCTCACGCCTCACATTCGGCTGAGTTTTACAACTAAGAATACCGACTTCGAGGTTTCTTGTAATCGCTCCTTCTAGTGCCTTCAAGAAGTTTAAGATGATGTGAGCATGAGGTATCGTCTTAGAATACGGGTGTAAGACCGTATTGTAGAAAAGTTTTTTTTTATCGATTTGATCAGAACCTCATTTTAGCACAGAAGAAATAATAGTACAATATTAGCCCAAATACATCCATTCAAATTCACCCTGTATAAATACTTTTGAGAAAGCAAAAAAACGAAATACCTTGTAGTGTTTCACTCGTTATCATGTATTATTTCTATAGCATTTTTTTTAATTATTTTAGTTGATCGGTTTGACCAGCAGAACCTCATATTAGCCCAAAGTACATATTTTCAAAGTCACTCTGTATCCGGTGGTCCGCATACTAATTAATTAGATAAATAATCATTTTGGTTTTTAAAAACTATAATAATTAAAAGTAATAAAATTCATTTACGAATGTGTTGTTTCACATTATATTACAAAATTTATTAATTTATCTTATCCATTATGCTATTTATTGTTTATGGGATAGATAATGTATATACCTACATGAAAACTCCATTTTACTTACTTAACTATATATAAATATTGAGAATGCATCATCAACATCTGTTATTATAGGCTGGCTCGAGTATAGGCCAAGACTAGTCGGTCCGTCTGTCTGTCCGCATCAAATATTTTGAAAACTGCTATTTATACTTGAAATTTGGAATAGTAAAGTGTCGCAAAGACCAGCAGAACCTACATGCAAATTACAAATACTACGGTATTATAAAATTCAGGACGACTTACCAGTTTCAGCCCAAACATATATCTACTCTCGGTGTTTGAAAATAAGTATACTTTAGAACCGAAAGGTTCCGTGGGAAACAAATATAATAGTAATAATATGTAGGACAATTTACACATATTGCTCTGGTCACAAATTAAGCTCTAGGCTATGTGTACTATGTGTACCAGAAACAATGATATAATACATAATATATTTTATAAACACCCAGACCATGACAAACTATACTGAAAAACGTACTAATATTTTTTGCCATGAGTGATGGGAATCGAACCCACTAACTCCGGATACAACGCCGCAACCACTAGTCTACGGGGGCAGTCAAATAAAATAAAGGACAACACCATCTAGTGGAATAAATTCTTTGAATTACAAAAAAAATATACTAGAAACGGTTTTATTACTCAACTGTATGCATTGAAAGGCGGTGATAGAGGAATTGCAGAATTTTAAGGATGTTGGCCTACCTAGATCAGCCACTCAGATTTCAGTCAATCAGTACTGAGCACAGTGAAGGGGAGAGTTTATATTGGCAGAACATATGCCTGCTTCGCGGTCTCAAGTCTAGGAACACAGCAGTTCATTTTCTGATTACTGTGTTTTAGACAGTGGGTGTACCAGTTTTCAAAAGACTACTGCATCCCTTTATTTTCGAGGTTGTAGTCTCCTTTTGGGGTGAGGTTGAGAAACGGACAGTTGATTTGACGATAAAGCAGCAAATTCGTATTTGTCGTCTACCCATTTCGTAACCGCATCATTTAGTCAGAGTGATCAATGTTGTTAAACAATTAATCAACAATGTATCGACCCTATGAAGTTGATGCTAAGGCACATGCCCTGTTCCAAAAAAAAATAATGTTTGTAATTTCAGAACGAAATGTCTTCTTTACAAGAACGTCTATGTGGAGGTGGTTGGGAAGTAGAGAAGGCGCGGCTCACCGTGAAGCTGGACCAGCGCGAGCGGGAACTCAAAGCGGCGCAGGAGCAGCGAGCCGTCACCACACACCAAAATGATGGTATTAAAAAAGAGGTACGAAATGGAGGTTTTAGAATATCTTATTAATAAATAGCTATATTGCCTACTTAAGGATACTGCATTTGTAATCGCGAAGTCTGCGTTCTCCATAAAAAATTTGCTTTCGCACTTCCAGTAGGTATTCATTTAATATAAAAAATTCTCGTATTCGGTAGGTCTGAGAATATGGCGTAAACTATTTTTTATAAACCCCCTAAGTGCTATTTTTTTTAGGGTGACCGACCTAACATTTTTTTTTTTGTGATTTGCATTAAAAAATACATATAACCCTTAATTTTCAACCTACCACCAACCCCATGTTTTAATAACATGTTTTATTAACGACTGTAATAATCTTCATCTCACTTCACTCTCAGTGAAAACTCAGTGAACAGAACAGTTTTTTCTAAAATTATATTTACTCATAGGTAGGTATTTATTATTATTCACTGAAGAATGTTGAACCTTGATTTTTTTATAAATATATATATTTTTTATAATTGATATTTAAAAATATATATGTACTTACTCACTATCTTCTCTTCATATAAAAATCAATGTTTGTACTCCGAATGATCAAATTTTCATGAAGCCCAAAAAGTCCAAAATCTCCATATAAAAAAAAATGAGTGCAGAGTGAGACAAAACATTTTATTCATTAGTACACCCGGTGCAAAGCCGGCACAGGCAGCTACTAAATAAATAAAAATCTTTACTTGTCAAATTAATACTCGACTACTATTTGTAGCAGAGTTAAAATTATTTATTTTTTCAGTCATTGTATTAATTAATCTTTCTGTGTTGGGTTTTTTTTTTTAAATATAATATAATAATACAAAAATATTTATTACCTTTGTGGGTAATAAATATTTTTGTATTATTATATCATATTTAAAAAAAAAAAGATGTTTGCGTACATAAAAATAATAATTGAACTTATTGGAAGTAGGTACGTTCATATGGTAGTCAAGACGACTGCAGAGATCTTAACTTTCCATACTTGATGAATTTTTGTAAAATTTTAAGTTTGGTTTCTCAAAAATACAACACAAAATACAAAGTATTACTTAACTGCCTGTAAAACTGAATTAAAACATCATGTTATATATTTCTATTGATAAATAATTTTAATTAAAAACAATTATTAATAAATATCATCACAGGTGCCTTACGGCGCCCGAGACCGCCGAAACGGCCTCAGGGTACCCAGCACTAGCGGAGGAGTTTTTAATCCCACCTCGTCATAGCGTATGAGTCATAATAATTTTATTGCTGTAAGTTTCTACATTAAATAAATAAATAACTATATTAACTAACTAAAATTGTAAAAACAGTTGGAAGAAGCTCGCAAGAAACTTGACGACTACGAAAAAGTATCCAAAGTACAACGAAACTTGACATCAGAGAATGCAGAGTTAGAGAAAGAGTTGTCGAATCTGAGTAGCCGACTGGAGCAAGGCGAACGCGCCCGGAAGAACGAAGTGGCCGACACTAAGTCGCGATACGATGGGCAAATGAACTCTATGAGGGAGGAACTTAAATCCTTGCAGAACCAGGTATGTTATAATACCTTGTCATGTTTTGGTTTTAGTATTTGGGTTCACCGGTTTTCAGGAGATTACTGCTGCATCGATTTCTTGTCGAGGTGGTAGTCTCCTTTCAGGCTACGGTTACGAAATGGGTGGTTGAATTGACGATAAGGCAGCGAGTATATTAAAATGCTCACCACCAGGTATATACAAACACACAAGTCGTGCTCAAATAAAACAAAAAAATACATAAGTATAACTTAATCGTCAATATCGTCTAAAGGCTAATTTTCCAATCGTTAGAAAAAGTTTTTCAACGGATACCTAAAGTATTTGTATACGTTTACGTGAGCAACAACCAATAGGACCGCTTTATTTTTGGTAACAGGATTAAATACAGCGATCCTATTGGTTGTTGCTCACGTATACGTTAATGAATACGTTACGTTTCTACAATGCGCAAACCCATGGTAGAGCCTCTGACGTAAATTAACAATTAATCGAAGTTTTAAACGTTGCAACAATATATTACAGACTATCGTGTATAAAAATACGAATAGGTATAATACCTAACTCTTATAAAGTTCACCGATGTTGAATTTGTTTGTCGAACGTTACAACGCATTGTGGATATGTTGACGGATTTGCAAAGAAAAAGTTTATATATTTCTTGGATAGAGGGATCAGTGGTAACACCACAATAATTTCACCATGTCTGATGATGGAAAACCACAGTATATACCTACTCGTACGAGACAATGAAAGAACTTTAATTTTGGTGCGGAAAAATTCTACTTAACCGTTAGTATTTTCTACAGAAAAGGAAAAATATTAATTTTGTAGATATACCTAGTTGTCATTTAATATGGCTAAAGTAAATAAGTTTATTATTTGTTTTTATTATTATAGAACTTGAGATAAAACTAGGCGTTTTGTACAGGTGTCAAGATTCCGTAGAGAGCGAGACAACTACAAACAGATGCTGGACTCTGCTCAGAAAGAGGAGCAGAAGAACGGAGGCAAGCCGGCTCGCAGTAAACGATCCTCTATATCCAGTACCGACGAGGTGACAATAAAAAATAATATTTTACACTTTTGACATATTGCCCCAGCCCCTGTACTACCAACTGTTATTAGAGCAGTACCTACTGTTTACGAAACATTAACACTTTATTGTAATTTTGACCAATAGAAAGAAAGAAAATCCGTGCTTTTTATTGGTCAAAATTGCATTAAATAAAAATAAATAACATCACGGGTGCCTTTTTGGCTCCCAAAAACCGATTTTTTAACGAATTCAGGGTAGGGATTAACCCGTCCTCATATCGCCGATGGTATTCGGCGGCAACATCTAACAAGTGGCAAGCTTGTTGTGGTGTTTATGATGGTAGCCTCATTGTATAAAACGTTCACCCATCCCAGGTCCGGCCTTGATGTCATCTGCTTAACCTTGTTATGAGTTGCGCAGTGACTTAACCACTAGGCTGGAGGCGCTTTTTATATAGGCAAGCATTAAGTATTTTGCATTAAAGTATTAGGTACTGAAACAGTGAGGTGGTGGTAGGCCCCCGATCACAATCTCTAGGCAAATACAATGATACCAATACTTTTTTTAAACACCTAGATCATGGTCACGCATCACACACCACACACAAATACACACACGAATACGCAAAACACTTAAATTATATATTTAATTACAAGACACACACATTTTATAGGTTCTTTAATTTTTATCTATACTAATATTATAAAGCTGAAGAGTTTGTTTGTTTGTTTGTTTGAACGCGCTAATCTCCGAAACTACTGGTTCGAATTGAATAATTCTTTTTGTGTTGGATAGTCCAGTTATCGAAGAAGGCTATAGGCTATATAACATCACGCTACGACCAATAGGAGCAAAGATATAGTGGTAAATGTGTAAAAAACGGGAGAAATTATTTCATCTTTGAAGCCTTCCGTTGCGTGCGCCGTGAAAACGGTTCAAGATACACAAAAAATATGTATTAAAGAATAATCTAAATATATATAACTCAAAGGTGACTGACTGACATAGTGATCTATCAACGCACAGCCCAAACCACTAGACGGATCGGGCTGAAATTTGGCATGCAGGTAGATGTTATGACGTAGGCATCCGCTAAGAAAGGATTTTGATAAATTCTACCCCCAAGGGGATAAAATAGGGGATGAAAGTTTATATGATAAAAAAATAACTATTCCACGCGGACGAAGTCGCGAGCACAGCTAGTCTTATATAATTCTAGGACTAATAGGTATCAATATTGTATTTAATGAAAATTATAATTTTAAGGAGCGGTTATTACTGGTTCCTGTAAGACAGGGAAACCTAGCATAGGAACCAGGGATACAAACGTCCATTTTTAGGTGTAAATCTTTATATTATTATAATATTAAATTATTTTCTACTGTAAATTGTTACCTAATTGTGTGTCAAAATAATTGTTATTTTATTTTTATTTTATAGTAAACTGTACAGAAAAACTTACTGATATTGTTTTGCCATGAGTGGAAATCGAAACCACGAATTCCGAATACATAGCCACTATCTATACCTATTCTCATACTCGTAAATGATTTACATGTAAAAAAAATTGTTAAGTAACAACTTATACTTACACAATTCGAAACCGCCTCCGTGTCTAAGTGGTTTCGCCTTTGACGTTGTATCCGGAGGTGGTGGGTTTGATTCCTACCCACGGCAAAAAAAAATGTATCTATACGTTAATCTGTACTGTTTGTAAAACATAATATGTATTATATCGTTATTTCTGGTACGCATAACTTGTATATACCTACTAGAGCTTTGTTTGTGGCCAGAGCAATATGTGTAATTTGTCTTACATATATATATTTTTTAAATGTTATAGGAGGAGTATCGTAACCGGCAAGCCGTTCTGGAGCAACAAGTGGCGTGCTTGGAGGACGAGTTGTGTGAGTCCCGGCTGCTGGCTTCCAAGCTCAACACCGAGCTCGTCAGCGAGAAGTCTTCCGCCGAGGTCCGACTGGCCGAGATGCAGTCACGACTCAATGAGGTTATTATCATTGTTTACTTATATTTTATACTGTGGCTAGCATCTGATACTCACTCTGTGAGACAATATCCTTAGATATCCATCGATTCTCTGGTTCCTTTGCGATGTTGGTAATTAGGGGAGTGAACTGCAGTGTTTCCGGACCAGTATTTAAGACCATGAAGCAGGGATGAGAGCCTTTCCAAATTGTGTGTTCACTACCCTCTCTACCCAACCAAATACTATCGGTTCAGCGCAAACTAGGAAACGCGTTCCATTAAAATTCCAACTACCGATCTTGGAAGGCCAAGATCGACTGTGCTGGAATTTCTCTTGAACTGGTTTCCACTGCATAATGATTTTTGTTTTCTTGCTGTGAGTTTTACTTTTATAAAATAAAAACTTTTACCTAAACCATTTTTTATAAAATGAATTTAAAAAAAAATACAATCATGGGTGTCATTTTGGCTCCCGAGAACGTTTAAACGGCCTTGGGTACCCACAATGGAGAGATTAACCCGTCCTCATTTCGCCGATGATATTCGGAGGCAACACCTAAAGTGGCCAGCGTTTATGATGTTTTAGCCTCGTTGTATAAAGCGGTCTCCCATCCCAGGTCTGGCCTTGTTGTCATCGGCGTAACCTTGTAACCTTAAAAAAATACTTATAATATATTTGTACAAGAGAATTTGACTGTTTCCAGAACGAAGAAGAGCGTTTACTGTCATCGGGTAGAGCTCGCGTGGCCGGCCTGGCGACCCGCATGCAGCTGGCGTGGCACAAAGAGAGGGACGAGCAGCAGCGACTGCTGCAGGAGACTTCTACGTTGGCGCGCGACCTCAGGCAGACGTTGTTCGAGGTGACACTTGCTGCATTTTTTTTTGGCACAAATGTTCAATGTCTGCCTGTAACTGTAGCTCGGCCCTTAGGCAAGACATGAAAGCCTGTCACGTTGACTATTTTTCACTTAAATCACACAATCACTGAGCGTTGATCGGTTGAAGTGAGAACACAATATGGCGGCAACGAACATGGTTGACAATTATTTTGTAGGCGATTTTAGGCATTAGGGCGGTTTTAGATATTATTCTTAGTTGCATGGTCTTATCCAATAGCTTTTGATTTATTGTCAAGATATGACAAATCTGTCTTCTGCACCCATGCACTAAATGAAAATCAGACTGATTTTTAACACGACTTTGAAGTCTTGTATAAAAATCACGCCACACTGTTTTGACGTTTGATCGCGACTCCCATGTCGTAGCTATCTTGGGTAGATTAACCGTGCCAAGGCTGGTAAAATAGTAAACAGACTTAAAGAGTCCATGAATGGGTGGTATAATATATTGTTTTTAAACAAATTTGACTACTCCCACTATGACTATAACTAAATAAAAAAATGCGGTTAGGAAATGGGCGGCGACACAGATAATTCTTTGCTTATGCTTTATGATATTTTTTTTCCAGGTGGAACGAGAAAGAGATAAAGAGCGTCTAGACATGAAGCGTCGCATTGAGCAGCTGAAGAAGACTACGGAGGAAGAAGGGGAAGAAGCAAAGAAGAAGGTGTCAGAGCTACAGTGCGACCTGTTAGAGCTTCGCGACGCGCACGCCAAGCTACGGACGGCCAACGAGAAGCTGCGGCGGGACAAGGAGAGACACGACCGGGAGAGGGACCAGAACAGGCTGCTCGTCGGGTCTCTCAAACGATCCCAACAGGTTTCTTTTTATTTCTTATTAGTTGCACAATATAATTCTAATGAAAGCTACACTCTTTAAACTAGGTATTGGACCCGTTAGAGAACCACAAAGAAATAAGGTTTTATTTTGAAATTGTCTAAATTAGATGACCTATTAATTTGAATCGTAAATTTTGAAAAACTTAGGTTATACGTATATTTTTTTATTTCGATGTAGGTATGTACCGACACGGCTGTCTGCGCCCGAGATCCAGCAGAGGACCTTATTCCTACCTTATCGTTACGAATGACATAGGATGGTCGCAATGTTTACATATAAATACTCAGAACTTTTCCTCTCTTTTTGAGGAAAAATAATCACATATACAAGTGAATTTTTCAAGTGGGCCTTTAAGGCCAAATTCTAAACTACAAGGAATAGTGAAAAATGCTCAAATGAGTCTCATCAATAGTTTTTGAAAAAATATTCTTCTTTCCACCATTGAATCCATATAATAAGCAACACTATCAGATGGTGCAATAATACAATGTGTTTTTTTTCAAAATCAACCGATTCGATTCTCGACTAGAAGAAAAAAGTTTAAAAAAAAAAAAGAAAAAGTTTTTATCTAAATCGGCCCGACTCATTTAAACAGCAAAATTATCAATTGTGATAATAATTTTAATATTAATCAATTACCTATGCTTCAGGACGACGACAAAAAGATAACTCAACTGCTGGAGACCATCGACGACATAACCAAGCAGTGCCCCGAGGTATTCAAGAAAGACCCCGTCAAACCTGAGAAGTCCCTCATGACCCCTACCCCGCCCAGAAGAAACAGGGTTGGTTATGTGATTAATTATTAATAATTAACTAATCTATTTTTATTTATTTATAAATTCCGTATCTGGATAATCTTATTATTAAATTAATTATATAAAATATTAACTAATCAAAAGTAATAATATCTAAAAAACTTAATAAATTAAACCCTGATTAACTTTTCATATACCTATTACAAAATGCCATAGTAAATTGTCACGTTTTTGAAATAGGCCCCTGAGGCTCTACCATGAGTTTGCGCATTGTTACAACGTAACGTATTTGTATACGTATACGTGAGCAACAACCAATAGGATCGCTTTATTAATCCCGTTACCAATAATAAAGCGGCCCTATTAGTTGTTGCTCACGTATACGTATACAAATACGTTACGTTGCTACAATGCGCAAACCCATAGTAGAGCCATGGACTGTTATACAATTGTAACAATGGAGTTGCTTTGTACCAAACTTTTCAACCAGATGGCGCGGCTGTCTTAATATATTTATATTAGGTATATTTAAACTGTCAATTTCCGTTAGTTTATTGTAAAAACTAGCATTTTTGTAAAATTAGAATTATTAGAAAAGCAATATTGTATGAGTAGGTACTTCTAATATTACTTAAATTTCAATACAAAATTGGATAATAACCAAAAAAATCGTTAGAAAAATACATGAAGTAAGAATGATTTACCTTTCGACTAGGAATGCTTTCTTTCCCTGCAATGACGCTCCTTTTTTAAATTCTCTTTTAAGTCATTTACACGCAAAGTGAAATACATTATAAATAAAGAGGGTGCATAATACAAATTAGAAATCTAGATCTCTGATTATGAGAATACCTCAAAAACAAATATTAAAAAAAACATAGTAATACAAGATACAAGGTAGGTAAGTAAGAAGTAACTGAACATAAAAAACGCAATAGCGCAAAGTTGCCTCGATAGAAAAAAATCGATATCATATCCTATTTCTTCAATATGGAGCAGATTATAAAGCCATGTTTTTTATAAGTTATGTATATGTATAAGATCTAGTACATGGCCTAGCGTTTTTGTAAAATTCTAAATATTTTAAAAGTTATAGCAAAAACTATACCTATATTTTCCAAAAATTCCGGGCGATATTTTTTTTGTGTCTCACTCGCATGCATTTTAACAGGCATCTTCTATTGCATCTGTTTTATTTGCCTTTATACGCCCTTTTAATTAGGTTTAACAGGAACAAAAAAAAACGTGCGGTGAAAGAACGGTGCATCTACAATATCATATATAGTGGCGCCCTCTTTAAAAAAGTTTTGCCGAACTAACCCCATTGTTATAGTCGTCAAAGTCTCGTTCCCGAGAAGCGACCCCCGAGAGCGGCGTGGAGGCGGCGGCGGCGGCGCGGCTGCTGCGGCTGGCGGACGAGCTGCGCGCCTCCCGCATCGCCGAGCGGCAGCGCCGACACGTCGCCGGCACCAGGAGGTAAATACATCTTACTACTATTGTAAATGACAAAGTTTGTTATGGATGGCTGTTTGTTACTCATCATGTCAGAAAATTTGGCACAGAAATAGATTATAGTTCCCGTGAAACATTTTTTTTTCCCAGAACAAGAGATGGATATGTTTTGTATAGTGGTAGTTTAGGGGTCATAGAATTACATAGATTTTTAACTCCGAAAATTGCATAATAAATAATATTCAACCCAAGTTGTGGGCATCAGCTAGTATTAAACAAATATAATATAAGCAATATACCTAATCTACAGATTATAAAAAAATGCAATAAAATCTATTTAATGCATCCAAGTGTAACATAAAATACATATCTATTATAAAATAATAATAATTTCCAGTAATATTGTATTTTCAGTCAAATAACGACTGGTTGTGATATGTATGAAGCTAAAAGTAATTTTATACTTTCTGCTTTGATATTTTATTGATTTAATACCGAAAAGCAAAACAAAATATATTTTAGACTCGTTAGCTTCCTAACTAACTGTGTCAGCTAGAGATGTGCAGGTTATCGAAAATAGAAACAGAAAAATTGCTGAAACAACTTTAGTGGACTGGGAACAGTTTTCTCTAGGAAAATATCAGGATTCCATTTTTTTATTATCGATGTCGGTTTGCGTGCTCATCTATTCGATTTTTTCCGACAGCGACTCAAATTATTATCGATATAATAATTTGAGTCGATAGGGTCCTATCATCACCCCCGTGCTTAGCCCCTATCATCATACCATCATCGTTTAAACGGCCTCAGGGTACCCAGCGAAGGGATTAAACCGTCCTCATTTCGCCATTGGTATTCGGAGGCAACACCTAACAAGTGTCGAGCTGGTTGCGATGTTAATGATGGTATAGCCTCGTTGCATAAAGCGGTCACCCATTCCAGGTCCGGCCTTGTTGTCATCTGCTTAACCTTGTTATTAGTTGCGCAGTGACCATATTATGTATCCATTTCAAGTATGTGTTGTGCCTACAGAGCGGCGTCGACAGAGCCGCGCGACCTGCTGACCGTAGCGCCGGCCACGCGCGCCCCCGTCCGAGCGCCCTCACTCAAGAAACGATCCGTCTCGCTGGAACAAACCACCAAGGAACAGGTAAACTGCACCCCAGGGACCGGACCTATATCCCATTCAGGGGTTTTTAATAAGGGTTTGCTTACCAAACCCGTTGCACCTCAAAAGTCAATTATAAAGCGCTATTTTAAAGCGCTAACCTATTGAAATCAAAATAAGCATTACCCCTATCAAATGAGTTAATTAAATGCCTTTGAAAGTGTAACCCAATGAAGGGGAAACCTCTTCATGTTTTTAAAGGTTTTAAATAATTTTGATATTACTGCATAATATAATAAGAGTAATTTTAGCTTAAATATATTTTTTGTCAGCGAAATATTCAATGTTAATCAACTGCAATAACCATCAACATAGTTTTGTTGGCTGTTTAAGAGTAAATTTTACAGGCTACCTGTAAAACTTAGGGGTTTCCCTTTCAAAAGGGTTAACTAAATGTATAGGATAGCAGTTGAATTGGGTAAGCAAGTTCACGGGGTAATTCGTCGTCCGCCGGTCCCTGGGAATTAGTACCTACATTTATTGCTATTTGAGAATCTTAAATGTTTCGAAATTTCATAGAGAAGAACGGTCATAGCCTATGTATTTTCAGACCCAGGTTTAGAAGCCGCGTACAAAAATGAAACCTATCCGGTTCGATAGAGGAAAATACATATAATAAAATTGTTAGTTACATCGAAGTTCGAGAAATTGGGAGAAAAATTTATTTTCATTTGAATTTCAATTTGAGGTTATGTTATGACTAGTAATTAGGTTGGTATAGCGAACAATTTCTGTCCGCGAATTATTAATCCGCAAAATTATTAGTAGTGTTCCCTTGTGCTGCACTGACAGAATAAAAATTATTATATAATCTATGAATGATATATCGTTGCTCTTTTTTATTATTATTTATTTTAACATAGCACTGGATGCAAGTCCATCGGCCTATCGTCGCTATATTTTTATTCTTTTCATGCGATAAATGGACAAAGGCCTTTCCTTTTTCTTTCAAAATAATGTGAAATCTCTCTTTATTTTGTTAAATCTCCATCCAGATAATATTTTTTTATGTATAAAGCATTTTTTTTCTGCATAATGTGGACAAATAGGTATATAGAAAAGGTAGAAGAATCAGCACGTAACAAAAGTTGTCAGATCTTTTTTTTCCCAACTTCTAAAATTATTTTGAATACTGTAAAATAATGCTTTAATTACCTATTTTTAAGTAAGCATATCGTTGATGTGAACGCTAAGCTTTTACGGTTGGGTCCAGAATTCTCCTTTAAACACATCGTACAATATTAGTTTTTTTTTGGATTATATCAAACCTACATAATATATATAAACATAATACATGTTTTTAAATCTAGGTATCGATCTGGAAGTCTGTGGACGAGAGCAGCGTGTCGTCTATGCAGAGTCTGGACGGTGACCACGACCTGAGACTGCTGACCATGCAGCGGGACGTTAGCCTAGACAGGTAGGCAATAACATAAAGCAGCCATGTAACCTGGTAGCTATTTATCATCAGTTAACAATGAAAAATAAAACTCAAAGGCCTGATATAAAAATATACTACGATTATGTTTGTATTCCAGTCGACTATCGGGTGGCTCAGCACAAAGCGACGTATTGCCAACAGAAAAGAAAAAGAAGAAGGGACTGTTTGGTAAACTGAAGAAGCTGACCAAATCCCGGTCCATCGACGACAACGTGGACCACGACACCGGGGACTTTAGACCGATCGGGACCGTGTCACAGGTTAGTGACATCCAACATTCTAGTTTTTCATGAGATTTACCAGATTCAAGAGTTAGAATCAACTTTATTATTAAAAACTGGGTAGGTTTTACATTTATAGTTTCCGTTCTTTGGGCGGTAAAGAGAAACATATTTAAAGCATTTTAGTTATAACAGGAGCCTCATTACTACCAAATGATTTGCACATCATCGGCCTATCAAATGTATATATGTGTATGGAAAATATGCCAAATTTGATATGCCGTTGATGTTCATTTGATTTAGTAGAATAAGGGGTTTTACAATTGGTTAAGCAACTATAGTTAATTCATTAATCATTAGTAGTAAGAAAAAACTGTTTCTTGAAAAAAGAACTAGGTTATCAGTAGACACAACTTAATTATTTGTCAAATATTTTACTAGGAAATTTGGCTTAATTATAAATTGACATCATTCCTACCTTCATTTTATGTTCAGTTGACTGCAATTTTATACATAATATACCTACACATCACTTTTAATATAAAGTTATTTTCTTACCTTGTTGTTCGGCGTTGAAGAAACATTTTTAATTATTTTATGAGCCATAAATATGAGTATGTTTGTATATTTATCCCAAATTTTAGAGTGATCTTTCCTGGGGCGGAATGTGATGATTAATATTGAGATTGGATTTGATGAGTTATAACACCAAATTCAACTTCAATTATTTATTAATTTATCTTACATTTGTTACAGTAAGAATCATAAATACAACTTTTCCAATTCGAGAAATTAACCTTTTTAGAGGTCAGCTGATCCGAATTCGCAAAAATACGGTGAGATGAGGCCATTATTTGGTTCTAAATTTAGCCTGACGCCGCCCGTGACTTCTCAGATTCGGATCGGTAGCCCTAGTTTAAGTTTTCTAAATATTAATTTGCGTTTTTAACTAAAATTTGTATGGGAAATAGTTCAGCGCCTCAAGCGGAAATTTTGAGCACTAAAAATACAAGCGTGTGATTGGTGAAAATGTTACGCAGTAGTATAGTTAACTCGAAAGTTAACGTTAAAAAAACTTACACTGGGGCTACGGATATGTAATGGAAAAGTGCTGTAACAAATGAAAATTAATGTGTATTTGATTGTGTCAGGGCTCGGACTCGGACATGAGTGCGGCGGGCAGCAAGCGCGACCTGCGCGGGCGACTGTCCGACATGTTCCACAGGAAGGGGCACTCCAGGGGAAACAGGTACACTATGATACAATGATAGGTAATACTCAGTACTGCGTAATCTTTCCTTAATCGATTGAGCGTGGGTTTTACTTGGAACATTTCTTTTATATCCGGGAATCTTGGTATAAAATTTGTCACAGTTGATGAAATTGAAACACAGCCCACCTACTACTCTAGAGTAGTAAGTACATACTGTTGTACGAAACAGTAATATTTCAATCTTGACTAATAGAAAGCACGTATTTATTGAAGATTTAAGAAAAAAGAAGAGGGTGTAAATATTACTTACTTGATCCTAAGGATCCGAAGACTTTTTTATAAAAAACCTATTAACTTTTGAAAAGACACAAATTTTGATTTGATTCTAAAAATATTACTTTAGTTGTCATAGAAATCATTAATTACGGTCAAGTAAATAAAATCTACACCTTCATCTTCTTTTTTTTTCAAAAAAAAAAGTTGTCACTGAAAACAACATTTAGATGTTTTCTGAGGCTCGAATACTTTTCCTGGTAC
This sequence comes from Monopis laevigella, assembly GCA_947458855.1. NCBI lineage: Eukaryota > Metazoa > Arthropoda > Insecta > Lepidoptera > Tineidae > Monopis > Monopis laevigella. The sequence continues at coordinate 18,535,780 of OX381577.1, read as the reverse complement.
GGGAGCTGTACCCCTAGTGTGAGTTTTCTAACTATTACTTTACGTTTGAGTTAACAAAAATTTGTATGGGAAATGGTTCAGCGCTCCAAATGGAAATTTTGAGAACTAGAAATGCGGTCGTGTGATTGGTCAAAATGTTAACGCGGTAGTATAGTTAACGCGAAAGTAAACGCCAAAAAAACTCACACTAGGGCTACTGAATAGGTTAAGTGAATTTCATTAAACTAGGTATTATTTATCTAGCAGCTAAGATATATAGAGAGAGGGGCTTAGCACGCGGACAACGATAAGATATATACCGACTCGACTTATACCGTCTGCTGTCGAAAAATATATCGAATTGGTGAGCACGCAAACCGACATCGATAAGTTTCTCGAGCTTTGTCTACTAGTTAAAACAAGTGTGTTTTCGTTGACAATTTCAAAAATATTTATGTAATAAATAAATAATTATTACTTTATACGATGCATTTATTTTATATTATTATTAATAATCGTTACAGAAATACATATTTTAATTTAAAAAGTTTTAAAAATACATATTTTTAACAAAAATTAAAATAAAGCCGAAGAAAACTCGTTACCTTGGCCTAAAAAATATTTTGTTTTTTGGTGAGTTTTTTTTTATTTATTAAGGCATTGGATAGGATTAAAAAGATGTAATGGAAAGTACGCATAGATACGAAAGTGGTCTAAGACCTAAAAACGCTATTCAAACGAATTGTCAGTGATATTTTCTTGAGCATTGATTGGTTATGATCGCATTTGTGTCACTTTTTATTTTGGTTTGTATTGCGGGCGGCTATCTTTTGTTATTATGACTGGTAAGGCGATTAAGCCTTAAGGTACTTCCCTATAATAATATACTTCAATGATATAAATCAAATATTTTATTTTATCCACTTAACCGTCCAGCGCGGACCAACCAAGCTAGCCTCTAACGTCCGCTGTTCGCGCGGTCAAGCGCTACCTGTAATTTACCTGTTTTTTCGCGATACTTTATTAATATAAACCGCTATATCTGCTAAATTAAAATACCTATAATAATAAAAAAATATATCAATATAATACGTATCAATAGGTGAAAATATACTTAACAGGGTTATATAAAAAAATATTGATAATGTTAATATAAGTTACTAAAACCCAAACAAAACATGCGAAAAAATATTTAAAAAACTGTGTTATTTTTCATAATTCTCTATTTTAATATACTAATATTGGAAATTAGACTAATTAAAAATAAATATAAAATTCTACATTATTTTCCCTTTCCAACAATGTAAAAATATTGATATTAAATGTAGTCTTCAATTGTGAAATAAATTGAAACAAAACACCTACTTCTCGAATTTCGGCCGCGGTATCAAATTTCATGCGCATAAACATGCCTAAATTTTATTGAAATATTATTAATCTTAATACATTTCTATAATAAAAGTATATGATTATGGAAATAGTGAACTATTATTCATTTTTTAGATATTATTTTATTAAAAAGAATGTAAAGTAAACTGTAAAACACAAAAGCCCGCCAAAACCGGCCATTGTTCTCGTCCAAATAATACCTATCATTTTGACCCTCTATTTAGAATAGGATTACATATACAAACTATAAAATATAGTTGTAATCTTAAAAAACAAATCCTCAGGATCATTTTCATGTATAATAATAGCAAAAAATATTATTTACGAGATATATTTCAACAATATTCTTCAAAATCTAATTCCAACGCAATAGTACAACGCCAACTAAAGTTTTTATTTTTTTTTGTTTTAAAAAAATCATTCTATTTAGCCATCTACCGATTATTTAGTGAAGTAATATCATGGTCTGTGATATTAAAACAACAAACAAACTAAAAAGAGACGATGTAATTCACTAGATGGTGCTTAGAACAATAACGCATTGTTCAAGTGTATTGGATACTAGAGCAGCCGCGGACGTAAGACCCTATTTTTTTTTTGGATACTATGGTATCCACGGACGGTTGAGAGGTTATGGATGTTTTGAATTTTAAGCGATACGGCGACGTGTGAATGATTTATTTTAATTATTAGCCTGAATTAGTCGCCTGCTGAATAATTAAATTACATTACACAATCAATACATTCCGCATTCAAGTCCTATCTGAACTTGAAAACCTCTGTACTTCGGGGGTTACCGAAGTTCAAAGGGTTTCACTCTGGTAGTGATCGTCCCCTCTAGGATTTGTTCGAAAATATTAAGACTAACCTACTGCCACTTCATAATAATAAATACATAAAATTAAATTAAAAAAAATACACGATAATAAAATAAAACAAGTATTTTAATATTAATTAAATTCAACTCAAGAAACATAAATACTTATTTTTTGATAGGTAATCTTATTTTCATAATCTATTTCTTGGTTTGGATATCCAGGTTTTTTTTCAAAATCATTGTTTTTTGAGGTTCCAGTTGTTCCAACAACTTTTCCATAACACGCACATTTATAGTCACTTAAGTATAACAGTTTTTCTAACGAGAATAAAACAATTTTGGTTCTGTTTTTCGCTATTAAATCAATAAAAATATCAAAGCAAAAGTAATTTCGACACTTATCATCACCTAAAACAAACGTGATAAAAATTGTATATATATCGACTTTTGTCTACAATCTGACAGTTTAGTTTTAATGTTAATAAGCTGCGTGCTACCGTTTTCGATAAAAGTCGACATATATCTTCCAATTCGTCAAATTAGTCTATTCGGTATATATCGTGGTCGCGCGTGTTAGCTTTGTAGATATATGTCTTATCGATCGATATGTATCTAACCGAATGACGCTCGTGCTCGGCCCCTTTGTCTTAATCGTTTGTTTAGGTAAGTATTTTGAGTCCCTCTTTCATGTCAAAAAACTTTATTTAAATGAACAAAGGTTAAAAACATAATTGATGGTTTACAGCAAAGAGGAGACCCCCGAGCGCGTGTCGTCGTCGGGACGGGCGATGGTCCGCAACGTAAGCGCCAACACTCTGCCGAGGACACAGGTATGCAACTAATCTACGGCCTCATCACGGGCTGCGTAAACAATAAATTGAACGAGTTGAAATTCCAATGCTTCAATCATGATCAAATTAGGGCATGCAAAACGGTTAACGGGATAACCGACTGAATTGAAACACGTTTTTTTTATTATCGCAAAACTGTTTTTTTTCGAGTTTTACGGTTTTTTGCAATTAGACGTATAAAATCTTAAATATGTAAATTTTGCTAAGAAAGGCTTTATAAACATACACCCATGAATGAACACCTAAATATATTTTGCATATAATAAGAATAACGTAAAAACCACCATGTTGAATTCTTAATTTTATATTGACTACTTTAATTAAAGTGTGGTACTTCGTGGCCCCGCCACAGTAGATATTTGAACCGTGCTTAATACTAAAAATATGTTCATAATATGTACGTAGGTAATTGTACAGAACTTAAAAAAAAAATACTATAAAGGTTTCCAAGAAATTCAACAAAAACAGTTGGCGGGGCCAGGCAGCATGCTTCCCCGCCACAGTGTACACTGAGATCAATGGTATAAATAGTATTCAAACTTAGTGTTAAAAAAAATTACATTTATTGTTCATTATAATCATGAAGCTAAAAAAACGCGCCCCGCGCCAATGGAGTAAGTATGATACATAAATTGTTACATAATAGTGCGATACCGGTGACGCCAATTTCCAAGGCGAATAAATGAAGAACGGGGAAAAAGGTGTGGCTTCAAATGGCAGCTCAACGCGTCTGACACTTAAAAAACTGCTTGAGAATAAAAGAGAGAGCGCATTTTCATTCACACATTCATGTTTGACAATAGCTAACTTGTATCTCTTGTGTCTATGAAGTGTAGTTTTATTATTATAAAAAGCTAAATATTAAATTGCATACTTAATAGTTTCGATAGTGTTGCCACCGGCAACAAATATTATTACTTATCGATATAAACAAAATATTTTGGGATTTATAGAGATCATCAAAGATTAATAATTATTTATTGATATACAATTGTAATACACACACATATCATCACCGCCTAGACGGCCCCAAGGTAACCAGCGGAGTGGTTTTAATCCCACCTCGTCGTAGCCGATGATATGAGTCTACATGGAACAATTGGCTAGCTCGTCGCAATGTTTTAAATAGACTCAATAACTTTGAAAGGATATACTTTGGGCTAATATAATTAAATAAAAAACTTTCCCATGGAACCATGTATCGCAAAAGAAAAAAAAGGCTTTCTCTATACAAACTAGTAACGTTAAAATGACCAATTTGTATGGGGAAGTCAATTTTTTTTTTGGGTTGTCTTCTTTTAAACAAAACCTAGGTTAGGTACTTAGTAGTAAGTACGTAGATCTAAAACAATTTTATTTTAGCATGTCTGCTGCATAGGTATTTTAACCTAAGGAGATACGGAAGCCATAAGGCACACTACTTTGTCTATGAAACTAAATATTGCTTTTCGGTGTATAGGCACAAAAGAAATAATAGTAGGTACAAGTAGTATAGGTAGATTATGTGGAATGATATTAGTACGAATAATACATTTAAAGGAACTATTTCCTTTTTGTACCTACCTACTAAGTTGATGGAAAAACTTACAAAACATTGCCTCTGTATATTTGCTTAGTCTATTGTAATGAAAATTCGCATTCTTATAAACTACTAGACACGTTTTGATATTTTTTTAGTGTACCTGCCTAATAATAACCGTGGTAGGCGTGGAATTATTTACCTTTTGAGGTCCTTTGGATATATGAAAAACGTAAGGTCCGAATCCTTGTTACTATTATTTAAGCAACCGAATGTGGCACAATAAGCTTTAGACCTCATTTTAGTTAATATTAAATATCGCGACGAGGCGCGTGAGTATCATACAAACGTTCGACTCGGTCGGTGCGCGGCAGCCCTCAAAAATAAAAGCCATCCGTGGGTACGGCCGGGTACTTGTAGCTTCATACCTAAAGCGCGGAGTGGAACACCCCTGGCCCAATGGAGTAAGCATGATACATATACCTATTGTTTCATAATAGTGCGATACCGGTGTCGCCAATTTTCGAGGCGAACAAATGAAGTACGGGGAAAAAGGTGTGGCTTCAAATGGCAGCTCAACGCGTCTGACACTTAAAAAACTGCTTGAGAAAAAAAGAGATACAAGTTAGCTATTGTCAAACATGAATGTGTGCGCGTGTCTATGAAGTGTATTTATTGTTTTTTTTATTTTAAAAAGCTAAATATTAAATTGCATACTTAATAGTTTCGATAGTGTTACCACCGACAACAAATATTATAACTTATCGATATAAACCAAATATTTTGGGATTTATAGAGATCATTAAAGATTAATAATTAATTATCTATATACAATTGTAATACACGCACATATCATCACCGCCTAGACGGCCCCAAGATAACCAGCGAGTAGATTCATACCACGTAGCCGATGGTATGAATCTACACCGAACAAGTGGCGATGTTTGGAATAGGCTCAATAATTTTGAAAGGATATTCTTTGGGCTAATATGATCAAATCAAACAACTTTCCCATGGAACCATGTATCGCAAAAGAAAAAAAAATTGCCTTCTCCATACAAACTAGTAACGTTAAAATGAAGAACCCAATTTGTATGGGGAAGTCAATTTTTTTTTCATATGTGACATATGGTTTCATAGAAAAAGTTGTTACGTTTTTATCAGCAGAACCTCATATTCGCCCAAAGTACATCTATACAAATTCACCCTGATAGACACTTTCGCATTTATAATACTAGTAGTACGAGATTTAAAATATGTAGGTATATATAACAATAAATTAAAATACCTACTTTATTAAATTAATTTATTTAATAAATTAAAACACATGCACAACTATTGAATGATGCTTACTCCAATAGCGGCGCGCGGACGGACACGGTTTTTACCTTCATGATAATGAACAATAAATGTACATTTTTTTAACACTAAGTTTGATAACTATAATACCATTGATCTCAGTGTACACAGTGGCGGGGCTAGGAAGCATGCTTCCTGGCCCACAGTATTAAGCACGGTTTAAATATCTACTGTGGCGGGACCACGAAGTAGCGCACTAATTAAAGCTAATCATGTTAAAACGATGTATAGAAGGCGCGACACAAAACAAAAAAATATATATAAATCAAAATACACACCGGAAATTTTAAAACCTTTCACATAACTGGCACTGGTTGCTAGTCTTTACCCTACTGGAGTACCTAACTACTAAGTATTTTCTTGGCAAACCTTTTTTATTTGCCCGCGTGTCGTGTCCACTCCGCTTTTTCAACCTAAGCTAACTTTAAAGGTTGCTGTGGCAGGTCAATGGAATTAGCTAACCACCAAGTCTTGCACTAGTTGGTTATACAGCGTGCGTTCGGTTCGGTAGTATTCACATTAAGATTTCCATTCCTATTATATAACCTTTCACTAAATTCAGTAGTCATTGCTTAGACCATGCTAAAAATTAAAAACGATCCTACTATAAACACATCATATTATTAATCTAAAAAAATATTTATTAAAAGTTTTAGTTATTATAAATGATACCATTTATGTAGTTATATAGTTGCTATAGTAATTTGGGAGTATATATTAATACTATGGACACACAAATCATTAAAAAGGGCCAACAACTTACAGAGTGCACCTACTAATAATCTTTTTGGATCAATCCTTAGATATGAAATAAAAGACGAAACGTTTTGACATCATTATATTAAGTAATGACTATTGTCCGCAGAGCTCCGAGGGCAGCGCCACGCCCGCCGCACGCAAGCGCCTCTAGCGGACCGCCGCGGCACCAACACGTTACTTATAATATCACAATCCTATCTAATTACAAAATGGACACTGGTCGCCGCCGGTGCATCGCCTGCGGTTACAGAACGACGTGCGACCTACGAGCAAGCTTACACTGTAATATTTATAAAAATCGAATCCTCTAGCATGCAGTATACTGCCTCGCTCCCGATAGATACAGAACTAAGCATTTCTATATTGTTTCGCGTTATCAATATCAATTCCATATTGGGAAGTTTATTTTATACCACAATGTATAGGTATTTGTAATTTTGTAAATAAAAGTTTTTAAATGTTTGTGTTTTGTTTTATATAAAAATTAACAAAAACAATATTCCATATACAAATACTTATTATATCGATGTTAACGTATCCAATGTTCCAACTACTCTCCTCTAATAATAAAAGCACAAAATGAGATCTTTATTAACACTTTTCATTTGTTTGATCAATTTTTAACTCTATTTTTTTGTGGTAATTGTTTTATATTATTACTTTATAATTCGATATATTTTTATAAATAAAGCTACCACAAAAATGAGAACAAAAATAATCCCAACGAATGAAAAGGTTTATGAGATTATTATTATTACAGACTACGAGATATGAGAATGAGTTTATACAAGTGATATTTGTTGAGGTAATTGGAACAAAGTGTAATCGAGAGTCCCCGAACCAATGCGACGACACATTCAGTCAAACATTCTATACTATATAATATAATAAATAAGTCGATATTTTTCCAATAAATGGATTAAGTTTTGGGATTTTATATAAGGCTAGGGACACATATAAGCGGAAAAATCTAAACAAAATCTGCCTTTAATATTCCTCTGAGATAAATGCTTTTAGAATATTAATAAATATTTTTGCAAAATTTAAAGGTTTATAATATATGTATATTTAGTATCTCTACCATAAGGTTTTGTTAAAAGTATCTTTCACTTACTGAACAGTTCAAACTGTTGGGTATCAACCAATAGGAAAAGTGTACATGTACTGTCTAAAAATTTAAAAAATTGTGGATCTCACTTACTGTTCACTGAACAGTAAGTGAAAAAAAATTACATAAACTGATGTTAGAGTGCTAAAGTCTATTATAATCGATACAATTATCTTATGGACACTCACTAAACTGCCACTTTATCCCCGCAACAACACAAAAATTTTACGTTAATGTGTCCAAATTTATATTAATTAAGTAGTTTTACAATTGATCGAAACCGTTTGACTGCAAGGGTGGTGTAGATGTACAAAATTACACAAGACTTATAACTTTGATAAAAATAATGGGCAGATAGGAGGTAAACTCTCAGGCCACCAGAAGATTTTTTAAGTAAGAATTCGGAAGGCAAAATTTTAGTTTCTTTTACATAACTTAAAATTATATTTATTGAAACCATTACTTATAAAAAAAAAAATCCAAAAAAGCTTTCGCATTTTCTACCACCTGCAACCATAACATATATCAATATAACTATTGGCGGTTTATATATACTTTTTTTATTAATAATCATTATTTTAATAAAAGAAAGAGACAATAGCCTCATGGCCGAAGTTTCATGTGGACCGCATTAGCTGCGCCTATAAAAATTAAAATACAATATAAAGGACCTTAGGACTAAGACAATGATGTTGGTTTTACTTTGAAGCCATTGGTCCTGTGTAAATATTAAGACTTCTTCAATCGGGTTGACTCCCCAAACTATTGTAGTTCAAAGCATTACAACTTTATTTATGTGTTAATTAAACTGTTTTTTGACAATTCCCTTTTTTTATATATAAAAAATAGTTTGACACCATAGAGGTATATAATAGGGTCTCGTCCTAAGGCCTAAAATGTTTTTCTCAATGCCTCTCACCATACTAACCCAAAAAAAAAAAAATATTATAACCAATCTTTGAGCATTGATTGGTTGAAGTAAAAACAGAACATGGCGGTAACGGACACCATTGACATTTTATTTTATATGCGATTTTAGGCCTTAGGGTGGCTCTATAAATTATTCTTACTTTCATGTTTGCATCCTGTAACAAATGATTTAACGACAAATGTCATTATTGTTTGTCATAGATTTAAAATACTTGAAGTACTATCGCATTTAGTATGGGTACTCATACTTCGCTAGTGGTGGGGACCCGTAGCTGAGACATAACCCCGGGGTGACTAGCTCTGGTCCATGAGGTTGGCGTCGAGCGCGGCGGTGCCGGTGGAGTCTTTGAGAATGGCCTCGAAGATCGGCTGCAGCTCAGGAAGAGACTTGATTTGGGTCACAAAATCCATCAAGTCAGGATTCTTTTCTGCAATCATAATCGAGTAGGTATATAAGATTAAGGTTCCCAAAGGCCAGTTGTGTTGACACCCATACACACAACTTCCAGTGCACGAGTACTACTTGGTTGTTGGTCGTAGTACTGGTAGTTTAATTTTATTTTTATGTTGGTAGTTGTAGATAGATAGATAGATGTTTATTTACCAAAAAATATATACATAGTTCATAATTTTGATTTAACATTAAATAGATATAGTTACGACTTAAATAACAATTACAAATATTTGTCTAAATACTTTGGAATATTAAAAATCGCAGCTGAAGTATTCTAAATAATGGAGTGACAAATAAAGTGCACTATATTTGTAAATTGGTACCGCGCATATAACTTTTTTTTAAATACTACTTTGGGTAAAACATAGAGATTGCAAACCGGGCCCAGTGCCCTTTTAGACATCCATAGGGCCCGGCCATTCATACATACGAAAACTGCGGCACGGAAGCCCCAACTTGTAGAAAACTGGCATAGTCATAATACCAGTTATTATGCTATTATGACTTTTGAGTGTTAATATATGCTTGCCATGCCAGTTTTCCTAGCTACCTACCCGGGCCCGGTTTGCAATCTCTAGTAAATCGTAATTTCCTAGTCATCATTGATATTTTTCTCAAAGTCATCACTGACATTCAAAAATCGCACTACAGGGGCCTTAGAGAAAATACAAGCGATGCCACATATCGCGGTCGCCTCAGTCAAAAACGTATGGATGACAGTTGATAGTTTGGGCTATAGGCGTCAGGTACGCCTATCAAAATCCATACTCTTTCGACCGAAGGCAAAGCCTCAAGTGTGTTCAAAATATGAGGATATAGTTACCGGCATCGGGTATGTGTAAGAGCGCGGCGGCGGCGCGGAGGGCGGACCGCTTGAGCTCGTCCTGCTTCTCGTACTCCTGCTTCACGGAGTTGGCCTTCACCTTCATGGTGCACGTCGCCCGCAGCGGCTCCACCAGCCGGTCCAGGCCTGACGACCAAATGCTACAGTTAGGTGGACAGACGCTACACGATCACGCGTGGAAACGGTATATTTTTACAGTACACGTGTACGTGAACAAACCCAAATCATTTCGTGTGGGAACTTTCATCTTTCGTGAGGACGACAGTCTCGGCTATTCTTCCGTTGTCGGACATTACCGGTCTTGACAAAGTAAAGACGTATTTAAAAAAAATAAGGATCATAGAAATGTATATTCTTAAAATATGTTTTGTTTCAATATTTAATAATTTAACACAGTTGACCTATAACAAAGCAAAAAACAAATATCGGGATGACGGAGCGCGGGACAGAGCTGAGCGAGCCTGGCGCACATGAGGTAGGTGAGCATCTTGATGTCATAGTGGTCGCGGTATAGTGTGACAGTACTCACGCTGCAGCACGAACGCGGGACAGAATTAAGCGAGCCTGGCGCACATGAGGTAGGTGAGCATCTTGATGTCATAGTGGTCGCGGTATAGTGTGACAGTACTCACGCTGCAGCACGAGCGCGGGACAGAGCTAGAGCCTGGCGCACATGAGGTAGGTGAGCATCTTGATGTCATAGTGGTCGCGGTATAGTGTGACAGTACTCACGCTGCAGCACGAACGCGGGACAGAATTAAGCGAGCCTGGCGCACATGAGGTAGGTGAGCATCTTGATGTCATAGTGGTCGCGGTATAGTGTGACAGTACTCACGCTGCAGCACGAGCGCGGGACAGAGCTAGAGCCTGGCGCACAAGAGGTAGGTGAGCATCTTGATGTCATAGTGGTCGCGGTATAGTGTGACAGTACTCACGCTGCAGCACGAACGCGGGACAGAGCTGAGCGAGCCTGGCGCACATGAGGTAGGTGAGCATCTTGATGTCGTAGTGGTCGCGGTATAGTGTGACAGTACTCACGCTGCAGCACGAGCGCGGGACAGAGCTGAGCGAGCCTGGCGCACATGAGGTAGGTGAGCATCTTGATGCCGTAGTGGTCGCGGTATAGTGTGACAGTACTCACGCTGCAGCACGAGCGCGGGACAGAATTAAGCGAGCCTGGCGCACATGAGGTAGGTGAGCATCTTGATGTCATAGTGGTCGCGGTATAGTGTGACAGTACTCACGCTGCAGCACGAGCGCGGGACAGAGCTAGAGCCTGGCGCACATGAGGTAGGTGAGCATCTTGATGTCATAGTGGTCGCGGTATAGTGTGACAGTACTCACGCTGCAGCACGAACGCGGGACAGAATTAAGCGAGCCTGGCGCACATGAGGTAGGTGAGCATCTTGATGTCATAGTGGTCGCGGTATAGTGTGACAGTACTCACGCTGCAGCACGAGCGCGGGACAGAGCTAGAGCCTGGCGCACATGAGGTAGGTGAGCATCTTGATGTCATAGTGGTCGCGGTATAGTGTGACAGTACTCACGCTGCAGCACGAACGCGGGACAGAGCTGAGCGAGCCTGGCGCACATGAGGTAGGTGAGCATCTTGATGTCGTAGTGGTCGCGGTATAGTGTGACAGTACTCACGCTGCAGCACGAGCGCGGGACAGAGCTGAGCGAGCCTGGCGCACATGAGGTAGGTGAGCATCTTGATGTCGTAGTGGTCGCGCAGACCGTCCTCCACGTGTCGCAGGAACTCGAACACGTCGAGGCGGTCGAGGCAGGAGCCCAGCAGCGTGTACATGCACTCGAACGCGGCCTTGCGTAAGTCTAAACCGTCGTCCACGGAGTGCTTGAATGGACCCATCTCCACTTCGCGAATCAGTTCTTTCTGTAACATTCATTTTTACATCACTACATAGTGAAAACAAAGTCGCTTTTCGCGTCTGTCTGTCTGTACGCTTAGATCTTCTAAACTACGCTACGGGTTTTGATGCGGTTTTGACTGTCATTTAGAGAATTATTTAGAATAGTTTATAAAATATGTGCATGATATATTAATATTAATAGAGAAATATTTATTTTATTTTAAAACACTTACATAAATTGGCTGATATACAAACACCGGGTCTGACTATAAGGGCTCCTTTGTAGGTACAGATGTCAGACTTAATAGTTTAGTTAGGTACTTAATGAAAAAAACATAGCGATACGGGCGGCACGACAGGCCGGTCGGTGAAATTTAATGCGAGTGAATCCGAGGCACACAGTAAGTGCATAATAAATTTATCTTTCAAACCTATGTAATGTGAGAACACAATATGGCCGCCGTCACTTACAAACAAAAAGAGAGAACAAAAATTATTATAACCAAATTTTTGAGCATTGAATGATTGTAGTGAGAACAGAATATGAAGGCAACGAACACGTTTGACATTTTGCTTTATAGGCGATTTATAGCCTTAAGGCGATTCCATATATTATTCTTGATGTCGTGGATGGTAAGTCGTATTACCTTGACTTTGGTCTCGTGGTAGATGGCGGGCAGCAGGTCGGGCAGCAGGTCGCGCACCAGCGAGGGCTTGTTGTGCGCGGCGGAGTTGAAGGCCAGCAGCGCCACGCGCCGCACGCACAGCGACCCGTCCCGCAGCGGAACCAGCAGCTCCGCCATGCACGCGCGCAGCAGGCTGTCGATCGCTTGCGGCTGGACACAACACACTCATTGTCATCCATCGGAAACATTTACTCTGTTATCAACTCATTATGACGATTGTCTTATTTATTTTAATTCTATATTTTATCATCGCGGGTGCTCTATTGCTATCTGTCGCAACTTACCTATATACTCTGTTACTTAGTAAGTTTTTTTATATTTTTAAACTGTTATATTTTATATTTGTATGACAACTTAGTGGCAAATAAAGTTTTTCTTTTTCTTTCTATGGCCCCCGAGACCGTCCAAACTTTAGTTAATATGATCCTAAAATAACGCGTTACTAAAGTACTGCTAGCGTGCTCATGCTTTAATATCTCCCGCACCCATTTTAGCATAAATTATTTTTAATACGCGCATATTCATATTCATATTTATATGTAGAACTAAGGAGCGTCAACGCTTAGAAGTCGCAACGTACCGATAACACCCGTGTGGCATCACCCTTACGTTTGAGCCATGAAACCGGCGATTAGTCTATACAAACACCGCAACCAAATTGGTGCGAATTCAGAATACGATCATCGATGAGGTAAAATGAACCACTTCGCTAACTACCTTGAGGCTATCTAACCGTAATGATACATAAGATACGTCGTTGGGTCCAAAATGTCGTTATTTGATAGATACAAATTAAAATAAAAGATACCTGATCTGATATAGTGAACTTGACTGCAGTGACTGCGGTGGTCCGTATGAGTGGCTCCGGGGATTTGAGGAACTCCTTCAGCTGCGGCAACAACTTCTCTGGCTCTACCAGACATAGCTTTCCTAGGCATTCCGCTACCTGGCAACAAATTACTTACATTCTAATGCCATTTAAACTTAATATTCACTAGTATGTCTTATCTTTTTACCCATAGTTAAATAAAAAAAGAATTAAAATAGAGGCAGACATTACTTGAGTGATTATGGTATGTAAGATCTATCAAAAATATCTAATGTGCGGTTACAAAAACCGGTTAATAATTATTCCTGACACTAAAAAAACTATGAGATCAGATTATTTGGTGGTTTATCTCTCTTCTTCATTACTCATGTAATCTTTATTTTCTCATTTTTTTCTTGCTTTTTTTTTAAATAGTCTGGTCCATTTTTAAATTGACCATGCCAGTCATATTGATAAAATGCATTTACAATGCAGTTATGAACTATATAACTGCATTAACTTTCCACCAACCAAGGTCTCGATTCTCTTAAATTAACTTTATTTCAATCGTGTCATAACCATAGTGTAATAGTCAAAAAAGTAAAGACAAGAATGATTATATTATGGTTCTACTTCTTAATTTAAAAGAGTTGGGCCCGAGATAGCTTATGTTAATAGTCTAGGAAAATAAAGAAATCCTATTGGTGGATAGTTAACGATTGACGAGAAAATAACATTTTAAAAAGTCTACTAAATTATTATCTGCTAAACTCCTTTATTTATTTATTTTTTAATATGTAGGACAAATTACACATATTGCTCTGGTCACAAACTAAGCTCTAGGCTACTGTACTATGTGTACCAGAAGCAACGATATAATACATATTATATTATATAAACACCCATTTATACCATTATAGTCCAGTATTTTGTAAAATAATAATGCTAGTATTTCACATCTTTAATATTAGTATAAATATACAAAGATAAATAAACATACAACATTGCGGGAACCCTCCTCGGCGCATTGGCAATGTTTAGACAGCTGTACCCAGATCTCCGGGATGAATGGTCGGAGAGCGTCCACGCCTTCTGGGGTGTACGACTCGCAAGATATTATCTAAAACATATTATTAGTAGTTAAATTAGTATTTTATTATTATTATAAGGTATTTTTTATTAAAAGAAAAAAAACAATAGTTTAAGAATCAGCATTTAAACCTAACAAGAAATCCGCTTTAAAAACTGTTTCTACAATCTATTTGTTGCACAATCTTTATTTTTAAAAAGTATACCTCCAGCAGGTGAATCCCTGTTGGTAAGGACACCTACTAAAACCCATAATGGATCGAATTGAAAATTCCATGGGGGCAAAGTCGCGGCAGAAGCTTATATTGAATAAACTGTATTAATTGTTTATGGTTGTCAGTAAAGATTTACGGTCTTATTCATAAAAAAACCTTAAAACCCTCTTAAAGAGCTCAATAGTTAAAACGTTCAATAAGGCTATTGGCTCGATAACTTTTTTGTTATTCATAAACCTCCAATAAAGCTCCTATAACTATTTGACGTTTATTAGCTGAATTAGTGATGTGTTGATAGAAAAAAATAATTGATTGTCAAGAAATTTGGCAGAATCGCGGAAAACCAAGACCATAAAAGTAATAAAAAAAAAGTTTTTGACACCTCTAATGAAATAATTATAATAAGGTTGGGCGCACACTGATAGAAAATTCAGTCACACTAGCTGTGCCCCGCGGTTTCAGCCGTCATTTAAATTAAAATAATTTGTATCAAAAATAGAATACAGCTTTGTTTATCGCGTATGTTGCTTCTCTTTATAAATGTAACTATTTGATTTTTTATGATTGCATCTCTGTATGATAATATGTAACTGGCAAGTCGCAATACTTGTTTCACATACAACAAAAACTGTCAAGTGACCTAGTCATGTTTCTGTTTTAGTCTGTGGGTTCACATGGTGCGGTTACGAATAAGCGACTGAATATACGATAAAGCAGCGAGGATATTAAAATAGACTCGTAATGTAAACTTCTTTGATTTTTTTTTCTTTCTTTTTGATTCTTTGACATTTTGTAACCGCATCATTTAGCCGGCATAGTGGGAGCGATCAATATTGTAAAACGACAATGTATTTATCGATCCATTTATGGACTTTGTAGGTCTGCTTACCATCCGGTAGATACAAAATCACATGTCGTGTAAGAAATAAATAAAAAACAGATGTGGCGGCACCGCCATTCAATTTTTGTAGTTTGAAGCGGCACAACTTTGTCTTTTTGGACAAATTACCGCTGCGAAACAAGATTAAATGTCAATATTTTTTTTTACAAATTTATGTCAGTGTTCGCCCAACCTAATTTGGTTGAAGTCCATTCGAGTTGTAAAATTTTGAGAATTTGTTGATCGGAAGCCGACTGGGCATTATTATTTTTATTTGTTATATAATTTTATGAAGTAATAGAAGTCATTTAATACAATTTTAAACCAAAAAATAAAATATGTATAAAAAGTGAGGTTAAAATAGGTTTATAGTGGGCTCGTGCCTTCAATAAAGTTATGGAGCTGTTATTTGACGTTTATCACTATTAGAGGTTTATTGTGCGTTTATGAATAACGTTTTGAGGTGTTTTGCTATTGAGCTGTTATAAAGCATCAATAAAGGCTTCGTAAGTTTTTATGAATAAGACCGTTAGGCTGCAGCTTTTAAGATTATAATATAAAATTATACTAAATATGTTTATTAGTTTTTTTCATTAATATAATTCTAATAACATCACAATGTTATAATAAAATTGTATGAAATTGTTCATTCGAAATAATGCCAAGTTCATTCGAGGTAATTGTACAAACTATTTTTGCATTGGCGTGGATTGTTTACTAAATTTAATACCTAGTTCTGGAGGTTTATTATTATTATTGTTGTTAACATTTTAAAATGTTATTAATGTTATTAGTTTATCAGTACTATTATAGTACTTAAATTATTTGAATGTAGATACAAATTTATTATATAACCCAATCAATTGATGTATGTCGGTAACCAAGTGTTCCACGAAGAGAACCTATGGTGGAAATAAACTGAATGTAATTTTATTTTTAAAGTTTAACGGCAGCTAGTATATTCGACGCCATTTTATAAAGTTAAAATGGCGTCGAATATACTAGCTGCTTTTCGTTAGAATTACATAGAGTTCATTTTGGTGCAACACAGGCTTATTATTATGACCACACCGTTGAAGTACCTCTCTTAGCGAGTGCAGCAGTAAGTACTGGCGCTTGGACTGCGCGTCGATCTCCCGCAGGATGAAGGGCAGCAACAGCGGCAGGTTGCCTACGGCCACCGAGCCCAGCGCGTAGCTCGCCGCAGACTTCACCTCCTCAGACGACGCCGCAAACGAACCCAGTAACACCTCCTTCAGGTTCGGGATTGAACTTAGGTCTCTGCAATAATATCTCTATGTTTTTATATAAATAAATAAATACCATCACGGGTGCCAATTTGGCTCCCGAGAACCGTTTAAACGGCCTCAGGGTCCCAGCGGAGGGATTAACCCATCCTCATTTCGCCGATGGTATTCGGAGGCAACACCTAACAAGTGGCGAGCTTGTTGCGGTGTTTATGATGAAATAGCCTCGTTGTATGTTGTTATATCAATACTCAAAAAATAATAAAATTGGATTGGGAAGCATATAAATTGCCTAAAATGATCCGCCATTACAATCTCTGTTGTCATACACAAATGTACAGCCGAAGATATCCAACAAAAATAAAAATTAATTTGAATTATTTATTTCTTGAAAAGCCAAGAAGAATTTTAGCTGTGATATTTATAAAAGTGAGCAATGTGAGGTCAAGGGCACGGAACAAATATTTGTGGCCCGTAAACCCATTACAATAATTAAAAACTACATTTTTATTTCGCTTGAAGGTTTTTAACTAAGTTTCCTATCAAAATTTAAAAAAAAACACTAGTTTTTTGAAATCCCAAACAACGAAATTAGTTTCTTATTTATATATTTATATATATATATATGAATGAATGAATAAAAAAATCTTTATTGCACGAAAGCTTAACACTATTGTACATAGGCGAGCTTAATGCCTTAGGCATTATCTACCAGCTAACCTTTGGGATTGACCAAAAAAACAGGCAGAGTGCTATTTAAAGCAATATATAATATAAAATACAAGGTATATAGATAAATTATTAGGTAATATAACAATACATACTGGTATTATAACATATAACATGTATACATAAACTTACATAAATAATAATATATAGACATACATAAATAAGTAGATATATATACATACATAAATAAATATTTTATATTATATATATCTAGTAAATATATGTGCAAGCAACAAAGATAAACGGTTTCCTAACGAACTTTAAAAAAAAACTAGTTTTCTGAAATCCCAAACAACGAAATTAGTTTCTTATTTATATAATATATATATCTAGTGTATAAATGTGCAAGCAACAAAGATAAATGTAATCGTTTTCCAAAATTCTTCCTGTTTTGCTACTATACTTTAAATTTAATATGTTTTATATAAACGTGCTGTGTTTTATATTATACTGCACATTTATATCATGGTAAATGTTTTTTTTTAATAAAAAAAAAGCTCATTTAAACAGTGGGCCTAATTAGTGGAAAGAGCCGCAGACCAACCCACGTGTCGGTACGTACGTGTGTCTTCCGATCTCGGCCACGGCCAGGAGAGAGAACATGTGGTGCGCGTCGGAGGGCGGCTTGTGCACGTCGCGCAGGAACCCGCGCACCAGCTCCAAGGTGTCGGCACCGCCGTCGCGGACCACCGCCGCTACGCATTTTGCTAGCGAGTGAAATGCCTGCATGGGTATTACAATATAATATTATGGAAAAATAATACACAATTTTAATAATAAAAGAACATTAGATATAATACCTAATGGCGCGTTAAAAGGGTTTCGGGGTTATAGGCTTATCAGTTTAATGAGCCTATAACCCCGAAGATGGCATGTCGAAGTCCTCTACGTCATGGACTCCCGTCACTTACCACTGCTCGTAGTGCTGGGCAACCAGGTAGACGTCGCCGCCGCGAGAGGGCGGTACAAAACCGATTGGGACCAATACAGATTGAACCTAAACTCCTGTTCTCTTATTGGTCTCCTCATAACGCCGCAAGATGTTGAGGCTGCCGCCGGACATCTCATGGAGTCCTTCATTACGGCCAAGGAGGCGGCAACCCATGAGCTGCCTCCCCACACAGGTGAAAAACGCCTGGCTCTCCCACATCCCCGCCGGAAAAAACTGCAACACAAGCGGCGACTCCAAAGGCGTTGGGCGGAATTCCGCGACCCCAACACTAAGCGGGAGCTCAATAAAATCTCTGAAGAGCTCTCCGCAGAGATCGCCGCATTCCGGGGGAGATCATGGGAGAACTACATGGACTCCATTGGCGAGGACGGTACTCTAGGAGCCCTGTACCGCCTCACCAGGAGACTGACCCGAACCCCCCTTCCCATCCACCCGCTGGTCGACCGAGCGGGAACAAAACACTATCCCCCCAGGACAGAGCCGATCTCCTGGGTATTCACCTCAGTTCATGCCCTTCCCCTCGACCGACACAGAGTTCAACAAACGAATAGTGCATACAGTGCGGCAGTTTATAAATGGTCCCAATCCGGAGCCCCTCCCGGGGCACTTTTTCATATCCCCCGCTGAGGTGGAGCGCGCCGTGCTCCGCCTAAAGCCCCTGGACCCGATGGGATCACCAACCACCAACTTTCGCAGCTTCCCCGCAAAGCCGTTGTGGCTCTCGCCAAACTGTTCAATGGGGTGCTTCGTATTGGACACTTTCCCACCGCTTGGAAGAGGGGGAAGGTCATTATGCTGCCGAAGCCTGCTGCTGCCGGCAAGGACAAACGTCTGCCGAGCAGCTATCGGCCCATAACCCTGCTTCCGCACCCGGCTAAGTTGTTTGAGCGACTGTTCCTCCGGAGGTTAAACGTCGAAATTCGACCGGAGCAATTTGGCGTCCGTGAGGGACATAGTACTACGCTCCAACTAGTCCGGGTGCTGCACCACATGGCGAGCGAGCTAAACGCGGGCCGATCCATGGTCGGAGTTTTCCTCGATATCGAGAAGGCTTTCGATCGTGTCTGGCACTGCGGCCTCGTGTACAAACTCCTCGCCTCGCCTGTGCCTCCCATGGCCACGAGGTTAGTGGCCTCCTTTCTCAACAACCGCCACTTCCACGTAGCCGTGGAGGGAAAGGTCTCAGTGCAGCATCCCATTTACGCTGGCGTACCCCAGGGAAGCTGCCTTTAACCCACGCTGTATGCACTATTCACCAATGACATCCCTACCCTCTCCGACCAATTCTACGGAGAGGATGACGTAGTCCTGGCGCTGTTCGCGGATGACAGCGCCTACCTCACCTCCCACAAAAATTCCATACTCGCCGCCGAGAAGATGCAGAGGATGTTAGACGTCCTCCCTTCGTGGCTCGACAGATGGCGGATGTCTGTAAACGTTGGAAAGACATCCGCCCTACTGGTTACCCGCCGTCGCCGCCGTCCACCAAATCTGGAACTCTGGGGACAGGATATCGAATGGGCCGACTCCATTAAGTACCTGGGGTGCACCATCAACCGATCGTTGAGCATGAGCCCCATGGCCTCACAAGCCATCAACAAGGCCAAGGCCGCTCGCGCTATGCTCCGGCCGGTTCTAAAATCCACCCTCCCACTCCGGGTCAAGGTGTCGGTCTATATGACCTTCGTTCGCCCCCATCTTACTTACGCGGCACCAGCGTGGCACCAATTACTGTCGGCCACGAACAAAACACGACTCCAGCGCCAGCAGAACATCTCTCTGCGTATGGCGACTGGCGCTCCGTGGTTCGTGCGCAACAAAACCATCAGCGATGACGTGAAGATTGAGTCGTTAGCTGAGTTCGTAGAGCGGCTCGCCCGCGAATGTACGACCGGGCCGACAACGGACCGCACGAACATCTTCGCGGCATCGCTCCGTTGCACGCACGGCCGCCGAATGGCAGGCCTACGCCGAGAGAGCTTCTCGGCGGCGAGTTTTCCCCAAACCCTACCCCACCACCACCCTAAATTCCGCCGGGAAAACCCAGCGGGTTTACTTATAAAACCCTCCACCACATAGGTCCCCCCGTCTTCAGCGGGGGACCTCGCGCACACAGCGACAAGTCCCCGGTACAGCGACAAGTCCCCGGTACAGCGACAATTCCCCGGTCAAGGTACTCGGCGGGCGGCAGCCCGTACCTGCCCCGGCAACAGGGTCTACCCTAGCCGGAACTCGGCCCCACCGAACAACCGGGGCCGACAGACAAAAGTAGTAGTAGTAGCTTATCAGTTCTTCCAAAGGAGTACGGTCGTTCTGGACCCAACCGTAAAAGCTTAGCGTTCACAAACAACGATATGCTTACTTAACAATAGATAATTTAAGCATTATTTTCCAGTATTCAAAATAATTTTAGAAGTTGGGGAAAAAAAGTTCTGATAACTTTTGTTGCGTGCTGATTCTTCTGCTTCTTCTGTATATTTGTCCACATTATGCAGAAAAAATATGCTTTATACATAAAAAAATATTATTTTTGCTTATCTGGATTGAGATTTAACAAAATATAGAGAGATTTCACATTATTTTGAAAGAAAAAGAAAGGGCCGTATAGTATTGAATGCCCTTTGTCCATTTATCGCATGAACAGAATAATAATTTTAAAAAAATATAGCGACGATAGGCCGATGGACTTGCATCCAGTGCTAAGTTAAAATAAATAATAAAAAAAGAGCGACGATATATCATCCACAGATTATATAATATATTTTTTATTCGGTTTTCTCAAATATAGAGAAGGCAAAGGTCTCTATGAACCATACAGCCTAGGTCAGATTATGTAATATTATTCTGTTAAAGCTGCAGCACAAGAAAACACTACTATACCCTATTCACGATAGCAAAAAAAAATATGTAAACAAACAGCTGTCAAATGCAAAATAGGTTTTTAAACTGTCGGATTTCTGATGAAAACACAAAATGCGTCAATAAAAATTAAAACATTCCTGTGTATTAAATATTAATTAATCGAATGTATACAATATATATTTAAGTTATAAATTAGCTACATCTGAATAATAAAAACGATGGTTTTCTATTTTA
The DNA here is from genome assembly GCA_947458855.1 of Monopis laevigella. Taxonomy (NCBI): domain Eukaryota; kingdom Metazoa; phylum Arthropoda; class Insecta; order Lepidoptera; family Tineidae; genus Monopis; species Monopis laevigella. The sequence continues at coordinate 18,514,198 of OX381577.1, read as the reverse complement.
TTATTTTTTAATGTTTGTAATAAAAATGCCACTAGCATAAAGCACCTAAAATAACAGCGCCTCTTCAACTGAGCATACGTTACATAACGTTAGCATAATAATATACATAATAACATGTATATTATTATGCTAACAATTTCGGCGAACTGAGTAATGTTCAAGTATTCCGTTGCAATCATTGATTTTTAAATGCAAATTGGTTCACTCAGTATATCGTTAAAATTAATTTTCACAGTTCACAACCTTTTTCTTATATATTAGAGTAAAAATTACATTAAAATAAAATTGAAATACTTTAGTAAGTACCTTATTTTATATATACCACAAAAACAGTTTGAGAACCACTTATTTTCTTGTTTACATACATTTTTTTGCTATCGTGAATAGGGTATAATAATTTTGAGGATCAATAAATCGCGGACCGAAATTGTTCGCTATACTAACCTAATAACTAGTCATAACATAACCTCAAATTGAAATTCAAATGAGAATAACTTTTTTCACCCAACTTCTCGAACTTCGACGTAATTAAGAATTTTATTATATGTATTTTCCTCTATCGAACTGGATAGGTTTCATTTTTGAACGCGGCTTCTAAGCCTGGGTCTGAAAATACATGGGCAATGAGCGTTCTTCTTTAGCGCTCGGCCTCTCAAATTATCTCTTTATACTGAACATAAAATATAAACAAATTTAGATGTTTGACATCGGCCAGGATATTTTGTCCATCTTGTGCAAAAAACGAACCAAAATATAAATAAACAAAATGTAAATCAATTACCAATTGGGTTTGTAATTTTAAATTAGTGTCTGTCTCATTATAGAAGTGAGTTGGGTAGTTGTAGTAACTACGAATAATTTATGGAACCGCCCTAATGCCTAAAACGGTCTATAAAACAAAATGTCAAAACGTGTTCGATTTATATATAAGTGGTGGCCGAGTTGGTTAGGCCTTGGACTTAAAAATACTTAGGTCCCTGGTTCGAAACCCGGTGTGTACCGATGAGTTTTTAATAAGAAAAAAATTTAGATTTGTTTCAAACACTACTATAATGCCTCGGAGAGGACGTTAAGCTGTCGGTCCCGGTTTCACGTAGTTTTCATGTATGTATGTGTTCGATGCCGCCATATTCTGTTCTCACCTCAACCAATCACCATTCAGTGATTGCTAATAATATTTTTGTTCTTACTTTTGGTTGAGAATTTGTATGGCCATCTTTTGTTCTCACGTTTGGTAAGGCTATTTTAGGCATTAGTGCGGCTCTCTATATATATCTGCATGGTAGTGTACCTGCTTGTGTAGGTGTGGGAGCGCGTTGTGCGGCTGCAGCTGGTTGACGGGCGCCACCAGCAGAGCCAGCAGCTCCCGGCGCGAGCACCCTGCCACGTCCGCCGTCACCAGCGCCGACAGAACCTCCAGCATGGCCTTTAGAGCACCACCTGCATATTATTACATTTTTACATAATACTAGCTTTTATACGCAATAATAAGTTTGAAACAAAAAGTAATAAGTAGTTTTATAGGGGTATTCCCAGTTGTCACTACCCAGATCAGTTCCTACTGACAAATGGAAAAAAAAACCCAGTTGTAGCTAAAGCACGAGTCACCAAAATGAGGAAATTTGTCCGTTGACCCCCTGTACTATAATCGTCGCTTGGTACAGGGAACGCCGGCGATCGAATCTATCAGAGATCGCAAACAAACGGTTTTTTCGAAATGAAGCGCATTTGTGGACGGACGGACGAAAAATGTTTTTCACATCTGTAATAAACGATAAATGTCAATAGACAAATTTCCTTCTGTTGGTGGCGCGTGCTTTAGTAGTTACGGGTGGCACAAAAACGTTCCCTGTTGTCGTCACCACTAAATTTATTAAGATAAAGTCTATTTTAATGTTATGCATTTTTTTTTAAGGCAAACTAATCGGATTTATTTAAATATATATATCTAGAAACGTAATAGGTAACTAAAAGGTTGTTATGCAAAAAAATCAACTTACCAACAAATGAGGATCAACGAGGATTTTAGTTTTGAATGAAATATTAAAATCAATAAAAATCCAAAACATTGGTGTAATTATTTTTGTCTTACGACCAAAAATGAGCAAGTAGCAATCAAATGAATGTGCCGATCGTCAAGTTGTAGCTGATTGTGTTTAAAACTAATTAAGTGTCGGGTTTCTGTCTTAAAATTGAGAAAATAATAATGTTTAAAATAAGTAATAATTAAAATAGTATTGTTTCTGTATTCTATAAGTGTAATATTAAATTAAAATGTACCTACTTACCATTTGCATACTGTAAAATAAGTGAACCAAACAAAAAATAACATCTCTGTACCATATTTTTTGACAAATAAAGATTTTATTTAATATTATACATATTGTATGGTGCCGAAATGTACTAATACGTCTGTCAAAACCCTAGATAAACTATTTTTTAACATGCCAAAAGAAAGACCCCAAAAATGTTATTCCAGTATAGTGGAGTATTTAATAAAATGTAGGACAATTTTACACATATTGCTTTGATCATAAACTAAGCTCTAGGCTTGTACTATGTGTACCAGAAACAATGATATAATACATATTATATTTTATAAACACCCAGACCATGACAAACTGTACAGAAAAACGTACTAATATTTTTTGTCAAGTGTGGGAATCGAACTCCGGTACCACGCCAAAGGCGCAACCACTAGTCTACGGAGGTGGTCAATTTAGTGCAACATGTTGTATGAAAACCCTACATTTTGTGATTAAAGGCTCAAACTTGGCATAGTTACAACCGTATTCTAAGACGATACCTCGTGCTCACCTCAGCTTAAACTTCTTGGAGGCACTCGAAGGAGCGATTACAAGAAACCTCTAAATCGGTATTCTTAGTTGTAAAACTCAGCCGAATGTGAGGCGTGAGGAGAAACCTTCAAAAAGGAAGGGCACAGAGATGGGGAGCACAAAATGTTGCCAATGCCATTAATACTTAGTAAAATGGTATTTATTGTTTACAAAAAAAAAAAATTACAAAATAATTTGGAGACCCAAATAAAATAATATTATTTCCTTGAACATATTTTAATAACAATAAAATCTTCTTAAAAAAAACCATTATCTTAAAATATTTTGGTAGTTTTTTTTGCACGTCAGCACTGAATACTAAATATAAAAATCGTTTCCAAACCATAAAAAATAAAAAGAATAACAATAATAACTTTAAAAAAAAACATATATCTTAAAATATTTTGGTATTTTTTTTTTTTCTAGTTTTAATGATTTGGAGACCCAAATAAAATAATATTATTTCCTTGAACATATTTTATTAACAATAAAAAAATCTTAAAAAAAAATATCTTAAAATATTTTGGTAGTTTTTTTTTACGCCAACACTGAATACTAAATAGATAAATCGTTTCCAAACCATAATACCTAAATAAAAATCTTCCGTTTGGTTACTATATATTTTGTGCATTCTGTATATACCGGCGTGGTACATAATTACTATATAGATTATCACTAATATAATCCAAAAACTCTTCGAAATCCATTTCATATACACAATAATAACGTATTTTACATAATTAATACAATTACACTTTAAAAAATAAATAAATGAGTACTATTAATAAATAATATGTTTGATTATTAATTTAATAAAAAAAAACATAAGTTAAATAAACTTAAAAAAGTAGACCTAACCACCGTAAGGTGCCTGTAAGGTAGATGCCTATGTACCTTAACTTTGACAGTTCGTCGAGGACCTTGAATAAGGAAAGCAAAGGAAATTCCTTAGGTAAGGAAGATTTTGACAACTAAAAATACAAATGTCTTTCCTTAAGGGCATTTTGAGTTGAGTAATAGTTGAGGTAACGTCTTAGAATACGGGTGTTATTCCTTGGGTAGTATCGAGTAGATTTAGCCCGGTAGCCATCGCTATCGGTAGCCACCCCGTGGGTGTCGAGGGGAAGGGGGGAGAGTTTAACACTGTGAGAGCTTTTGTGCCAAAACTAAAGGTATAATGGAAAGTTTGGTACCGTTTTCGGATAATTTAAGGATTAATAATTCATTTCCATATAAAAAACTATACTTGTCCATAGAAAAAATCAAAATGATTGAACAAAATACAAAAAATCATGAACTATATTTTTATACATCAACGTCGTTTATTTTTAAACCGTAAAAGATATTGATATGAAAAAAATATTCTAAAACCCACATTTAATACGATTACAGAAATATACTCTTTACTTAGTGAAGTGAAGGTGACTTCACTTGCTATGCTCTACTCCACTACATTCCAGTCCACCCCAATCTATTTCAATTTACTACCAACACTTTTCCTATATTTTCTATAATTTACTTAAGTTTTTTTTTCCTTTATTAAATTATATTTCATTTCAGTTCACTTCACTTTAAAACATTTAAATTTGTTCTACTACATTACACTTCACACAACACCCAAATACGCTATAACTCACCTCCACTTCACTTTAATTTACTTAGTTCCTTTTATTACACTCTTTTTTACTTCGCTTCACTTCACTATATTTTATTTCATTTTCTTATTTCAGTTCACTTCACTCCATTTTAGAATACATTAATTTGTTCTACTCCACTACACTTCACACAACCCAAATCTACACTTAATAAACTATCTACACTTTACTTTACTCACATTACTTTCATTTACTATACGTTACTTTTAATAATTATTAATATTTTGCACTCCAAGGTAAGCTGATAATTTTTTTAAAGTAACAACCTTTTATGATTCTTAATAATACGTTTTTTTTATTATATTTAGTCCAATTAGTTTGATTTAAAAAAAATATATATAAAAAAAACTAAACTTTATCTTAATTAAAAAATATTGGGCGTGAGGGCGCGCGGTGTACATACCCTGCAGCAGCGGGGACTTGGCGAGCCCCAGGATGTTGGGCGTGAGGGCGCGCGGTGTACATACCCTGCAGCAGCGGGGACTTGGCGAGCCCCAGGATGTTGGGAGTGAGGGCGCGCGGTGTACATACCCTGCAGCAGCGGGACTTGGCGAGCCCCAGGATGTTGGGCGTGAGGGCGCGCGGTGTACATACCCTGCAGCAGCGGGGACTTGGCGAGCCCCAGGATGTTGGGCGTGGGGGCGCGCGGTGTACATACCCTGCAGCAGCGGGGACTTGGCGAGCCCCAGGATGTTGGGCGTGGGGGCGCGCGGTGTACATACCCTGCAGCAGCGGGGACTTGGCGAGCGCTAGGATGTTGGGCGTGAGGGCGGCGCGCGCCTCGGGAGTGAGCGCGGCGGGACACGACACGCACGCGCCGCGCACTAACGCCAGCGCCACCTGTGCGCAGTGGAGGTCGGCCTCACTCACAAGAGGTGGCACCTCCAGGATCACCTAAATAAATCAATAACAAAATTTTTTTGCTAAAAACAGATTTATTTGTTTTCCAAGTAGGTACAACTTTTTATATACATTTTTGTAGTGTTTGAGTCTAAAAATAGACCCGAAAATATATAGGACCGCAGACGTAATATACCTAAAATAGTACTGTCCTATTTTAGGTATATTACGTCTGCTAGCCTATATATCATAGTTTATGAACTTGGTCAATGTCCTTCATTAATTAGCTATAAGTAAATTTTATAATATTTATTTTAAAAAAAACGAATGTTCCTAGTTTAAGTACCTAGGTACTAATTAAATTATATAAGATTGTTATTGAATTATTTAATCAAATAATAATAAAAAACATATTTACTCCAGTATACAATTGTAATAAGTTTGTACAGTCCTATATGTATTTTAAAGCGAGTAATTTCGCCTCTAGTTGTATCAGTATGAACATCGACGTCGCCGTGCTCCATTTCAAGTTCGATTTATTTTCGGGTAAATATTTTATGATTAGTAATAGTTTTAGTTAGTTGGGTTTAAAAAATTTAAGCCTATATGAAAAAAAAGTCTATTGCGTAATTACTTTATTAATAATTTCTTTGAATTTTACTATAGAATAGTGTTTTTTAAAAATAAATTATTCGTCCTTGATTTATTCAAAAACCATATTATTATCAAAAACGTGTTTTTCATTATTTTCCGAGAAAATATGCCTTTCTGAATAGTTATTTATATATTTTTATATAAAACATACCTTCCTACCAGTCTCGTAAGATCAAAGAGCGTGTGCGGCAGCGTTAAGTGTCCAACAGACTCAAAAATAACCTTAGATTCCTGCGGCTGCACAAGAATGGAGGACAACAATCCATTTACGAGAACGAAAAAAACGCCAACCTCGTCAGACTCACAGAGATTGATAATTTTGACTCTGACGCATCCGCATCAAATTGACTATGAATCTATATTGTTTTCAACATGAAGGTAAAAACCGTGCCCGTCCGCGCGCCGCTACTGGAGTAAGCATCATTCAATTTGCAGGATGCCGCGCGAGTGACAAATTTGTCACTCACACACACTTTCACATTTTTTGCATCCTCAGTATAAAAGTACCTAGTGTCACGATTTTGAAGTATGTATTTAACATATTTTTCTTATATTATTAAAAATAACAATAAAACCCATAATTAAAATATCAAAATCTGACGGTAACTGTCAAACTATGTGCGTCAGTTATAAGTTGAAGGTGATGTGTTTTTATTTTTAATGAGAATTTCGATATTTTATAATCATTTAAATTTAATTTAATCAAAATGTATGGCGACAACAGAACCGTCCAACGAGGTTTGCCAGTTACAATTTAGTGATGTGATTTTATAGTTGATAAACTCGATATTTGTAAATACTTTCATGGTTATGAGATATTATACAATTATTGTTTTTTTTTATATAGTACTAATTATATTTTCTATACATACAGTTTCGCGAAAGATCCGGCATTAAAACGTAAATGGGTAGAGACAATTAAAAGAGAAGAAAATTGGTTACCAACAAGCATACCCGTGTATGTTTAGTACATTTTGAGTAATCAAGCTACGATTTAATTGTTTTTCGCCTTTTGTAGTTTGCATCGACTTTTATAACTTCCTCTTGGAGGTCGGTCAAAAATGTTGAGATTGCTTTTAGTAGGTAACATGTAGTTAGTTGTGCATGTGTTTTAATTTAATAAATAATTTAATTTAATAAAGTAGGTATTTTAATTTATTGTTATATATACCTACATATTTTAAATCCACTAGTATTATAAATGGGAAAGTGTCTATTAGGGTGAATTTGAAAGGATGTACTTTGGGCTAATATGATCATATCAAACAACTTTCCCATGGAATCATGTATCGCAATTATTGAGTCTATCCAAAACATCGCGACGAGCTAGCCACTTGTTCGGTGTAGACTCATACCATCGGCTACGACGAGGTGGGATTAAAACCCCTCCGTTGGGTACCCTGGGGCCGTCTAGGCGGCATGTGTGTATATAACAATTGTATATCGATAAATAATTATTAATCTTTGATGATCTCTATAAATCCCAAAATATTTGGTTTATATCGATAAGTAATAATATTTATTGTCGGTTGCAACACTATCGAAACTATTAAGTATGCAATTTAATATTTAGCTTTTTATAATAAAAAAACAATACACTTCATAGACACGAGCACACATTCATGTTTGACAATAGCTAACTTGTATCTCTTTTTTTCTCAAGCATTTTTAAGTATCAGACGCGTTGAGCTGCCATTTGAAGCCACACCTTTTTTCCCCGTTCTTCATTTGTTCGCCTCGAAAATTGGCGTCACCGGTATCGCACTATTATGAAACAATTTATGTATCATGCAGTAAGCATGATACATAAATTGGCGGGCCGCGTTTTTTTAGCTTCATGGTTTTCAAAGTTCAATCGTTTTAATTTATATATTACACAAGTACAACTTAAATACTTATGTAGATATATTCTTGGATTCAATAACTACTTAATAAATGAGAATAGCTTTAAAAGTTTCCTATAATTATTAATAATAAAAAAGTAAGAAATCCTTTTCATGTATAAGTTGAATAAACTTTAACCATTCTTTCACATGGAACTGTTTTTTGTATTGACTTTGGTTACATTTTAATGATACGTCAAAAAACGCTGAAGCTTTTTATTTGCATTTTGGGTTACCTAGTGAAAATGGTTAAAATTTACTGCTGATCTATAACAACCTGATTTTACCTTGCTCAAAAGTTCAATGCTGAGTGCTGTGCTGTAGTTCTGTACCAAGGTATCCAGCAGCACTAACGTCGACAATTTTAAAGCTCTCTGATTCTTCCTTAAAAATGATCCTAAAATAGGCACCACATCAGACTAAAACAAAATAATTATTATTTATTATTTTGAGAATTTATAAAAATACTAGAAATTATACATGTTGCTCAATTATAATATATTAAATGCTTACAAGTATAGGTCGCAAGTCAATATGCAATGGTGAGGAAGCGACTTTGGTTAGAGCCTTTACAGTGGTGAGTCTTGTTATCTCATTGCGCAGTCGCTCCAGGAATATGGGAAGGCATTCGGGCAGATCGTTCTGTAACAATAAAATATTATTAAATAAAAATCAATATTGGTGGCGACTTTAGCAGTACATAATAATTCTGTATTAATTGAAATAAATATATTCTTGTCCACAACAAAAAGATTAACAATTAGAAAAAACCTTCATATATATTATTTTATTTTTAGAATTACCAGTAGGTAGTGGAGAAAGATGGAAATGCGAAAGTTCATTTTGTATGGGGAACGCAGTCTTTGCGATCCATGATGGAGTGTTCTTAATATCATGGTCCTTTATTAACTTTTTAACCGACTTTAGGAAGAGGTTAAACAAGTCGACGCGTTTTTTTTAACTATGTTCACGTAATAACAACTTTGATGCTAGGCTTATTCATTCTGATAACCCTCGCTGCAGTAATAGTTGTTATTTATTGGAAGTAAAATCTATAATTTTAAATTATGGTCGAGTCTTGAATAATCTAATAATAAGATAGATAGATATCATCACGGCTGCCTTATGGAGCCTGAGACCGACTAGACATAAGTCTTATAGTCAATCAAATTTATTGAAAACCGATCGCGATGTGGTGAAGGTTTGCTTCAATATTGAAACAAGCCTTTGATGGACGACTATTTGGTCGTTAAAGTAAAGGAAATGGTGAATGAAAATGGTCGTTTAAGTCTGAAAGAGATAGCCTTTAAAATTTATGTGGTTCACGAATCAATTTGTCCCATTTTTAACAATTTTGGACATGAAACGTGTACTGGAATACCTGAATTTTCTGCAAAAAAATAATCGCGAAAAGGCTATAAATATTTGATAGAACTAATTAATTCCAAGCCCATTAATTCATAAAACACATTGCAACTGGTGAAAATACATAGGTTTACGAGTTTTACTGTAAGAAAGTTTGATTGAAAACTACTATGCAAACTGAACGTTACATTAGGAATGCTTTGGTATCTAGGATACGGTTTTGTTACTCAATATAATTTCATGGTCTGTCATAAATTGTTTTATTTAAATCAAAACTAAACATTAAAATAAACATCTTTATTTTAATATACCATCCTTTCCGAGACATTCATAAGAGGTTATGGGCTAATCACCAACTTCCGAAATAATTAAACATGGGAATGGCAACCAAGGGGAACACCAGAGAATGGAGAGTCATTTTAGTAGTCTACCACCATTCGAGAAGCTAGATGGTCAAGGTAATTATAATACCTGGAAGTTCCAGATGGAATTATATTTATTAAATGAGGATTTATGGCAATACACATCGACTCTACCTGTCGTAACGGATACTAATGCTTTAAAAAACGATCAACGAGCTAGGGCTAAAATTTGCTTAATGGTGAGATACATTGTTTAGTACATGTAAGACTAGCAAAGAATGCTAAAGAGGCATGGGATGCTCTACGCACTGCGTTTGAAGATAAAGGCATTAATAACCGATGTAGACTTCTCAGTAAACTCGTAAGTTTAAAGTTGGAATTTTTTCAAACTATTCGAGATTATGTAACAGAGCTAATGACGATTTCGCAACAATTAAGGGATCTCGGAAAAGAAATCGATGATGAGCTATTAGCAACGTTAATGTTCCAAGGATTGACTGCAGAGTATACACCAATGAGGATTGCTATGGAGAATTCCAATATATCTTTAACAACGAATTATGTTAAAACGAAACTATTGCAAATGGACACTGAATATGCAACGACGAGTGGTACGAGTTCTGCATTTCTATCTAACAAGAAATATCATAAATACCATAATAATGCAAAAACAAAGATCACGAAGAAACCGGTTAGCTGCTATATTTGTAACGGCCTACATAAAGTCAAGTTTTGTCCTCAAAATCCTAATCGGAAGCAAGGATCGGGAGGAGGAGAATCTTCTTTATCGGCATTTTCAGCAACTGAAATTAACGAAGAACCAGTATGGTTTGTGGATTCCGGAGCATCGACGCACATGACGAACTAATAACTATGTACAAAGTAGTATTAATACAAATATTGTGTGTGAAATGGAAGCATGCTAGAAGGTAAAGGTGTAGGTGATGTTTGCAAAGGGTTAAATATTAATAATGTGATGTATGTACCAAATTTATCAGCGAATTTACTTAGTGTGAGTACACTCGTAAAGAAGGAGTATGTAATTATATTTTCTAAGAATGGATGCGAATTGTATAAGACCGATGAATGTGAGATTAAGGGGAATGTGTTTATGACATGTAAAGAAGATAAGGGTGTTTATAAATATTATTCACAGGATCAAACTAGTTTTACGGCAACTGTAAATACTGAAGTTTATACATGGCACAGGAGACTTGGTCACTTAGGTTATAGGAATTTACAGATATTGAGAGACAATATGGCTATTGGGGTAAGTTTTCCTAATACTTCTAATAATTTACAATGTATAGCTTGCTTAAAAGGAAAGCAAACAAAGTTACCTTTTAAAAAGAATAAAAGTACGAGAGCCGATGATATTTTAGGATTAATACATACTGATGTATGTGGACCGATGAGTATTACGTCTAAAGGTGGATTCAGATATTACTTAACTTTTATAGATGATAAAACACGTAAGACTTTTGTATATTTTTTTTAAATCTAAAGATGAAGTATTTTCTAAGTTTAAGGATTTTTTAATATTTACAGAAAGACAAACAGGAAGAAAGATAAAAATATTAAGATCGGATAATGGTACTGAATTTGTTAACAGGGCAATAGACAGTTTTCTACAAGAACACGGGATACTACACCAGTTGACAGTAGAATATACTCCAGAGCAGAATGGCGTAGCGGAAAGGGCTAATCGAACAATAACAGAGTAAGCACGGAGCATGTTGGAAGATTCTGGATTGGATAGAACTTATTGGGCAGAAGCGGTAAATACTGCAGTTTATTTAAAGAATAGATCTCCAACAAAAGCTGTAAAAAATATGACACCTGAAGAATCTTGGACAGGTAAGAGAGTAGATTTAAGTAATTTAAAGATTTTTGGATGTAAAGCTTTTATGCATGTACCGGATCAAAAAAGAAAGAAATGGGATTCGAAAAGCATAGAACTTATACATGTAGGTTATTGTGAAGAATCAAAGGCTTATAGATTGATTAATCCTACAACAGGTAAATTATTTAAAGCTAGGGATGTTATATTTTTCAAAAATCAAATGTACAGATGTAATATACCAGAAGGTTCTAATGAAGAAAGTATTATAAGTGATGAAATTAATATAACTGAAAATAATATAGTAGAAAATCTGAATGATAATGTAAATATAGTAGAAAATAGTACAGAAATGGATAATGAAAACTGTTTAGTAGAAGAAGTAGTAAGAGATCAAGAAGCTGAAGAAATGATAAGAGATGATAATTCAGAAGAAAATTATTATTCAGCAGATGATGAAGAAATTATTACAAGAAGATATCCATTAAGAAACCGTCGACAGAAAGATTTTTCAGATTATATATTATATCAGGCAATGGAATATGATTATGAACCTTTAACTGTAAAAGAAGCGCTTACTTGTTCTAAGAAGAAAGAATGGAAAGAAGCTATAGAAAACGAATTAAAATCATTAAAAAATAATAGTACATGGACTTTAGTAAAACTGCCTGAAGGCCAACATTGTGTCCTCAAAATCCTAATCGGAAGCAAGGATCGGGAGGAGGAGAATCTTCTTTATCGGCATTTTCAGCAACTGAAATTAACGAAGAACCAGTATGGTTTGTGGATTCCGGAGCATCGACGCACATGACGAACTAATAACTATGTACAAAGTAGTATTAATACAAATATTGTGTGTGAAATGGAAGCATGCTAGAAGGTAAAGGTGTAGGTGATGTTTGCAAAGGGTTAAATATTAATAATGTGATGTATGTACCAAATTTATCAGCGAATTTACTTAGTGTGAGTACACTCGTAAAGAAGGAGTATGTAATTATATTTTCTAAGAATGGATGCGAATTGTATAAGACCGATGAATGTGAGATTAAGGGGAATGTGTTTATGACATGTAAAGAAGATAAGGGTGTTTATAAATATTATTCACAGGATCAAACTAGTTTTACGGCAACTGTAAATACTGAAGTTTATACATGGCACAGGAGACTTGGTCACTTAGGTTATAGGAATTTACAGATATTGAGAGACAATATGGCTATTGGGGTAAGTTTTCCTAATACTTCTAATAATTTACAATGTATAGCTTGCTTAAAAGGAAAGCAAACAAAGTTACCTTTTAAAAAGAATAAAAGTACGAGAGCCGATGATATTTTAGGATTAATACATACTGATGTATGTGGACCGATGAGTATTACGTCTAAAGGTGGATTCAGATATTACTTAACTTTTATAGATGATAAAACACGTAAGACTTTTGTATATTTTTTTTAAATCTAAAGATGAAGTATTTTCTAAGTTTAAGGATTTATTAATATTTACAGAAAGACAAACAGGAAGAAAGATAAAAATATTAAGATCGGATAATGGTACTGAATTTGTTAACAGGGCAATAGACAGTTTTCTACAAGAACACGGGATACTACACCAGTTGACAGTAGAATATACTCCAGAGCAGAATGGCGTAGCGGAAAGGGCTAATCGAACAATAACAGAGTAAGCACGGAGCATGTTGGAAGATTCTGGATTGGATAGAACTTATTGGGCAGAAGCGGTAAATACTGCAGTTTATTTAAAGAATAGATCTCCAACAAAAGCTGTAAAAAATATGACACCTGAAGAATCTTGGACAGGTAAGAGAGTAGATTTAAGTAATTTAAAGATTTTTGGATGTAAAGCTTTTATGCATGTACCGGATCAAAAAAGAAATAAATGGGATTCGAAAAGCATAGAACTTATACATGTAGGTTATTGTGAAGAATCAAAGGCTTATAGATTGATTAATCCTACAACAGGTAAATTATTTAAAGCTAGGGATGTTATATTTTTCAAAAATCAAATGTACAGATGTAATATACCAGAAGGTTCTAATGAAGAAAGTATTATAAGTGATGAAATTAACATAACTGAAAATAATATAGTAGAAAATCTGAATGATAATGTAAATATAGTAGAAAATAGTACAGAAATGGATAATGAAAACTGTTTAGTAGAAGAAGTAGTAAGAGATCAAGAAGCTGAAGAAATGATAAGAGATGATAATTCAGAAGAAAATTATTATTCAGCAGATGATGAAGAAATTATTACAAGAAGATATCCATTAAGAAACCGTCGACAGAAAGATTTTTCAGATTATATATTATATCAGGCAATGGAATATGATTATGAACCTTTAACTGTAAAAGAAGCGCTTACTTGTTCTAAGAAGAAAGAATGGAAAGAAGCTATAGAAAACGAATTAAAATCATTAAAAAATAATAGTACATGGACTTTAGTAAAACTGCCTGAAGGCCAACATTGTGTTGATTTAAAAGTGGTATTTAGAATCAAAAAGGAAGCCGGAAATAAGCTAAGATATAAAGCAAGATTGGTAGCACCTGTAGTTAGACATAGCACTTTAAGACTTTTGTTAGCAATCGCTGTTGAAAAAGGATTGACAGTAGACCACATGGATGTCACAACAGCATTTCTTAACGGAGATTTAAAAGAAACTATTTATATGTCACAACCGGAAGGATTTGAAGAAGAAGGTAAAAAGGATCATGTTTGTTTGTTAAGAAAATCATTATATGGTTTGAAACAGGCATCTAGGGCATGGAACGATAAATTAAATGAAGTTTTACTGAATTTAAACTTTATAAGATCAGAAAATGAACCATGTGTGTATTATAATAGAAAAGATAATATTATGATGATAACGGTTTATGTTGATGATATATTGATTTTTTGGAACAATGAATCTGTAGTGAAGATAATAAAGCAAAAATTAATGTCAAAATTCGAAATGAAAGATTTGAAGAAGGCTGAATTAATTTTAGGAATTAGACTTAAGCAAGAAAATGGTAATTTCAAAATGGATCAATCGGATTATATAGGAAAGTTGTTAGAACGTTTTAATATGACTGATTGTAAGGCCGTTTCAACACCTATAGTATCAGGACATAAATTAACAAAACCTAATGATTTTAATTTTGTTCCTGATAAAAATATTCCTTATCAAGAGTTGATAGGTGGTCTTATGTATTTAAATGTATGTACAAGACCAGACATTGCTTATGCAGTAAGTTTCTTGAGGCAGTTTAATAACTGTTATACGGAAGAGCATTGGATCGCAGCAAAACGTGTTCTTAGATATTTAAAAGGAACTAAAACATATTGTTTAAACTATAAGAATACTGGGTTTAATGTTGAAACTTATGTTGATGCTGATCACGGAGGCAATATTTGCGATAGGAGATCATATTCAGGATTTGTGTTTAAATTGGCTGGTGCAGCTATTACTTGGGAAAGCAAGAAGCAAAGAACAGAACTCGTGATTCTCTCCGGGAAACATTTCCTATGATTGATGTATTGACACTACCATCTCAATATATTTATGAGAATTTATTGTACGTCAAGAAAAACTTAAGTATGTTTAGTAAAAATGGCGACAGGCATAATTTAAACTTAAGAAATATAGATAAAATTGATATTCCAAAGTTTAGACTGCAAAAAACTAATAAATGTTTTGTCATTAACAGTATAAGGTTATTTAATAAATTACCTAAAAGTATTATAGATTTAAGTGAAATAAAGTTTAAAAATTGTATAAAACAAACATTAATCCATAGGGCTTACTATAGAGTTAATGACTATATTAATGATAAAGATGTCTGGACCCGTTCTGATCTGCAATTGAGGTCTCACAACTAGTATTGCCTTTTCAAATGAGTACCCTAGTAGGTATGTTAAATCTGATATTGTAATAACTTATTATTACTTAATTTATTTTTTATTATATTTTTTTAAATTTTATCTTTGGATAAGGTATATCTTATGATTACTTATTTATATTATGCAGGTACTCTGTTATTATATATTATTATTTAGTAAAGTGCCTGTACTCTTTAGTATTTGCAGTTCTGTACATTGGTACAGCAACCAATTGCTAAACTGTTAAATAATCTGCCATAGGGTGTTTTGCGCATGCTTTTAGTAGGGTTAGAGCATTTTATGTATGCTGCGATATGCATATCGTTAATTCAATGGCTATATTCCTCTGTTAGTTTGTGTGAAGCACCAGAGTTTTTTACTTGCTGGTACCTTTTTCTCCGGGGTGTCTCCGGAGGGATCGACTTTACAACTAGTTTTTACGCCCTTAAAGATACCGATCCATATAACTATGTTAATGCGATTGATGGACATTTAAAAATATCTACAGCCAATATAATGATAATATAGGAACTAGTGTTTGGGGCGTGGATGCGGTTGGTGAGGTCGGTCGCCTCGGTGGCACCCTTGTGTGGCGGATGATAATCGGAGGGTCAATGGAATCGGCTAACCACCTGGTCTTGCACTGGTTGGTTGTGTGGCGTGCGTTCGGTTGGTTGGTTTTTTTAATACTTTTATTTATGACACATAAAAAAATAAAATATATAGCAGCCTAACCAAGCGCACTCTAGAACCTTATTGTTAAAACTTTTTTTTTTTTTTTTGACTATTCATAAATATCTGTAAAGATTTACATGAAGTAAACAATATTTGATTTGATTTGAACAGTTGCTTTATCAAGTGCCGAAGCCGAATATATCAGTATGTCTGAAGCTACAAAAGAGGCAATTTTCTTGAAAAGGATTATCAAGGAGTTAATTAATTTAGATATAAAAATTACATTAAACATTGATAGTCAATCGGCAATGGCAATAGCTAAAAACGTTATAAATAATAATCAGACAAAACATATAGCTGTAAGGTATCATTTTGTGAGAGAGGCTGTGCTAAATGATATTGTTCGATTAAAGTATTTGGATACTAAGAATATGGTCGCGGATGTATTTACGAAAGCTTTACAGAAAGGAAAGTTTAACTTTTGTGTATTTGGTATGGGAGTCCAAATTGAATGAAGTATGAGATAAGTATGTAATGTTATAAGTTTGAGGCGGAGTGTAAGAAAGTTTGATGAAAACTACTATGCAAACTGAACGTTACATTAGAAATGCTTTGGTATCTAGGATACGGTTTTGTTACTCAATATAATTTCATGGTCTGTCATAAATTGTTTTATTTAAATCAAAACTAAACATTAAAATAAACATCTTTATTTTAATATACCATCCTTTCCGAGATATTCATAAGATTTACATTTTACAGAGCAAGGGCGTTCGACTGTGCCGAAACCGAAAAATGAATTTTCAAAGTCGATCAAAAGTAAAGATGACGTTCACAGCGTTACGTGGTTTTTGATAGACAAAATTGTCGAAAAAGACCGATTTGTAGAAAGAAAAGTCATGGATTTTCCACCACGATAAGGCGCCATCTCACAAGGCTATCGTTGTGAACGAATTTCTGGCCAAAACTCAACAAATCTTAACGAATAGCCCGATATGGCTCCAGCTGACTAAGTATTTTTTTAGGTGGGAGGAAGGTCTTCTATGACTTTGTTCGACCGTCCGATTGATTTCATTACCACAAACCGACAAGTGATCTAGTCACATATTTATGTTTTTGTCTGTGGGTTCATAGGTTTTTTGGAGGCTATAGCATCGATATTAAGGATGCGGTTACGTAGCGGGGTTAAATTGACGATAAAGCAGCGAGGTTATTAAATAGACTCGTGATGCAAATTTGTCTGTCGATGCCTGTTTCGTAACCGCATCAATTCGCCGCCAAATATATATTAATCATAATAGGCGCGATCAATGCTATTAAACAACAATATATTCATCGACCCCATTCATGGATTTTGTAGATCTGCTTACTATCAGGTGGATACAAAGTAATATACCGTACTACAAAAAAAACGAACAGAATAGGTGGTATATAAGTGGATAACACCCTTAGTGCGGCCCGACAGTGATACCCACATTGACCTATGTGGCCCTTGGCCGGAAAAGTGTGACGACCGCTGGCCTAGACGGTCCCAGGGTACCCAGCGGAGGGTTTTAAGCCCACCTCGTCGTAGCCGATGGTATGAGTCTACACCAAACAAGTGGCTAGGACGTCGCAATGTTTTGAATAGGCTCAATAACCCACCTCAAACAGTTTCACAAGTTGGTATAGTGAAACTGGGACCGACAGCTTAACGTGCTCTCCGAGGCACAATAGTGGTGTTGTCAAACAAATGTACATAAATTTATAAATTAAAAACTCTTTGGTACACACCGGGATTCGAACTAGGGACCTAAGCGTTTTTTTAAGTACAAGGTCTAACCAACTTGGCCACCACGTATATTAAATAGTAATTTAAATTCTAATAAATGAAATTCTATAGATATGGCTATTCTGTAACATTTCGATATTCTTGGTTACCAAATACAAAAAGTTGATATTAATAATAATCATTTATATGTTTATTGATCCAAAACTTTTACCTGTAAACAATCCCCGAAATGATAAAGTAATTGTGCACAGGCAGAAATGGCGCGTTCCTTGACTTCTTGGTCCATGTCGGTGGCCTTCAGTCTGACTAGAGTGCACTCATACATAGACGGCACCAGCGCCTGTAACGACCGCACCTCTTCCTCGCTTTGTATTTCAGATCCGTCTGAAAATACAAGTAAAAAAAAGCGGTCAGTACACAACCACGGTTTCAATGCAAGTCATAAACATTAAAAAAACAAAGGAAATAGGGAAAAAGTGTAAAAGTTTCAAAAATAAATTATTAACCATTTGTCATAAAAATCTAAAATGTGTAGTATTTTTACACAATATGGATCTCCATTTTTTCTGAATTTGGTTATGAGAGTTAAAGTATTTTTTAAATTATCCTTCGGTATGGACGAGCGTCTGCAGCAGCCGCAGCGCCTCCGTGGTCACCTTGTAGAAGGGGTCGCGCACGCTGGAGGAGTTAATAGATGTCACTCACCTAGCGGCCTCATGATGCGGACGAGTGTCTGCAGCAGCCGCAGCGCCTCCGCGGTCACCTTGTAGAAGGGGTCGCGCACGCTGGCTATCAGCACGGGCAGCAGCACGGGCACGTGGGCGCGCACGCTGGCTGGGGGGTGACCGCGCGCGAGGCACACCAGAAACACTAGGGTTTCAATTTTCATGGACGACGTTGTGCTCTTGTCGCTGAATATTTTAATATAAATTATTTAATTAAGTATTTATTGACATTAACTATAATAATTCAATTATAGTAACTCATTACTATACTGTTAAATAATCTGCTATAGGATAGCTTTTCAACAGGAAGCTCGCCACTTGTTAGGTGTTGCCTCTAAATCTTATCGGCAAAATGAGGATAGGTTAATCCATCCGCTGGGTACCTTGAGGCCGTTAAAACGGTTATCGAGAACCAAAAGGGAACCCGTGATGGTATTTATTTATTATTATAATATAGCAGCCTAACCAAACCCACTCTAGACCTGAATGTTTATTTTTTATGTATATACTTCTGGCATTAGTATCCCATATCATTCAGCTTCATTGTATCTTTAAAGGTTTTTTTTTTAAATATCTAACGTTAACATTTTAATGTTATTTATCTGTAATTTCACCACCCAGCAGCTGAGGGTGTTCAAATTCAATAAATAATATTGTTCTATTTTATAAAATAGCATAAGTTACTTTATTGATAAATTTATTGAATAAATATTACATATTTTCTATTTGAATTGGTTAGACCTTAGACTTTAAAATATTTAGGTCCCTGGTTGAAGCCCCGGTGAGTACCAATGACTTTTTAATTAAAAAAAAATGTACATTTGTTCAACAACAAATATTCCACTAGAGCACGTTAAGCTGTCGTTCCCAGTTTCACTATACCAACCTGTGAAACTGTTTATAGATGGGTTATTGAGTCTATCCAAACATACCTCATACCATCGGCTACGACGAGGTGGGATTAAAACCCCCTCCGCTAGGTCCCCTGAGGCCGTCTATGCGGTCTCGGGCGCCCCGTAAGGCACCTGTGATGATATATATATTCTATATGTATACTTTACATGAGTACTTTAGCCTGTATTTATATTAGTAAATATTTGTTTAAATGAGGTTTATACTAAACAGAATAAAGTGTTGTGTGAGTACCTGAGTGCCGGCAATAGGGCGCGGATGATGCGCAGCGCATGGTCGGCCAGGCAGCCGGGCGCGGCGGCCGGCAGCTCCCGCAGCAGCGCCAGCGCCGCCCCGCGCGCGCGCACCGACCGCCCGCGCACCACCCGCAGCGCGCCGCTCACCACCATGCTCACCTACCATGTTAACATCCATCATTATATGTATGCACTACACAGCCTGTGGGCTAATATGAAGCTCTACCAAAGAACACATCATAGTACTACGTACAGAAGATCTACTCTTTAAATAAATACCATTAAACTAAGAATAATATATGTATGGAACTGCCCTTGGCCTGTATAACGAAATATCAAACATGTTTGTTGTAACGGTATTGTGTTCTCACTTCAACAAATCAATGTTTAAAGATTGGTTATAATAAGTAGACTCGTAACGCAAATTCATCTTAGCCGCCGCCCGTTTTGTAACCGCATCATTAAGCCGGCATAGTTGGAGCGATCAATGCTGTTTAACAACAATGTATTGATCGATACCATTCATGGATTTTGTAGGTTTGCTCACTACCAGGAAGATACAAAGTCTCATGCTCCAGTATAAAAACAAAAACTTTGTTCACACTTTTTTTGGGTTTGTATGGCGGCGGCCATCTTCTGTACCTAAACTGAGTAGTGGAGCCGGTCTGGTAAAGTTCATTGTAAGAAATGGAAACACTTCTCCCAAGGAACCATGAAAAACAAAATACAAAATTTGGCCTCTTCATACAAATTGGTTATTTTAACATTATTAGTTTGTATAGAGCTAATATTTTTTTACATTTTCCATCTTTCATGAGAAAAGTTAATAATGAATCAGTAGAGCCTCATATTGCTTTGTATAGGCCTTTAAACCTACTTTGCGGTCTCAGTGGGCCTATCGCGTAATGAATAATGGGAATGAAGTTCATTTGTACCGCCATTGCCATTGTAATTACCATTAAAGCAAATAGGAGCGACCCTGTAAACATTTGAATCGTAATGGCTTTCAAAAATTGACACATTCAATTGCGTTTTGTTTCATCAAGCACATGACAAATATCGAAAAGTAATAAAAAATATATATAATATATTATTTCCTTTAAATTTATTAAAATATCCATCACAGTGTTCAATTCTTCTATAATTATACTTAAAAAATAATTGTAATTTGAAGCCCATAGAAGTAGTTCGTAATTTTATTCATCGCAACAGCGAATCTCGAACAAAATGTAATTTGTGATCAATCTGAACGCACCTGGTTGCTTGGCTACGGTTTTTCATGAATAGTTATGTCAGATTATTATTAATGTTACAAATGAAATACAAAATAGTTGGTCTTTTAAACAAACTATTATTCTCCTATCCAATTTAATTTTTATTAATTTCAATGTATTATTTAGGCTGCTGCAGTTCATTCCCCTGCCTTCCAATCACGCGATGGACCCAGCAGCCGCACGGAGAGTCCATGGATAACTAAGACCATTGTCTCATACCCGAAGTACAACTTTCCAAAGTCACAAAGCATGAGAAACCATATTTTCTCGAACCTTTTTAATAACAATAAAATTAAAACAATGTGTGATTATTTGCTATATAATAACTTGATAGGGAAGGACCTAATATAATGTAGAATTTCCTCACCCTCTGCAGCAGCATAGCTTGCGGCGAGTCGTCTAGCGGCGGCTGACCGTGCATGGAGGGCGGCGGCCGGGTCGCGCGCAGTAAAGCCGTGTATGCGCTCAGAATGTCACATTTTACGTTCTCTTCTCGCTCTATATAGAAAACATAATAATAATAAAACACATTAAAATTTTATTTAATTGAAATGCTGGGTCAACAGTTTGGAAAAATACAAAGGTGCATATAAGCACACAAAGAGGAGCAGCAACGCTGTGTATGCGCCCCGAGGGTGATAACTACAAATTGTAAACGCCATTAGTGGAGAGTTGGCTGCTAAATGATTGGAAACTAAATAGTCAATATATTGTGTATGTTTAGGATCCTGACTAGCCCCATTCTATGTGTACGATAAGAATTGTTAAAGTACAAACTCTTACTACGTACAAATACTTATCATACACATAGTAGTACTACCGTACAACTCCTGCCTATTTTTATGCTATTTCACTCTTGGTAAATGCATAAAGTTGAAGGTTTAAAATTTAAATAAAATTAATAGATACGTGATCAGTTGATCACAGACAGGCATCAATAGGCTATTTGACTCATTTTTAAAACTAGTTTTATTTAATTTTTCATTACATAATTAGCAAACTACATTGATATTTCCGGGATATATAGTCTATTATTATTAAAAATCAAAAAGTTTTAATTTCCACAATCGCGCTAAAAACGCTGTTTCGGTAATGGCGGTCAAGTGTGACGTCACACGCAAGTAAACAAGTTTTATAACCTTAGTAAAACAGTGCAGTGAAAGTGAATTTCATCTTTTTTCTTTAAGTTATTAGAAATAATGGTGTGTAGTGCCACTATGTACAAATACGTCAATAAATAGTCCACACAAACTGTTTCTGTTCCAACGAATTCCAAAGGACGGAAACAGTGGCTACAGTTATCTCGAAGAGATCCAAAGAGCATTTTATCTCATATAAATGTTTTTATGTGTGAAGATCACTTTGATGTAAATAATTTTTATAAAGTTACTAGATAGAAATATTGGTTTTTATAAAGTTTAACAAAAATCAGCCTCTGTAATAGCATTATAACACTAAGGGCTGATTTTTCAATCGTCAGATAAAGATATTCCACAGATAAATTGTATGGAGAATAAATAAAATTAAATATTAATAAAATTCTTCATACAAGTTAACCGTAGAATAACTTTATCTTACGATTGAAAAATCAGCCCTTAGAAAACCACAATATAACGTAAACATTAATCAGTCGAGAATTAAATAACTATTGTTTATTTACTTGCGAGCGACGTCACCAGTCGTCAACCAATCACAAATGTGTTTGCCATAGACAAAATTATATAAAATATTCAATTTTATTTCGTGTAATCTACAAAAAATATACATAATGTATTTAAAATAAAGTGAAAAATGTTTTTTCCCCATTGTCTGATAGGATGACCACAATCTATAGCATATTTTTAATGTAGTCAAATAGCCTATTAAATAAAAAACAATTTCAAATCACAGATTCAGTGACAAACTAGTTCAAACGAGATAAAGTTGACATTTCCATATTCTGACATTACAGATTTTATGTACATTTATTCCCAAATTTAATTTTATTTACAGTTTAACAGTTACACAAGGGTATCAACTTTGTCATGTCACACCAAGTTCTATTCTCAATCTATTTTTTTTTAACTTATTAAAGTCGCGCCTTTTTAAAGCTAAGATGCACAGACAAACTAAAAAATCCAACTTAACACCTCTCTTGTTATCACGGGTTAAAAACAATATTATATGTATGTTAAGATATATTATTCGTTTTTTTTTTATTATTTGAACCAAACAAATTCCGTTTCATAGAAAAAAATATAACCTACAACATGTCTTTATACCACATATACACATTGAATTATGGATTTGATACCTTTAAATCGCGCGATGAGTGCGGGTGATACATTTTCATACATTTCTGAGAGCAGCTCGTGTCGAGTAGATATCACAGATTCTAAACATTTAGCGGCTGCGCGGCGCACCTGTAAATACCAAAGCTTTTAACATCTATACAGAGGTGGATGATAACACCTGCAAACTACATTTATTTATTTAAATTATTTATTGCAAAAGGTAATTGAGCAAAGCAGAGATAACTTGGTATATTTTGACGATATTTTAAATTTATTTACAAATGACGGAACCGACTCTATGATTTTACTACACAATATAACGAAATATTTATTTATAATATTTATTTGGAAAAAAAAATACGGTTATAAGAAACATTATTACAATGGCTTTTTTTTTATGGAGCACGGTATGTAACTTTGTATCTTCCTGGTGGTAAGCAGACCTACAAAGTACACTAATGGGGTCGATCAACACATTGGTGTTTAATAATATTGATCGCTTCCACTATGGCGGCTAAATAATGCGGTTACGAAATGAGCGTTGACAAAGACGCATTTGCATTACGAGCCTATTCTAATCTCCTCGCTGCTTTATCAATTAATATTATCATTATGCTTTATCATTTTAATTTTACATAATCCAGCAGTTCTTTCAAATTAACAACAAATAAATTACTTAATAGATGGTAGGCACTAGGGCATGCAAACCTTAAACATATTTTATATTACAATGTACCAAACTAGTAGGAAATATATAACATTAATATTAATCTCGAAATATGGTGACCAATTTTTAACAGGAGCTTACTACATCGATTTTGTAGTCTACTTTTATTTCGATGTGGTATGGGGGCGTCCATAAATTACGTGAGATGGTTAAGGGGGGGAGGGGGTCGAGTCAAATCTCATCTAATCTTCCGTTGGAGAGAGGGGGGGTCTCGGCAAATAACACGCATTTCTTTTTTCTGATGGAAACAAAAAATATATATACTATTTTGGTCCATTTAATCCAGATTGTACATGCTTAAGATTTAACTAGTCGTAAATAAAAGCACGAAGCAATTTTTTTTAAATTCCTTTTACAATAACAATCCAACGCGTTTACGTAAGAGGGAGGGGGGGACAGAAAATTAAAAAAAACACCTCACGTAATTTATGGACGCCCCCTTTCAGGTTACCGTTACGAAACAGACAGCTATTTTGCAGCGAAGATGCAAATTGGTTTTAGTCGCCGCTCATAACCGCATCATTTAGCCGGCCATTTTATTGATCGACCCCATTCATGGACTTTGTAGATCAGCTTACTTTTATTGCTTGCTGCTTTTTACTTTTACATACTGGAACCTTTTTCTCTGGGGTGTAATAATAATATATTACTCATAATAGATATTTAAGGCGTGGGTATGGTCGGTATAGTTGATCTCCTCTATGCCTTCTCGCCCTATGGCAGATAACGATCCATAGGCATATGGATTCAGCTAACCACCTAGTCTTAAACTAGTTTGTTATGTAGCATGTTTTCGGTTGGTATTATTTTCATATCGCGCGTTTAGTTTCTATATAATTTAATGAAAAATGATCTACGTACCTACATACTTTTGAAGATAAATAGCAGCCTAACCAAACGCATTCTACGACCTTATTATTAAATACATTTTTTTTGACTTATCATAAATATCTGTAAAGATTTAAATGTTTTTTTTTTATTTAGCGGCAAATAAATTGAATAGAGTTTTGTAACTAATGAACGTATGAAACTTCGTTACCTTCCAAGACATGTCGTCATCATCAGAATACTCCTCGGAGTCAGAATCGTCGGCGGGTGGTGGAGCAGCCACGTCCTCCATCTCCTCGTCTCCGCCCTCTTCTTCGTCTTCGTAGTTGTAATTAGGATCGTACGTTATCATTTCCAGGCACAAACTTATTATCTGTGAATAAACAATGTACTTCCTACTGTACTACTGTACCATACAAAAAAGTGGATTTGTTTGTGAAATCAACGTCGTACAATCACGCTTTAGATGTAGATATGTCAAGAACATACATACAAATATGTTTTTAATAGTTCACTACTTGATACTTATTAAATTCTTTACAAAATTATATTTTATTTCAGATTCAAAATAATTATAATATGGGCTTGTATACGAGTCACTTATGTCAGGATTCATATTAACTTAGCCATGACGCTTTGAAGAACACTTATAGAAAGTTTTGTCTATTTTACACATATTAATTTTTGTTGCTAAAAAAGAACGAAAACCTTTTATAACTAAAGCATTCTTCAAGGAGTCATAAGTTTTTATGAATACCAGTGTAACTATTTATTAAATAAATACAATATACATTGATAATAACTTAATCTCCACCAACCAATGATTTGTTTAACAAAATGGATTATAGTCAATCAATCAATCAAATTTCTTTATTATAATCCATAGTTTTTACACAAGATTTTACAGATGATATATTATAGTCTACTATGTTCCGCCTATAGGCATATAATATAGAAATACACAGTTAAACAAAACTAAATACAATAATACAACACAAAAAAGGCCTAAAACATTCAATACAAAAACTCCAACGACTACAACATTACAGCACAATTATTCATTTAAGTGTTACGTCTTCCAAAAACTCGCTAACTTTGTAATAGCTCTTATAACTTAACAGTTTGAACACTTTGTTTTTAAAAACAGCAATTTCCTCAATATTACGGACATCCCTAGGTAATTTTATTTTTTATTATTATAAATGGATATTAAACACGCTTTGATGAAATAATTCTGTTCTATGTAACTTTATAATTATAATAGCCTATCATGTTAACGCTTTCTGTTACAAAATTTAAACATATAAATATAAATTTTAACAAAAACGGCACATTCGTAAATGTACATACACGGCAAAGTAAGGATACTCCATTCATAAAAATGAGGCCTACAAGAATCTCTAGAAGTTAAATGACACATTGCCCTAATACACTTCTTCTATGATATAAATACCCTATCCCTGTCAGTTGAGTTACCCCAGAATATTATTGCATATCTTATTATTAAGGCAACATAACCGTGATAAGCATTTAATACGGTAGGATGGCTTACAACAACAACTTAGTTCCAGAGTATGCTGTAGCATGTCTTACCTTCGGGATGTATGGCTGAACTTCTTTAGGACACTTTAACACAAAGGCTTCCAAAGCTTGCAAGCAGTGCTCACGCAGCTCCTCATCTGTATCTTCAGAATGTTCCAGAACTGGTGGCGCTACTCTCCACAGTTGCTCCCCAAAGCGATGCCCGGCTTGACGACTAAAAATATCACAATCAAACTGTATATTCCTATATAGCTTTTAAGGGTATTCAAATACCCAACCTAAAAATGTGTTTCTGAATCAAAGCTAAAAAAATATGAATGATTATTAACTATTTAAAAGTTAAAAAAAAATATTGTGACAAGTTGATGTAATGACCATAACCGTAATGCGTTCTCTAAAATTGTGTGTGAATCCAAATAATGCTTAGTACTCTCTCTATTATAATAATTATTTAATTCAAACTTTACTAAGTTATTTAGATAACTTACCAAATTGAAGCAATGCATTGTATATGGGTGCGGCTGACACTGGAAGAGGTGGCAGTGCCCAAACCCTCCAACAGGTGGTCAATCAATTTGTTATATAATGTAGCATTGCACGACATCACAAGATGAGACAAAGCTACAATGGTTCGCTTCCTGACAGCCTAAACAAATATTAAAATATATAAAATTTCATATAAAATATAACAAAAATAATTAATGAAAAATTTAATGAATTCTTATACAAATTACAACTTGTAATTACTATAAACTCTAATATATAGTAATAAGAAGATATTCATAAAGAAGGTTTAATTAAGATGTTAAATTTTACTGGTATATTTAATTATAAGTTGTCTTTGCTATTTTTTCATTGGTTAGATTTTCTAATTTATACAACTATATTCCATAATTATGTCCTTTCCTTTCCTTTATGTATTTTTTTCTTAATAATTTCAATATAACAATATACAAAAATGAAAAAAAATTACAAATAAAAACTTACTTGTCGGGGAGATGCCAGTTGAGGTAATAAAGCACTAAGAAGTACAGAGTGAAAAGTAATCAAGAGGCCACCAAATCTACTCAATAAATCTGCCAAAATATCCAAGGCTTCCAGTTGGACTGACACATCTTCTTGCTGAAATAAACAATATATAGTAGTCACTGACTAAATGTGAACAAATAAGGTATGGCTTAAAATAACAATTTGTTTCTAAATTCAGTTTAGGTTGGTCAGGCAAACCCCATTATTAAGGTCTTACCATCCAGTGGCAAGTATCAAAAGTGTTTGTTTCTAAATTTGTCTATATTTATTAGTTGACAACTATATACTATACATAATACTATCTTTTTCAATTTCAATAATATTTATTTAAAAACTTTATTGCACAGTATAAAGGCACACAAATTCATATTATTTTATTTTAAGTTTTCTAGAAGTTGAATAATACCTCAGCCCCTGAGGTAGCTATAGGGACTTATGGTACTATAAAAGAATCAACATGTGATGTATTTGTCAGAATAATATTTGATAAGAAAGAATAGTGAGCTATGGGAGAAGTCTGTCCTTCATAGGACTGCCATAAGCTAATAAAATGTGGTATTAAAAATGTGAGATAGTTCTTTGTAACTATAGTGATAGAGCAGGCTCACTGTTTGACTTAATTAACAGGTGTATCCTACTAGAAGCTAGTAAATAATTGTATTATATAAGTATTACCTTCTCAATAGCGCTGCTTAAGCGACCTGTAATTTTTTTACAAACATTAGCAGCTAAGGTATTGGAGCCAAGGGGAAGTTCAGAAATTACAGTCTTTAATCCAATGCTACTAATATCCCTTAGTTGCTCTGTGTCAGATAGCATGTTAGCACACAAAGTCTCCACTATACCTTCAACTTGATATTCCTTCACTTTGTTCACTAAAGGACCCAGGCTGAAAATATTTATAAATATTGTTTTAATTCAATTAAAATTCACAACAATAGTGAACCTCCTCATTTATCATCATCCCTTAAATACTAATACATAAGCAATATAGGTATCTATACTAATATAATAAAGAGGAAAGATTTGTATTTTTGTATGTTTGTAATGAATAAACTCAAAAACTACTAGACCGATTGCAATAATTTTTTCACCATTAGAAAGCTGCATTATTCAGAAGTAACATAGGCTATATAATATCACGCTAGGTCCTATAGTTGTGGAGCAGTAACCAAAAATGTTTTAAAAACGGGGGAAAAGTATCGTTTCTGAGGCCTTCCGTGGCGTGCGCTGAGCATATAGTTAAAGTTATACAAACCTGTGCGAAGCCGGGACGGGCCGCTAGTATATTATATATTGTTTTGGTTGACATTATGTGAATAAACAAAATTGATTTACAAATATACAGATATTTTTGTTATAAATAAGTTATTGCACCTGAGAGATTATTTTTATCATTTCATCTCAACAAACTAGGAAATTGAAATATTATAAATTATTAAATAAAAATTACTTATATATTTTAAAATGTTTTACTTTTTACACACTTTTCATTTACTTAATAAATAAAAGGTGGATCATTAAAATATAATATACCTTATGTGGTCCCCTGGGATTTAATTTAGCACCCTACCACCTACTATATAACTCCCACCAATATATATAATATACTAGCGGCCCGTCCCGGCTTCGCACAGGTTTGTATAACTTTAACTATATGCTCAGCGCACGCCACGTAAGGCCTCAGAAACGATACTTTTCCCCCGTTTTTAAAACATTTTTGGTTACTGCTCCACAACTATAGGACCTAGCGTGATATTATATAGCCTATGTTACTTCTGAATAATGCAGCTTTCTAATGGTGAAAAAATTATTGCAATCGGTCCAGTAGTTTTTGAGTTTATTCATTACAAACATACAAAAATACAAATCTTTCCTCTTTATTATATTAGTATAGATTAGTGGGAGGAAGGTGGGAGTTCTGTTTACAAGGTCAGGTTTGCACTATGCACTAACTATTACTTAGAAATATTATGTATCAAAAGATAAGTAATTTTTTGTCCAATTGGGTATGTAGGTTGCTTAATAATAAATAACATAGACTGCATTCTACCTGGTTTAACCTATGGATGTCAAACTTGGGTATTGACAAACCAAATGAAATGGAGAGGAGCATAATAAATATAAAATCTATACTAATAGTATAAAGCTGAAGAGCTTGTTTGTTTGGTTGAACATGCTAATCTCAGGAACTACTGGTTCGAATTGAAAAAATATTTTAGTGTTGAATAACTCATTTATCGAGGAAGGCTATAGGCTACATAATATCACGCTACAACCAATAGGAGCGGAGTAACAAAGAAAAATGATTCAAAAAGGGGAAAAAATATTCCCTTCGAGATTGTACACTGCGTAAATGGTTAAAGTTAAGCAGGCGAAGTTGTGCGGATCAGCTAGTTAAGAGGTAACTATCAAAAATTGGAAATAAATGAATTGATATAACCAGTTCCATAAGAAAACTAAAGTGGAGATGGACTGGCCATATGATTAGGACAACAATTAATAAGTGGACTAAAGAGATAACTGCTTGGTACCCAAGAGACGGAAGGCATCATAGGGGTAGACAGGTTAAGAGATGGGAAGATGGTCTCCAAAATGATTGGCAAAGATTATCACGTGATAGGAAAAAATTAAAACGTATGGAGGAGGCCCATGTCATGTCATGACAACCTGACCTGAGAAAAATTAAGTGTTGGTAAGGTCAGAGAATAAAGGCTATTTTTTCATGAAACTAAAAAAAAATATTAGTGCAAAAAATTTCATATCTACAATAGCAGATTTGCTTTTGTAAGTTCAGTAACTAACAGACCTTTAAACAAATTGAAATAAAGCAATCTGTCATTAGGAGAGACTCAAATTGTAAAATTATAGCTGCAATCATCTATAAATAAAATGATTTAAACAATAAATACATGGTCATGGTGGCCACTTTTTTTTGGATACAAATTTCCCTGACCTTTCCAGGTTTATCCAGTCACTTTTTTTTAGATTTTCCCTGACCTTCAATGAGCTTTAAAAAGAAAAGAAAAATTCCAAAAATATATTATTTGTATTTTTTTATTGATTTTTGGAAAAAAAAATAGTATTTGAAATAAAAATTATTAGAAAATAGAAACAATTATTTTTAGCAATATTTTCGGAAAATATAGAGCAACAAAATATATTTCACATTCTTAAAAGAATAAGCATATTTTAAACTTAGATGGAATTGGTCCATTTAGGTTGCCAATCATTTACAGTACAAGTGTAGGTACTTTAAATATTTTCCCTGATCTTCTAGCATTTTCCCTGATATTTCCAAGACTTTTCCAGTCTCAGAAAATTCCCTGACTCTTCCCAGTTTTCCAGAAAGTGGCCACCCTGTTATTCCCCTTATGCAAATTTAAGTATTTTAATAATAATAAAGTTGTTTATTTGCAAAAATATAAGCACAAAATTTCGAGCTGTTATTCTACTAAATTAATTGGATATCAATTGCATGTCAAAGTTAAAATATCCCATACAAAATGTGTCAAATTTTAACTTTCATACGACTTGATATACAATTGATTTAGTATAATAAAGCCCTTCTCAACTTTACAAATTTGACAAAATGCAAATACACTTAAAAAATTAAAACAAAATAATAATAGTCAATAATGTCTCAAATTTCAATAATAGGTATGGTGTGTGTTGCGCCATACTTCTAGGGAAATCCTAGTTTTCTAGATATTACTGTTTGATGGTTGAGGTTATGCTTTGATTAATGATGTTTCTGTGTGGTTATAAAAAAAATAAAAAGATTTTGGGTACTGAAGATCTAACTGATCTATTTAGATTTTAGGTACTGAAGTTTTTGTGTAGTAATTCTTTGTTTTTTTAGAAAACTATAAGTTTCCTAAAATTTAAACTTTGCGAAACAACTTTTTACAATTAGGTGTCTATAAAAAAATCGGGGTCACTGAAATCAACGAGCTCTGGGCTCTAAATTAGTTCAGCCAGGGGGGTATTAGGGGCTACCCCATTGAAACCACCCCCTTGTAGGAAATACCTAGTATTTTGGATATTAGTGTCCCAACTAACCAAAACATTACTACCTACTGATAAAATTAATAAAATTGTCATACCATTTTACTGCTAAATTTTGAACTTCGCCATTTTTATCTTCGAGAAGTCGTAGAAGCATCTTCACCACTTTTCTCTCCGAATCATCATCCAGTTTAATACTGTCCTTTTGCAATTCCGTCATCAAATCATTAGTAGCCATAAATCGGAAATCTTTATC
Source organism: Monopis laevigella (assembly GCA_947458855.1). Taxonomy (NCBI): domain Eukaryota; kingdom Metazoa; phylum Arthropoda; class Insecta; order Lepidoptera; family Tineidae; genus Monopis; species Monopis laevigella. Next base: position 18,482,639 of record OX381577.1, on the reverse strand, counting down.
ATTTGATGTCATCTGTAAAATCACAATATTATTGACAAAGAACTATAACAACAAAGATAGGTAATTCTAAAATAAAGTTATACCTTTTCAAGAAGATTAGCGATTTGGTAGGATACGCTGGCCATTTTGAGATGTTATTAGATTCGCACCACGTATAATTACCACTGAAATAATAGCACTTCACTCTTTAAACATTATTTTCTAACCAGAGCCGACAAAAATGCAACAACAGCAATAGTTTAACTATATTTTTAAATAAAATAAAGCCGAATCAATCACCTCGCCGATCGCCGCTAACCCGAAAAAAAAATGCAAATTGAATGAAATGACAGACATGACATTAGAGCATGACAGATATGAGTTTTTTTTTCTTTTGGCTTGTTTTTTCTATTCCGTGGTCTGCCACAGACCACGGAATAGAAAAAACAAGTGGAAGTACAAAGTAGGCGTGTTTAGGGTGCCACAATTAAGCGTAGGTACGCTTATTTGATCCCAGTCGCTATCAGTCGTGTCTAACATCGCTTCGAGCTGGTAGTCTCGCGTCGTTACTGATTTTTCCGCATAATCGTTGTAACTATGCCGTATTGTTACATTCTGGAATGTAAAAACGACAGTAGGAGAAAAAATCTTCGTAATGGAGGTTTTTCGTATCATCGGTAAGTACGATTTTGTTAGTATTCTTTAAAAACTTTGACATTATTTAGTTTACTAAAAATTTAAGTTTAACTGAAGTTAAAACCAACCTTAAGTAATTGTAATAAAGAATATTTTAGATTGAAAATCGGATTTTAAAAGTTCTTTGCTACTCGGTTAGTGTTGTAGGTGGGTGCTTATCGATATAACTTATTTGTTTAAAGAAAGGGATTGGAAGCAACAGTTTCGACAGTTATACAAAATTATATATATATTTTTTTAATATTTATATTGTCTCGCATACAATTATTTTATAGTGTGGGCTTAATAAAAATTACAAAAGTACTTAATAAACACAAAAGAGTCATTAGCAGCTTTAACACGAAAATCTGAGTTGTCTGGGGCCTGACCAAAGAACACGATCGCCAATCGAATCGCCTCATCGATCGATAAAATTGTATAGGAATTTTACTCTATGGGTAGAGCCCGATCGCCGAGAAACGTAAAATCTCATACATTTGGCTTTCGATGGGTATTTCGATTCGATTATCGATCGGCTCTTTGGTAAGGCCCCTGATCAGCCAGTTGTCGGTTCAATATATTTAACTTCATCTCTTTTTAAAATCGTTCGCGTCGTATAATGGTTTTCTGAGGTTTTACTTGGTGTTTTCATTTTTTCCTCACATTTGGCAGATATATCGACAGTCATTGGTTATCAGCTAACGAGTGCAGTTCGCGAGCAATAAATTATAATACTGCAGGGTCCTACCTTATATGATTATATATAAAATTTGGAACTTTGTAATAGTGAGATATTGTGTGAAATATACTAAGAATACGACTCTATTTGTTTTATTGTAAATTGAACCATCTAATGCAAAATAATTGTGTTAGAGCAAAAAAGTTGAACATTGATAAATTTTCATGCATCCTACCGATAATAATTTTACAAATTAATGGGCTTCCGAAAAGAAGGTTTTATTTCCTGTACCTAAAAATAAACTTTAAAAAAAAATGGCTTCTGAGATATACATATATGAATATTTAATTAGGACTCGTCACGTCATATGCACGATCAAAGTTCGGGTTTGTTTGTACCATTGCGACTAAAAACTCAATTTTATAAAATAACGATAAAAAATATTTTTAAATGTGATATTACAGACAAAAATAATTTCTTCATTTTGCCTAACTTCTTCATTTTGCCCAACTTCTTCATTTTTATTACAAAAATAGCAGTTATGTTAAGATTGCGTCCCAAAGTTTTGTTTCGTGCCCATAACGTCATACAACTCAACTTAAAAATTATCTCAAAAATCTGTTTTTTAAACCTTTATATTTTCTAAAAGTTTTCCCATCCATCTGCGTTTAAATATATAGAGCCACATTTATATTATCGACATCGATACTTTACATATTTTATTATGTCGCCGCTTTTAATTTATTATATTTTTATGGAGGGAAACTTCTAGAATAAACAAAAATATTTTTCTTTATAAACGATATTATGCCTTATGCCGACTGAACAAAACATTTATTCGAATGTCGTAGTAATCACGCCATCTGCCTAGGAATAGCAGAACCTTTTATAGCTGTTTCTTACTACCTTATGATAGATGGCATGTTATTTATATGAATTTAAATCTAATTAGTTGGAGAATAGTGTTTAAAATTGCTGTGTATATTTGTAACCATTTAGGACGAAGTGGTTATAGATTCAACACTTATAGATATATGATTTTGGCGACACCGGTTCTAATACATTTGGTTCTTTATAGCATTTCCACTTGTTTTTTCTATTCCGTGTGGTAGACATTCTCGCGCCGTCTACCAGTCTACCGCCATGATGCTATATCGTACATAAACACGTGTTTTTTTTTAGTATATGAACAACGTATGCGCGAAACAGTTCATTTAAATGTAAAGTGATATCTTATCATATCACAACACGGAAAAACAGATATCTCATTGTGATATTACTATTACCCAAAACATCACGTTTACGTGATTTTTGCATCACTTCAAGACGTGATGCGCATCACGTTATATTACATAGGGAATATGCATGTAACGCCAATAATTATTATTTTAATATATAATGTTCCTTTTTTGTCTTTGAACATATTTACGGTAATCTATTTTATTTTGATTAGCAATTTTTTTTATAAATATGATTTTAAAATACATTTTTTTTTGTAGAAACGGAACGTATCTCTAAACGCTCCGACATTAGCAAACACTACATGTGACGTCATTCGTGAAACAAATGTCAACGTGTGTTCTTTAGTCTTTACAGTTTCTTTTTTTCTCGGGTATTTATTGTCCTTTGTTACGATAATTTGTGATAAACAAACCTTTTGAGTAACTTTTGAAGTGCAATAACATTAAACTAATATGCTTTTTGAGCACGAATGACGTCACAGAATGGCGGCTGTTGATGTTCCTTTTTCTACTACGGTAGTGGCAGATAAAGTTTAAACCCTTTTATTATTGTGTCATTACCCCAATAAAAAAAATAAAAAAATTGTTTTTAGGGTCTAATGTAATTACTCTATCAAGTAATGAAATAAAAAAATACATGCTTATTCCCTATTACCAAGGTAGTTACGTAAGATCACCTTGCTTCTTGGAGATTTATTTAATACTCGTACTATCTAACATTACTAGGGTACTAAATAATTAAACATTTTACAAAACAATTTTTTTTAATATTAAATTGATATTTAATTTTACGTTCGAGTAGTTAAAGTAGGAAAATACTGTAATAACACACCTTATAGTGTACCAATAAATCTATATAGGTTTTAAGTAAATCTATATAGGTTTTATTTACATTTTATTTGAATAATAAAGTACATGATAGAATTAAAAATATAATTATATTGTTTTTAATACTTCCAATAATAAAAAAATATAAAAAATCGGTATTGATAATACTCTATGGACGTTAATCTGTGGTCATGACATTGATAGGGGCCTTATTCCGAGTTTTGACACGTTCACCGTCACGAATTTTAATCACGTTCCGACCTCAGGGGCCTTATTCCTAGTTTGCAACCGCTAATCACGACAAGACGTTGCGCAAACTATCAATATGGAAATATAAGCTCTATTCCAATGGATATATAGTATGTATTAGGTTGGCTATTATAATGCAGCCATCTTGCAATACACGAATTCTTCGCAAGTTTGAACATGTATGGAGCATTGGAATTTCAACATTATAATTAACAGGATAGAACTTACATTTCAATTCCCGTACTTTACGCAAAATGCGCGACGGTGAATGTGTCAAAACTCGGAATAAAGCTCAAGGTCCTTTCAGCGCGCGGAAATGTTAGCAATTCAAGTTACCATCAATCGTTCTGCGACCCGAAATTTTAACACGAAAAGTTAGACAGGCTACTTTTAGACAGATGTTTGTTTATTTGTGAATATCTATCTACAAATTGGAATTTAATTAATTATTTTATATATTCATATCTGTTTTAGTTTTAAAAGTTCGATAAAACCTAAAAAATTAATATCGTGTAACTAAATTCAGCTTTGGTATGTTTAGTTTGAGGTTGTTAATTAAATTAATATTGTGATATTATAAAATTATTGTATTTAAATATAAATAGTTAATTAAAAAATATTGATTTATTATATAATGATAAGGTAGTAATATTTTTAATTTCAATTATTTAATTCAAAATAGTGCTTCTTGTCAAAAATTGGCATCAAAAATCCACACCGATCGTTGCCGAGCTGCATTTTAGCATCGCTAAAAAAAATGACATGGCTGTGTTGAAACGGGCGGTCGGGCTGGTTTTTGAAGTCAGCACGAAAAACTGCCCGCGCAGCTCTCGGAACGCAGGGTTTGCGTACGCTTTTTCCGTATTCGACGATCACCATTGTATGGGATGACAGCTGTAATTTTTTAAATGGTATTACGAGAAATTTCCGAAATTTCCGTCACGCACGGTCGCGCGTTTATTGTTTTGTCTATGAATTTTAGTATGGATTTCTTGTAATTTTGTATTACGAGTTGCATGCATTCAAACAAACGAAAAAAATATTTTCTGCTTGCTCGTATTCGTAGATTTGTGTTAGTTATTTTCAATATTCTTTATTTTTGTTAAAAAGAGTGGATTTTTTTTTGTAATTTATTTAATAGTTAAATCTGTAATAATAGGCTATTTGACAATGCGAAAAATAAAGTGTCAATTACTGTTATCAGTATACATTAAGAGTTTAAAAATGGTTATTTATTAACGTAAGTTGAAATTAATTATTTATTTATTTAAAAATCCGTAAATAAAAATGCATTTTTAAACGTTTGTCACGTGACACAAGACGCTCCTGATTGGACGAGTTTATGATGACGTCACCTGCTTGTAAACCTCGCCACTCGCTCGTTTGTCTCCTTGCGCCTACTTGTGATATATTAGCTTTCGAAACTGTTTTAATGAAATTTTCCTATATTATCCATTGTTTTTGTGTGATTTATTTTCATATTTTACAAATTCTGTCAAGTACTTTTACTATGGACAATGATTTTGTAAAAGCAGACAGCAGAAACCTGCCCCAAGTCGATGCAATTATGGTCGGATTATTTATCAAAAATAATTCCGACTTTTAGGCTTCGGCGCTAAAAAATGTGAAGACAGCAAAGTAAGTATAGTAACACTTTAGTGGTAACTTAAATTATATCATAAGAAAGTGAAATAATGATGAACTTCCACAACAAGCACGGACTTTTATAGGTTATAAATGTTAAGTTAGTTTGGCGCCGTTTCGTGAACATAAACGATAATTTGTTTACTTTTGCAGGTCTGCAAGGGAAACGTATGGAGATGATGCCATTGGATATGTGCAACTACGTCGCGAGCCAGATCTTTGCACATTAAAGTGTAAGATATGTCCTGAGCACAAGGTGAGGAGCAACTCTCCAGATGAAATCTGTAAAGATGCTGTAATTGGGGTCAAGTGTCCGACAGGTGAAAGTACCAAAACTAATTACATTCGTAATGGCAACATTTCAGAAAAGTACCGAGCTCAAATTCAACTGCAAATGTTTGTTACCTAAATGAGGAAAAGGTTACTTTTATGTAGCTCACCCTAACTTTGAAGATTCAAATGAAAAAAGTATATTTCTTTCATCAATCTTAAAACTATTACCTATATATTATTATTATATTAAAGGTTGGGACCATCTAGTAAGTATAGTGTACTTGTGTCAGATAAAGTGGATGTTATTGTAATTGACTATGACAATGAATATGTGATTAATTTGTTAATAAACGTTGCATCTTGTTGGAAAGCAAATATTTTTCCACTATTAATTCTATTAGTGTTACATTAATTATTAGTGTTACAGTACCTAATTAAAAATATTTTAGGTAGTAATAATAATAATAAATAAATTTATTCTTGTTATTTAAAAAAAAAAAATTTCAAGCTACTTCTATCTATTGTCTATATTAAGAGATACAATCTCAATAAAAATATCAATAAGTGCTTATTATGGCTATGTTTATCCTCAATTAATATATGGTATAATATTCTGGGGTAATATTTTAAATATTCAAACTACCTTTATATTACAAAAAAAAATGTATAAGAACAATTTATAATAAATACTACTGAGTCCCTCCGTAATACATTCAGAGATGAAAAGTTTCTCACTGTAACTTGTATATACACATTAGAATGTTGTCTGTTTATAATGATAATTTTATAGAGAGTCAATGTTCTAAGCTACCCATGGCTTCACCGTGCGGGTGCCGTGTCCATCGCATGGTTGGAAGGCAGGGGAATGAACTGCAGCGTTAAATGTTATATCAAAAAACACGAGTTAGTAATAAATATGACCTCTGTATACCTCAAATAAATAATATAATGTACCAAAAAAGTACATATATAATTGCAATAAAAATGTTTAATCATTTGCCATTAAGGTTAAAAACCCTAAATGGTAATACATTTAGGAACACATTAAAAACCTGGCTTTTATATTATGGCAGTATATTATAATTTAAGTGAATATTATAGTGATTACTTACTAGTGTAATATTTTGTATGTGTTCATGTTATATAAAGTTCAAAAAGTATTCTTTGAGATATTATTGTTTTTAAATACCTAGTTTTAAAGTATTTTTGTTATTTAGTTTTATTATATTAGTCTGTTTTTGAATAGTTTGTGTCTACCCATAAACTATTCAAAACAGACCAATATAATATAACCTTGTCTACCTACAACCAATTAAAAGCAGATTACCTACTCAAATTATTGTATATTCGAAAAGGATAGCTGTAAGGTTTACTACTACCACCATGTAACCAAAAACTGTGTACATTGAATAATGTACACAGTTTTGACAATAAAATATATTCTATTAATTGTACCTACATTAATAGAATATATTTTATTGTCAAAACTGATAATGAAGGATAAATAAAAATAAAATTTATACTAAAGAATTTTGAATGTTTTATTTAAAAAAATATAAAAATTCCCAAATATAAACAGAATGCAGAACTAAGTGATTGGATACCTATCTATACATATATGACACTCCAGAAGGGTGTGGCAAAATTGCAGTTCAGAAGCATTGAATGCAGTTTGCACAACTGTAATAAAACTACATCCTATTTTGCAGTTGGATTAGTTATAATGCTGTCAGTCGTAGAGTCCTATTTGTAAAAGTTATATAATAATAGTATATTCAGAATGAATTAACTATTTAATAAGAGTCTTGAATGTTTATTTGTGCACATGATATAACAATAATATCATTGAGTACTCTTAAGAAATTATTTTCTGGCTGAAACCCATTTTGTACTGATAGTAATTTGTCATGGTCCATGTCATTTTCCATCTGTAACAAACAAACAAGTTACTCAGGATCTTTTAGTGTAATGCTTAATGAAATCATAAGACTCTGTAGCTACAATTTTTAACTAATATTATGGAAAACATCGGGAATATTCGAAGTGAGTTGTAATAGACATTCTGTTAAAAACATTGGAGGTATTATTATAACCTCAAATCAATAACGAAAATATTTACAGTCTTGATTTATTTATTGTTATAAAATAAAAATAGTATGTTTACTTACATTGAAATGGTCTTCACAAAAGAAAATATTTGTAGGTACTATTCGCTGTGATTAGGATCCCTCCGAGAAAGTGCAACCACTTTCGCCGCACTTTGATATTCTTTGGAACACTTACAAATAGTTTTTCCGGAGTTTTTAATGACGTATTTGTACATTTTGGAACTGCACACCATTTGTAACTCATTTTGTTACATAAATCACTGATAAAATGGAAATCCAATCGCACTTTCGTTTTTTGTTTGCAACAAATGTACGCGGATGATGTGCCACAGGCAAGTGACGTCACAGATCCGATGCAGCGCCATATTGTCAAAGTAGCGTTTGGCACACTTTTTAAATATTGCTTTTTTAATTTGATATTTCTCAGCAAATACGTACCAGAATTTAAAAAAACTACTTTTACTGGGTTCCTTAAATTCTACTACATAATATAAAATGGATTTTAAAAACCCGTCAAATAGCCTATTGTTATTATTATAGATTATTTTGTGGATTGTTGTGATTTTCGTTGTGTATTTTTTTTTGTAATTTGTTTTGTTCCGTTATTTCTTTTTGTTTGACATCGTGATTTTTTAAACTGACTATTATATTATAGATAATTTTGTTGTGATTTTCGTTGTTTTTTTTTTTGTTTCTTTTGTTAATATTATAATTTGTGTGATGCTCCTTTTGTGCTTTAAAAATATGATGTAAAAACCTTTTTTTATATATTTTTTTTATTAATGTTTTATTTACTTGACAAAGTATTAGTCTTGTTTTTCAAAGTATTAGTCTTGTCTTCGTGCTATAAAGTATTAGTCTTGTTTTCATTCACTCTAGGATGGCTAGAAGAAATAATAATACAAGTACAGAAGCTCCAATCCAAAAAATCAATTAAATAAATAACGACTCTTGCACCGACACAATACAGTTCAGTTCAGATCGTACAACGCTAATGGCCTACATTTATATTCCCCTAAAATTTGCCTCTCTTTCTATAGCGTAATTCTTTTTTTTTATTACGACGTTAGGGTTATCTTCTTTTAAAGAAGCCTGGGTTAGGTACTTAGTAGTACGTAGATCTTAAAACAATTTTGTTTTAGGATGTCTGCTGCCTAGGTACTTTAACCTAAGAAGATACGTAAGCCATACGGCACACTACATTGTCTATGAAACTATTCAATCGGTCTATTATGTAATATTATGAATATCCTACTCAACTTCGTGGAATATCTTTAAAGAAAACCGATTGTACCTACTACGTCCAAAGAAAAGGTTACAAAAACTACCTCAGTATATTTGCTTATTTTATGTTATTTATTGCAACCTACGTACCTAATTGGGCAAATAAATAGGTAAAAACGCTTATCAAAACGGCATAATATTTCCAATAATAGTTAGTGCATGGTAGTATACCTACCTATACTTATCAAAACTAAACCTGACCTTGTAAATAGAACTTATAAATACCTATACTATAATAGGAAATAACATATCAAACAAAGTACGTACATACGAGAGATATAAATAACTATAAAAAAGGTCAACATTTGATAGAATAGAAACAGGGACGGATCCAGAATTCCATTTCGATTCCACTATTATCAAAAGCTTCTACCAGTTTTAGTTATATTAAACTCGTAATGCGATTTGTCGCCACGCATTTCGTAATCGCATCATTTAGCCCGCATAGTGGGAGCGATCAATGTTGTTTAAGGACAATTATTGATCGACCCCATTCATGGACTTTTGTAGGTCTGCTCGCCACCAGGTAGATAGAAAGTCACATACCATGCTCCAATAAAAAAAAATGGTGGTGAGATAGTCTTGCGTGAAATTGTTTCATTATTTTGGATGTAGTAATTAAGGAATATTAATATATATATTATATTATTGGAAAAGTGTTATTATGTAAAAATTATAATATATAATATGGAAAAAATAAATTATCGTCAACATAAGTGGGAAAAGTTTCCCACTTTTTCATAAAGTGAATATTAAATTTTTAGATAATATCCACTTTTACAAAATTCCTACATATTTATAAATTCCACTTTATAAAAAAGTGGGCTAAAAATCCCACTTAATGAAAAAAGGGGAAAAATTCCCACTTTATGAAAAAGTAGGAAAAAGTCCCATTAGACGAAAAATTAATAATTAGTGTAAAAAAAATATTTTTATATGAAAATGTGGGAAAATATCGAAAAAAAAAACACATTATAAAAAGGTGGGGAAAAATTATTACTTTTGAAAAAGTGGGAATTTTCTATTTCTACAATACTACTTTTTCAAAATTCCATCTTTATAAAGACTACTTTTTACAATTACCACTTTCCCAAAATTACCTCTTTATTTTCCTTGCTTATTTTCCCGTAATTCCCACATTTTTGTATTAGATAAGAGCACTATGGCTTGGTGGCGTTGCTCTAAGATATAAAATAATATATATTTATATATTTCTTACGAGTGTATGTGAACTGAGGAAGTGAAAAACGTATGACGACATACGACTAATTAATATGTTATCTCTGCTTCCTATAACTCCGTGGGAAGAACAAAAAAACTAATTTGAAGACTTAGCTGCATGGATTATGCCCTTGCCTTTCCCACAAGTATAAATAAAACATCATCATCAACAAAAAAAATAAAAGGTCTTTGGCGGGAGTCCGTAGGGAAAGGCTGTTAATTTTTTGTTTTTTTGTATTCGTGATAGTTTGTTGTGCGAAAGTGTTGGTGATTTCGTGAAATATTCTCTTTAGAGGGATAAGTGTGAAAAACTTAATATAAACATTACAACCGGACTTTTCGTGTTGTCGCTAAACTCTGCTTTAAGTGCATGGCCGCCACCCCATTATTGTAGCACGTGTTTAAGAAAATATATTTGAAGACTTGGCTGTATGGCTCACACCCTTGCCTTTCCCACAAGGATAAATAATACATCACCATCAACAAAAAAAAATACAGAACCTAAAAGTGTCATGTGTGTGCAGCAGAATCAGTGTGCGATTTATTGATATAAATAATGCAATGTTCTTGTTAGATGAATATTTAATTGTATAATAACAAAATGGATCTTTTTGTTATAAACAGGTAAGTTATTAATTTTTATTTGCCGGTATGGTGGGAGTTATTTATTACACAACAATTTATTGATAAAGCAAAAATTTATTGATGAAACAAAGTCATTTGCTTAATATATAACCAAATTACACAGCTTTTTCCTAATATTTATACAATACCTACATACAAAACTAATTAGCACTCTACCTTTTGACATAGGCCTCTTACGCTAGTCTAGAATGTGTTTACAATTTTAACATTCTATAGCAACTAGTTTTCAAGATATTGGTTTGCATAGATTATAATAATTTCAAAAGGGTTCAGTTTTTCTCATCATACTAACTGCCATTGTTGCAGTTTTATATTGGATTATTATTTATTATTGGACTACAGAGTGTGACTTTGTATCCAGCAGCAACAAAGACAATTTTGTATTATGTGTCTGTTTCAATATCCTCATTGGTTTATTGTTAATTTAAGCAATCATATTGTATATGCACCCTGAAAAGAAACTAAAACCTGTCACAAGAAATTGATACAATAGTCTCCTGAAAACTGGTGACCCCACCGACTAAAACCAAAACATGACCAGGTCACTTGAAGGTTTTCACATTGTCGGTCGGCTTTACCTTTTATAAACTTTCGTTTATTTTTATAAACCTGTGCATTTTGTCAAATGTGAGCAATATTATGTGAGAGGTAGTAAAGGAGGTGGAAAAATATTACTTCATATATTAATTACTTATTCCACCATTACTCACACCTTCTCTTTCTTCTATTTAAATGATGATTCATTAATACTTTACTATTAATTTTAATTTGTTAGGTACAAAGATGTTGATGAAGAAGAAAACCATGTGGACCAAGAAGTTAAGCATTTGAATAATTTAAAAAAGAAAATAGAAGAAAGGAAAAGGGCAAATAAGGTTATAAAGAAACCAACTACTGATGAAGTCACCATAAAACAAAAAATTGAAACTATAAATATTACAGATGTAAATGATGCACAGTTAAATACGATAAATAAAGATGATGTAACATCAAAAATTGAGGAAGTTCAAGAAGACCAACAAAATGATACTAATGATAAAATAATAAATAAAGAATTCAAAGTCCTAGGTATTAATCAGTTTGAAAAAAAAGCAAAGGTAACATTATATAATGGTTATTTGACTTACCCCCAGTTTCAATTATATAAATTTATTCAATGATCAAAAATGTTTTTATAAACTTTCCACTTATTCAGTGTAAACTAATTATATTAAAATAGAAACAGCGGCAAAAAAGTGGTACAGGTGTTAATAAATTCTTAAGCTATTAAAGTTATGTATCTATCTTTATGGATATATTCATACCTATAATAGCTTTATACACTTGGTTTATACAAAGTCATTGGGGCTATATTGAATCCAGATAAAGGCTTAAAGTTAGCAATTGTAGCTCGGGCTAAAAGGTGGTTTTTCGTGTTACTTTTTGACAGATGTTTGTTTACATGTAAATATCTATCTACAAATTGGAATTAAATGTAATTATTTTATATATTCATATCTGCTTTAGTTATAAAAGTTTTTTTTATTTTTTTTATTTTATAATACCTAATGGTTAACTATAATTATACATAATATATATACAACAACAACCAGCCACCAACCAGCGTAATATACATACAACCAGCCACTGAACTAGGAATACCTGTATCTCAGAGACTGGTTTCGATTCTCGTAGACCTTAATACCACATTAATCATTAACTCGAAGTTAATAATCATGTTATTCCAATTTATTTATTATTATCAATATTTTATTTATTATTATTATTATTTTACGTGATAACTTTCAATAAGTTTTCTGTTTCATGATATGATTTATTTTTAAGCCAGCAATTAACTATTTTTGTACATTCAAATTTTGTCATAGGATAAATTTTCAATTCTTTATTTAGTTTATTATATAAAAATACACCAAGGAAGGGGTAAAATTTTCTGATAAATGAAGTTTTAATAGCAGCATCTAAAAATACACCAAGGAAGGGGTAAAATTTTCTGATAAATAAAGTTTTAATAACAGCATCATAGGGAAAAAGATGAGTCTTCCGATTTACTATGGACTCATTGTAGTCTTTAATTGAAAGTTGGGAATGCTTTTTACTTATTATGTTTTTTATAAACAGTTAACGAACATTTAGCACATCACAATCACTGTACAGTAGGTGTGTAGGATATCTCATAGGACGGTATGTAGGTACTTACTTTAAGAATAGCTCGAATTGCTCTCTCCAAGGGTAAAAGAGTTGAGATGTTAGTACCTCCCCATACTGTTATACAGTATGTCACTAGGGATTGACACAAGGCAAGGTATATTGTTTTTAATAATTTAGATTCCACCACATTGCGTAATGTTTTGAATAAGTATATTATTTTACGTATACGCTTAGTTAGGGCAATAACATGATTTCTAAAATTTAAGTTTTGATCTATTTGAACACCGAGATATTTTGTAGACGATGATCTCTGAAGAGATGGACAGGAGCAAGCCAAATTTATGCTGTTACAAAGATGAGCTTTTATATTGTTTGAGGGCAAAGATGGTTGGGAATTATTTCTTATTGAGAAAGTTATATAAGTAGTTTTATTAGGATTAAGAGTAAGCATATTATAGTTACATATTATAGCACATTTTACAGCAATGTTAAATCCTTCTTGTGCCAAGGAAAATACTTGTGGCCATGTTTTTGCTTGGAAACATAATGCTGTATCATCTGCAAAAGATATAATCTTAGCCTGCCTCAAGGACAGCCCACACAACTCATTGATATAGATCAGGAAAAGCGTAGGGCCCAGGATACTCCCCTGGGGGATACCGTATAATACTGGAAGGTCTGAACTGATTGAGTCTTTAATTTTGACACACTGTTGACGTCCACATAGAAAATCTCTCATCAGTTCCAACTGGATACCTCTAACAACTATAATTTCTAATTTATTTAGATGGAGACTGTGTCAAACGCCTTTGCTAGATCTAAAAAAAATTTTATACATTTATTACCAATATCCATATTATTTACTATAAAGTTTGTGAGTTCATGGACAGCATCTGTAGCCCTATTGTGAGTTTTTTAACATTTACTTTCGCGTTAACTTTACTATTACGTTAACATTTTGACCAATCACACGCTCGCATTTTTAGTTCTCAAAATTTCCGCTTGGAGCACTGAACTATTTCCCATCCAAATTTTAGTTAACTCATACGCAAAGAAATAGTTAGAAGACTCACACTAGGGGTACTGAAGTCGATCTATTTCTTCGAAAACCATATTGTTGATCCGATAACAAGTAGTATTTTACCAGGTACTCTAATAATCTGACATTTATTATTTTCTCCAGTATTTTAGATAAAGAATTGAGTATTGAAATAGGACGATAATTGTTGACACAGCCTCCATCACCATCCTTATAAATAGGCCGTATGACAGATTTTTTAAAAACGGAAGGAAAGGTTCCAGTAGAAAGACATAAATTACAAATATGTGCAATAGGAGGAATAAGTATATTACTATGAATTTTCAAAATTTTGGTAGATATTTCATCCCATCCTACTGCACAATAATTTTTTAAAGACATAATTATATTTTTAACCTCCTCATAATCCGTGTAATACATCACAAATAAGTTTGAAATGGATCTATTTGGCAGATATTGTGAAAAATCAGGTGTAATAGGACTTTTGTTTATTTTCGAGTTCAATTAAACCTAAAAAATAAATATGGTGAATTCAAAGTGAATTCAGCTTTGGTATATTGAGTTTGTGGTTATTAATTAAATTAATATTGTAATATCATAAAATTATTGTGTTTTAACAATAGTTAATTAAAAAATATTAATATTTGATAGGTAGTAAAATTATTAATTTAAATGATTTAATCCAAAATAGTTTCTTCTTGACAAAAAGTGGCATCAAAAATCAACACCGATCATTTGAGAGCTGCATTTTGGCATCGTTTAAAAAAATGACACGACTGTGTTGAATGAAACGGGCGGCGGTCGCTCTGGGGCTCTAGATAAAAATCAGGCGAGGCAACATGTCGCGTCGCCTTCAATCAAAACTGTATAGACTTTGGCAGGTGACAGCGTACCTCACGCCTACTGTCACTGTCAAAATACATACGATTTTGACTGAGGCGATGCGACAGATCGCCTCGCCTGCTTTTTCTCTAGAGCCCCAGGTTTTTGATGTCACCGCGAAAAACGCGTTGACCGATCCGAACGCGTCCTTTAAGTTAAGTTTGCTGTTAAGTTTGTTTATTTATAAAGTGGTATTTTCGAGCATGTGGTTTGAAAATTCATTCAATAGGTACATATCTAATTAATGGTTGGAACAGTCACATATCATCAATAACAATCATGTACCTTAATAACACTTTTTTATCATTGAATAATTTAATCTATAATAAATAGAAATTATTCTAAATAATAATTAGAAACCGAGGGTTAATATTAATTTATTTTATAACTTATATTAACAATATTATTTTATTGTAGGTCAAAAGAGTCCTTCCTCATTGGCTAGCTAATCCATTTTGTGTATCGACCAGTCTTCAAAAATTAATTTGTACAGTAGATGAACAAGATTTTCTGCACCCTACCATAAAATCAACTTTATTAAATGAAGGAATAACACACTTATTTCCTGTGCAGGAAAAAGTAATTCCCTTTATATTACACCAGCACAGACTTCCTGCACCACTTTGTCCTAGTGACATTTGTGTTTCAGCCCCAACCGGGAGTGGCAAGACATTATCATTTGTTTTGCCAATAATTCAGGTAATTGATTTTATATACAGGGTAAAAAACAAACTATTAATGGAAGGATTTTTTTTTTCTTTGTTTATAAAAATATAATTTCCCATACATGTTTTCTTTAAACATAAGTGAAACTGGTATTGATTGATTTCACATACAATATTATACTCAAGTAACGATAGTCACTCTTTCATCATTACTTGATTTGACGTTTGGTAAAAACAGAAAAACATAATTGAGTAGAAGATTAGTTTCATTATTTAATATACCTTACGTCCTTAGGCACTAAAACACCATAAGTATTATATAACAAGTTATTTGAGAACCAAATATTGCCTTGCTAAAAAAATGCAATATAAAACTTTAAACAACTCAAAAGGTTAATATAAATCCGAAAATATTTTAAGGCTGCTGTTTTATTTGCAATACTGCCAATCTTTTCCTTATCTTCACTTCTTTCTATCTTGGCCCTAATTCTAGCTTTTACGATTTATCCATGCCTATAATATTTTTCTTATACCAAATAAAAGCTTAGCAAGAAAAAATATCAATTTGGAATTCAAAAAAAAAAAAAATTTACCTATAAAAATTGTATAGAATTAGAACTTTTATTTGGTATCAGATGTTTTTTTTCTGTGGACCAGTGCTTTTGAGATTTTCATACAGTAATCAATTATAAATTGAGTTTGTCAGTCTTTAGCCAGTATTTTTATTAATATAATATTATTTACAGGTTTTATTAAATGATTTAGGACGCCATGTAAGAGCTCTAATTGTTTTACCAGTTCAGGAATTGGCAGCTCAAGTTGCAAAAGTGTTTAAAAAATATTGTACCAACACAGGATTAAGGGTAGCATTGCTCAGCGGAAGTATACCATTGGGACAAGAGCAAAAACAGCTTGTACGATACAGTAGGTATTTTTGTATTTCAATACAAGAACTTAATAAAACAAGAATAATATTTTGTAAATTGATGTGTTTATTCCAGCCGAATCTTCATCTTGGGTGAGTGAAGTCGATATAATTGTGTGCACAGCAGGGAGACTTGTTGAACACATTCAGAATACTGAAGGATTCTCATTAAAACATTTAAAATTTATAGTGATTGATGAGGCTGATCGTATAATGGATCACATACAAAATGACTGGCTGTATCATCTTGATCGCCACATAAAGCTTCAAAATGAGTTGCTGACTGGTAAAACACCTATTCTGAATTGGGCGAATTTATATGGACAAAAAAGTTCACCACATAAATTGTTGTTCTCAGCAACTCTGTCTCAAGATCCAGAGAAACTTGAACAGTGGGGTCTATTTCAACCGAAACTATTTTCTGCTGCAACGCCCAGTCAATTTGAGGATGATGAGCAAATCAGAAAGTATACAACTCCTGCAGAACTAACGGAAAAGTGCATTATATCAGAGGCAGAAGAGAAGCCTTTGATTTTGTATCATCTTTTAACTGAGCAAAAATGGAATAGGGTGTTGTGCTTTACAAATGCGTCACAGTCAGCACACAGACTCACTGTACTGCTAAATAATATGGGTTGTGGGAACCTCAAAGTAGCAGAATTGTCAGCTGCATTGAACAGAACTACTAGAGAAACTGTGTTAAAACAGTTTCATCAGAGCAAAATAAATATGTATGTATTATATTCAGTACATTATTTATTTACAACAAAAATCAACAGCACATTACAATATATAATTGTTAAAACTTAACAGTTTCATCAATAACAATAAAAGTAGTTTTTGCATAAAAAGTAACAAACATCCATATATGGATAATAATCACGTTTATAATAAGTGTTGGATTATTTTTTTAGTTTAATCGGAACAGATGCTTTAGCAAGAGGAATTGATATCCCAGATTGTGACTATGTAATATCTTATGACCTCCCAAGAAACATTAAGACCTACATTCACAGAGTGGGCAGAACCGGTCGCGCCGGAAGAGAAGGATGTGCAGTGACCATGCTATTACAAAACCAAGTTCCTTTATTTAAGGTTTGTATAAGTTTATTACTATTAGGGACTAGTGCTCAACTGACTTTCCATTGAATTGAACGCCGACAAAACGTTTCGTAGGTATATAAGTTTTTCGACACCAAAACACAACAAACAAATGTTCTCAGTTTAAGAAAAACAGAACCATTATGGATATACTCTGTTGAAATTTGGAATAGTAGTAGATCTTAATGTCTTCATGGTGCCCGAACTATCATATTTAAAAACAATTATCCCAAATGGGAATCATGGGGAAAGTTTGATTTATTAAATGTATTATTATCTCAGTAATCATCTGTGATTGAAAATTGATATAAACCTAAATTTTAGAATAAATAATACCTAATAAAATTGGAAGATTCCATCTGAATCCCCTGGATCGACCGCATATGGGGTTCAACAAGAATTACGTTCTCGTTGGACCCCCTAGAAGTTGTTGGGGGTTTATTTAGAAATTCAATTCTATATGATCCCCCACGCGTAATGTATTCTAAATCTACACTGGACAAGTCTCATACAAAATTACTGCGAAAAACTGTCCTCATGGGGGTTCATGTAGAATTGAAATTCTAAATAAACCCCCATCAACTTCTAGGGGGTCCAACGAAAAACGTAATTCTTGTTAAACCCCCCAGTCGGTCGATCCAGGGGATTCAAATGGAACCTTCCATAAAATTAAATATTTTTTAAATACTCATATTAAGAGTAAAATTAGAAGTCCAATTTGTACACTAGATTGCAGAGGGTCGTGTTATTTATTTATTATTTTATAAATTCTTTATTCGGATATTATTATATAGCTCCAGTAAGGTTTGTGGGTTCAAGTCCCACTCTCCAGATAATTTTCATTGCAATGGGCTTCCGACGATAAAAGTAATAAAATATTATAGCCTAAAACAATAAAAGCAGCTTTGTTAATTTTTAAATAAAAAACTGTTGAGATAAGTATTAATATTTGAAATATAAAATCTAAAAAAATTGCGTGACGTAAGAAACCAAAAAATACGGCAAAGAAGATATGTATATGTATGGAAAAAAAAAGATCTCTGCTAGGCCGACGGACCAGACTCATTATCACCGCCCATACAGATGCGAAAATCGTCAAGTGACCAGGGGCTCTAGAGAAAAATCAGGCGAGGCGACGTGTCGTGTCGCCTTCAATCAAAACTGTATAGACTTTGGCAGGTGACAGCGTACCTCACGCCTACTGTCACTGTCAAAATACATACGATTTTGACTGAGGCGACGCGACATGTCGCCTCGCCTGCTTTTTCTCTAGAGCCCCTAGTCACATTTCGGTTTTAGTCTGTGGGTTCAGCTGGGGCTCTAGAGAAAAAGCAGGCGAGGCGACATGTCGCGTCGCCTCAGTCAAAAACGTATGTATTTTGACAGTGACAGTAGGCGCCGCGTGAGGTACGCTGTCACCTGCCAATAATTATTGTTTTTTTTTTATATAATACTAATTATATTTTCTACACATACAGTTTCCCGAAAGATCCGGCATTAAAACGTAAATCGGTAGAGGCAATTAAAAGAGAAGAAAATTATTTACTAACAATCATACCCGTGTTCATGTTCAGTACATTTTAGGAATCAAGCTACGATTTAATTGTTTTTCGCCTTTTGTAGTTTGCATCGACTTTTATAACTTCCTCTTGGAGGTCGGTCAAAAATGTTGAGATTGCTTTTAGTAGGTACATGTAGTTAGTTGTGCATATGTTTTAATTTAATAAAGTAGGTATTTTAATTTATTGTTATAAATACCTACATATTTTAAATCCACTAGTATTATAAATGCGAAAGTGTCTATCAGGGTGAATTTGAAAGGATGTACTTTACGCTAATATGAGGTTCTGCTGATAAAATCTAACAACTTTTTCTATATTATACTATATATGTCGCAAACGAAAAAAAAAAAGACTTCCCCATCATCAAATCAAACAACTTTTCTCATAAAACCATGTGTCGCAAATGAAAAGAAAATTTGCGACACATGGTTTCATGAGAAAAGTTGTTCGATTTGATCAGCAGAACCTCATATTAGCCCAAAGTACATCCTTTCAAATTCACCCTGTATAGTAATATGTACTACGTACAGATTTTACGTTTCCCATAGTCGTTATAAATTCGCCATCTGGTGGAGAAGTTTGACGGGCCAAACTTCTCCACCAGTCACCACTTCTCTAACTGTCTAAGCACCCACCAATAGGAGTACTCTCTACGACAGAACGCCAACTTTATAATATACAGGGTGAATTTGAAACGATGTACTTTGGGCTAATATGAGGTTTTGCTGATCAATCCGAACAACTTTTCCATTTTAGCTTCCCCATACAAATTGCTCATTTTAACATTACTAGTTTGTATGGAATAGGTTTTAATTTTTTTCATTTGCGACACATGGATCCATGGGAAAAGTAGTTCGATTTGATCAGCAGAACCTCATATTAACCCAAAGTACATCCTTTCAAATCCACCCAGGGCCGTGTTCGGAAACTAACACTTTAACACTGGGTAATGTCACTACACTATATGCATCTCTTCTTCTCTTCTCTCAAGCATTTTTCAATATTTTTGTCGCACTCTGTTACACTACCCAGTGTTAAAATGTTACGTTTCCGAACACGGCCCTGTATATACGCCGACAGCGTAAAGGGCCGCAGCGTTAATCCCAGAAACTAAAATTGCAAATTCAAAATGGCCTCCATAAAAAAGTATTTTATGAAGTAAATTTTTTTTGAGTACGTAGTAATCTGATTTTTATCAATCAAATACGTACTTCATATACGTAGAAAATTCTTATTATTGCAAGACAATTTCAAGTGCAAACACAAATGCTAAAGTTGTAAAACATCAACAAAAACACAACTCACTAACCACAACAAACAAACTCATTAAAATGGCCGCAGCCCGCCACCCCTCACGATATATATATTTAAGAGCCTATCTCAAGCCTAACTATTTTAAACATAACTCTCAATATATTAATACTAGATGTCACGGCCGTGAACAAGACTGAGCACAAACTACAAACGTATGGACGCGTCGCAAGCGCTTGCGGCAAATTCCCTTTGATTTGTGACAAACAACCGACACTCTATCTATCCGATCGGCAACAAGCGCTTTGCAAACCTACGCAAGCCAAGCCAGATGCTCTATCCACACGTTTGAATTTGTGACAGCTTCATGAAGTTTGCCAAGCGGTTGGACGCGGCATTAGGTCTAACCAATTTGGCCATCAAGTATACTTTAATTTTCTTTTTATTGCTATTCTTAGGTATAGGTAACTATAAAAATAAAGCTTCACAAGATATCTTGTAGAGAAGATGAGTTCCAAGAAACGCGTATACCACTCATAAAGGTAGAGTATTATGAGAGTTCGGTCCCAAATTTTCACTTCGCTTCGCGGTAACCAATAGAAACGCTTCCTTGTGATATCGACATGTCACCTTCTCATTTTATATATATATGGTTGTCGCCTAGACGGCCTCAGGGTTAGAGGTTTTGAAACCCAACCTCGTCGTAACTGATGGTATGAGTCTACACCGAACCACTTGGCTAGCTCGTCGCGATGTTTTGATAGACTCAATAACCCATCTATAAACAGTTTCACAAGTTTGTTTAGTGAAACTCGGACCGACCGCTTAACGTGCTCTCCGAGGCACTAATGTGGTTTTGTTAAACAAATATACCTACATATTTTAGCCAGGTTTTGGTGGTTTGAACCAGTAAACCAACTAAGTGTTTTTAAGTCTAAGGTCTAACCAACTCGGCCTCCACGTATATAATGTGTTAATGACATATCACAAAACTAATAGATTAACATTTTCAAACATGAACATCTTAAAAACCAGCGGGGTGAGAAGGGACTTTATTTAACACTTTCGCTTTCGTCAGTGGAATCGTTTTCGTCTTGTCTATGGTCAGAACCTTTATGAATAATATTTGGAAGTGCTGTAACAGATATGTAAATGATTAAAACTGTACCATAATTCTTTCGATTCAACTTATAGAAAAGAGATAAATATCAATTATTCGTTTCTTTGAAGAATTCAATCGAAAAATCATCAACCTAATAATTTTGAAGATGCATTACAGCATTTCCGTATATTATTCATACAAGTTCTGACCATAGACAAAACGAAAACGATTCCACTGACGAAAGCGAAAGTGTTAAATAAAGTTCCTTCTCACCCCGCAGTTTTTTTTTTAATTAATAAAGACGAAATTAGTTTCTTATTTTAGGCTATATTTTTTTAATCAAAATATTTATTTATTTTTTTCTCGGAAGTCCGTTCTATCTTAATAATTTAAATATAAGAACATCCTACAGGGTGATTAACTGTAAACCAGAGTAATTAGGAAAACGCACATAGAGGGCGTGTTTGTATAAATAGGTAAAAAACAATAACAAATGTTGTGAAGGATGACTTGTACCCTAAGCTTAGCGGTTGAACTCCTTATCGCGAATGCAGGGTGTGGGTTTGTGTCCCGTACTCCAGGATTTTGCTAATGCATAAAATTTATATAGCAAGATTAATTGTTTACATTAAAATGACTTTAAATTGTGATAAATATGTATTGCTTTTCCAGGAAATTTTACAAGCTGGTGGAAAAAATCAGTTACCTCATCTTAATATACCTGAAGATATATATAATAAATTTTCAAACCTATACCATAACGCCATATATACAACTAAAAATCACATACATGATGAAATACAAGCTAAAGTACAAAAGTCCATATTATTAAAACGACCTAAAAAATCAATGAAAATTTCTAGACAAAGTATGCCAGCAAATGAAGTGAATTGAATGGATTTGTAGTTATATAATAAAAACTTATATTTTAACATTGATTTTTTTTTTTAATAAAACATTTATGAACTAAAGCGCCAGCGCCGCCCGCAACGAACTAAAATTCAAAATGGCCTCCATAAAAAAAAAATATTTTACGAAGTGAAATTTAATCGAGTAGTAATCTGATTTTCATCAATCAAAACCGTACACAATTAAACTTCACTTCAAAAAAAATATTTAAGGTTTAATTAAGTAGGTGCAGTTTTAATTTAATTGTAACAGAAAATGTAATCGTTAGGCTTAGTAGGAAACCTATGAAAGATTATCGCAGTAGGTATAATAGCCCGCACCCCGTATTTTTTACGCTTTCGTGTTTCCATTTTTATTACACACAAACCAAAATCAATATCACAAATTTCCAACAGGATTTCTCTAAACAACAAACACACAAGTACAAGTACGTAATCACTCAACAATAGTATATTTCATTACGAGTGCAAAGAGTTCCGACAAATGTCTACCCGAGCCGAGGCGCAGTCGAAGGTGAGGGTTGACAGTCGGAACAAGTTGCAATGACGGTTCCGAACGTGTACTGAACAACTATTTTTAATACAGTTTCGAAAAAATGAAGCAATTTAATAAAATTTCTGATCTAGCACTGCCAGCGTTTTTATGTTCCATCCATGGTAGTTCTGAGCTCATCAAAACTTTAACAATCCCCTCCATAGGTAATGTTGAGCCAGACCACATGGAAGAAGCAATAAACTTTTGGAAAATAACATGCCTGAGACATGATCTTCCTTTGTCTCCTTTGACCCAAACTAGCTGGGACACCGTACAAGCAAAACTTACATTCAATAGCCTTTTTTCAAATTCTTCACCAGTTGATAGGGCAAGAATGTTAGCTTCTTGTGAGGTAGAGTCAGCATCTTGGCTTAAAGCCCTCCCCTTAAAAAACATAGGGACACTCCTTGACCAAAATTGTTTGAGTATTGCCGCAGAATTATGTCAACCACATGTCTGCGTATGTGGCTCCTTTGTAGAATCGAATGGACACCACGGTCTCTCTTGCTAAAGGAGTGCAGGGCGTATTTCGCGTCATGCAGCAATCAATGCTATTATAAAAAGATAATTGATTTCTGCTGACACACCGAGCCTACTCGAACCTCCAGGCATTAGTCGTTCGGATGGTAAGAGACCGGACGGAATGACCCTTGTGCCTTGGGCCCGTGGACGTGCTATGATTTGGGATGCCACATGGGAGACACTTTGGCTCCAAGTCATGTCTCAATTTCTTACAACTCTGCTGGTGCCGTCGCTTCTAAGGCGGAAATCAACAAAATTCAAAAATATTTTTCGCTGCGTGACTCCTTTGTGTTTCTTCCTTTTGCTGTAGAAACCTTAGGATCGTGGTCTCCGGAGGCCAAGAAGTTTGCCAAGTCAATTGGCAAACTACTTTATCAAAAATCCGATGACCGTCGAGCTAAGTCATTTTTTCTACAGAAGATTAGCTTTAGAGATACAAAGGTAACGCAGCGAGCATACTCAGTACTATTGGTAACACTGCAGGGTTGGAAGAAATATATTATTTATATTTTTTTTCTGTATCTTCTAATTTTTTAAATATATGATCAAGTACCTATATTAAATTTTAATTTAATAAACTAAAGGAAATAATTAATTTAATAAAATAATAAAAACAACTAAACTCGCAAACAAAAAAAAATCTGGAAAATGGCGCCAACCGTAAAATTTATTTTAACATAGCACTGGATACAAGTCCATCGGCCCAACCGTAAAAGAATGCAGAGATATTTTTTTTGTTTTCTTCACCCAATCTGGATAGGCAAAGGGAACTATAGCCATACAGCCAAGTCTTCAGTAGAATTTTTTTATTGATATGAAATGAGAATAAAATTTAATGAGATGAAATGAAACCTAACCTAACTTATTGAATCAAATCATTAAATCTGATTTTGAAACAAATTAGTAGCTTGTTTTTAGAAATATTTGCATGAATCTTAAAAACTTCTATAGTTTTTTTTTTTAGTAAAACTTCGTGGTTGGTTTTTTTCTTTTTAATAGACATTATTTTGGCAGTTGGGAAAGAGAACGCACGAGTTCGGAAAAGGTAAAAAAAAAGCTCGAGTATGTAATAGCCCACATCCCGAACGCTATACGTCCCTGCAATACGCCACTTTTTGAGCAACTGTATTAAAAAAGTATTTAATAGGTATTGTAAATTCCTATTATAGTATCAAAGTCAAAAGTCAAAGTCAAAAAAATGGGCATAGGACCTTTTGGCGGCCAACTCCGCAATAATTTTCCCATAGAGTTAGTACCCTCGGGGTACCCAGCGGAGGGATTAACCCATCCTCATTTCGCCGATGGAATTCGGAATTATAATTTTTAAATTATTTTAGGGAGATGGTATAATCACTTATATACTATATTAGAAATTATCAAATTCATTTCGTGCGCAACCAAACCATCAGCGATGACGTGAAGATCGAACCGTTAGCCGAGTTCGTGGAGCGGCTCGCCCGTCGTACGACCGGGCCGACAACGGACCGCACGAGCATCTTCGCGGCATCGCTCCATTGCACGCACGGCCGCCGAATGGCAGGACTACGCCGAGAGAGCCCCAACCCCCCAACCACCACCCTAAATTCCCCAACCCGGCGCGCTGCCGCCTGTAACGCGCCGGGAAAACCCAGTCGGGTTTATTAACAAAATCCGCCATCACATAGGTCCCAGCGGGGGATCTCGCGCACACCGCGACAAGTCCCCGGCGCACTATAGGGACTTTGACTCGTTTTCATCTTATAAATCTGTAACTTCGGTGTTAATGTTGATATCCAGCTGATTATTTTTCCTAGTAATCTTAGATATATGTACTTTAAAACAACGTATATTTAGTAAGTAAAAGTTTATTTCTAAAAGTCATAAAAAAAATAGGAAAAATTGAACTTCTAGATCAACATCTTAATTCTAGCAATTTTGTATATAACAATATGATTAAATAACTACATAAAATATTAATAAAACTTAAAGTTATAGCTTATAAGTCACTCAAGAGCTCCTTTGCTTAATCAAGAAGTTCGAAATATTTTTTTTTGGAAGTTTTTCTCAAGCTTGTAATGTATGGATCAGAGATATATAAAAGTGTGTGTAACACGTCTTTATTTGTGGCTATCCTCGAACATTTTCTTGTATGATGAAGCCTGAACTGTTTGTAGTCTTTATTTCGTGCCTCTTGAGCATCTTCCGAGAGTTGCCCAAAAGGCAAGACAGAGAAATGACGTATAACACTTTCACCATGAATCAATCCTTCAACCTTGTGCACGGAAGATGGCATGTAATACCACTTATATTTATTAACATACAGCTGAGCTGTATCGAGTGCATATTGTTCAAACTTCGTAGCATCAATAGCTCTACCGCTTGACATGACCTGCGGCCACATTCTGTTTCTTATAACGTGATCGTTAGGTTGTCAAAATAACGGTTTTCGCTATTAGCGCGCTCTCCTCCAATCAGAGTAGTTTTTTAATCTTCGCTGATTGGAGGAGAGAGTGCTTATAACGGAATTCGTTATTTTGACAATCTAACGCTCACGTTATAAGAAACAGAGTTTGGCCGCTGAAGTATAACATAAAATCGTTTAATTAATTCCTCATCTATACCAGTGATTTCGGATGTACAATGATAGTTTTGGAAGAATCTTCGGGCTGTGTTGCCACTCACTTGCTTTGGTTTGTCAATATTTAAACCAAGTTCTTCTCGGAAACTTCTTTGTACATGAGCTTTCTTTTGTTTTTTTTAATCTTTATTTTCTGTTGTTGTGGCTGACCATTTTTCAAAACCTAGATTGTAAGATAAATGTAGAATAAGTTCCATAAATCTGATCCAACAATGCAAAGTTGAAAGCCCATTTTGATAGGAAGCTTCATCCACAGGTTTATTTTGCACTTTTTCTAAAACTATGTTTCCCTATGACCCATCCCGCGACCATATACCTTCTATTTCGGGTCACCTAAATCTCCACGATCCTTTGGATGATCCCTTCTCCAGGGCGGAGTTGGATGTTGTTTTCTCCAAACTAAAAGATTCCTCCCCGGGGTCAGATGGCATTCCCTATTCTTTTCTTACAAAGTCTAGTGTAAATTTTCAAAATATTTTCCTCAAAATTCTCAACAAAATTTTTCATAATGGCAATCCTTCTCCAGAATGGAAAAACCAAATTATAATTCCGATTTTAAAACCCAATAAAGACACGTCTCTACCATCTTCATACCGCCCCATTGCCCTTTCCTCTGTGCCCTGTAAGATCCTAGAACATCTGATCAAAAACCGCCTGGAATGGTTCGTTCAAAGTCAAAATATTATAGCCACCTCTCAATTTGGTTTTCGCAAAGGCAAAGGAACTAATAATAGCCTAGGTGTATTAATTGCAGACATCCGTATTGTTTTTTCAAGGGGAGACTCCTTAATAGGAGTTTTCCTCGATATAAGTTCGGCTTATGATAACGTCATTCTTCCTCTGCTCAGGCAGAAAATGCACCGGCTGAGTATCCCAGCAAGGATCGTCGAACTCATAACCAACTTATTAACTGCCCGGTCAATTTCTATTAGATTCCAGGGTAATAAACTTGCCCCTCGTTCTACCTGGAAAGGCCTCCCCCAGGGTTCTGTGCTAAGCCCCTTCCTTCACAATATTTATACACATGACCTTCACCTTACAGTTAACTCATTTTGTAACATTCTCCAATATGCTGATGATTTAGTACTAAAATATAGTCAAATATATCTCTGACTCTCAAACCCCCTTAAATAATGCTAAACCCTATATTATGCTAACAATTGGCTCACAGACCATGGATTATCTCTATCACCTTCAAAATGCGCCGTGGTACCTTTCTCTAGTCTAGACAGTATAAAGTTCCTCCTTTATTTATTAAAATTAATAACCAACTTATTCCCCAACTCACATCTTTTAAATTCTTAGGCGCTACTTTGGACTCCAGAATGACAGGCATCCCTCACTGTGACTATATATCTGATAAATGTGAAAAATCTATTAATGTCCTGAGATGTCTTTCAAGGGTGTGGTGGGGTTCCCATCCTTATTCTCAAAAACTTCTCTATAATGCTATAATTAGAAGCAATATAGATTATGCTTCATTCTTTCTTTCACCATGTAATAAATTAGCATTAAATAAATTAGATAAAATTCAAGCTAAGAGTATTCGTATTGTTCTTGGATCCATGAAGTCCACTCCTATTGCTGCTCTACAAAATGAATCGGCCGAACCTCCGCTATTTTCCTTTACAAAATCTCATTATTTCCTTCTCATCCACTAATGCAAAAATTAAATGCTCTATCCAAACTTACAAACTTTCCCTATTGGAAAAACAAAACAAATCCATGTCTGTTAGAGAGCTACATGAAGCTTGTTAAGCTATATATATATATTCAAATATCCATTTCATTCATTGATGTTCTCCCCCCAAATACTTTATTTTGATATTAATAAGGAATCGGCCAGAGCTGACATCCTTTTTAACAAAATAGTTCAAAAGAACTGGGGCCTTATTCCGAGTTTGCAACCGCTAATCACGACAAGACGTTTCGCAAACTATAAATATGGAAATATAAGCTCTATTCCAATGGTTATATAGTATGTATTAGGTTGGCTATTATAATTGCGCCATCTTGAATAACACGAATTCTTCGCAAGTTATGTATGGAGCATTGGAATTTCAACTTTATAATTAACAACAAGTAGAACATGTATGGAGCATTGGAATTTCAACTTTATAATTAACAGGATAGAACTTACATTTCAATACCCGTACTTTACGCAAAATGCGCAACGGTGAACGTGTCAAAACTCGGAATAAAGCCCCTGGTCTGACAGACTTTTAATTTTTTGTGATGCTTCAAAATTTGACAATGAATCATATGGGGGTCAGCTGTGTGGATCCCTAGGTATAGCATTATACTTAACTTTAGAAGCCCTCCCCAATCAACAATTTTCTCGGAAAAGTCTCTGGCTCTTCTGGAAGCTGTCTCATACATTCAATCCCACAATATTAGCAAATCTATTATATTTAGTGACTCCCAGAGCTGCTTGAAGGCTTTATCTGGGAACTCCTTCTGTGGTAATCCTCACGCTTTGTCACTGAAGATTAAGCACCTCCTTTTCCAGTGCAGCAATCTTGGCCTGGATATTGTTCTGGCTTGGATTCTAAGCCATTACGGGTAATGAGATCATGCGCTCCCTGGATAATTTTGTTCTGTATCCTCAGGAATTTGGTCCCATTGCTAGAATTGACCAGGTTGTTGCATGGGAAAAACTCTGGTATTCAGATCCTACAAAGGCTAAATATTATAGATCCATCCAGCCAACTATTTGTAATAAACCATGGTTATTGACAATAAAAAACCTGTCTAGACAAGTCACTTCAACAATATGCCGCCTGCGACTGGGGCATAAAAGTTCTCCTACTCACCTATACAGGGTTAAGGTTAGATAGAGCCCTATGTGTGACTGTGGCTTGGACGTTGGAACTGTCGTACATTTATTATTTACTTGTCCAAACCAGAGTATTTCTCTCTATGATATCCTCCCTCCCAACATCCCCCGACCTACCAGTATAAATAATCTGGTATACTGGCTGTAGCCAAGTACTTAAAAAAAAAAATTAATTTATCACCAATTATTATTATACCTATTATTGTGTCTTTTTGTATCTTAATATATAATAGGAGTTAAATTAAATATTTAATTCCTGTATATACTTAGTATTTGTTTCTTTTTCAGAACTGTGTGCTGGTTTGTGCTGTCCCTCCCTGGGCCCCATTTTAACCCATTGTGACGTTTACCCTTGTATATTTTACTGTTTTATTTTTTATGTGCAGTGTTAAACTATAATAATCAATGTAATATTTTTTGACTTTTATAAATGAACTCAAGTACCTAACTATAAATAACAATCTCAGTGACTTTTCAACAACTAGACATTGGTAAAGTTACGCGTCAAGCGAAAAGCCATTCATCAAAATAATAATAAAGTTAAAGTGGATTCTTTGAGGGTAGCCCGAAGTCGGAAGTATTATTAAACTATGGCCCGAAGACTGTAGACGCGTGTATATATTATATTTTTCAAATTTAATTTTATTGAATATTATTGTGCAAAAGTGTACTAATTTTGTAGAATAATCATTCGTATTCGTATAGTAATATTAAGTGTGAGAAGTGTAGCATTTACGCTCACACTACTCAGTGTTTGTGTTATCTCAAATAATCCCACAATCTTCAGTGACAGTAAAGTGGCGGTACCATGGAGGTATATAATATAATAGGGAGGCGCCCTTTGGCCTTAAATCGCCTCTCCAGTGAGAACAGAAGATGGCGGCCACACAACTAGAGGTGGGACACTTGTTGATAATATTTTTACCTAATTGAACTTTCAATAATCGATTATTTTTTGAATTTTTTCTTTTGCTAATATTAAATTATATTTTAGAAGCATTACTTACAGAAAGATTTATACTTTTTAATTGAAATTCTCATACTATAAAAATTCCGTCAACTTAAAAACAGGAATTCTTTATCTTTGTGTGAATTTGTCCAATGTATGGAAAATACAATTTTAAAATAATATTATATTGACATATTTTTTATATTTTTTTATAGGATCTTTGTTATATTGGGTTTTTTTAAATTTAAATTATTATTATTATGTTTTAATTTAGGTATACTTTTAATTTTATTACTATTTTATCAAAATAAAACAATATTAACAGTTTAATTTCTAAAGTAAAAATTCACTTTTAAACTTCATCTTATTTTGAGGTCGTTTTCAACGTTAAGTCTCGAGAAAATTAAAATAAAGCGTCATTACAAAATGTAAGCGATCATCGTCGTTAGTTGAAAAAGTTTATTAGCATTTTGTAATTATTGTTGGGAGGGAAACTATTACGGGTCAACCTACACTCCATGTATTGTACGTTGACCCGTATAAGTAACCTAATATCTATCTGGTCTAAACGAAGTAAACAGTTTATAAGTTGTTACATATATACCTAGGTTTCATTGTGAAAATATATAATATTTCAATAAATTTATTTATTATTTCAATGTAAATTTTTCGTGACAATGATCCACACAAATTCGTGTCGTTATGAGAATAATTAGATAAATATACTTGGTAGGTTTTTAAAATTATTTTGGTAAGTTTTCAGCGGAAATTTTGTTATCTTCATTGCGAGACGGCGCTGCAGTTTGTATTATTGGGCTCTCACTATATAGCATGAAAGAAGAAGGGTTTTTTATGCATTTATTGGAACCAAGGCGGTTCCAATAAATGCATAAAAAAGCCTTTACAACGAAATGTCAAACAAAACAATTGTGTGCTCACTTCAACAAATCAACGCTCAATGATTGGTTAAACATTCAAAACAAAAAGTGACAACAAAAATATATAATATCTTCAGTCTTATATTTGGAAAGGCAATTTAGCCATTAGGGCGGCTCTCTCTCTATATATATCTCCATGCATCACAGCCTTAGGAATATCATGTCTATTGCGATCATCTGGGGCCTTACCAAAGAGCCGATCGATAATCGAATCGAAATACCCATCGAAAGCTAAATGTATGAGATTTGACGTTTCTCGGCGATCGGACTCTACCCATAGAGTAAAATTCCTATACATTTTTATCGATCGATGAGGCGATTCGATTGGCGATCGTGTTCTTTGGTCAGGCCCCAGACTATTTGTAAAATTACAAAGTTTTTATTACACGTATTCTTTGGCATATTAGAAATTTGGGAATATAAACTTAAAAATATAATTGTAATATGAAATTCTCTATGAGATGAAATTCTCCTACTTTTTATTACAAATTTGTAACTACCACCAAACACAATAATAACTTATATTTATTATAATAATAAAATCTTTATTTGCCAATTAGGTACCACCCATTGGTCTAATTATAAAACGATTTCTTGGATAGATCTCTACGAGAATTCAAAACTAAGAATAATACTCGTATATGGAACCGCCCTAATGCGAGTCATCATTTTAAATATATTTATTTGTCTGACATTTTAGAATACTTAGTACAAATATATTCCCGCGCGAATAAGTAATATAAAAAAAATATATAGGTAATTAAGTTTCGTTAAAAAAAACATAGTACGGACATCACTAAACCAATTATTAAATTGAGAACATAGACCACAATTTTATGATCCAAGCTGAGAACAGTGACATTTAAAAAAAAACGTGAGAACTGGGGCCTTATTCCGAGTTTTGACCATGGAGGTATATAATATAATAGGGAGGCGCCCTTTGACCTTAAATCGCCTCTCCAGTGAGAACAGAAGATGGCGGCCACACAACTAAAGGTGGGACACTTGTTGATAATAATTTTACCTAAATGAATTTTCAATAATCGATTATTTTTTGGATTTTTTCTTTTGCTAATATTAATATTAAATTATATTTTAGAAGCATTACTTACAGAAAGTTTTACACTTTTTAATTTAAATTCTTATACTATAATAATGCCGTCAACTTGAAAGCACGAATTCTTCATCTTTGTGTGAATGTGTCCAATGTATAGAAATTACAACTTTAAAATAATTATTATATTATCAGTTGTTTTTTTTTATAGGATCTTTGTTATATAGGTTTTTTTTATATTATTATTATTGTTTTAAATTAGGTATAGTCTTAATTTTATAAGTATTACTTATGTTTTGTAAGTTTCTTTAATAAAATGTACTATTTTATTAATATAAAAAAATAGTAACAGTTTAATTTCTAAAGAAAAAAATATTAACAGTAAATTCACTTTTGAACTTCATCTTATAATGAGGTCGTTTTCAATGTTAAGTCTCGAGAAAATTAAAATAAAGCGTTATTACAAAATGAACGCGATCATCGTCGTTAGTTGAAAATGTTTATTAGCATTTTGTAATTATTGTTGGGGGGGAAACTAATACGGGTCAACCTACACTCTAGTAACCTAATATCCATCTGGTCTAAAAGAAGTAAATCTTTAAAAGTTGTTACATTATATACCTAGGTTTCATTGTAAAAATATATAATATTTTAATAAATTTATTTATTATTTTATAAGTGGTCTTCAATGTAAATTTTTCCGTGACGATGATCCACGCAAATTCGTGTCGTTATGAGATTATGTAGGTGAATATACTTGGTAGGTTTTTTAAATTAATTTGTTAAGTTTTCAGCGGAAATTTTGTTAGCTTCATTGCGAGACTGCGCGGCAGTTTGTATTATTGGGCTCTCACTATGCATGAAACATATGGAACCAAGGCGGTTCCAATAAATGCATAAAAAAGCCTTTACAACGAAATGTCAAACGTGTTCGTTGTCGCTATATTGTGAGCTCACTTCAACAAATCAACGCTCAATGATTGGTTGAACACTCAAAACAAAAAGTGACAACAAAAAATATTAATTTTCAGTTCTCATATTTGGAAAGGCAATTTTAGCCATTAGGGCTAAAATTGCCTTTAGTCATTAGGCTCTCTCTATACAGGGTGAATTTGAAAGGATGTACTTTGGTAGCCCAAAGTACATCCTTTCAAATTCACTCATATGAGGTTCTGCTGATCAAATCGAACAACTTTTCCCGTGGAACCATGTGTCGCAAATGAAAAAAAAATTTGGCTTCCCCATACAAATTGGTCATTTTAACATTACTAGTTTGTATGGAGAAGTCAATTTTTTTTTTCATTTGCGGCACATGGTTTCATGGGAAAAGTTATTCGTAATGACGAGTAGAACCTCATATTAGCCCAAAGTACATCCTTTCAAAGTCACCATGTATATATCTCCATGCATCACAACCTTAGGAATATCATCTCCATTGCGATCATCAGACTATTTGTATTAGTTTGACAAAGTTATTATTACACGTATTCTTTGGCATATTGGAAATTTGAGAATGTAAACTAATTTTATTGTAATATGAAATTCTCTATGAGATGAATTCTCCTACTTTTTTATTACAAATTTGTAACTTCCACCAAACACAATAATAACTTATATTTATTATAATAATTACCACCCATTGGTCTAATTATAAAACGATTTCATGGATAGATCTCTATCATAGCATTTATTGCATTGGCATTAAGAGCGACGAGAATATATTTAATAAATATATTCCCGTGCGATTAAGTATGTGTAATATATAAAAAAATATAAATAAGTATTCGTTAAAAAAAAAAAGATTAGTACGCACATCACTAAACCAATTATTAAAATGAGAACATAGATCACGATTTTATGATCCATGCTGAGAACAGTCACATTTAAAAAAAAACGTGAGAACAGAATATGGCGCCAACGAACAGTTTTGACATTTCAATCAAAATTTTAAGAAACAAAAAATAGCTATTCATCTCTTTGCCATATGTAGATTTAAACGAGTACGAGCGAGAGAGATACATGTACGTGACTTTTTACCTTAGAAGACAATTTGTAACAGTTCCCTATTATTACTAGTTTCATGGTTTTGACACGTTCACCGTCACGAATTTTGCGTACGCTTTTTCCGTTTTCGACGATCACCTTTGTATGGGATGACAGCTGTCATTTTTTAAATGGTATTACGAGTAATTGGCGAAATTTCCGTCACGCACGGTCGCGCATTTATTGTTTTGTCTATGAATTTTAGTATGGATTTCTTGTAATTTTGTATTACGAGTTTTCATGCATTCAAACAAACGAAAAAAATGTTTTCTGCGACTGCCATAGATTATAATTAATATCGAAAGAAAGCGGCAGCTTGTTCGTATACGTAGATTTGTGGCCGTCATTTTCGATTCTTTATTTTTGTTAAAATGAGTGGATTTTTTTTGTAATTTATTTATTAGTTAAATCTGCCTATTATAATTATAGATTATTGTGGAAGTTTGTTGTGATTTTCGTTGTTATTTTTTGTTCCTTTCATGTTTTTTATATTTATTGTGTTTTTTAGCCTATTATTATTATAAATAATTTTGTTCCTTTTGTAAATATTATAACTTGTGTGACTGTATTATATATATATATATATCATCACGGGTGCCTTACAGCGCCCGAGACCGCCTAGACGGCCCCAGGGTACCCAGCGGAGGGGTTTTAATCCCACCTCGTTGTAGCCGATGGTATGAGTCTACACCGAACAAGTGGCTAGCTCGTCGCGATGTTTTGGATAGACTCAATAACCCATCTATAAACAGTTTCACAAGTTGGTATAGTGAAACCGGGACCGACAGCTTAACGTGCTCTCCGAGGCACTATAGTGGTGTTGTCAAACAAATGTACATAAATTTTTAAATTAAAAACTCATTGGTACACACCGGGATTCGAACCAGGGACCTAAGCGTTTTTAAGTCCAAGGTCTAACCAACTAGGCCACCACGTATAAGTGACTGTATTATGTTTTAATAATATGATATAAAAACCTTTTTATTTTATATCATATTTTTAACATTTGTCTAATAAACTATTCTCCTTGCGGAAGAAAAAACAACAAATAATTAATAATAACTTATAATTAAATACTGGAACCCTTTGTTAATAAAATTAATAATGGATGGTAAGGTAGGCAGAAAAAAACACTCTTTTGAATTGTTATATTTTTAATTAATTATTATATTAATATTAAAGTATTGAAAGATAAATGAAAGTATAAATTACTTTAAGCACATCCCTGCCATTTGGTTTTTCAACATTATTTACTCCAAAACATTTAACATTATGGAAGTTGAACCAATGTCAAAACTTTTGGGCCTGGAGGACAAATTTGAGAGGGCCATGAAGACCTTTGAAGCCCGCTTTTCATCTGCATCTCTCTTCTCAATTTCAAGGGCGCAATTGGCTAAGAATTTCAATACTTTTAAGGACTTTGTACGGGAAACACTGTCACGGCTCCGTGCCCAAATCAATAGTGTCGCTATTGATTTGGTATGGCTAAAGATATTGAGAACAGAAGCCGGCGTAAGTTTATTATATTCCAGGGTATAAAAGAAAAAGTTGGTGAAAGCACTCCCAATACTATTTGTAATGTGGTGTCCAACAGGTTACAGCAGCATTGTATACCAAGTAACATAAGCTTCAGCTATCGGCTTAGAAAACAAATTGAGCCGGACAAACCCCGTCCAATTCTGGTAAAATTTCAAGGTAGGGTTTCTGAGTCAGTATTTAGCAGGCCAAAAAGAGTCTTAAGGGCTCTGGTATATCACTAGCCGACTTCATGACACCAACTCGG
Source organism: Monopis laevigella (assembly GCA_947458855.1). Taxonomy (NCBI): domain Eukaryota; kingdom Metazoa; phylum Arthropoda; class Insecta; order Lepidoptera; family Tineidae; genus Monopis; species Monopis laevigella. Next base: position 18,446,953 of record OX381577.1, on the reverse strand, counting down.
AGGCAGATTTTCATTGAAGGCCGACAATTATATAGTCTTAATAACTGTTGGTCCCAAGATGGCAAAGACTACTTAAAATTGCCAAATGTTCAAAAAACAATGCCTGCCTTCTGCTGCCCACCTAAGTGAATTGGCTGCCAAACATCCACCGGTTCAGCCTGAAACAAATCAATAGGAAAATCCGTGCTGCAAAAACTTCTAAAACAAAATAATTTAAGAAATATTGTTAATTATGTATATTTACCCAGGTCTATAATTTTCTGTATCTTAATATCAATATCTTATTAGGTAGTTTTAGTTTTATTCCCAGAAATGGTTATTACAAGTTAAATTCATATTTCCTGTTTGTAAGTATATTTCTCTATATGTTAAGTGAATATCCAATATTTCTCTCCTACAAATGTTGTAATATGCTTGCAACTAAAAAGGCTCTTACCATAAAAATTAGAATTAGCAAATGTTTTCTTTCACAAATATTCAGTTTGTTTACATTTCAGTTTTCTTTTTAATTTTTTTTTCTTCGAAAATTTTTATGAGCTTTGGCAAAGGTACTGGAAAAGGCTAAGGTCAATGTTTTGGAGTTTGTCTTATCCATAATACTTATTAACATTACTATTGCCTATCTAAAAATATATTATGTTTAATTATATATAGTATTTAATTTAATTACTGCCTTACTTTATTGATGTTGAGTTACGTATTGTTTTCTTTTGGTGATTTCTTTTCAATTGTGAACCAGCTAACTGGCGGTGATGTGGCACTTCAAAATTTTGACAAATTATTGCTGTTTAATGACTTTATACATATATATATTGTTTATATATTTATATTTTATACCATATTACCTATATATTATGCCTAACTCATCTTCAGAAGATGAATCTATAGAATTTTATTCGTGTAACTCATCCACTTCTGATGAGTTTGATGTCAGCGGAAGCGATATTCTTTTTGTTAAAGCATTACATATCACTTTTTCAACGTTTTATAAAAATTTAAACCTTTTTTCATGTAAATGCCCAAAGTATTCCAAGTCACTACTCTGATTTGCTAACCACTTTTGAAAGCGAGCATATTCACGCGATATCGGTCTCATTTCTTAAACCGAGTTATCCTTCTTCCTGTTTTTCTATCCCCGGTTTTATATTAATCCGGAATGACCGCACTGGTAATGCATGTGGAGGGGTAGCAATTTACCTTCGTTTTAATCACGATTATAAAATCATAGCCCAAATTCCTTCTGCCTATTGTTATTTTAATGGGGAAACTTATGTATTGAAAAAGTGGGACTATTTCCCGATTTTTCAATACATAAGAATTTCCCCCATTAAAATGTAATTAAAAGTTTCATTTCTATACAATAATGTTGCTGCGAATAATAAAACTAAGTTCGTCACTTGTAATGACGATTATGCTTTAAAACAAATGTTTCGCAATGCACCAAGGAACAGATCCAGGAACTCTTGATTTGAGGGGGGGCTCGGGCCTTTTGACAAGATTTTTAATATATTTTTTTTGCTGTAATAATATTATACATAATGAGCCTCAGTGGCGGATCCAGGGGCGAAAGCAACGAAATGTATAGAAATTTATGAAAGTGATGAAGAATTGGTTACAAACGTTCATGTAATGGGTGAAGCGTTAGTGATTACGTGACCGTTGACACATAATTTCTGTAGGTCATTATTGTAACATTAAAGCTACGTTCGCACGAGCGTTTAATAAAGCGTTAGGAGTTCGGTGTTGAAAGTTTTTTTTTAAACTAGTATCCACGTTGTTTTTTATGAAATAAGAATGGTATATCTTTTTGAATTATCCAAATCAGACTATTAGTTACGGAGATATTAAATAATAAACATAGAACGTTCCTGCCGCTAAAAGCCAGTGTGCCAAGCACGCGTGACGTTACTGTGACTGACAATTTCGTGCGCTAGCTGTATTTAGCGCAGCGAGAACACATTACACTACGAATCGACGGACCGGCGACTGGTGTTTGACAAATTTATGTTAATAAAGAATTATTATATTACCTACATTAAGAGTGTGATTTAGAGATAATTTTAAGAAAAAAATGGTATTAATTATGAGTACTAAGAAAGTAGAAACTGGTTTTGTGCAAGCTCAATCATATAAACTTTCAAAAGTAGATTCATTCATGGTATTTGATTATCTAGGCCAGTGGTTCCCAAAGTTGTCTGGGCTACGCCCGATCTAATACAAGTTTACAAAATCCGGACCTATCTCTACGAAATTTAACTGTTACGAATATGAATAAAGCACGTTTTAAATAACAAACAAAATTAAAATACACTTTTTTTCGCGTGACGTTCTACAGACAGGGCCCACTCAAAATTCGCTCGCGACCCATAGTTTGCGAAACCCTGATCTAGGCAATAATTATAGACTTAGTAAAATATGGTGTTTCATTGTAGTGGAGTATTTAGTGCAACATATTGTATGGGAACCCTGCATTTTCAAAAGGCTCAAACTTGGCATAGTTATTTCTTGGGTAGTATTGCGTAGATTTAGCCCGGTAGCCATAGCTAGCCACTGCGCGGAAAGAGGAGGGGGGGGGGAGTTTAACACTGTGAGCGCTATTGTACCAAAACTAATGGTGTAATGGAAAGTTTGTTGTCGTTTTAAGATAACTTAAGGATTAATAATTGATTTCCATAACAAAAACTACACCTAAAGAAGCCGCTACAGCATCTTGTAACAGGAGCCAGTCAGTGAGCAGTCGCTGCCCAGCTTCATTGCTGGAGCCAGGCTGCTGTATACCGAGTATAGAGATGATTTCAAGAGACTTGTCCCTTCAATCCGAGCGACTATGGTCGATTTCGTGAAAACCCGGTCATAAATCGCATGTAGTGTTTTTGTAAAATGAGAATGTAAATGTGTTTTATTAGGGTCCTGTAAAAATATGTTTATAAAAGTACCCTTACGATGAGGTGTCTGTCTTTCTGCAATATAATATCTCGAGAACTACTGGTTCATTTACTAAAAAATTGGAATAGTTATATTATTTTTAAAAATTTGCATTAGAATAAGACATGTGACTTTGTATTTACTTAATGATAAGCAGAACTTAAAAATCCAAGAATGGTGTAATAATATTAGAACATTGTATTTTTATCAAACATCATCAAAAAATAATAGGATCGAATAAGAATCAACTGCTGATACTAAGTTTTTTTTAAATGTTTTTCAACAGTTTAACTTATAAAATAACTATCTACAACACCCATTCCCATGTTTCCTTTCACATTAAGTTCAGACATTATTCATTAATAACATATTATTGAATGAATATTGATAATAATGATATATTGGGATATATAGGTCCTTACTATCACATTGTGAAAATTGGCTTGCTTCCATTAGAAAATGCAGCTTTTTAAAAAAAAATACTGTTACTATGATCAATAAAACGTTTTAGGTAGGTACTTAGGTAGGTAGTTTCTATACCCTAAATAAAATTAAATAATGTATACGAATATAAATATATATATTTTTTTATTTGGACATTAAAAATATCAGTATGACGCTGGTTTTACTAAGTAACCAATAGTTACTTAGATCAGTGCTCGACTAAAAGGTAAATATTTGGTACTCTGACCCGTGATGATTTATTATACCCTATATATACAAGACATGAGTCTTGTCTTGAAGTGGCCGTGCAGTGTTTATAAATTTCTTGTTTTCTCTAGGTACAGTTTAAAAAACTGCTACTTTTTTTTTCTTCTTATTATGGCAACTCGTGCAACTTGCACATTTCTGCCAGTGTCACGTCAGTGTATAATTTAACCCTTCGCATACAACGTGGAATAAAGTAACAAGTTGTACAACGTGGGGTCTAGTACACCAATATATTAAAATTTTAGGTAATACAGATTTATTTAAATTAAATTTATTATATATTTATATTATAACGTTCAATAGGATAAAAATTAAAAATAATAAACAATTTTATTTTAATCATTTATTACAAAATCTCAAAAACAAAATGTCACCTTTTTACCTACAAAAATAATGGAATATTTTAACTTAATAGCCAAATATATAAATTATATCATTACTAACATTGTACTATCCCTTACATTATAATATACAATAGAATATTTAAAAAAAATAGAATATTTAAATTCATAAAAAAGGTTATTCTGTCCATTGTTCTAGAACAAATACAAATCTGAATCTGTGAGCACGAATTGGGCACTCTGATTTCGTTTCTTCGACAATTTTTCTAAGATAACTAATATTTTTTTGGCGTTTTTCATCTTTGTTTTATATTCTTCAAATAATTCTCTTTGAGTCTTAATCCTAAGTTTCTTAAAGCTTATTGCCATATTATACATTATCTATAGACTTTTTTTTTTCAAACTTCCAAATTCCCACGCGAGAATCGCCCACCTGGGCGATTCTCGCGCTTCCTTCTCTTGATGATGCTCTTGCGATGAATCGATCATTTCGATTCGAGATTTTTAAACGAAAAATGACTAAATATGTCATTTTTCGTTCAATATTTATATATTTATTAATTAATATTTATTTCTTATTTCGTTTAATGTTCGATATGTTTTAACGAAAAATGGCATATTTAGACATTTTTCGTTTAAAAATCTCGAATCGAGATGAATGTCAAAAGCGCGAGAATTGCCCACCTGACCATATTAGTTGTTCATTCGATCATTTCGGTGATTCATATGCAACATCTGAAACTTCAGGCATTTTTAATCATCAATAATATATCCATAAGCAACCGGCCTATATAACTTACTGAAAAATATTTTTACCCTTTTATCAATCAGAAGAGCCCATGATATGCCCCAGATAGTTGTCATGGATGGGACGAGATGGGCTAAAGAACTTGCCAAAAGATATCTATCAGATCCACCTAAAGTGAAGCCTTATGAAAACAACAAAATAACTCTATATCTCTATATCTTTTTTGGAAAAAAAAAAACAGTTTTGTTTCATTGAAAGCATCAGAGCTCGAATAACAGAGCTCGAAGAACTTCTTGGTTTATTGGTATACGACAAAGAACTACTTGTGGGCCTCTGATAGAACAGGCATAGAAGCATTACATATTATCATGTCGTTTTATTAGTAAGTTATTTGTAAATTGACGAGATGCTTACTAAGAAAGAAAGAAAGAAAGAAAGAAAAATTTTATTTTCGCTAACAACACAATTACATAGACAATTAATATAATATATTCAAATATAATTACAAACATTAAAATATGTTTTTTTTTTTTTTTTCAAAGGAGTGTGTTGCGTGGCGACTAAAAGGTAATCAGCTCAGTATAAGCTACATCGTTCTAGGATGAAGCACTGATTTTCAGCTGACGCCTGTGTTAGAGTTATAAGTACAGAATAACTCAATGTTTACTTATTACAAATGTATACAATTTTAAACAATTTTACTAGAAATATAACATGAATTTGGAAGTTAGAAAAAAAAAACTCTGTAGATACTGTCTTCTAAAACAATAAGCTCTTGGCTCGTAGAACTTCTTGGTTTATTGGTATACGACAAAGAACTACCTACTTGTGGGTCTCTGATGAAACATGCATAGAAGTATTTCATATTATTATGTCGTTTTCTTAATACGTAATTTACAATTTAACGACATGCTTACTAGAAATATAACATGAATTTGAAAGTTTGAAAAAAAAAACATCCGTAGATAATGTCTAAAGCAGAGTTTATTGCAGGCTCTAAGAACTTCTTGGTTTATTGGTATACGACAAAGAACTACTTGTGGGTCTCTAATGGAACAGGCATAGAAGCATTTAATATTATCATGTTGTTTACTTAGTAAGTAATTTACAATTTGGCGACATGCTTACTAGAAATATGAAATGAATTTGGAAGTTTGAAAAAAAAAAGTCTATAGAATTATCTATAGACTTTTTTTTGTAAAATAATAATTTTTAATGTATAATATGGCAATAAGCTCTAAGAAACTTAGGATTAAGACTCAAAGAGAATTATTTGAAGAATATAAGACAAAGATGAAATACGCCAAAAAAATATTAGTTATCTTAGAAAAATTGTCGAAGAAACGAAATCAGAGTGCCCAATTCGTGCTCACAGATTCAGATTTGTATTTGTTTTCATAAGGCTTCACTTTAGGTGGATCTGATAGATATCTTTTGGCAAGTTCTTTAGCCCATCTCGTCCCATCCATGACAACTATCTGGGGCATATCATGGGCTCTTCTGATTGATAAAAGGGTAAAAATATTTTTCAGTAAGTTATATAGGCCGGTTGCTTATGGATATATTATTGATGATTAAAAATGCCTGAAGTTTCAGATGTTGCATATGAATCACCGAAATGATCGAATGAACAACTAATATGGTCAGGTGGGCAATTCTCGCGCTTTTGACATTCATCTCGATTCGAGATTTTTAAACGAAAAATGACTAAATATGCCATTTTTCGTTCAAAAATATCGAACATTAAACGAAATAAGAAATAAATATTAATTAATAAATATATAAATATTGAACGAAAAATGACATATTTAGTCATTTTTCGTTTAAAAATCTCGAATCGAAATGATCGACATTCATCGCAAGAGCATCATCAAGAGAAGGAAGCGCGAGAATCGCCCAGGTGGGCGATTCTCGCGTGGGAATTTGGAAGTTTGAAAAAAAAAAGTCTATAGATAATGTATAATATGGCAATAAGCTTTAAGAAACTTAGGATTAAGACTCAAAGAGAATTATTTGAAGAATATAAAACAAAGATGAAAAACGCCAAAAAAATATTAGTTATCTTAGAAAAATTGTCGAAGAAACGAAATCAGAGTGCCCAATTCGTGCTCACAGATTCAGATTTGTATTTGTTCTAGAACAATGGACAGAAAAACCTTTTTTATGAATTTAAATATTCTATTTTTTTAAAATATTCTATTGTATATTATAATGTAAGGGATAGTACAATGTTAGTAATGATATAATTTATATATTTGGCTATTAAGTTAAAATATTCCATGAAATACGCCAAAAAAATATTAGTTATCTTAGAAAAATTGTCGAAGAAACGAAATCAGAGTGCCCAATTCGTGCTCACAGATTCAGATTTGTATTTGTTTTCATAAGGCTTCACTTTAGGTGGATCTGATAGATATCTTTTGGCAAGTTCTTTAGCCCATCTCGTCCCATCCATGACAACTATCTGGGGCATATCATGGGCTCTTCTGATTGATAAAAGGGTAAAAATATTTTTCAGTAAGTTATATAGGCCGGTTGCTTATGGATATATTATTGATGATTAAAAATGCCTGAAGTTTCAGATGTTGCATATGAATCACCGAAATGATCGAATGAACAACTAATATGGTCAGGTGGGCAATTCTCGCGCTTTTGACATTCATCTCGATTCGAGATTTTTAAACGAAAAATGTCTAAATATGCCATTTTTCGTTCAAAAATATCGAACATTAAACGAAATAAATAATAAATATTAATGAATAAATAATAAATATACAAATATTGAACGAAAAATTAAATATTTAGTCATTTTTCGTTTAAAAATCTCGAATCGAGAAGAATCTCGAAAGCGCGGGAATCGCCCACCAGGCTCGAAACCCTCTCCAAGTCTTTAATATAATAATATAAGAAGAAAAATCTGACACTTTTATATTACTATATTCTTCCAAATGTACCTCTCTCTCTTATGATCCTTCAGGCACACAAATTTTATAATTGCTATGTAGGTAGATTTAAAATTATATGTATAATAAATATAAATTAAAAAACGCTTTGGGTAATGGCCGTGTCCAGCAGCGGACTGCTACAGGCTTAATATACAATAATTTAAAATATGACACAAAAAACAATGAAAAGCCCTGTAAATACAAAAAAATAGTACTTACGTTTTAGCTGCGTGCAATACAACGTGGGGTCTCACAGACTCCAGAGGCGTTCACTGAGGTCAGGGCACGATTTAGACGAAATAAATCTAATCAGTCTATTTGGCAATGTCGCACTCGAGATTATCTGGTGGTATAAATTAATAGCACTAAAATGAAAAGAAATATCCATAAAATATTACGCCTGGGGTATTAAACCTCACGTTGTACACGGAAGGTTAAAACTCAAAATCGCTTTTCCGCGATACTTAGAAAAGGTTTCTTGTTTTACCAAAACTAACTTTTTTAAATACTTCTCAGAGGGCCTAGCACGGCCAAGCCAAGACAAGATATAAAGTCGCGAACCAATGTCAAAAGTAACTATTTTGTAATATCAACCAATCAGAGCTGCAAAGTTGCACCTGATTGGCTGATATAAAAAAATGTTTTGTTTGACATCCGCTCGCGACTTTATATCTTGTCTTGGCTTGGCCGTGCTACGGGTGCTGAACTAACTAAGATAAAACAACAACAAAAAATATATATCAAAGTCAAAATCATTTATTTCATGTAAATCTTTACAGATATTTATGAATAGTCAAAAAAAAAAAAAAAAGTTTAACAAGGAGGTCTTAGAGTGCGTTTGGTTAGGCAGCTATTCATTAACAAAATAACGACAAATATTAATTGAACTTAGACACGATGGAATGGAAATCTTAATATGAAAATTACTACCGAACCGAACACACACTACATAACCAACTAGTGTAAGACTAGGTGGTTAGCTGATTCCATTGACCTGTCAATCATTATCTGCCATACAAGAGAGCCACCAAGGCGACCAACTTCACCGACCATATCCATGCCTTAAATATTTATTGTAAATAAAAGCTAAGTAACCAATCACATATAAGTAAAGGTATAAGGATCGGTATTTTTAAGGGCATAAACACTAACTGTAAAGTCGATCCCCTCAGAGACACCCCGGAGAAAAAGAAACCAGCAAGTAAAAAACTCCAGTGCTTCACACAAACTAAAAGAGGGGTACAGCTATTGATTGACTTATGCTATATAGCATACATATATATAATATATATATATATATAGTAACATACTCAAAATGCACCCCACTGATCAGCATGCGTAGAACACCCTATGGCAGATTATTTGTTATGGTACCAATGTACATAACTACACAGTATACTATTAGTATAAATTAAGTATAAATAAGTAGGTAATCATCAATGATTACCTTATCCAAAGACAAAATTTACATAATGTAATGAAAATAAATTATGTAATATAAAATTATTACAATATCGGACATTATATACCTACTAAACTAGGGTAGATTCTACATAAGCAATTTGTTTACTAGTTGCGAGACCTCAGTTGCATATCAGGACGGATCCAGACGTCTTTATCGTTAAGATAGTCTTTTACACTATAGTAAGCCTTATTGATTAATATGTGTTTTATACAATTTTTAAACTTTATTTCACTCAGATCTATAATGCTTTTAGGTAATTTATTAAATAACCTTATACTGTTAATGACGAAACATTTATTAGTTTTTTGCAGTCTAAACTTTGGTATATCGATTTTATCTATGTTTCTTAAGTTTAAATTATGTCTATCGCCATTTTTACTAAACATATTTAAGTTTTTCCTAACGTACAATAAATTTTCATAAATATATTGAGATGGTAGTGTCAGTACATCAATCATAGGAAAGATTTCTCGAAGAGAATCACGAGCTTTCATGTTATATATTGCCCGAATGGCCCTTTTCTGTAGAATAAATATAGTATCAATATCTGCCGCAGATCCCCACATTATAAGACCATATGTCATTATACTGTGAAAATAGGCGAAGTATACTAGTCTGGCTGTTGCAACATCAGTTAACTTTCTGATTTTTCTGACTGCATATGCAGCAGAGCTCAGTCTATTGGATAAAGAAGTAAGGTGAGCTTTCCACTGCAGTTTGGAATCGACTGTGATCCCTAAAAACACAGTGGAGTCAACAAATTCCAGGTCAGTACCACCTATCTTCACTGTGGCATTGATATTAGATACATTAGGCAAAGTAAATTTCAGGCATTTAGTCTTCTTTGCATTTAAAACTAAATTATTTGCCGTGAACCATTTTGAAACCATTTCCAGAGTGTCATTTGCTGCCGATAATATATTATCCTTCCTACTAACTTTAAAAAGTAGGGATGTATCATCAGCAAATAGCACTATCTGTGCCATCTCCTGTACCATATGTGGAAGATCATTGATGTATACTAGGAACAGGAATGGGCCTAAAATTGATCCCTGGGGGACACCCATCTTTACAAGGGTTCCGTCTGATACACAACCATCAATATTAACACCTTGAGTTCTATTAGAAAGGTAGGACTTTATTAGATTTAAAGCTAAATCGCGAATGCCATAAAATTCCAGCTTATCTAACAAAGTTTGATGGTCAACACAATCAAACGCTTTAGACAGATCACAGAAAACGCCAACGAGATCCTGAGAATTTTCCCAAGCGTCAATTATTTCAGTAATCAATCTTGTACCGGCATTTGTTGTGTTTCTACCTTTTGTGAACCCGCATTGTTGATCATGTAACAATTTATGAGTATTAAAATGACTTAGCAGCTGACCAAGAAGTATTTTTTCGAATATTTTACTTAAGGCTGGCAGGACAGAAACAGGGCGATAATTATTTGGATCTGTCTTACAGCCGGACTTGAATATGGGAACTATTTTACTATTTTTCATAAGGTCGGGAAAAATTCCTTCATTAACACAACCATTAAAAATATCAGCGAGTACCGGTCCTATAGTAGGAATAATTGATTCGATAGCTTTTACAGATAGCCCCCATAAATCTTCAGTTTTTTTTTTATTTAACATTTTAAAGTGTTTTAGTATATCCTCATTTGTGACATGTTTAAAATTAAAATTAGATGTAATTGGTATTTTTATATATCGTTTTAAAAATTCTTTAGCAGTACTAGCTGATGATTTAATACAGTTCGTGATTTGTAATGGAATATTAGTAAAGAATTCCTCGAATAACTCCGCAACTTGCTTTTTATCTGATAACATAACTCCGTTTTGTCTAATTGAAATGATATTTTGTCTGATAATTGCGGAATGCCTTTACTGTAGAGGAGGCTGTCAATGAATAACATACATATAAATACTTAAATATTATTATTAATCCAAAAGAAGAAATGTTATTAAAATTATATGGCTAAAAATATTAAAAGTTCTTGTTCAACAAACCTACCCTACCTACTTATTATAAATTTGACCTCACACTCACTCACAGTTATTAGTAATTTTCCTACATAACATGAAGAGAACAAGAAAATAGTATAGTCAATATTCACCAATACTAATAAGCTATAGGCAATATCTAACTTGAATTTTATAACGATTCCATACGAAACAGTCAATTGGAACGCCAAACATAAATACCTTGTAATGTCTCTTCTGCTAGTCTTTATAGCAAAAGTGCTATAAACTATAATTGTTTTCGTTTTATTATAACGTATATAGTGTTTTTAATATATAATTTACATTATAAACTATTTAAATTAATTATTTAAAACCTATATACTTTACTATGAAGTGATATAAATCACCAAAAATACAAACTGATTATTACTTATTAACAATAAACTTAATACTAAATTAAATTCACACATTATCAAACTTTAACTTAATATTATTCTCTCTTTAAAAACACATTAAATTATAAAGTACTTCATATGACATTATACTAAGTACTAATGCTTTGGATTTCATTTTCAAGGTTTGAATAGTCTGTGCAATGAAATAAAAACATATTAAAAAAACTTTACGCAAAAACTGTTTTGTCTATGGTGCTTGCGACAACGCGAATTCACGAAGTTTAGTGACTCGTAATACGAATCGACGTCATCGCAACTCACGAAAAAATTGTAACGCGCGAACTTGTCGTGTTTAACGTTTGCAAACTCGGAATAAGGCCCCAGAATATGGCGCCAACGAACAGTTTTGATATTTCAATCATAATTTTAAGAAACAAAAAATAGCTATTTATCTCTTTGCCATATATAGATTTAAAGGCTCAGCTTTCCTTTATGTGACGTCGAGTTTGATGTTGACAATTTTTTTGGTAACACTTCTAGTTCACCTGAATATCCCTACCAAATTTCAAGTTTAGGAAACCAGAGGTTTCGGAGATATAAATTTTTAAAATTATTATTTTTAACAAAAAATCCAAAAAGACACATTTGACTTTTTTTTTTTACAAAGGCATATTTTTATCATATAAAAGTCCGTATTTTAATAAGTTATATTTAATATTAACACAATATTTAACTCATTTTTACATAATTATTTTATTTTATGGCTCTCGGTAGCGGTTGGCGAGTGCCAAAAAGGCTTCCTACACTTACGAGAAAAATTACCCAAAAAACTCTTTATTAAAAAAAATGGCCAGACTAGGTAAAGGATAGGTTAGGTTAGTGTTAGTACATGACCATACGCACGAGCCGAGCGAAGCGTGCCGCGGTAGCGGCCGGCGAGTGCCAGAAAGGCTTTCTACACATACGAGAATAATTACCCAAAAGACACTTTATTAAAAAAAATATGGCCAAACTAGGCAAAGGATAGGTTAGGTTCGTGTTAGTACATGACCATACGCACGAGCCGAGCGAAGCGTGCCGCGGCAGCGGCCGGCGAGTGCCAGAAAGGCTGCCTACACATACGAGAATAATTACCCAAAAGACTCTTTATTAAAAAAAAAATGGCCAGACTAGGTAAAGGATAGGTTAGGTTAGTGTTAGTACATGACCATACGCACGAGCCGAGCGAAGCGTGCCGCGGTAGCGGCCGGCGAGTGCCAGCTAGGCTTCCTACACATACAAAAGTTGGGTAAAATGTGAATTTTCAAATGACAATAACTCCTAAAATACCCCCCTCCTAACTATTTTATTTTAGGGGTAGGTTCCCTTCCCTCCCCTCTTCCCCTCCCGCACCCCCTCTACCCCCCCTCTGACGTCACATAAAGGAAAGTCCTACCCTTTTTATCCTATTATCCCACTTTTACTTTGTAAAACTACCCGCAACATCCGCACTTGATATTGGCAAAATTACGCCTATACGGCGTAGAGGCCACGATTAAAAGAAGAAGAAAGTTCAACTGACAGCAGAAGGCCAAAATAAAAATTGAATTGAATAGTTTTAGTTTATTATTACCTCTGTGATTATTATATAGCTGGTGCTACAACATTTACAATGTCAGATACAGATGATTCAGATACAAACTATAAAAGTTTTGCGGAAATTACTGAAGAGATAAAAGAATGTAAGAAAAATCCAGAAACTTCGGGAATGTTTGTATCTGGTTGGGATGATGCTGATCAAGATGTAGATATAGTGCAAAACCCTGCCGGTAAATCAAATGCAAAATATTTTATATCAGTACATAACCTTATTAATAAAAAAACAAAGTACAATGAAGGAGTAGTTTTGTTGTTTGGGGCTACTCTGGCACCTAACTAGATAAAAATCTGTACTTTAGGTAGCAGTAGTTCCGTCGCGGTCTTAGAACCTATTATAAAAATATAATTATAGGTACCTAATATAAATAAAAAGTTATGATCATTGTTTGAGGTAAATAAATTATTATTCCAAAGTGTTTTAATGCTTTTTTTTAAATTTCAAGTAAAGCTTCCATCTCATTATAGTTTAGGTTATTTAGATAGTTAAGGTCACTGCAATCTTAATTGTGAAGTCAGCATTCGCCATACAAAATTAGCTATTGCACTTCTAGTAATACTCAATTATTGTTTATTGGTCAATGGGCTTCTGATGCAAATAAAATTTATAGCCTATAATAAGAAAGTAATTTTGTTTACTATTAAAATAATTACCTAACTGGTTTTTAAGTTATTAATATCTGAAATCTAAAAAATCACAGTGACTTCACAAGCACCCTATCACAGATTAAATAGAGAACTAATACTATGTACACCCTGTAATGTACTAAAAGATATTGAAAACAAACTAATGGATAAATGTGGTGCAATATGCACCTTTATTAGATGAATGAGTAAAACAATATTATATATTCTTTATGTATCTTACAGCATGGTAATAATAAAAAAGTTTTATTTTTAATATTTAATGCTTTCTTATAGGTATATATATATATATATATATATATCTTCACGGGTGCCTTACGGCTCCCGAGACCGTCTAGACGGCCCCAGGGTACCCAGCGGAGGGGTTTTAATCCCACCTCGTCGTAGCCGATGGTATGAGTCTACACCGAACAAGTGGCTAGCTCCTCGCGATGTTTTTGAAATGACTCAATAACCTATCTATAAACAGTTTCACAAGTTGGTATAGTGAAACCGGGACCGACAGCTTAACGTGCTCTCCGAGGCACTATAGTGGTGTTGTCAAACAAATGTACATAATTTTTTTAATTTTAATTTTTAATTTTCTTATAGGTAATAACAATTATAAAGTTTCACAAGATTTCTTGAATAGAAGATAAGTTTCTAGAAACATGTATACCGCTTAATAAACTGTACAGTATTATCGAACCCAAATTTTCATTTCAATTCGCGGTAACCAATAGAAACGCATGCTTGTGACATTGACATATAAACTTCCAATCATACACCCACCGGCAGAATTAGCGGAACACAACAAAAAAAGGGAGAGTATAAAATAGTTAGCTTTATTTGTAAACAAATAATAATTAAACATGAAACAACAATTAAATTAATATGTTTTGACATTAATTTGCAACACCATACTTAAAGTTTAATGAAAAAAAAAAACTTAACTAAACAAAATGCATTTTTCTTAGATTTCGTAGTGACAGAGAAACAGTTAAAAATTTTAGATTTTATGACGGTTTAAAATTAATTAAATGAATGTTTAATAACAAGTGTTTCCCCCCGTGCCCTGATTAAGGTTTCCATCCGTCTGGGCATGCTGCGAATGATGTTGTCACTGATTTTTTGGGGCAACCTCTGCCATTCTTCAACTAATGTGTTTTCCAGCTCGCCCAGATTGTTAGGAGGTGGTATTCTTGATTTGACACTCCTCTTTAGCAAGTCCCAAACGTGTTCAATCGGATTCATATCCGGGGACCGTGTTGGCCACTCCATCACCGTAACACCAATATGGTTTAGGTATGCCTGTACTGAGCGAGCACTGTGAGCCCGAGCATTATCCTGCATTAAAATGAAGTCGTTACCAAAAAATGGGGCAAATGGCACAACATGTTCCTCTATATAAAATTTTCCTGATATACCGATCAGCATTCAGATTCCCGCCGTAACCTATCAATAACTCCGTGCGAGCTCCTAAACATATCCCTCCCCAGACCATAATTGAGCCGCCGCAATATGCCACTGTATTTTCAAAATTGGACTGTAAATAACGCTCTCCTTTGCGTACTGCCATACTCGCTGCCTTCCATCAATCTGATTTAACAGAAATCTACATTCATCAGTAAAGAGAACCTGTCCCCACTCATCAAAGTCTCGTGTTCCGACGAACTTGCGGTTGTAGAAAACGGTCATCTCTCCTTGAAGTACACCTTTTCCTGCCTTGTCCTCTTCTCCTCACTAGAGAATTCGTCAATCTGTACCGTTTGATGCTATGATGAATCGTTGATAACGATCGACGAAGTCTTGTTTCAATCGATCTGTAGGATTGACCATTTCTTCTCATTTCATCTGCCCTGATGATTTCTGATAGCGTTAAATCAGGCACACTTAGATATTCGTAACTTATCAATAAGCAAGAAAACACAAAAGTCTCATAAAACTGCAATATAATGTTTTTCAAATGGAATTTATGAACTTTACGAAACGGGAAATTCTACTTCGAAGCAGTCGATAGAGATGTATGAATGGAAAATTAAAACAAACAAATAAAATAAATGACTGTTGACATTTTCAAATTAAACGTTTTTAAAAAATACATGTAAAAAATTTAAAAAAAATCATGTAACCTGCCAGTGCTACGAAAAAATATATTAATTCTTCCTTTTTTTGTGTTCCGCTAATTCTGCCGGTGTGTGTATATTCTTTTTTAAAAAGCAGCCTGTTTTCTTTGCTAGCGTGATAATGACATACTTATCACAAAAATAATAGATTAAAATGTTCAAACATTAATATTTTAAAAACCATTTTTTTTATTTATAAAACGAAATTAGTTTCTTATTTTAGCCTATATTTTCAAAATCAAAAATTACGATTTTTTAGTTTTCACGGAAACCCACTAATTAACAATGGTAACTATTAAAATAATAGAGACCATTGTTATTCTCTGTTTAAATAGTTAAATTATAGAGACTGGTCATAAATATTGGTTTTACAGCAAATCCAGTAGACCATATTTTATGGGCTGCAGAAAATGGCAAGTTAGAGATCCTGAAATCTATAATCTCTGTTCAGCCGGGCCTGGTACACGCTAGAGATGCTGATGGTTACACTCCATTACATCGTGCTGCCTATGGGAATCATCTTCAAGTTGTATCATACTTACTGAAAATGAAAGCCAATGTAACAAATTGCACTCATATGGGTTGGACACCATTACATTCTGCTTGCAACTGGAACAACTATAAGGTTGTTGCTCGCTTACTGGCAGCAAATTCTAATCCAGCTGCAGTTTCAGATGGAGGTAATATACTTATTTTTTTAAAATACATTTACAATTCTATTCAGAAACATTTTAATACCAATGGGTACAAAATACAAAACTTCATTTTATTATCATCATGTTACATACATACATATCATCACGGGTGCCTTACGGCGCCCGAGGCCGCCTAGACGGCCCCAGGATACCCAACGGAGGGGTTTTAATCTCACCTTGTCGTAGCCGATGGTATGAGTCTACACCGAACAAGTGGCTAGCTCGTCGCAATGTTTTGAATAGACTCAATAACCCATCTATAAACAGTTTTACAAGTTGGTATAGTGAAACCGGTACCGACAGCAACGTGCTCTCCGACTCCATATATAAATGTAGGTACATAATTTTTTTAATCAAAAACTGTTCAATATTGATAAGGCTGTAGGAAAAAGACCCTTTTACTTTTTCGTCTTGAAACAAAAAAAAAAGCCGGATGACAGTTCTGTTTGTGTGTAAAAAAGAGATGGTGTTGTTATGAATAAAATACGAGCTCAACATAAAACATTGTAATTATTCAAGTGACAAATTAATAATAATGAATGACATCAGCTGACGTTGAAAGTAGCTTTTTAAGGCATAGTAATATTTATAACATTCCTCCCCGCTCACTAGATTTGATCAATAAGCCGTCGAGGTGGTCTGATGCTTCTATTACTGCGTCGACCAATCGGCGATTGCATGGCAGTTGTTGCGCCTGTTGGAAGAACTATCAAATCTTCTGATGACGTTGCATTAGTTACTTTAACAGGTTCATCATTAATGTTTAACATATCATTAGATGATGGTGAGGGAAATTGCGGTCTAATATGGTCTGCATGTCTACGTTTCTCAATCCCATCTGGTGTTTGTACTACATAAGAGTATCTGTGGTTACGTTCAGATATTATAGCTGGTTGCCAGTGTTTTTCCAGTCCAGTCTTTATATAAACTTTGTCACCAGATTTGTAGTTAGGTGTTTTATGC
Organism: Monopis laevigella; assembly: GCA_947458855.1. Taxonomy (NCBI): domain Eukaryota; kingdom Metazoa; phylum Arthropoda; class Insecta; order Lepidoptera; family Tineidae; genus Monopis; species Monopis laevigella. The sequence continues at coordinate 18,429,410 of OX381577.1, read as the reverse complement.
GCACTATCAATATTGGCTTGTATTTGTTTAAAGTCCAACGATCTTTTAAGATTAGGCCGCGCATTATCTAGAATACATGGTAACTGTCTTCCCATTATCATTTGAGCAGGGGATTTACCAGTAGTGGTATGAGGAGTACTTCGGTAGGCAAATAAAAAGTTATTGAGATGTTGTTTTATTGTTAATTGATCATTCACACTTGCTGCCATTCTTGTTTTGAAAGTTCGAACTAACCGTTCGGCTAAACCGTTTGTTCTTGGATGATAAGGAGATGAGGTGATATGTAATATTCCTTTATTTTTACAAAATGTTTTAAAATTTTGGGATGTAAATTGTGGGCCGTTGTCTGACACTATTATTTGAGGTAAACCAAATGTAGTGAAAATATCATCAAGTTCATCACATAGTCGTTCTGTTGTTATTTTGGCCATTGGTTTGATTTCTATCCATTTAGAAAGTGCATCCGATAGAACCAACCAATATTTGTTTTCATATGGTCCGGCGAAATCCACATGAATACGTTCCCATACCTTGTTCGGTAATGACCAGGAATATACAGGTAGTTCAGTAGTATTAGGTCTATTTTCTTGACATTTGTTACATAACTTAACATAGTTATCTATATCATCTTCTAATGTTGGCCACCAGACATAAAATCGTGCTAATGCTCGCATAGCTGATATTCCTGGATGCCCTTGATGTAAATATTTAAGAACAGAATTATGTAAGATAGTAGGTATGACAATCCTGCCTTGCCACATAATGATCTTCTTTTCTAAGGATAATTCGTTACGTTTTCTAAAATAAGGTTTGACATTTGTTTTGTCATATTCGTAATTATTCCAATCAGTTTTAATAAACTTTAGTACTTTTCTTAGTATAGTATCATTATTTGTTTGATGTCTTATACATTCTTCTGTTAAAGAAAGGTCGTTTATTTTGTTAATTAGAAAAGTCCTATGAATTTTACATATAAAAAGTTCAGGTTTGGAAGGTTGTTCATCTGGATTTGACATTCTAGATAAATAATCAGCCATTAAGTTATTCTCTCCTTTTTTGTAAATAATTTCGTAATCATAGCTACCAATTAATAAAGCCCATCTAACAAGTCTGTTATTTACTATCTTAGGTAAATTTCTGTTAGTTCCTAAAATATGTATTAATGGTTTGTGATCAGTGATGAGTGTGAATTTCGTTCCTCTAAGATATTGATCAAATTTTTTTATTCCAAAAAATATAGCCAATGCTTCGCGGTCGATAACTGAATATTTGCTTTCAGCAGTTTTTAATTTTCTTGATGCAAATGCTATTGGTTGTTCTGTGTTGCGTTCTTTGTGAAACAGTACAGCACCCACCCCTTTTTCAGATGCATCACAAGCTAAATAAAGTGTACGTTGTTGGTCAAATGCTATAAGTGGTTTTGCTTTAGTAATGCATTGTTTTGTTTTTTGAAATGTGTGATCATAATGTTTTGTCCATTCCCATTTATGACCTTTCCTTGTTAATGAATGAAGATCTGAACAAACGCTATGTAAATGTGGTATGAAACGTTCATAAAAATTTACCAAACCAAGGAATGATCTTAATTCTTTTATATTTTCGGGAGCTGTAGCTTTAGATATTGCCTCAATTTTAGTATTTGTTGGTTTTATTCCATGTTTACTGATAATGTGTCCTAAATATTCAATTTCTGGTTTTAAAAATGAACATTTTTTTAGATTTACTTTTAGACCAGCATCGTTTAATTTTGTAAAAACTGTAGATAATGTTTGAAAATGTTCTTCATTGTTTTTTCCAGTCACTGCAATGTCGTCAAAATAAATTGCTATATTTGGTATTCCTCGTAGTAATTGTTCCAAAAAATGTTGAAAAATGGAAGGTGCTGTTGTGATTCCAAATGGCATTCTGTTGTATTGGTAAAAACCTTGGTGTGTTGATATTGTTAAATATTTTCTCGAATCTGGTGCTATTTCAAATTGAAGATAAGCATCTTTTAAGTCGATTTTCGAATATTTATCTCCATATGCTAAATTTTGTCTAAGTTGATCGAATAAAGGTACTGGATATGTATGTTTAACTAAAATTGGGTTGATAGTATTACGATAATCACCACAAATCCGAATTTGCCCATTTTGTTTGATAACGTTTACTGTAGGTGTTGCCCATTCTATTGGTGTAGTGTTTGGATCTATTTGCGTTATTATGCCGTCATTGACTAGACGTTCCAATTCTAATTCTACGTTTTTTTTAATACTGAATTTTATAGGTCTTGCTGGTAAGTGTTTGGGCTCAGTGTTAGATTTAATATGAATATTAACGTAATAGTTTTTAACTTTTCCAAGTTTGTTGTCAAATAATGTTGAATGTTTATCCAATACCTGTCTTAGATTCGATGTTGTTATGCTTTTAATTGAATACACGGGTGCAGGAAATTCCATTTGAAACATTTCACTCCAGTGTAAACCAAATAGCAATCTTTTTATGTTTTGTTGTAAATTAACTGTTACTTGTGCGAGACCTTTTGGTTTTAGATCAAAATTGCAATATGCACGTAGTTTTGGGGCTTCTGTTAGTTCTGGAGATCCGATTTTCTTCCAAAATTTAGTACTAATTATTGAAAACATTGATCCTGGATCCCAGTCCATTGTGCAATTTATATTGTTAATTGAAAGATCGATTAATTTACATCTTGATTTGTTTATTTTGTTAACAAAATCATGTTCTTCATCACTATCGTTGTTTGATGTTTCACCGTTAGAATTACTATCAACGTTAACTTTTTGTAATCTCCGATTCTGTTTAATTGTTGGTTCATCGTGTCTTCTGTTAAATTTTGTATTATATAAATGTGCTCTGCCGGATTTTATACAACAATCTTCAAAATGACCTTGTATGCCACATTCATTACATTTATGGTCTTTTGCTGCACAATATTCATAGTCATGTTTATCCATTATACCACATCGTTTACATTGATTGTGTCTTAATTTTTTAGTTGATCTTGTTTTGTTTAGTTTATTATAATTCTCATATTTTCTTCTTATTCTATTTACATTAGTGTTAGGATAGTCTTGTTCAGCTAGTTCTCTTGACTGTGCTACTGCAAAAACTTGTTCAAATGTAACTTCTGTTAAATTACCGCCTAAAGATTTTTCTTGTAAATCTGGCCACTTTTGTTTTAGGTCAGTCTGGAGATGTTGATGATTTAATCCAGTAGCAAATCGGTCACGTAATTGTCTTTCCAGTATAGCACCTTCATAGCCACAATCCTTGCTTAATTCTTTTAGTTTGTTCGCATAATGTTCCATAGTTTCTTCCGGTTCACGTATGCAATTCCAGTAATCTGTTAAAGCTTTAAATCTAGTTTTCTTTGTACTATAGAGGTTTATTAGTTTTGTTTTAATTTCGTTGTACGTTTTGTTTTGTTTTGAAATGTTGGTGTTAACGCAACTTTTATTTCGTGGAAAACTTCTGGTGTTAAACAATTAAATAAGAGATCCTTTTGTATTTCTTTGCATTCGTCTCCCCATATTTTGCATTTTACTTCAAAATAATCTAGGAAATTTTCAGCCGTTGTCGTTATAGGGTTAAATTTGTCGCATTTAAAGTTCTTAATAATATTTTCTCTTTGATTATGTTGTAAACATTGTTGTTTACAATCTGTATTCGCGTTCGTTGACGCCGACGTTGTCGATAATTGATTTTGTACTAACTGTTGTAAAAGTTGGGCTAATTGAAGTTGTTGAATTTGTTGTTGTTGCAGAAACTCGGAAAACTGTTCTGAGTTCATTTTTCTTCCTTCGTCGCCACAATGTTATGAATAAAATACGAGCTCAACATAAAACATTGTAATTATTCAAGTGACAAATTAATAATAATGAATGACATCAGCTGACGTTGAAAGTAGCTTTTTAAGGCATAGTAATATTTATAACAGGTGTTCAAAACATAATTTTAATTACGTAGCGTGCGTCCATTACGCGCAACAAAAATCTTTGTACCGGCAGTAAACTTGTCGCTGCAAGTTGACGCCGCGCGGGGCATATACTTGCATGAGGGTATTACACAAACCGCGGTAAAAATCTTAGCGCCATGTGTTGTCGAATTGTAGAATTTGCAACTGGCCGGTACTGGAGGTCTCCCCTACGTGTTTATTTTTTACCTACTAAAATAACAGTTGCTGTAGACAGTTGCTCAAAAACATCTATATAAAAATTTTCAGCCTCGAAACATATAAATAAAGGGATAACCACTACCCAATGCATACCAATTAACAGTATGAAGAACTAAACATTTTTTTTCCTAGTATTCAATGTCTGAGGACCATAAATTTAATTCAGTCAAATTGAAGAGTTATCACATTTCTTTCATTATACCTTACTATATTGATTATACCCACGGAATAGAAAAAAACAAGTTTGTTTTTTCTATTCCGTGATTATACCTATAGAATTTCCTATATAAAATCTAAAATAGATAAACTATATTTACATGGAAGACTGTTTTTTTAGAGTGTTAAAACAATAAGAAAACTTCAAAAATCAAAGAAACTTATCAGAAACTTTACAATACCTCTACCTATCAGTCTGAGCGAAGGGCCGAACTTCCCCACACCAGATCCGAACTTAAATGCTAGTCAAAATTTTAGCCAGTCATTTTTAGAAAAATGTAAACTATATAAACAACGTTTTCCTGTTGTTAAAAGAATCCCCCGAGCGGCCAGAAATACTGTTGGTTCTAAATTGTCTGAAATAATTTTGAAATGCATTAATTATAACGAACGTTCCAATTGGGAAGAACTATTACTTTTTTCTTATAATTACCTGCATATTTCCAATAATGACTCTAAAATAAAGTATTTATCGGTAAAATTAAAATATAATATTACAAAAGACAACTGTCGAAATAATTCTGAATGTAAATTTTTCCAGTCTAAACCTAAATCAATCTATAAAAAAGCAGAAGATAAGGTATTTGATGGTGACGTCCTAGGCGCAAATAGGCTCTTGTCTTCTTCGGATGCCTTAGCCCCGAACGACGACGACACTTTTCAAGAATTAAAAAATAAACACCTACACCGTCTTCTTCACAAGATAATTTTCCTCCTTTATTAGATTCACAAGATGGTCTAAAAATCACAGTACAAGATGTAGCAATGCCATACATTCGTTTCCCCCCGGATCAGCCTCTGGTTTTGACGGATTATCACCCCAACATATCAAAGACCTTACTAATGAAAATAATAATACCTCAGGCAAATATCTATTGGAATCAATTTGTAAACATTTCCAGTTTATTATTTCAGGTTCAGTTCACATAGATAAAATTCCTTTCTTTTTTGGCGCATCATTAATAGCCCTAAAGAAGAAAAATGGTGGCATACGTCCCATAGCAATTGGCTGCACACTTCGTCGTCTGGTTTCTAAAATTATATGCAACACAATTTCTCCTATTCTTGCGAATTCTTTTCCACCAAGACAGTTTGGTTTTGCAGTGAAATGTGGAGCTGAAGCAATAGTTCACACGACACGTACATACTTAGAAAAAAAAATAACGATTATGATTTTTTAATTAAAATAGATCTAAAAAATGCTTTTACCTTAATTGACATACTATGCTTGGAATCAAAATGAACTATTTTCTCTGGCTGCAAGAAGACCAACTTCAAGTCATTGACACTACTTTAAAGAATAGTCTTGAAGTAATCCTAAACCTTTCATTGTCAAGCCATCCCCTCACCATCGCTTGCCACCCTACTTGACGGTAACGCCATTCGCATTGCCATTTCTCTCCGTGTAGGTGTTGCTCTTTGTCAACCACACAGATGCATTTGCGGGACTATGGTTGACGAGTCGGGTGTTCACGGCCCACAAAGGCGAAAAATCGGTAAAAGCTGTTTAAACCTAAAGTTGAATATAAAATTTAAAGTTCCGCTTATTATGTGATTTCCTATATTTTTTAATGAGCTAAAATATTAATATTATTCTTAAAAATTAGTTTTATGCTATATATGGAAATAAAAATAGGCAATGTTTATTTTGAATTATTTTGAATAAAAAAATCGACTTTATATATAATAAATTATATTCACTTTTTAAAAAAATATTCTAACAAACTTATCTCTGTAGGTGAGAGTGGCATAGATCTTTTGGGTACCAGCTTTCTAAGTACTGTTATATAAGGAAATCAATAATCGATGGTATGTGTCCTCCATTGCCATTTTTCTCGAAAATTTTCTAGAATTTTTTTCCCTGTAGTTCCTGATGTCTTTCGTTTCTGCTTTCTTGGGCATCTTCCCCTAACAAGCTATCCCCATGTTATTTATAATGTCTGACCCGTGAATTAGAATTTTGTGCAAAGTAGTTGGCATATTAAACCATGGATAATTTTTCGTGTATATTATTGCAGTTTTGAGGCAAAATACTTTGATTATTTTTTTATTGATTTTGTAGCCACACGATAAAACTTTTAGGATAATATTAAGTCTTTTTAATAATTGTAGATTCACACCAGTTATTATAGAAACTTCTTCTGAGTGCTCAAAGAACTTCCGAGCGGTATTTCCATCAGTTGACGTTCCTCCTCCTTGTTTGGTTTGTCAACATGTAAACTAAGGTTTTTTACTTCTAGCTTGCCACTTTGAAATTTTTAATTTGTAGGAGAGATGCAAGATGCATTCAGTGAATCTAATCCATGCGTGAAGGGACGATATACCATAGTCTTAGTTATTTTCACTTATAGGCATGTTGATGCAATATCTTAATTTGTTAAAATCCTCAAGTGGCACTACAAAGGTAGCAACGCATTGCAGAGCTTGTGTCGGTTATTGCATTTATCATTTTTCCATCAACCATTGTCATTTTAATATCATGCTTTACCAAACATCCATCGGTCAAAGTCGGAACACCTTGTCTGATGTTGTACATTAATAAATTCTTGCTTTAAAATCTCTGCAGTTTCATAAGCCATCTGAAGCTTAATTGGTCGACAGTATCGCGGGGATGATGGGCTTGGATTTTGCCAAACAATAATTACTTTATCAGGTTCTACACAGATAAGGCGAATATGTACTATCGATGTAAGTACCATATATTCATCAGAGGACTCTATGTCTTCAAATCTCTGTTTATATTGAGAATGTCCTACTGATCCGTCACATCCCCATTTAGAAATTAAGCACAGTTGGTGCTTATGATTTTCAGCCAGAGACTGTAGGACATTACCTAATGATAAAATTAACCTATGAATGGTATGGTCAATAAGTTTTTGTAGAGGAACTTCGGCCAAATTTTCGGAACAGATAATATCTGTGGGATAACGCCTTTTCTTGGCTTCTGTTAGACTCATAATTTGGGTATATATATGAAATTTCAAAATTTGTGAAACAAAATATACACTTGTTTAAAACAGCTAAAGATGTATACCCCAGAAATACAAGAAACTGTAATCGGTTGGTTTTAAGTATAACCCCAAAATCAGGTTTGTTTTTGAAAAATAGTTATGCAATGTGTATTTCCATATTTAATAAGCTGCCAAATCACATTAAGGAATTACCCTTAAATGCATTTAAGACTACTTTATATAAATGGCTATTAGATAAAATATATTATATTATTAATGATTTTTAAATGACAATAAATAATAACAGTAAATTAGAATTGAATAATTAATGTTTTATATGTATACCTAATAATGGTTAATTAGTGTTAAATTATATTATAGTTATGTTTTTTTTAAAATAATATTGTAATTTTGACAAAGGTTTTGTAAATAACCACATTATTAAAAATTTGTACGCCAGGAAATGGCTAAATGTAGAGAGCTATAAACTGATAAAAGAACTTTTGTAACCTACATTTGAACAAATAAACTATTTGATTTATAAATTATAATTCATTTCCAATGCAGAGGACCTTAAGGTATTGTATAAATACTTACTAAGTTTTGCTTCAATGACTAGAGATAAGGCTTTGTCAGAAGAATAAGTTGCATGTGGTTCTACAATTGATTTTGAACTACCATGGAGACATACGTCTTTAATAAGTTTAGATTTCTCTATTTCACCACTGGCTCGGTATTACATCTGCGCAGCAAAAGCTAGTTCAGCAGGAGCCATTTCTTGTCGTACTGCCTCCGTTTTCTTTCGCTTAGTACGCTCGGCGCATTCTTCTAAGTCCTTTGAAGGACAACCACCCAAAACACTACTTCTTTTACGAGAAACATTGTCTACAGGAAACGAAACATATGTGTCAAACCAATCTTTGTTTGCATTTACACACCTCTCGAAGTTCCTATGCGATTTTTGGAGCTTGACTTTATCATTGCTTATAAACTTGGCTATTACATTTGCGGCTAAACTTTTTCATATCTGTAATACAAGCATTTTTATTTTTTTTGTACTAATTTATACATAATGCCTTTCCCACACCACTTCTTTTCAATGGCACCTCCATGTTCCATATTCTTATTAACACTTGAACTCAGTTACAGTGAAAGAAATATTTTTTTTACCACATAACCAGTTTTTTCCACTTGTGACTTGAATAAGTCAAAAAGTGAATATAAAGTTTATAGTTATATATATACGTGGTGGCCGAGTTGGTTAGACCTTGGACTTTAATATCAACAAATAAGAAAAACAATGAGATAATGGCTTTGACAATCTTATCTAATAGTGGGGGAATTCAGCAAATTGTTTTTGAACAATAAATCACTAAGAACATCACTATTACAATATCAGACTCATAAGGTGGCACATAGAGGGCGTCTGTATTATAAATGAAAAACCGCGGTTGTTATTGGGTAGTTATCCAAAGCCGCGGATAATAACGTATAGACCGCGGCTGATTATTATCCGACTAAATGCCAAAAGATCTTAAAAATTTTACAGTCCGAAATTGTTATAATATACGAGTCTTTATATACAAATAGGTGTTTTTACTAAATTATTTACCTACTCTGACATGGTGTAAAACATATAATGTTCAATATTATGAAAGAGTTTTTTTGTTTTTTTTTTGCAATGTCCTTCAACACGATAGAACTAAAGTACAAACTCAGGGTGACCACTTTCTGGAAAACCGGGAAAAGTCGGGGAATTTCCAGAATCTGGAAAAGTTTAATTAATTAAAGTAAACAACTGTAAACGATTGAATCATATCACTAAATTTATCAATGTTTTAGGTACATTATAATATTACTCACTCACTAGATACACAGTATAGAACAAGGTAGGGGTAATACCTAATGTCTGCTATTTGTTTGTGTTCACGACGCGCGCGCCGCTGCTTTGTCGGTGCGTCTTTTGGCGGCGTGAGGTCAAGCATCAAAAGCTTTGCCGTCTCAATACGGTTGCGCCGCCATCCACGCACCGAAGTAACTACCTAACTAACACCACAGAACGGTTTAACATGTGTACCTAAGACGTCAGTTGTGTTTTTGGTATTATGTGATCAGCCCGAGTTAGATAAAACATTATATTCAAAAGTTATGTATTTCAAAATAACATCGACGCAACTAAGAAATAGGAAAGCGCTTACCTGAATTATTAAATCTGAAGTAATGTATAAACTAAGTAGGTAGTATGTGAGGGGTGATTAGAACGTGGTTGAGTACCTTGCCACAAAAGCGAGGGTTGTAGGTTCGAGTCCACACGCCAGGATTTTTTTTTATCTTTAAAAATGGAGGTAAATGGAAATGCTTCCAATTATTACGTCAATATAACATTATGCATCCATTAGAACACATTTATGGTGTATGACAGCCATTTTGAATTTGAGTGTCAAATGTTAGAAAAAAGTATTAAAACATGTTACTGAAGTAATAATTGTATTAAAATGTTTTCATTTATCTCTGTTTACATTTACCCACTTGAAAATGACCTTTATACTTTATAAAGGTCATTTTTAGGAAAACCTAGCCACACTAGGCTCTGAACCCAGAAATCTATTCATCCTTAGAAATGCATTTATATAACTTTAATTTCAGATCAAACACCATTACATTTGGCTGCAGCTGTTAGTCATAGTAAATCTACTCTCCTGCTCCTCATGTTAAGAGAAGATGTAATAGAACTGGCCCGTCGAGTGAACAACTCTGGAGAAACACCTGTACAGCTAGCACGAGGTCATGGAATTTATGCCTCTTTATTTGAAATGCTTTTGCCATCTGTGTCTTATATTCATAATTTAACTTTTACTTGTAACTCTTATGCAAGAGAAAACATGTTAATTACTTAAGTGCACAGGAAAAGGATTTGTGAACTCGAGCGTCAAAACACATTTAATTGTTGTTTTCAGTGAAAATAAACTTTTTTTTTGGAAATAAAGAACATGGAGTTGTAGATTTTATTTACTCAATCCTAATTAAATAATTTCTTTATAAAAAATCTGTTTAGTTTAAAACGACAAGTAATATTTTAAGAATGATAAATCAAACTTTGGGTGTCTTTTCAAAAGGTAATAGATTTTTTTATAAAAAGACTATCTAATTAAGATCATCACATCTCTACGTTCCTTATTTTATTCAAAAAAAAAAACTGATCACTGTAAACAAAATTTATACGTTTATAGACATTCGAGATCGTGAATCCTTTTCCTGGCTTCTTAAGTAAGAAATGTTTCTGCTAAATACAGAAATAAGGTGTACAGCGGCAAGGTAAATCATAAGCAGGGGCAGATCCAGTATTACTCTGTTGTCAGAAATATTACTGATATTCTTAATTGTATGGTATCGAATTTGTTTGCGCAGTAGGACCGACTCATCTACCTTATAAAAACTGAGAAATTAGTTGATTTTAGGTAAATTTGAAGGGCTAGGCCTAAGTATGGTATTTGAACTTCAAGTAATTGAGTCGCCTTTGAATATTGGAAATGGATATTATGGAAATAAAAATGCAATTTAAATAAAATATTTTTTATTTATTTATAATGTATAAAAATAACTTAAAATACCTATACTAAAGTATCCTAGCATGTTATTATTATAACAGTTAAGAAAGCCTATAGAAGGGTTGTATATTGTTTTACAAGGGTGGCGTTCCTAGGCGTAGCGCGGGCAACATTTCGTGGTAACATAAACCAGCGCGACCGCCCATTTCAACAAGCCTATTATATAAATAATAGGTATACCTATATATTTTTTAATAAACTATTATTTAAATACAATAATTTCATGATATTACAATATTAATTTAAGTAATAGCGGCTACAATTGAACGGTTTTTTACAATAACTAATAATAAATTAATTAAGTCCGGCATTTTTGACTATGACTTAAAAAAAATAAGGGTTTTTTTTAATGATAGCAATATGATCTATGAAAAATGTTACACTAGACACTTTAATTCGATTTTACAAAAACAGATTAATTAGCACAGAATCACACTAAAAAAACACATATTTTACAATACATATTCTACACTGCAATTTTTACAAAAATGACGTATCTGAATGCAGTTATGTAGTTTTTGTGAATAAATAAACGAAGTTGAGTAAAAAATCTTTTATAATTCGTTTTTAATTTAATTATAACAGAAAATGTAAACTTACGATTGAGTTAGGCTTAGTAGCTGAGGGAAACCTATGAAAGATTATCGCAGTATATGAGGATAATAATCCGCATTTTATACACTTTCGTGTTTCCATTATTATTACACAGAAACCAAAATCAATATCATAAACTTCAAACAGGAGTTCTCTAAACAACAAATACACAAGTAGGTACGCTATCACTCAACAAACGTATTTAATAGGTAGGTATAGAAAAGTCTTATTCTTGACAATTTCAAGTGCAAACACATATGCAAAAGTTTAGAAACATCACAAAAACACAATTCACAAACCACAACTCATTAAAATGGCCGCCACCCGCCACCGTGCACGATATATATATTTAAGAGCGACGCATGCGACTACAGTGACCCTAGTGTGAGTTTTCTAACTATTACTTTGCGTTTGAGTTAACTAAAATTTGTATGGGAAATGGTTCAGCGCTCCAAGCGGAAATTTTGAGAACTAGAAATGCAGTCGTGTGATTGGTCAAAATGTTAACGCGGTAGTATAGTTAACGCGAAAGTAAACGTTAAAAAAACTCACACTGCCTATCTCAAGCCTTAACTTTCAAACTATTTTAAACACTGAAAAGCTCTCAATATATTAGCACTAGCTGTCACGACCGTGGTCATAGTCAAAAATGCCGGACTAAGCGCAAAGTGAAGAATTTTCTAATCAAATTTTTAAAAGAAAACGCAAAGAAGGGAACGATTATTATAAACGTGGCAAGAACACAACACATATGTCCGGATTAATAATCGTTGCTAAGCCAGTGCTTAGCACGAGCCACTGCTTAGAACTGTCAAAGTGACAGTTGTTTCTATAATAGTCGGTGCTCCGAGCGGTGGCTCAGCCTAAAGCTTGAGCCGTTGCTCGGCTAAGCATTAGTCTCGATATTCCTTTACTTAAGTCATGCTCAGCGTTAGATTCTTCATGTTAGTCTGTTATTTCTTTAGTTTCTGTTGATTACATAATTATGAAATTTCTTGTTGTTTTAAAAATATTATTCCCTAGTTTTCTTTTATTTCTTGTGTATTTTATAATTTAATCATACAAAATCTATGATTTCTTCTGTGCCAGTGCAAATTATAGATTTAATATTATAAAACTTCAACAGTAGAGGGTTACCTAACTCCGTGGAAATGCAACTTCTCAATACTTTGAGGTTTTTTATACCAGGATTCCAAGTAATATACATATTTCAGCGAGCATTGGCTCGAGGCGTTGCTTGGCTTAGCTGCGTCAATTTACTCGACTATTATAGTGCGAAGTGGTTGCTCGGCTAAGCATCGCTTGAGTATTACTTCCGTGAGCACGACTTGAGTCATTGCTTAGCCATGACTATTAATCCGGCAAATAGAGTAAAGACAGCACCAGAAGCTATTAAATTTAATATGTTATCATATTGCATCATTTAAATCCAGACAGTCACATTGTTCACGTCGTGATAACCCCAACATAAATATTTTACTTGCCAGAAGACTTAGCATATATGCATAAAAAATGCATAAGTTATTTTTGGAAATGTACCAAATAAACGTAAGCTATGTGGTACACCTACTGGTCACACATTAATAATGAGTTTAATCTAAAATTTGGGCTACCTAGAACGGACACTTGTGCTTGTCTGTGATAGTTTAAAAATTAAATGTGCTGTATTACCAGAAACAAAGAGAATATTGGAAGACTTTATTTCGCTGAAGCAGACAAATTTCACAAGATAAAAAAGTAATACAGCAAGATAATGTTATGGCTATTAGTTTCGACTACATGCAGAACCTGCCGCTGCTGCACGTTCGTACAGGGATGTTATGCCCGTCAAATATGGATTTACGTATTCGGTATACATAAAGTGGTACGAATAAAGTTTGCATGAATATACCTCGACACAGAAGGAAAAAAGGCCAATGTGATGTCACATCTCTTTTATTAATATATAATAATAATTTTAATGTACACAGTATTACCAGTGAGCATCTTATAATCTTTAGTGACGGATGTCCAGTAGGTTGATTACGCGTGTTAAGTTCGCTCGCACGTCAATCGTCGTAATTTTCTAAGAACTACCTCATGATAATTTATACATATATAATGATTAAAATTGGAAATGATTATGCAGTTTTTCGCTTATACAAATCAAATTTCGGTAAATATAATATGTATTATATCGTTGTTTCTGGTACACATTACTATGTGTACCAGCCTACAGTACAAGCCTAGAGCTTATTTTGTGACTAGAGCAATATGTGTAAATTGTCCTACATATAATCACACAAATATAGGATGTCACAAATTGAATTATACGTGAATATTTTTTGCCTTATTAATTTAACTTTTTTTATCACCTTTTTACATGGGGTTGGATAGGGGGCGCCGAATAAAACGCGCCAAGGTAGGCGATTCTCGCGCTTTCGACATTCATCTCGATTCCAGATTTTTAAACGAAAAATGACTAAATATGTGATTTTTCGTTCAATATTTTATTAACTAATATTAATTATTTATTTCGTTGAAAAATATCGAATCGAGATGAATGTCGAAAGCGCAAGAATCGCCCACCAGGGCGCTGTTAGTGCTCAAACTGGCTATGGTGAAACGAAAAATGACTAAATATGCCATTTGTCGTTAAAAAATATCGAACATTAAACGAAATAAATAAACGAAAAATGACATATTTAGTCATTTTTCGTTTAAAAATCTCGAATCGAGATGAATGTCGAAAGCGCGAGAATTGCCCACCTGCTCGGAATCTCACTTTCGATCTGCCTGCGCTCGACTACGTACAAGTGGTCGGCAGCACTCGAACTTGCAATGTCGAAAGTGAATTGTCCGCCATTACTCTATTTTGAGATTGTTTTTGTATTGTTTTCAACTAGAACTAGGTTGTTATTTTTCATTAATTCATAATTTGAGTAAGTATATTTTAAGAATTTGTTTTGTTACTATTGTAATAAAGGGTCTTTCAAATAGAGCGGGTCGATGTTAATAATTTGTGGCGGCATCTGTCAAATCTATTGTATTCAGTCACTGATGACAGATTACCATGGCAAGTTACACGGTTCAGCAGCATGTGCTAATGATTATCAAAATCAGAAAACTTTATTATCAAAATGAGTGTTCGTTAGTGCAAACGTTGCGCGCATTGCGCTTATTTTAAGGCAGACGCGGTGGCCCTTCAATGTCTACTTTCCAACGATAGGTGACCAAATTTGAGACGACCGGTTCGGCAAACAAACAACCAACACCTTTACGTCAAAGGAACGCCAGATTGGCCGAGAACATCGCCGCTGTACGTGAGAGTGTTCAGGAGACTCCGAGGCAGTCGATTTCTCGCTGTGCACAAGAACTAGGCCTTTCGCAGACTTCAACTTGGAGAATTTTGCGTCAGGATTTGGGCCTGCATGCGTACAAGATCCAACTGACCCAAGAGCTCAAAGTTAATGACCATAGACAACGCCGTATGTTCGCTGAATGGGCTTCGGAACACTTGGAAGAGGACCCCGATTTTAGCCGAAAAATAATCTTCAGCGACAGCGCATTTTTGGATGAATAGTTTTGTTCTTCGAAAACGACGTTGGCGAGACCATCACCGTCAACGGCGAGCGCTACAGATCCATGATTAACAATTTCTATTGGCTGGAATTGAACATTATGGACGTGAACGACATGTGGTTCCAGCAAGAGGCGCCACACAGCGAACGAGACAAATGGACATTCTGCATGAACGGTTTCAGGGTAGGGTTATCTCTCGCAGAGGTGACGTGAATTGGCCACCAAGATCGTGTGATTTGACTCCGCTAGACTTTTTCTTGTGGGATTTTCTGAAGTCGCAGGTCTATGCCAATAAGCCACATTTGACCGTTGCCCTGAAAGCCAACATAACGCAGGCCATCACTCAGATTCAGCCGGATCTATGCAACAGAGTCATTGAAAATTGGACCTCTCGGATTTGTGCCACCATTCGAAGCCGCGGCGGACATTTGAACGATGTTATATTTCATTCATAATGGCATAATAGGCCTTTCAAATAAAAAAAAATAATTCGTTAATATCACACACATATCTTGTTTTATTAAATTTTAACATTGACCCGTCCTTGTTGAAAGACCCTTAGAAGAAGCCGTAATATCAAATCATTAAAAAGAGATGAGAAATTTATAAAAAAAAGTCACCCAATATCTAAGATTAACACAAATAAAATGTTTTTGTTTTTATAAATAGGTAGTTTGTATGATTATTAAAATAATGGGTACATTATTATTAGTATATAAATAAAATAAATATTACTTTAAAATAAAACAACTAAATCAAAATACTTATCTCAAAAACCTATGGTCATTTAACCTATAAATTGCTGCATAGTGCTCAAAATGCCGGCGGCATTACCACTTTGTATAGTTAAGCTAACTTGCTGGGAGACAAACACGGTCGCCGCTTTAGGGCCACCCGAAACGTGACCCAGACGCTTTCCAATATATAATAAATAATATAATAAAGAAAACTCCTCATTTTCTACATTTGTATCGAAGGCTGCGTAGAATAGCATTTTTAGCGTTCTTCGACAGTTTACATTCGTGACTTAAAGTCGCAAGTAAATTATTCGAGCGCTACGAGAATTGGCCCCCTGGACGAATGACACGATATCTGTTAAAAACAAAGAGACAGGCACTCGAACCCATGTTGCAAAAAGGCACATGGTAATGTCAGTTGCAGAAGCATACGTGCTGTTTAACGAAAAGTACTCGAGCTCCAAAATCGGTAAAAGTATCTTTTATGAGCTGAGGCCGGTGCATGTCCAGCCTATCTCGGAAATGCCACACAACGTATGCGTTTATATGCATCATGCAAACTTTACATATCTCATTGAGGCTATGCATAAGGTTGTGTCATTTTCCCTGCTAAACCAACAGAATTGCTAGAGGAAATGTGTTGCGATTGTACTAACGAGCCATGTATGATGAGTACTTGCAAAAAATATTTCTGTCAGTCAATGTCACTGATCTGGTGCCTGAGAAATTCGACAAAAACACGAAAGTTTCTTGGTAACAGTGGACAAAATCTGCCAACAGACTACAAGTCACAATATTGTTTGGCACAGCAAACGATTTGGTACAGGAACTCAAAAACCAAACATCGAAATTTAAACTGCATGTTTTCGTAAAAAGGCGTCAATCAGAAAATTTTCAAACTCAAAAAATGCAGACCACAAATGAAGATTACTTTGAGGGGGACGAAATAGATTTAGAAGAATAAATAAAGAATTTTAAAATTATGAACAAAGTCTTACTATTTATTGACCACGAATCACAAACAAGGAGAAACTTGATGATAGATGGTTTACAATTAGGTCAATAATCCGTTATATTCAGAAGCAACACTACTTTAAAGCATATAGTAATAAATGCCTCGCATATGCAGTAAGCAGTAAGAGCTGCTACTTCGCATCAACAAAAGATATTGTTGTCACAAGAGGGAAAACTCAGTTATGGCGATGTTTACAGTTACAGCGAAAGTAAAGAGACAACATCCAGAAAAATGGATGTCGACAATGTTGGTCGATCACCGGAACCAAGGCTCCAAAAGAGTATTACTGAAACTCATTCTGGCATTCAAGTTAGGACTGGGCAGTAGGTACCTTTTGGTCAAATTAGAGACTACTATGAGCATAAAATATACGTGGTGGCCGAGTTGGTTAGTCCTTGGACTTAAAAACACTTAGGTCCCTGGTTCGAATCCCGGGTGTGTACCAAAGAGTTTTTAATTAAAAAAATTATGTACATTTGTTTAACAACACCACTATAGTGCCTCGGAGAGCATGTTAAGCTGTCGGTCCCGGTTTCACTATACCAACTTGTGAAACTGTTTATAGATGGGTTATTGAGTCTATTCAAAACATCGCGACGAGCTAGCCACTTGTTCGGTGTAGACTCATACCATCGGCTACGACGAGGTGGGATTAAAACCCCTCCGCTGGGTACTCTGGGGCCGCGGTCTCGGGCGCCGTAAAGCACCCGTGAAAATATGTATGTATGTATGGGCATAAAACAAAGTATTTTTAAATACTTAGCAGTCAGCCAAAGCTGCGTCGATGACGCGCGTAGATGAAATAAAAGTGATGTTCCTAAAAAGCCTTGATAACTAAGAAAAGTTTTCGTATTGACGAAAATTATGTATCCTATATCAAAAAAAAAACGTAATTTTGGATATTTTGCCGGAACCCACTATGAAGACAGCAGGGGACAGAATTATTTTACGAATTCGACAATTCAGTTGATGTTCTTGAAAAAAAGTGAAAAAAAATATATCCCGAAAGTATCTCGTTCCACCCGTCACAAGTTCGAATTACGAAAAAGGCACATTTTTTTATATATTTTTTTCAGTTAAATATGTAATAATAACAATTTATAATTTCCATTCATATGTAACATAGAAAAAAATGCTTCAAGAAAATATTTATATTTTCTCTTGATTTGGGAAGTGAAATTATCGACTCAGATAGGCGAGTCACACAGATGATGATCCCACCCGTCACACTGACAAAATGTTTCGTTTCGGGTGTAAATAATGAAATAATTTTGTTATATTATTAGTTTAATTTGAAACAAATATCTTGTTTTTTTGGAAATAAGTGGCATTAATTGATTTAAAGATTGAAAGAAGAAATTACTTAAAGTATGAAGAAAAAGGAGTTAAAATGTCCCACCACACTTTGGAATGACCCTTTTCAGTAGAGCTGAGCACAAGCGCGCTATATTTGTTAAAAAGAAACTCAGAATAAAAAATGGCTTGCTCTGAAAAAACACCTCATGTATAGGGCTGTATGATAAGTACCCGTGATTACCAACAGATGACACCATACTGACGTAAAATGTGTATGCCATCATGTAGAGCCATATTTCCAACGATAACTGTCAAAATTTTAGACAGATTTATCGAGTAGTTTTGTTTTGATAGCTGTTGAAAGTCATCAAGTTCGTGTTTATTTGCAATCATTGAGAAAGAGCAATATCAATCAGTGATTCGATTTCTTTTTTTGGACGGGAAGACGTGTGAGAAAATCAAAATGAAGCCGTATATAAGGACCATTGACCTTCGATGACTACCATCAGATATTTGTTTAATGAATTCAAGCATGGCCGAACATCCGATTTTGACGATTCCATGATATCGTGTTAGCAAATTGTCGGGTGAAGGTCAGACAGATTGGTGACATAGTACACATCTCAATTACATACAAAAATACATCGCATACAAAATATCCTACACGATAAATTGGGCATGAGAAAGCTATCGGCGAAATGGGGGCTGCGTTTGCTAACAGTGGATTTTACCCCGTGAAACTACACCAAAGGCGAAAACGGTTCCATCGGCCGTAAGTCATGGTCACGGTTTTTTGAGATTCGCAAGGCATTATTTTCACCGACTAATTAAAACTATTTGGTGAAAGGAAGGACAATCACGGGGCAGTACTATGCTGATTTATTAGAATGATTCAATGCAGAATTGATAAAAAAACGGCCCCACTTGGCCAAAAAAGTCCTTTTTCACCACGACAACGCACCTGCTCACTCCTCCGCAATCGCCACTGGTCGAATTACGCTACAAATTGCTGCCTCACCCACCCTATTCTCCAGATTTGGCCCCATGCGATATCTTTTTGTTTCCAAACATAAAAAAATGGCTTGGCGAAAAGCGGTTCTCGTCAAACGAGGAAATCATCGCCGAAACAGAGGCCTATTTTGCGGAGTTCGACAAATCATATTTTTTTGGATAGCTTGAAAAAGTTAGAATATAGCGATGTTCTAACTTGTTGTCTAAATGTATCAAGCTAAAAGGAGACAATATTGAGAAATAAATAAATAAAATGGTTTGCCTATCACGGGTACATATCATACAGCCCTCGCACATATATATATATATATATATATATATATATGTTAGTCCATAAATACTGTTACAATAATATATATATATATATATTACATTTGAATTTGGAATCTGTCATTTCTATACGATTGTTCATTGTTTTCTCATTTTGGCGCCAATACATTGTACAATATTTTGCGATATTTAAATGAAGTGGGGTGATAAAGATAACCGAATCGCTGTGATTGCATTACACAAAGTAGGTATGGAGCAAAATGCTATTTTTAAACCTCTCCATACACTAGGTATTAGTCAAATGTTTGTGTACCGGGCTATTAATAGGTACAATGAGACCTCTGTATGTGACAGAATAAGATCGGGCCGTCCACGTAGTGTTCGTACGAAAAAGATGGTCATAGCAGTAAGGGAAAGAATTCGAAGAAATCCTGTCCGAAAGCAAAAGATTTTACCTCGGGAGATGAAGATAGCCCCTAGAACAATGTCGCGGATTTTAAAAGATGATTTAGGACTTTCAAAGCTTTAAGGTAGCTCCCAAATAGTCGATAAAGTACAACGTGGGCATTATCCGACTTTGCAGTGATGGTTTGGTGGTGTTAGCTATGAAGGAGCCATATTTTTGTGAAAAAGCTATCAAAACATAATAATAAGCACAAGTGTATTAAAATACCATTCTTGAGAAAGTAGTTAAGCCCCTTAGCAACACCATGTTCAATAACCAAGTATGGTCCTTCCAGCAAGACTCGCCGCCGGGTCATAAAGCTCGGTCCACGCAGTCTTGGTTGGAAGAGAACGTTTCGGAATTCATCAGTAGCCCTAGTGTGAGTTTTTTTAACGTTTACTTTCGCGTTAACTATATTACTGCGTTAACATTTTGACCAATCACGCGACCGCATTTTTAGTTCTCAAAATATCCGCTTGGAGCGCTGAACCATTTCCCATACAAATTTTAGTTAACTCAAACGTAAAGTAATAGTTAGAAAACTCACACTAGGGGTACTGAGCTGAAGGCTGGCCGTCTCGTCTAGTCCCGATCTTAATCTGCTGGATTATGATTTATGGTCAGTTTTAGAGAGTACGGATTGCTCTAAACGCCATGATAATTTGGAGTCCCTAAAACAATCCATACGATTGGCAGTGAAGAATTTTCCCATGGAAAGAGTGCGTGCTTCTATTGATAACTGGCCACAACGTTTAAAGGGCTGTAATGCAGCCAATGGAGACCACTTCGAATAAGCTTTTTATATTTTAAATTGTTTTATATTTATGTATTAAACTAATATTTCGTTATTAGGATAATCTTATCTTTAAAATTTAATTTATGTATTAAACTAACACACTGTAAAAGTAATAAATGTTATTTGCAATAAAAAACATTTTTTTTTTCTTTGTTACAATATTTATGGCAAGACTAGGTATATGTGAAACGATTAAACATAATAAAAACGACAACAAATATTCAAAACTGCATAATGTAATGATATCAATAATTCAGTGTGTTATACTTTTGCAAAGCCTGCTTATTGTAATAAGTATATTATTATATATGTTCACACACTGAAAAGGTTACGGAATTTTATACTTGTCGCCTTTTGTAGAGAATTAAAATGCTTGCAGGTGATGCACGCATTTTAGAAGTCTCATTGAGGACGTTGATAGAAATATCAAAAAGTAGATGAACATAGGATACATATAGAATAGTAGGAACATATATAAATAGGTACGCTAATTAATTGACCCAATAAAAAATGGTGGCCGTTTGAAAATAAACTCTGGAGTTATATGAAAGGAATGTTCATAACTTAACAAAAGCCAGAGAAGAAGTTACGGAAGAAGAACTAAAAACGTTTAGTTCATCTTCCGTAACTTTTTCTCTGGCTTTTGTTCAAAGTAAAGATGATTATACCCTTAGTGGTATTTCCCTATGTTCGCAAACCACTAAAAGAAACAGTGGATAGTGCACCAAACAACTGGTTTATAGGATTATCGAATAGTGGTTGGATGAAAAGTCCCTCTTTTATAAATATCTAGCTAACTATGTTCATCAATGGATAAGAGAAATACAAATATGTAATATTATTTGTCGATGGTCACAAACTTAGGAGCTAAGCATCTTCTCTGAAAAAAATTAATACTTTATGCGCTTCCACCTAACACTGCTATCAGAGCCCGATCTAAGTCGAGTCGGGCAAATGCTCAGAGCGGCAAAATGGAGTCCTTAATTTTTTCTCTAGGAGAGAAGAATCTTACCATACTAAGCAGCCCGACAAAAAGATTTTTAAATGTAATTTCACATTGGGGAATCCCCGTCAAACAAGCGGAACGAAAAGGATTGCCAGTTACATTTCTGAGGCTCTACTATGAGTTTTTACTTCCTATTAACATAACGTTTAAACGTAAGGGAGGACCCACATTGGTGGTTTACTTTATATATTCTGATTTAAAAATAAAGGCGATAAAGATACGTTAATTTTGAGGAATTTACTACCGTTTACAAGTCACTAAACACAGACAAAGGACTCTATTATGGGTTTAGAAAATGTGGATTGTACCCATTTAATACAAATGCAGTTATGCTAAGTTATAATAAGCCCCCAATGATAATAACTATTTAACCAAAAACGCATATAAAACGTTACTTTTTAAGTGATACCCGTACAAACAGACAGATAGACACGAATTCCAAAAAATATACTTTATTTTTTAAATCAAAACCAACATCCGATTGTGCGTATAGTCGACGTGCGCGTGGGTTTTGAGTATTTGCGGTGTATTTCAAAAGAGGTGAATTACACCTGTCAAATAAGGATATTTTAAAAAGTTAAGTTATTTAATTAGTATACATATTTATATTTAATTATCTACACTTTTGGAATGCAACCTTAGTGAAACAAAATAAAAAAAGGTTTATAAATATTGTGTATTGATGAAATGGAATTAATTGAGAACATGTCAAAGACATCAATAAAATGATTATGCCACTGTGATTTTTGTAGGATTTTGGAAAAATACCTACTTTATAGAGTTTGAAATAATTCAGGTTTAAATATTTTTTCAATGCCATATACTGTATTTTATACCACGTTTAAATATTTTTTCAATGCCATATACCTACTGTTTATATACAATTGACATAGATGCTTTGGTACGTTGTGACCGAAATCCTTTATCTTATCTTTCTAGTAGTCATATTTTCAATGACTGATAATGCTCCGTTAATGAGATATGATTCTGTTTGTAAATTCTTTAGACCAGCTATAAGATTTCTTTTATCGATTTTTTTCAGTTCGAACAATGATTTTTGTGCAGAAGCAGACATAAAAGGCAATGCAAGACAAGCAATGGAATAGCATTTAATACGCATACAGTTCTTCCATATAATATTTAAATCTTCATCAGTTAAACAAGAACATAAGGGTAATGTATTGATAATTTTTAGGCAGATATCACGTTGTCTATCCGTTATAGGATAATCCGCATGTACAAAAGGCGACGTTATGACAGCTTTCCATGCACTACTAATTAAGTTATCTGGATAAATTAATGTTTTACACAGTAAAGTATTCAATATATCGTTTAGGCCTGTAGCTATCAAGCGTGGGATAAGGTTTCGTGTGTTTTCTTCACATCCGTATCTTATAGTTAACTCTGCTGCCAATTGAAGTGCTTCTGTATTGTTCTCAGACGCACAACAAACTTGTTCTAGTGTTCGAAGTTTGTCCTTTGAAAACGTTGCTATAGCCCAGGGCATGTCGACTTGTTCCAAACGAATAATAAAGAATAAATCAATTAATCCATGCCATAATGACTGTCTTTCCATATTCGTCACTTTCAGAGACGTGTCTGGTTCTACTACGCTGATCAAACATTGAAGAGCTCTAAGTTTTTTCTTTTTATTGAAGTCCGTTTCATCCTCTAAAGCAATGCGAGCCAGATACATTGCTCCCATTTTTGGGCACGTAGCCTTCAAAATATGTTTAGCTCTCATTAGATCATCATTATTTAAACCGATTTTATCCCTTTTATCATCAAAGTTTTGTTCCAAAATATTTTCTAGAATTTGAATTCTTATTGAACCAATATTTAAATTATTTTTATCTGCTATTTCGTCAACAGCTTTATTAACATTATATCTTGTCATTTTACTTACGAAATTTGTATGAAAATAAATAGCGCGTACAAGTTGGCTGGGCTCGGCTACAAATCTTAACAAATCTTCACAGGCCCAATCTATTTTATGTAATGCGTGGCGGGTTGAAAGAGTTCCATGTAACTTCTCCATTTGACGTACGGCACGGTTAGCTGGCTGAACTGCGGCCCAACGTTGTGCGAAGTGATAACAAAGTTGTGCAGCGGCAACTTGATCTGCTCCTCGAGCGCATCCTTGCAATACATAAAATAAACAAGCAGCAGCCCATTCCATATTTGATATATGCCGTACACAACGATGCGCAGCACGCAACAACTGTTCTTCCTTAGCTTCCAATCTCCAAGTGTCGATATGCTTATTATTAACATTAATATCATTATTTCGCTTTCGTGATGTCATGGTTTGTTTTAAGGCATTACTACACAACATATCACAAGCAATTTGTAAATCTGAATCCAAGTTTAAATAAGATACAATTGGCAGCCATTGTTCATATGTAGCTAAAGTTATTTCAGATTTTAGATTAGACCACATATCTTCGCGCATAAAAAGTTGAAACGGAAGTCTGTAATGTCCTATTTCTGGAAACATACCCTTTATAGAAAACAATTCAAATTCGTATTGTTTAGGTTTACTTGTCCTTCTATAATCTTTAAGAAAATTCAACAGGAAATATTCATTTATATTTAACCAATCAGCATGTTTGTCAATTATTTTAAATATACATAAATATATTTCATAATAATAAGGATTTATAGACACTAGACGGCCTTGTAATGATACTTCTCCCTTTTTCCAAAAATCTCGTAAAACATCTATAATGAAGGACTTCTTTTTAATGCTGTTCCAAAAAATAATGCATTTTGCATATAAATCATTCTCGTCGTTTTCATAATACATTTGCAGACATTTCCAATCATCAGGCCCAATTAAATATTTTAACTCCCAACTGACAATTTGAGAAATTAATTGCAAAGACAAACCATCGTCTATGTCTATGTTTAATGTTTGGCAATAATTTTGCAATTTTTGTAAAGAAGTATCGGGATAATTTTTCAACACATAGTATAAGACTATTTTGGCATCCCATGTATCTTCAGTAATATCAGGCAAAGCTAAATCTGCCAAATCGAGGTTATATTTCGTTCTTAAAATGTTATAAGGAGCTGTAGTGGGTGCATCAGTTAGGGAGTAATTACTAAGACCCAAGGCACGCAGCATCATCGGTGCCGCTAGATATTTAGAAATAGGCGTTGATTCTCCATACTCCTCTGATAACTTCCATAGCATGTTTGCTTTTTGTTTGTCTGTATTGTCTTTAAAGGCGTTGAGTAAGAGAAGAGCACTCGCTAAAAAGAGTTCATCGCACTCTTGAGACAAGGTAATATTGGACACCATTTGTTTAGCAATATTCTCTTTATTTTCAAAATAATCAGGTCCAGGATTACTCCCCAGTGTTATATGCCTATAGGCACACGTCGACAATATTCTAAAGGGCACAAAATCATTTTTAGTGTAAATATTTTTAATTAAATTTTCATTCATATTTTGTTTGGAATATATATTAACGAGTGATGTTATTAAATTGTCAGTTGATGAAATATTGGACATGGGAACAAAAACGTAGTGTAATTTCCATGCTATAGTTAAATGTTTTACAATATTTGATGTATTCATTATAGCACTAAGTAAAGTTAAAACTGCAACTAAAAGATGAAGATATTCTTCTGGACAATAGTGAATAAGTTGAACCAATACTTGGCAACAGTCCGAAAGAGTTTCCCAATTTTTTGTATCTCTAAAAAGACTAATTTGAGTCTCGATATCATATGAAGTGATGTTTATACTATTAAAAATAACCACACATGATTCAATTAGTGAATTATTCTTCACATTTCCAGAAGTTTGCGACAACAATTCCACTACAGTGCTCATGAATGTTTGAGGCAGTCGTGCTAATTTCGAAACACATGCTCCTCTTCCACTGCTGGCGCTTTCGTCGTTATGTAAAAACCATTCGGATATTTTGTCATTTCTTTGTGTTTCACGTGACATTTCATTTAAATTTGTTTTTATACTATATGAATTTTTTAAATGGTACATGGCTTCAATTTTAGATAATTTTACAAAATCTACAACATGTGTGCCTTTTATGAAATCTAAGTAACTTCTTTCTATTAGGGGATTGCTTGAAAAATTATTAATTATAAATTCATATTTAATAACAATAGCTTTGATTACAATTTTTTGATCAATCATAGGTAAGGATTTAAAATAATTTAAAGACTTTTTTACAAAACAATCCCGCAAACATCGATTAATATACAAAATATTTCCGTAATTTGCGTACCCACTTAATGACTGTATTATAATTTTTAAATCGTATATATCTACCACAGCTGCATTAACAATATTATGTAAAACAAGTAAATAGTCAGTAGTAGTTAAAGGAAAATTATATTTCTTCAATACAACTTTTAAATTAGCAAAATTAATTTCCATTTTAATATCGTATATAAGTTTTAGGCCTTCATCACACATAGTAAATTCCGCTTCATGAAGTGTTACACAAAAAATTGCAAGTTCATGCATAGGAGGTGGCCAGGGCACATCTAAGGTTCTTATTACATCTAGCAAACATTGAAGTTTAGTATTATTGGTGTAGAATGCATTAAGAAGAATGCGTAGTCGTGGTTCATCTGCACCACCTCCACTTTCTAATGTTTCTCTTTCAATATATGTATGTAAGATATTATCAAGATCTAAAGAGTTTTCTGTAGCAAACGAAGTTAAATAATTGTGTAAAAATGATTCTAAATCTTCAGTATAACAACGTTGCAACATAATCAAAGCAACTTCTGGTGAACTAAGAGAACTAAACTCTTCAAGCAACATATTAATTTTATATGTTTCCTTCAGTTTATATATTTTTGTAATGTTAACAAGTAATGTATCAATATGATCCATTGAAGTTGGTCTAATTGTAATTAAATTACTTTGTGATAACTGCAAAACTAGTAAAATTTCTTCAAGAAACCTTATGCCCATCTTAGGCCAATATGGAGATTTTTCAAATGAAAATATTCTGTCAGTGGTCCACTTCACAAATAAGTCAACATAAAAAGGGTTTTCTTCTAAAATAGAGGGTATAAAATATTTTAGCCATAATACAAATGAATTCATTTTAATGTTGTTAGGAGTAGCATTTAGTATTGTGATAATGTTATCTTCTGTAACATTACAGAATCTCCGTAACTTAACCCATGCCATTGATGCTAGATCCAGATCCCCATTGTTTATAAATGATATACATATATCTACTAAATTACCATCTAATATATCATTTTTATTGTATCTGTCATTGTTAAGTACACTAATATATTCAATAATATCAATTTTTGAAAAGATGATACTAATTTTGTTTAAAATCATAATATCTGTTTTCGATCTAACACACAAAGATTCTAAAACACATTTATATTTAAAATCATGTTTGCAGAGTTCTATACCCTTAGTTACTAAATAGGTTACATCATCTACATCATTAAAAATGATTTGAAGTTCTGAAAAAATATCTGATAAATACAATTTATTACTTAAAACTGAATGTATAATTTGCTGCAATTGTTCTTTAAGAGTTGTCTGATTTGTTAGATTCTGAATGTTACTTACAGTAGTTACATTTGACAAAATTGATTTTTCTTCTTCTGAAGTGGTCTTGCTAACCCAGTGGACATAAACCTGAAAGATATAAAGTAAAATTACAGAAATCATTTGGTTATTAGTTCTAATGAAAATATGTTATAATGCAGTTTTAATACTGAAGTCTATTAGAGACCAGCAGGGTGATTACGCGTTTTAAGTTCGCTCGCACGCCAATCGTTGTGACGTCATTCTGACGTAGATCAAGCTTGCCTTCTTAAAAATGGCTCCAAAAAAATTAGAAAATTACGTCATAACGATTGGCGTGCGAGCGAACTTAAGACGCGTAATCACCCTGCAGGGCCCATCCTAATATGACATATAACATATTTTGCAATTTTTGGAAATAATTTTAATTCTGGGTCAAGTATCCTCTCCGAATTCAACTGTGACCCAGAAGTATGTTCCATGACCAAATCAGGGACATTCTCAAAAAAATATGGGATCCACAGTGGCCATAGCTGTAGAGCTGTATGAAGAGAGTTGTGTGTGTGAAGAAAGCGATGGAGTTATCCCAGGATCGTTGTAGGTGGCACCCCCTTGTCTCTGCCTATCCCGTGCGAAAAAGGCGTGAATATTTTAGTTTATTTTATATTAAAAACGCGCAATAGAAACCTATGTTAGGTATCTAGGCTCTCAAGAAAGTAAATACTGGGATTCGATCATTTAAAAAACTTGCTTGTCGAAAGTATTTTTGTCGCTAGTTAGTTAGGTAGCACATTGTGATTTTTACAATGGATAAAAATGTAAAACAAAATATCTTAAATTGTGCATTGCAAATAGAATTACTTGTGTTGAAGCGCTGAAAATGTTACATAAGCTTTACGTTACTTGGATCTGAATTTTCTGCAAAAACTTAATGGCGAAAAGGAGCCAAAGACACGATAAAACAAAACAATTCCGACCGCACATACATAAAATGCATTGTAACTGGTGAAAATACATGGGTTTACGTGTTTTACACTCAAACAAGTTAACTCGGAACAGAACAGGGGCCTTATTCCGAGTTTTCAAACGTTAAACATGACAAGACGTTGCGTAAGCTCTAGATATTGAAATATAAGTTCTATTTCAATAGATATATAGTCTGTATTAGGTTGGCTATAATAATGCCGCCATCTTGAAATACACGAATTCTTCGCAAGTTTTAACGTCTTATGAGCATTGGAATTTAAACTCTATATTTAATAGGATAGAACTTATATTTCAATATTTATAGTTTACGCAACGTCTTGTCGTCTAGCGGTTGCAAACTCGGAATAAAGCCCCAGGGCCTCCAACTGTGACGAATCCGAAAAAAGCATCGTCAAAGTTGATCAAAAGTAAAGATGATGTTCAGTTTTTTTTTATTTCTTTACTTCTTTTATATTACCATGATGTTGTGCATGTTGAGATAATAAATAAACAATTTTATCTTAGAGTTATGCGGCCATTGAAATTTGAAAGACCAGACCAGATTTGTAGAAAAACAATTTATGGATTATACATCACGATTTCATAAGGCTATTTTTCACAACATCTCTTTTTTTTAGGTGGGAGGAAGGTCTGTATGATATAGTTGGACCGACCGACCGGTTTTTATTACCACCCCATACAGATGAATGTCGAGTGACCTATAGGGTATGATTACGCGTCCTAAGTTCGCTCGCACGCCAATCGTTATGACGTCATTCTGACGTAGTTCAAGCTTGGCATTTTAACAATCACCGCGTTCCGTGCTTAGCATCGCTGCCACGGATCGCTGGTTTTTTTAGCCAAGGTCGTTTCACCGCGCGAAAATGTTAGCAATTCAAGTTACCATCAATCGTTCCGCGACCAGAAATTTTAAGACGAAAAGTTAGCACGGCTACTTTTTGACAGATGTTTGTTTACATGTGAATATCTATCTACAAATTGGAATTTAATTAATTATTTTATATATTTATATCTGTTTTAGTTTTAAAAGTTCGATTAAACCTAATAAATAAATATCGTGTAACTAAATTCAACTTTGGTATGTTTAGTTTGAGGTTGTTAATTAAATTAATATTGTGATATTATAAAATTATTGTATTTAAATAATAGTTAATTAAAAAATATTGATTTATTATATAATGAGAAGGTAGTAATATTTTTAATTTCAATTATTTAATTCAAAATAGTGCTTCTTGTCAAAAAGTGGCATCAAAAATCAACACCGATCGTTTCAGAGCTGCATTTTAGCATCGCTAAAAAAAATGACATGGCTGTGTTGAAACGGGCGGTCGCGCTGGTTTTTGAAGTCAGCACGAGAAACTGCCCGCGTTAGCTCTCGCAACCACGGAATGGCTCCAGCAAATCTTAAAAAATTACGTCATCGCGATTGACAACGAACTAACTTTGGTGCGCGTAATCTAGGCACAGATCATGTTTCGGTTTAAGTCTGTGGGTTCACCGATTTGTGGAGGCTATTGCATCGATGTTAAGGATCAGGTTACGTAGCAGGCAGTTCTTCTTCTTCTTTTGTTAGTGGCCTCCACGCCGTATAGTAGTAATTTTGCCAATATTAAGTGCGGTTACATTTAAAAAGCGGGTTAATAGTATGGAAAGGAATCGGAAGGACTAGGGTAGAAAAAGGAATGGCGACGTGAGCGTATGAAAACATACGGTATAGTTATGCCAAGAGAAGGAGGAAAAAGAATCAAAAGTAAAATGGGTACCGCCCCTTTACTGAAGATTGTGGGATTATTTGAGTTAACACAAACACTGATTGCCGGATTAATAGTCATGGCTAAGCACTGACTCAAGTCGTGCTCACGGAAGTAATACTCAAGCGATGCTTAGCCGAGCAACCATTTCGTACTATAATAGTCGAGTAAATTGACGCAGCTAAGCCAAGCAACGCCTCGAGCCAATGCTCGCTGAAATATGTATATTACTTGGAATCCTGGTGTAAAAAACCTCAAAGTATTGAGAAGTTGCATTTCCATGGAGTTAGGTAACCCTCTACTGTTGAAGTTTTATAATATTAAATCTATAATATGCACTGGCACAGAAGAAATCATAGATTTTGTATGATTAAATTATAAAATACACAAGAAATAAAAGAAAACTAGGGAATAATATTTTTAAAACGACAAGAAATTTTATAATTATCTAATCAACAGAAACTAAAGAAATAACAGACTAACATGAAGAATCTAACGCTGAGCATGACTTAAGTAAAGGAATATCGTGACTAATGCTTAGCCGAGCAGCGGCTCAAGCTTTAGGCTGAGCCACCGCTCGGAGCACCGACTATTATAGAAACAACTGTCACTTTGACAGTTCTAAGCAGTGGCTCGTGCTAAGCACTGGCTTAGCAACGATTATTAATCCGGACATGAGATCACTGCGTTAATGTTACACTTCTCACCCTTAATATTACTATACAAATGCTTATTCTACAAAATTAGACTTTTGCACTAATATTCAATAAAATTAAATTTGAAAAATATAATAGAAAGATACGTCTACAGTCTTCGGGCTGCCCTCAAAGAATGACAGCAGGCAGTTAAATTGACGTTAAGCACCGAGGCTATTTATTTTATTGGAGCACGGCATGTGACCTTGTATCTACATGATGGTAAGCAGACTTACAAAGTCTATGTATGGGGTCGATCAATACAATTATATCGCTCACTATGATGGCTAAATAATGCAGTTATGAAATGGGCGGCGACAAAGACGCATTTGCATTACGAGTCTATTTTAATATCCTCGCTGCTTTATCGTTAAATCAAGAAACCAAAAAAGTCTATACTGCAGTCATCAGACCCACCATCACCTATGGAGCTTTGGTGTGGTGGATTAGAACCACTCAAAGCATGATTACAGCTAACCTACAGTCTTCAAAGACTGGCTTGGTTAGCCAGGATGTATGATGACAACACCAACAGTAGCTATTGAAACCTTAGTAAACCTGACCTTTACACCTATATGTGCATCACGAGCTGTTGCTACCATAACACACAATAAGAATAGAAAAAATAACTTAGAATTTTTAGTTATTATTGAAAATCTTAAAATGTTAGAAGAGTAGGTACGTAATAATATCTTACTTGAAGCTAGCCACCATCTTCACACTTTTGGTTGACATATAGAGCTGGATTCAAAAAACCAACAGTTAAGAAACATTTTTATTTTTAAATAAATTTTGATGATTTTGGGGGAGGCAACACCCCCTGTGGATGTGCCACTGTCTCTATCCAACCAAATACTGTTTAGTCCTGTCAGCTTGCCTGCTTAGAACAATAAAGCAGTGTTCTATAATAAAAAAATATAAAAAAACTACTTACTCCATTGTTGTTATTTAAAAGATAATAGAAGTGATTTTTCCATGCAATTAAAGGTGTATAAAAGGTGTTGTCATCACTATTTAAGTCTAATTGTATTTTTGAATCATATAGACTAACAATTGTAATCCCATTATCTTTGAAAATTACTGCCATATCACACCAAGGGACAACATCTTTATAATCCATTGATCCAGCTCCAACAGCTACAGCTCTTAATCCTGTCAGAGGACATTTTATTATAAGTGCCCCTCTATCAATTTCTAGTTGAATTCCACTTATATTTTCTTCGTATTTCAAAATATCATAGTATTTTTTTTGAGCATATAAAGATTTAGACGGTCTTGTCTTCTCAAATTCCATATAAACTTTCTCTTTATCTGCAGTATGTTTACCAAAAAGATTAGACGCTTTATTTGAAACTTTCATGCAGTGACCATTGTCATTTATTATATAAAAATCAATTCCATCAGTCTTAAATTGTTTCAGTAAATAATTGTTTGAATCTTGATACTCAATATGCAATTGTAAATTATTAATTAAGTCATAAAGAAGTAATTGTCCAGATCCCAGTATCAACCAAAGAAAATGTTCTTCTAAATATACATCCACAATGTCCTCATCTGTATCCAAACTGTAATCTCTCGTGCACAAATCATCATTAATACAGTCTAGATCTAGGACTTTTACAGAACGTCCTATTACTATAGCTAGCTTAGGGTAAAAGAATTTGGAGTATACAGTGTTACTTGAAGTTATTTTCCCTAATTCATATTTCCTTATTAACACATCCACAAATTTATTGAACATTTTATGTGTTAGAATACTTATTTTTAATATTTAATCACCACAAACGCAGAAAATATAACACACACCAACTTTGTCCACCGTTATAAAATTCAAAAATCAAGCACAGATTATAAATATTTCAACAATAAGAAGCCAAAGGAACATTCAATTACAATGAGCACTATAAGGGCTGGCGGCCACTTCTTCTTATATCGAAATAACGGAAACGTTAGCATGTCAAAATAACTAAACCCTTTAAAACTGACATTGAACAGTTACAACATAGAACAATCTGTGATATACAGGGTGAATTTGAAAGGATGTACTTTGGGCTAATATGAGGTTCTGCTGATCAAATCGAACAACTTTTCCCATGGAACCATATGTCGCAAATGAAAAAAATTTTTGACTTCCCCATACAAATTGGTCATTTTAACATTACTAGTTTGTATGGAGAAGGCAATATTATTTTTCATTTGCGGCACATAGTTCCATGGGAAAAGTTGTTCGTATTGATCAGTAGAACCTCATATTAGCCCAAAGTACATCCTTTCAAAGTCACCATGTATATAACCGTTTTCGAGATTATAAAAAAAAATGCCGAAAGACTTTTTTTTTTAATTTGCCGATTTTACGGCGCCCGAGACCATCTGGACGGTCTCAGGATACCCAGTGGAGAAGTTTTTATTCCCACCTCGTCGTAGCCGATGGTATGAGTCTACACCGAATAAGTGGCTAGCTCGTCGCGATGTTTTGAATAGACTCAATAACCCATCTATAAACAGTTTCACAAGTTGGTATAGTGAAACCGGGACCGACAGCTTAACGTGCTCTCCGAGGCACTATAGTGGTGTTGTCAAACAATTGTAGGTATATTTTTTTTTTTTTTTTTAAATCATTAGTACACACCAGGATTCGAACCAGGGACCTACCTAAGGGCCAATTTCACCGTTCTCTATATAAACTGAGTTTAGTAAAACTAAGTTCAGCTTAAACGAGTTCAAATTTTGAAATTGATCTCAGTTTACATCAATCCGATTTCACCAACAAAATATTGATCGAGTTTACGAAAACGGGTTTAGTACATTAAACGCATAGATTAAAATTAAATAAACGGGATGCGTTTAGTATTTGCAACAATTGAAAACGACAATACGGTTTTATAACATATACTTTATAAATAATATTATAAGTATATAATATAATACTATAATATTTTCTTATATACTTAATAAATAATAAATAAATATATCAATATAATCTACTTATCTAATTTCGAAACAAAAGAAACGAAACGCATTGCTTTTGTTAAAAAAAAACTATACTGTTTGTTTTTTCTGTATATATTAATTATACTCTATGACTTGAACGCGTTTAACTAAGCTAAACGACGAAAATCGGGCGTTCAGAAAAGTAAACTGAGTTCAACTTGAACTTAGTTTAATTTGTATGGTGAAACGGAAACAAGAGCTCTAAACTTGGTTAGACGCTTGAACTCGGTTTAGCTAGAACTGATCGCGTTCAGTGTGAATGGTGAAATTGGCCCTAAGTGTTTTTAAGTCCAAGGTCTAACCAACTCGGCCACCACGTACGTATATATGCCGATTTATAGCTATTAAATTACAAACTTGGAAATTTGTGAGTCTAATTATTATTATTATTTGATTTTTACATGTAACATAAGACGCCTTATGACCTCAATAACCAAAATTGTAAGTTTACTAAATTAGTCGTAGGCAATAGGGAATATGCATGTAACGCCAATTATTATTATTTTTATATATAATGTTCCTTTTATGTCTTTGAACATATTTACAATAATCTATTTTATTTTGATTAGCTATTTTTTTTATAATTACGATTTTATAAATACATTTTTTTGTAGACACGGAACGCATTTATAAACGCTCGGATATTAGCAAACTCATTCGTGCAAAAACAAATGTCATTGTGTGTTCTGGGGCTTTATTCCGAGTTTTGAAATGTTCACCGTCACGCATTTTGCGTAAAATATAAATATTGAAATATAATTTCTATTCTGTTAAATATAAAGTTGAAATTCCAATGTTCCACACATGTTCAAACTTGCGAAGAATTCGTGTATTTCAAGATGGCGACATTATTATAGCCAACCTAATACATACTATATAACCATTGGAATAGAACTTATATTTCCATATTTATAGTTTACGCAACGTCTTGTCGTGATTAGCGGTTGAAAACTCGGAATAAGGCCACTGTAGTCTACAGTTTCTTGTTTACTCGGATATTTATTATCCTTTATTACAATACTGCAAATGGTAATCTAAAGTTAGTTCTTTTAAATCCTTTATTTTATAAGTGATGCTCTTTAACAATTAATAAAGAGCAAAAATTTTATTTTTTATTATTAATTAATATGAGAAGCACGTTTCTATGGCATTACTATCGACTACATTGGTACAAAAAGCGGCCCCAGCCTAGTAGTTAAGTCACTGCGCAACTGATAACAAGGTTAAGCAGATGACAACAAGGCCGGCCTGGGATGGGTGACCGCTTTATACAACGAGGCTATTTCATCATAAACACCGCAACAAGCTCGCCACTTGTTTGGTGTTGCCTCTGAATACCATCGGCGAAATGAGGACGGGTTAATCCCTCCGCTGGGTACCCTGAGGACGTTTAAATGGTTCTCGGGAGCCAAATAGGCACCCGTGATGGTATTTATTATTTTATTTACTATCGACTACATTTATTGTAGCTAAGTTATATAATAATAGTTATTATTGTTTCAGAATAAAATGAGAGCGATCCCTTTGAAAATAAAATAATAATAATAAATATTTTAAGAAGTATTGTATAAATAATAAATATTGCTTAAACGTCACAAATCCAACTAAGCTATCAATACATACAGAAAAGGAGCATAACATTAACAAACCTTTATTGATTGGTAAATAAAAAGAAGAAAGATTAAGCTAATAAATATGTAAATTTATTTATTTATTTAAACTTAATAAATAAATTTACTAAATTTATATCAGAAGTAAAAACAAAACTTAGCTACGAATATGTACAAATTTTATCTTTAATTCCAGGAAGAAATAAATATTTTTTTATTAGATTTATTAAAAAGACACAAAAATGCTTTAAAAAGATTTATTCTCCAGAATAAGAACATTTTCAAATTTAAAGATAAATTTTTTATATACTAAACTTAGTCTTATATTTGCTCTGCATATATTTATTCCCGAGAGCGGTGAGAGCATATAGTTTTGTGCAATAAAAAAAATCATTAGCACGCCCAGCCAGATGGTATAAAAAAGGTTAATGCTGAGCCAGGATTTACAGTAGTTTTTAAACGCTTTAGAGAAACTTGCATCTCAAAATCAGTCTAAATTTGTTGGGTATGTGGATATTAATATGTCCTATTGTTAGTTTAAGATTGTGTTATATACCTTTTATATTTAATGTAATAATCATTATTGTTTTTCTTTACTGATTTTTCTCGCGGAAAATGTATTTTCATTATTGTATAATTTAATTATTTAATACATATAAAAAAATACCTATTTAGGTAAATGATTTATATTATGTTGTATTTTTTTCAATTAATTTTGTCATCTCTATAAAAATCAATATCACTTATATTATTTATTTTACGAGTATGTTTAATTAGCTTAGAAGTCCATATAAAAAAGCTGTACGGAAAAAGGGTAATCTCCATAGAAATAAAAAAACACCCTAAATTTTGAAATGAAAAAGGGTAATACAAAAAAACTTCCTACAAGTATGTACAATTAGCTTAGAAGTCTATATAAAACAAGCTTTGTACGGATTGTAATATAAATAAATGACTCAATTACATAATCTTGTATTTTATTCAATTAATTTTCTCATCTCCTACATAATGATAAATACCGCAACCAGCTCGCCATTTGTTGGTTGTTGACTCCGAATACCATTTGTCGCAAATTACATTATGCGAGTGTTCTGATTTGCCTGGACATAATTACCTGTCACATTCTATTCTACAAAACACACAGTATACATTCTAATTTGGTTCTCTTAAGCACTTAGGCACATGAAACTTCACTATTCTCACTATCCGTTACCCAGATAGACTGTGGGGAACTTCTGGTTTCCCGAAATAGCGTCCCCCCTCCGCTATAGCCATCCCGAACCATCGTTCTTATTTATATTCTCTATTTCTTGTGTTCTAAGCTTGGAGCAAAGTATTTCTAACCTCAAAACGTTAACATTTCTATGCCGGACGGCGCCAAGATTCTTGTCCGACTCCGTTCATCCACCGCACAGCTGATTTCTTAAATTTATTTAACGGCTCTGGATACAAGACAGCTGATTTCTGTCTAACCAATGTTGCCAACATAAATTTTTTTTACCTTCTTTCTCTAATATTGCCAACCATTTGTCATCCTATTTCGCGATAAGCGACACCATCGAGAACATGAGGACGGGTTAAACGAGTTGGCGATCGTCTTTAGCGACAGGAAGTTGCGTAAACTATGAATGTTGAAATATAAGTTCTATTCTGTTAAGTATAGTTGAAATTCCAATTCTCGAAAATATGAAAATACAAGCTCTAAGTTTTGAGCATTGGAATTTCAACTCTATGTTTAACTGAATAGAACTTATATTTAATGTTTAATATGAAAAGCCCCCCTCCCCCCCCTTATGCCATAGATCCGTGCCCTTCCCCTAGATCCGCCACTGTTTAAAATAAATGTTTAACTGTATAATAGTTAAAATAAAATTATAGGAAAAATAAAGTAAAATAAATAAATGCGAAAAAATAACATATTTCTAAAATTGGATTTTATTTACAAAAACTAAATTGCGAGCTAGAGTTTCGGAGATATTTCATCTGGGAAAGACTTTTCTTTTCAATATGTTGTACTGTAATTTGTACACGAATAATAATATTGTAGAACCAGATTGTAGATATTGAATGTACCTATAGTTATATTTCATTGTAAATCCATAAGAATAAAAATCAAATTCAAAAAGTCCGAATTCAATTATTTTAGTAGTGATCGAATCGCTAATCTTTACTACGCGATTTGTCAAGTTGTCTCCCCCGTATCACGTACTACTTCATTTTTTCCTACCGTTTACGTACTTATAAAAGTCAAATTCAGATTTGAATACAATTATATTTAATGAAATTTATACTCACAAGTGATAGGAGACACCATGTGTAGAGAACACAGACTTCAAACACTGAAGGAATTTGAGATCCGTGTCATAAACGAAAAGCGGACTGTCAAATAAATAATATATATTCGTATGATAAACTAATTGAATACCTACCTTTATAACATATAACTAATAATAATATGTAAAACCCATGTCATCACAAACTGTCAACCAACTTGTCGAAGAGAACAGTTTTTTTTTAAATAAACTTATTATAAGAAAACATAAGTCCATTTGTCCACTAAGAAGAGACGCGTCATCCACACAATGCAAATGGTTCCGCAAATTTGAAGTAAGGGATCGTCTTAGACCAGGGGCTCTAGAGAAAAAGCAGGCGAGGCGACATGTCGCATCGCCTCAGTCAAAAACGTATGTATTTTGACAGTGACAGTAGGCGTGAGGTACGCTGTCACCTGCCAAAGTCTATAGAGTTTTGATTGAAGGCGACACGACACGTCGCCTCGCCTGATTTTTCTCTAGAGCCCATAGTGTAATTAACCATTTGATTTGAGTGAGTGGAGAACCTATTTGCGACACCAAACGATACCAAATGACGCCGATTGCACGTGAATATATTATATATGGCCATTTTACCATGTACTTTGGCAGAGGGGAAAGCTATCTCATGCTACATCCATTGGTTATATGATCGATGAGAAACTTCGAATTTCATACTTTATTTTCTTTATTATTATTGGCTTTCGATGGGTATTTCGATTCGATTATCATTTGGTAATGAATTAAAATAAATTCACAGACTATCATCAGAACGCAGTAGTAGAAAACAATGCTAGATTTTCTTATAATAATTTGATGATATTTAAATGTCATTATCAGAGTTTGTTATTAAATTTTAATATTTCCAAATATTAGTTTTTTTTAAACTTGTTTCATTGCATAAATTATTCGACCCTTTACCCAAAAATGTATAACATACACATTTTTAAAGCAAACTTTTGCTTTAAAAATGTTATTCTTATTGATGTGCGTTTTAGAATCTTCATTAGTGTGCGTAAGCGTAACTAAAGAAGCTACGAAACATTGTACTTCATATTACTATATAATCTGTGCATCCATTATGGTCATTGGCCCAAGGGTTACAAAATTTTAGAAAAAGGATTAATGAATACTAATGTGTAATCGGAGTTCATTCTATTTGCTTCTGCCCTAGTGGACGCCGGGTTAATTTTTTGTTTTTATATTCCGGGCAATATTAATTAATACAATTTTTCTATTTGTAACATTTGTTCAATCAAACAAATTTAAACATGGCGCTCGCGTGCGAAGTGTGTGTGTGTGTGAAAGTGCAGTGAAATTATGCTAAATAAGCAATGTTTTAGTGATATTTTTTATATTTAAGTGAAAAGTGTGTGTCTTAATGCGGTTTATATCTTATCATGGCTTTGGATTTACGCCTGCATTCTCCTGCAGGCGCGGAACCTGTTGTTTATACATGGCCCCTTACTTCAGGTCATGGCTCGGTAAGGAAATTTTTAGATATTTTAATTTCTTTTATATTTATAGGTATTTATAAACGTTAAAACAGTATTACTATCTTCTAAATGCAGTTTTCATTTATATATCCATAAAAGAGTTTGTTATGATTCGTTACGTATGACAAGTTATTTATGTAAACATTATTTTCATGTCCTCATTCATTTTTGTTATTGTACTATCTAGGTATATCAAATCTAGTGTGCATGCGGATATCTATTTTAGTGGTTTTTCTAATACCTAATAGTAGTAAACATTAACATGCCTACGCTGATGCAATGTATTTTGTCAGGTTATTGCAGTCGAGTGTATTGACCTCGTGCTTAGTCAAGGTGTCGGCTTTTTTTAGATTATCTAAATATTATTTGTCCTCGTGAGTTTATATTATAAAAAAAAAATTTGAAGCAATTAATAATAATAGGCCAATAATCATAAAACACGACAAAATAGCACTTGCATCAAAACATCATCTTTATTCTCGTAGTTTTAGAAATTTATAGCTATAGGTTTCATTGCATGATTAAAACAAACAAATATTAAATCAATAATTATAAAGAGCTGAATAAAATTACAAGTTTTACAAAACAATTTTAAAGTATAGATAATTATCATATGCATTTTATACAAAGTACACATTTTATATAAAGTATATTCTCACTAGTCTTCAGCATAGTGAATAATTATAGAACAAATAAATTGCTTAGGAAATGTTACATATTTTTGTAAACTCGATTTGACTCGACTTTTAATTAATTACTCCCCAGCACACATTTCTTCTTTTAATTCTTAATTACATATATATGTATTTGGTCTGGTAGAGGGTACTGCACATTGTAAACGGAGTGTTAACATAGGTTCTTTAAACATATGAGAGAGAAAAAGTTCTTAGTTATCCATGGATTCAGTGTGCATGTGACAGGTCCATCAAATAGTTGGGAGGCAGGGGATCTGCAGTGTTTTTATACAATTTAATTTAAATTTATAATAATAGAAGCTCCTGGATAACACTAACTCTCTTTTCAAAAACCTTTTGCTAAACCAAGCCTAGTCCAAAATCATTAATAAGTGAAGTAAGAACAGAATATGGCAGCTGTGAACATGTTTGACAATGCTGAGAGACCATGTTCTTAGCTATCCATGTATTCTACATGCGGGTATTAGGTACATTGCATGTTTGGAAGGCAGGGGAATGAACTGCAGTTGTCCCGGACTTGAGACAATGAAGTAGGGTTAAAAGTCTTTTAACTCTCCCCTTCTCTGTGTTCACTACCCCCTCGACTCAACCAAATACTATATGATCCTGTTAGCGCTGTCTTGCAACACATTCCATAAAAGTTCTGATGGCTGATGTTGGAAGTACAAGATCCTTCTATAAGAGTTTTAAAACCATTTCTATTACAGTTTTTAGGCCTTAGAGCAGTTCCATATATTATTATTACTATCATGGTATAGAGCACAGACAATCATTATTAAAAAAAAAATTAACTAAGTACATATAAGTAAACTAAAAGTATGTGCAACAAGTTAACTTTGTTGTGGTGAAAAAGTGTTCCAAGACTTGATACCGTGAAGAAGGATTTAAGGCCTTTCCTAATTTAACTCTACCAATAATAAATTATAATCATATCAGTTTGTTTAGGATTATAAAATTTACTTTGCTTTGTTAAATTGATTAAACTTATACATAACTCATTGCTCTGTAATGAAATAAGTAGTTTGAGAACAGTTATGTTTCTACTGCTATCTGTAGAGGTTCCATTTCTGAAGTTGGATATGTTACTTTCAAACATCATCATAACTCATCAAACATCTATAATATTTAATTACAATTTGTATTCTAGTGTCAACATATGATTTTACTCTATTATTTAGGGTGCAATACATATAAAAGGACAAATATCACATTTTTATTAAACAACAGTAGCTCTACCACAAGTTTTTGCAAACAGTTTCTACTATAGTAACTATAGATATATTTTTTCTAATAGTTGTTCCCTCAATATTTAACTAAACAAATAGAACTTACAATTAAGGCATGCATAACATAAAATATTTCTAAATTGAGGTTTTTATAGTATTCTGCAAAACAACAATACTTACAAAAAAAAAACAAACAAAAACAAGGCATGCACATTCCTCATTGATGTAAGGCTCGGCAACTTAGCATTAATTGGTCCCATTAGAGGTTCATAATACGTTTACATTAATGCTAGGTAGTATTTTTTCTCTGATATACATTGTTATTTAACAGCATTGATTGCTCCTACTCCGGCTAAGGGGGTGTCCATAATTTACGTGAGATGTTTAAGGGGGGGAGGGGGTTGAGTCAAATCTCATTTAATCTTACGTTGGAGAGGGGGGGGGGGGTCTCGACAAATATCACGCAATTTTTTTTCTGATTGAAACAAAAAATATATACTATTTTGGTCCATTTAATCCAGATTGTAGGTACATGATACACACTTAAGATTTTATCTTAAGCGTAATCGTAATACGATTAAGATCATTCACTAATTTGTTCGAAAGAAAATAATTTCATACTTCGACATTATACATCTACTGACTGTTAAACTACCATATTTGTCTTATACCAAATAGCTCAATTTAATCTGAATTTTCATTTTTTTAAATTCTTTTTACAATAACAATCCAACGCGTTTACGTAAGAAACCCACATTTTGAAAAATCTCATGTGAGATTGGGGGATGGGGGAGGGGTTGAATAAAATCTCACGACATTTCACCAGGGGGGGAGGGAGGAATAGAAAAATTCAAAAAAACACCTCACGTTATTTATGGACTAAATGATGCGGTTAGAAAATGGGCTTTGACATAGATAAATTTACACAATGACTCTTACTTTAATATCCTTGCTTCTTATCATTATATCAACTGCCTGTTTTGTAACGGCCCTAGACCAGATGCAGTAGGCTTCTGAAAACCAGATACTAATAGATAGAGATAACTATTATTGCAACAGTAAACATGTTAACCATGGCTACTATGCTTCATAATGTATATAAAACCCGATTTTTAGGAGTATTAGGTATAATTTTGGGTTTTAGTAGGTATTTACACATACCAACCACAGTTGCGAAAAAGATGTCATAAAATATCAACATACAACAAAAAAATCTCAAAAAGCAAATATGATATTGAAAATATAATAGATAAATGTTCTATATCCTAATAAGAGTCCATTTCACCATTTAACAAAAAATACTCACAGATATTTTTTTACTATACTTACACATACCAACCACAGTTGCGAAAAAGATGTCATAAAATATCAACATTAGACAACAAAAAAATCTCAAAAAGCAAATATGATATTAAAAATATAATATATAAATGTTCTATATCCTAATAAGAGACCATCTCACCATTTAAAAACAAAGTACTCACAGATATTTTTTTACTATCCTGCATTCCGATCGGTAGCGCGGGAAGTTTTTCGCGGTGACATCAAAAACCAGCAAGACCGCCGTTTCAAAACAGCCATGTAATTTTTTTTACGATGCTAAAATGCAGCTCTGAAACAATCAGTGTTGATTTTTGATGCCACTTTTTGACAAGAAGCACTATTTTGAATTAAATAATTGAAATTAAAAATATTACTACCTTATCGTTATATAATAAATCAATATTTTTTTATTACTTACTTAACTATTATTGAAATACAATAATTTTATAATATCACAATATTAATTTAATTAACCTCAAACTAAATATACTAAAGCTGAATTTAGTTACACCATATTCCTTTTTTAGGTTTAATCCAACTTTTAAAACTAAAGTAGATATGATAATTAAATTCCAATTTGGAGATAGATATTCACATGTAAACAAACATCTGTCAAAAAGTAGCCCGAGCTACAATTGCTAACTTTTTGTGTTAAAATTTCTGGTTGTGGAATGATTTGTGGTAACTTGAATTGCTAAAATTTCCACATGGTGGAACGACTTGGGCTAAAAAAACCAGCGATCCGTGTAGCGATGCTGAGGTCGGAATGCGACCTATATAAACTAAAAAGTTCGCCATCAAAAGCTAGTACTGCAATTTCAATAAAATGAAAAAAATTAGTTACAAATTATTTTTTTGTTACTATATAAATTATCACACACAATGAATATATTTCTATTGGCAAACATAATAAAGAATTTGAACAGACATTGTACAAAATATTCAATATAACATTCCGCTTATTCACTGGCACCATAACACTTGTGCTCTATACTATCCCCGGTACCAGACCCCTTTTCTATTCCTGCAATGTCCTACTTTCCAAGTGTCTTTGTTATCTTCCTATATTTTAATATAGCTTTTGTTGACCCGGCGTCGCTCGTCATTTTGTACAAAAAACAGTACCTGGTTAAATTATATCCCTTCCCCCGCCATATTGAAATTTCTAAATATAGTAAGTCTGTTAGTTTTATAGGCAGATATTACTTTTAAAGTTTTCATATGATCCTGTAAAAAAACGAAACT
Organism: Monopis laevigella; assembly: GCA_947458855.1. Lineage (NCBI taxonomy): Eukaryota > Metazoa > Arthropoda > Insecta > Lepidoptera > Tineidae > Monopis > Monopis laevigella. The sequence continues at coordinate 18,385,863 of OX381577.1, read as the reverse complement.
TGAATATGTGTTTCACTAATTTTAGAAATTGTAATAGGGAAAGATAGGGCAAGAATTAAATGACGTTTTTTTTAATATAACAGGAAACATGAAACTTTATATGTATACTCTTCTTTATTTATATTTCTCTATAAATAAAAATCAATTTTTGTACACTATGCATTCCGAAACCAATGATCAAATTTATCATAAAATCCAAAAAGCCCACTTACCTATGGAAAGTTAAAAATTTGGGCTAAACCGGGATAGTCAGCTAGTAATATATATACTTGATTAAATTGAAATTCCCTTATATTTTATTATTTATACCTGGAGTTTTATTAAACATATTTTGATGTGTGTGCTAATAATATATCAAAAAAATATTTATCAATATAATGAGTAAGCAGACAACTTAATTTAGGACTGATACTGTAAATGGTCCTTTCAATTCTGTAGCATCATCCATTGTCGAGATATTAACTTCCCTAAAAAAACATTTATCTGAACCATTTTTGTAGAGAATTGTATGACCTACAATTTTTGTCTATCCTATTTTAAATACGATAATACTTACGGTATTAGAGAAAAATCTGAATTTTAGATCTTTGACCTTCGTTTTTTTTTGCTGAAGCAGGAATGAAGGGGATTTTTGACATTTATTTGTAATAGTTTATTTAACGTCTATACCAATTTTCAGCTCTATGCGAATTTTGGTTAAGTTATATTTTTTTTGTCTATTTTGGCTGGATTATTAAAGTATTCTTCAAGGACTCAATAAGTGTTATGAATACCGGCGCCAATCTTTAATTTTTCAATATACATACTTATCTATACTTCTATACTATCTATACTAATATAATAAAGAGGAAAGATTTGTATTTTTGTGTGTTTGTAATGAATAAACTCAAAAACTACTGGACCGATTGCAATAATTTTTTCACCATTAGAAAGCTGCATTATTCAGAAGTAACATAGGCTATATAATATCACGCTAGGTCCTATAGTTGTGGAGCAGTAACCAAAAATGTTTTAAAAACGGGGGAAAAGTATCGTTTCTGAGGCCTTCCGTGGCGTGCGCTGAGCATATAGTTAAAGTTATACAAACCTGTGCGAAGCCGGGACGGGCCGCTAGTAATAGAATAAAATTAATGATATTGGTCTTAATGTTTAGTAAAAATGTTTTATCTCTTTTCTGTCTTATATAATATTTCTGTATTTTTTTAAAGTAAGAATGACACCATTTTAATTAAAATTATTAATATTTTTTTATGAATAACATACTATAAACTGACCTGAGGAAGACAAATTGTTTAGAATAACAGATAGGTACCTATATAGTAACCATAAGTCATAAGAAACCTATAATCTCTTGTTAATTTTTTTTTTACTTTCAGGAGAAACATGATGGAGCCCTGGAGATTGTAGAAACAATAAGGTAATTTTTTATTTAATATCAAATGGCAGGGCTATCTACTTTCTTCAGACCCCAATTTTATTTAGTTCCGTCACCTATTTATTTAGGTATTGCACGAATGTAAGGAAAAACTATTAATGCCTATGTGTATCTCTATAGGAACCCTTGTAAGGATAGGCTCAAATTTAGGTCAATTCTAAGAAAAAGTAGTTTAGTATAAAAGTTTTATATGTACTACTCGTATTTTGTACTACTTTATAGTCTTAAGTGGCATGACATGTTTGCATTGTTTTTACTTTATATGAAACAGTATAAGCTGCATAAGAGAATGAAATGAATATACTCTATATCATAATAATCAGTTTATCCAATAGTAACTAAATAAAAATCCGTTCATTACTTTTTTGATAAGTGTGAAATGGCAGACAGATATATCGCGCCCGTGTACTTATTTTTATACTATGTATAGTATAAATGAAGCTCTAATACTACATAGGAACATATAACATAGGTATTGTTTTGATAAGTTTTGTTTTAAATGTCGTATTAAGTGGGCGTGCTAGGTTAGGGCGTGAAGGACGTGGGGTCAATAACCAGAGCTAAATATTTACAACAACATTCGCAAACGGCCTAGTGACCAAGACTGAAAACAATAATAGGCACCGTATAAACATGTTATGGCCTTATGTTACTATTCTTATTATGGCCCAGTGCATATTATTCCGTACAGTGTATACGAGTATATCGAAAATAGAAATAAAATAAATAAGCGGTGGTGATAATGGTTCGTGTATAAAATGGATAAATATTCTCTTGTCAGATAAAAATAAAACAGCTGTAGTAAAACCTATTAATGTTACTGTTTTAATTCATTCTTTTTTTGAAAAATTATCCGATAGCAAGATATTAACTGCCCATGTGTAGAAAACATTAAATAATTAAAAATGGCTATAGGTACAATTAAATAATTTATAATATATTATAAACAATAAAAGATACTAGTAATTTCTTAATACAAATTTGTGTGAAAGAATATTTAACATAGACACCTATTTCGTATTTGAGAGAAATTTATATTTAGGTAAAAAATCATTCAGTAAAATAAAGTAAAAAACGGGATTCATATAATATTATAAACAAAGCCAATGTTATTAATATTAAATATTGTATGTGCTCAATAGATAAAGCACGAACATAAATCAGTAGACAATGTGTTGGCCTTTACTTTATTTGGAGTAAGTAAATGAATATTCGTATTATGGAGGCCACAAGCAACCGTTTGATTATTTTACAGTGGATATGTCATGAGATCCCCTCGAATTTTGGGGTACAGGGTACAGAACCTGTACCACGACCTTTCGCGATTGTACCTACATGACCTTGGTGTGTAGTCCTTTGAATAACCTTGCGCCTAGGTATGGATTCATAAATAATTATGATAACTAACAATAAAATTGCATAGGATCTTAAATGTATAACAATAAAATGATGTAGTATAGTAATGTGATCAATCCATTTCGTAATCCACAGATGAGGTAAAGAGATATAGGTACTTTTGGTGAAGAACCACACATTTCTAAATTATGTATACTTAATGCGACCATTTTGTTTTTTTGCGAATATTTGACAATTTTGGCGACAGTCACAATAATGAATCAAATTTCATTATGTTGCAAAAAATACAATTATTATATTTATTATACCTAGATAATTAATCAAAAAGTAGGAAATTGTATTTTTCAGGTGAGCATATTTATTTTGGGTTTCATGTCCACAATTTTTTTTTCAAATTTAATATATTATTATAAATTTTCAACTTATTTATTTAATATGTTATATTAAATAAATTGTGGAATCAAAAACTCTTCGTTTATACTTGTTACATTTATTTAGAAAAGGTCTATATTATAGATTTTTAGATAGTATTTTTATCAGTGTTTACCTTTCTTATTCTGAAAACTGGTCACTTTGGCGTCCTAAAGCTTTCTTTGAGGACACCGAGACAGAGTAGCGAAAAAAAGGACAGACCCGTTTAATATGTGTAAACTTATTAATGGCCTTATATTAAAATACTATAACTAACTATAAATTTGTTAGCCGTAAGTTTACCTGAAATGTAATAAATAAATAAATAAATAAATAAATAAAAGGAGCGTATGGTCACGTTATGTATACTCCATAATATACCTATAATATAATAAAAACAATATTATGGAAAGTAATGGAGGTCAAAGTTATTTACGTCTGTTTATATTTTGCGAATAGGATGAAATTATGCCAAGGTTGTGCTTTTGAAATTTGAGTTTTAACTGTTTTTAGTATAAAAAATTAGGTATTTCATTTACGATACTCCAAAATAACAATTTGAAAGCTGATTGGCTCTATTAATAATCACTGGTTTAATAACCAAACCAAATTAAATTTCCTGTCACCTGCAAATTAAGTTCAAACAAGGAATTATTTTTAACTTTACAAAAAAGGAATCTTTTAGAATAAATTAATGGGTTACGTTTGTAAAGCATAACGAATTCTCAAGTATAGATAGATAGATCATTTAGTCCGTATGTACCTCTGGCTAGAGCCCGATATTACACATGACAAAAACCCATTGAGGAAGAAATTATGAGTAGTTAAGATCTATGAGTATGAATGTACCTAGTATGTCTTCTCGGTGGCCGAGCCATGATTTAAAATAGAGTAAAAAATAATAAATATAATAAACGAATTTCTTTATAATTATAAATATTGCCTTTGTTATCTAAATCTCTGGCTTAATGTGATGCTATGTTAAGATTATTTACTAGAATTAGGCCCCAGGGAGGGTATCGAGTTAACACCGCTTTGGTACCACTTGTCTTAGGAATTGACTTATAATTTATTTGCAGATGGGTGTGCGACGACCTCCCCGAGATGAAGGCAGCCCTGGAGAACAATATCCTGTGCGATTTCGACACACATTCGTACGAGAGCATGAGAGCTCTCTGCGAACGATTCAATCGCGCCATCGATTCTGTTGTCGCATTGGTCAGTTTCTTATTTATTTATTTAACATTCTATTGTAATACTTGCGTACCTACTGAATACACATGAGCTTGCCACTATACCTTTACCCATGCTTGCCATGTGAGCTTATGAATAAAGTCAGTCGGTATAAATCGTTTTTATCTTATATAAGAAATAGTAATTCATAACACGTTGGCCACCACGTGTATAATATAACCATAACAGTAAGCGATGCCACGAGGCTCACTCAAGGACCTGCGTTTATTTTTCGAAATATACTTTTTTTGGGACATAGCTGTCACATGTACTATATTATCAAGATGGTTAACAACCAATATAGATTTGAATATTTTATAACGATTATTTACGAAAGAAGTTATTTATCGTTTTGATACTACGTATATCTACCGACTAGGATGAGGTGTCGAAAGATAGGAATTTGCATCTTTGTTTTATAAATTCCTCTCTTATTTGCATCCCATCATATCACCCACTATACGCGAACGGTGTCTAATTGTATATTACTTTAAAATATACTGTTTATTATTTGGAATAAATTCTCTTCGTCGCATGAACACTGATATAGCAGCAGGTATAAATGTATTGTGTGAGCGGATCCTGGACCCACATTTATTTGAGCCTACGCCGAACAGCTGTTGGTTTATGTCCTTGGCTCATTGTGTCCGCAAATGCTTTGTACAAATACAAACTATTGCGTATAGTTAATTGTAATTGTTGGTCGTAGGATAGTTTATTTTTTTAAAGTTGTACACGTTGTACTATTTTGTTATACCTACCAAACAAATTGAAAACTTATATTAGTGATGGCAAGGTAAAGTAAACACCCACAAAATTTATATTTTTGCCGTCCACTGTACTTGTAACCTATTTCAGTGTACTAACTAATAAATTAATATTTCCGAGCCAAAACTAAAAGAGTACGTCAAATCTCGTCATCACATTGACCTCCGTCGTAATGTTTATTTCTGGTGCTAAGTGGCTTCGTGCCGACGACATGCTTACACCTGTAACATCCTCGTTGGATTAATATTTTAACTGTGAGCGCAGTTGGCAACGCTCGACTCGGACGCGGTGAAAGTGAAAAGCACTCTCGGGTAGGGCGGGGGATGCGATCCACTTGACCTACATTCGAGCTACGTCGAGCCATCTAACCGAGCTGTTTTGTGCTACCGAGATCCCTTCCGCTTTCAGCATTTTGGTCTGCTCTCTTTTACGCTACCAATGTTTGTGTTATTATTATGTAGCTGAATATTGCACGCTATTAAAAGCTATTTGAATATTAGGTTAACAAAATATACTGGTTAGATGTCTTTTTTTGTAAATAATTTGCGTTCTATAGATAACTAGGCTCACGTTACGTTATGATCTCACAAGACAATATCAATTCAAGGTCCAATAATACTGGGTATTAATAATAAAGTAGACATATTACATAATGATTTGTAAATTATATAATCGTTTTATTTGTACTGTTTAAGAAAGAGGTCAAAGTAAACATCTCCTATTTAGGAAGCTGGTTACAATCTTTTCTTTAAAACATACAATAACTTTAAAATTATGTGAAGTCGTTAAATTTCTCTTTGGTATTCTCTTGGCAAGAAAAGAACTTTTATAAAAAAAACATGTCTCAAATTCTCGAAGCTTTGTCTAATTTTTCACCGTATTTTTTCGGTTGCCAAAGATACAAAATTCAACCTAATTTTATTGGGGGTATAAATAAACTGTTTTTGTCTTTTATAAACGCCTGTCATTCTGAAAATAAGTAGGATATGGCATCTTAACTCATAGGAGGTAACATTTCTGTGTGAATTCTACATTTTCACAATTTTGTATTGATAATGGCGGTGAACGGGTAAATATACATGTTGATTACATTTTTCTTTACATCACCTTTTTTTGACGTATAGTAATCATGGCAAAAACTATTTGAGATATAAAGTTGAAAATTTGGAGTCTCAGATCTAAAACGAAACAACGGCTATTCTAAAAGAACTCCAAAGTTTGCGAACCGATTTTTCAAATGTTCTCAACTCTCAATTGAGTATTATACATAGAGATCGAAACTAGTGCTGGTTGTTTCATAATTATTGAATATGACACTTTGTAGGAACGTGTCGTGATGACAGTGCATGTATGATCTGCCAGTAGCTGTCCTAGGTTACTGCTTATCACCAATTAGCGTCCTTATCTTTGCAGCAAGGTCGCATAACCGTGCTCACCTTCAGCTGCATCTACTTGCTTTTATAGATAATGTCTACTAAGGCTGACTGTAATACGTAGGTAATAAGTTCTTACTTTGACCGAGATCTTTTTAACCGCTTGTGTGTCACCTGATTAGTTTCTTTTGTTTTATAGGTTAGTCACCTATTTAATAAATACTTGTGTTTTATTTATGTATTGTAAGCGAGGTATTTAGTTCCTTTACGTACTTGCTTCTTTATTACTTGCGTTTTCCGTAAGCATTACTTGTTTTCTGTATCTGTACGTCCAAAACATGTAAAATGTTTAGTAAAACCTATACTTGTCGATGATAGCATTCAACAACAGCTAACGGAACATGAAACACCTTGATGCATTGAAATACAATTAGCAAGTTTTACTTTTAAGACTTCAAAAGTTTGTTAAGTGAAGTCGATACAAAGTAAAACGTGCTAATTGTATTTCAATGCACCAAGGTTTATTTGATTCGTTTAGCTGTTCTTGAATTTCATCATCGACAAACAAGGTCTTCTGTTACTAGTCAACCGACACAAACTTAGTTTTGTTAAATACTGTTTTTGTTTTAAAATTTACTATCGAACGTAGCGTGATGTTATTTAGCCTACAGCCTTCCTCAAATCTAGCTATCTGAGTTTCAGAGATATCGCAGTTAAAAATAAAAACAAACACTATAGTTGTATGATAAAATAATTAAAGCGTCAACCCTATTCAGTAGCCGTGGTTTCTTTGCGGAAATAATGCTGTCAATGCCACAGAGCTATTATTTAGTCTTCCTTGTGTGACAAAAGTACTTTGTTTATACAATACGACTGTTCTTAATATATATATATTTACTGACTGGTCACTACTTTTGTACTGAAGTTAAAACTCTATGGTTATTATCCGACAAGAATATAGATTATTGAGAACATAGCGTTGGATTAATTAAAAAAAAGTAAGACTATGTATAGGTGTCTTTATATTAGGTAGGTCCCTGTAAATTGAACGTCAGCCTCAAATGTCTTTCAAATTGATAACACTTTGTGTAAAACAAGATATTTTTTATTGTTTACAAAAATAAAGCGATTCTATTAGTGGGATGCTAACTATAGCACTATAGTTAGCAAAACTCATGGTAGGGCTATTGTATATTTGTATCTAGGTATTTGGAATAAAAGCACGTGTCTAAAACAAAATTGAATGAAGTACATTATAGTACGATTAGTTTAAATTACAGCCAGACGCTCTGTGCTGTGATAGACGATGCGTCAAATGTGGGCCAGTGAGAGGTTACGAATGGAGTGGGGGGAGACAAGGGCCAAGATGGCGTCGCGACGCAACGATCGATCCCTGCGTATACTTATCCAACTGTTTGTAGATTAAATGTATATTATTATTTATTATGTATACCTAGACGGTTTTCTTTTTTCAATTACGTAGGTAGGTACCTACCTACTTATATTGATACTCTTTATTTAGTACTTACGTATATAATAAAAGTATACCTATAATATTTTATAAAAAAAAAACTAGTTATTTACTTACATAGTGAGTAGTTTAGATCGACTCCAAAAAGACTACGAGACAATATTGTAATCTTTATAGATTCCGTGTTTGTTTGTTTGTACATTTTAAATAATGTTTACATATGTAGGTACATATGTAAACATTATTTAAAAAGTGATAGGTATGCGTTTGATTTTGTGTTTTTGGGCTTTCAGTAGTTCTACTACGAATGCTTAAACTATGATTACTATAGTCGCTAGTAAGTATAGTTGGCGATCAACCTATAAGATAGGATGGTTTGGAAAATAATGCGATCCTATTGGTTGATACCTATCTATTGTTACTAGCGATAATAAATACATGTTAGAGCTACAGATCTATTATTAGTTTCTTTTAAAATATTATCATTTTTATTCTTCATTATACCTAGGATAGATCATTATATTAGGAAAATAAATAAAAAAAACGCTTATAATTATATCATTATCAGTTGTGCTACAAATATTGGCTCTATAGGACTCTATATTCTTTTTGCAATTATTGTCAGTAAGTACCAGGTATAGTTAAAATTAAAGGAGAATACACAGTTGGAATCCATATGTTCCGATTGACCACCAACGTGGTATGCATGCCTGCCATGCGACAAGGCTATGGCCGGATTAATATGCTTGTCAGTGGACCGGCTCTGACATCACTATCATAAAAAAATATAAATCTTATAAAATATAAACGTGTTCGAAATGTTCGAATACAATAATTTTTATCCAATTACAGTATTCTTTTCTTATTTTTTTTTGTTATGAAGGGACGTGGAATCACTAGAATAACAACAAATAGTCAAGATGACCCAGTTGATTCCCAAATGTACACTAGATAGTTTTACGACTAAGTAGGTATTCCTCGATTTATTGCGTTGAGCACATTTTATATTTATAGTCGGGTCATACTTTATTGCTTACTAGTATATTAAAGTGTAGTTAGCTGACCGCATATACCTACCAACTCAACTATGTTTCTCATAACAATAATTTAAATTCTGCCCTGCTTTATTTATATAAGTCAAATGCGGGATATTAGTTTTTAAATCGTATCAGATAACCTTCCATATAATTATAAAATTAATTTCGAAGACATCAGAAGAAATACCTACAACATTTAAATTGTATACAAATTATTTTAGTCTCCTCTAGCTAGTACCCTAATATATTAGACCCAAAAAGCATTAACACCTAGGTAATCGCTTAGAATAACAAGGGGTTAACGATACCTAAAGTAGGTAGGTAGTTCACAGTTGTCAAAGCGGTTATAATAAGTAATAGAAGACAGGCTATGCGACCGGCCGGTGTGCAGTCGACAGGTGTAGTATCATCACCCGCTGCTATAATAATGGCTGCACCTGACCACGTGCCACCTTTTTACAATATATTCAACGATAATATAATTATATTACAAAGTTTGACAGCAGGCGTTTCTATTTTTATACCTTTTTAGGTATGGATGGGTTATGCCACAATAACCAGTACATTGCGGCATCTCCACGCCTAATAGACAACCGGTCTATGACATACTGCTAATCCGCCATATCGTGGGACAAAATATATACGAAATTACGAATATTGTTGGTTACTATGACTGTAGCTACAACATGCACCGCAGGTACAAAAATATGTACCTACACTGATTGCGGCCGTGGAACGGTTTTAAGTTTAGGAATGGTACCTATGCAGTGTTTTTTTTTTCGTAGGTATGGCTGGTCTTTTTAATTATTTATTATATTTTTACGTCTTTTTCAAAATAAATTTGATAATTTTAATGGAATTCAGGGGATGAAACAAGTTCAGAGCCCAATAGATTTTACTGAATCGTACCTTTAAAATTACTTACTTTGATCCATTATTATGACGGGGCGAAACTGCGAGATAATTTATATAATAAACACACCTCCTTTCCATTGCGCATTCGGTTAACAAGTGTAAATTAAATACCCACCTAAAATAATTTAGTTAGCTTAAACCAAAAATAAAAACTTTAAATAAAGCAATAATATTATTATTGCACATAGGTTTGGTTATCTACATTTTTAATGTAACGTCTGTAACATTGCAAGGACTTTGGTGTCTTGCGTTCGCTGACCTTGGCTGATTCGGATATGAATGAATAGGTATGTCGTCCTTCTCAATGTCGAACCACCTCGTGTCTTGCCTATATAACTTGTTTGTTACAGAAATTTATACCTAATTTAAAATCAATAGGTAGGTAGTTCGTCCTTTTGCGAATATTATAATATATTTGGATGACTTATAATATTGGACAGCCTCCATAGACTAGTGGTTGCGCTTTTGGCGTTGTATCCGGAGGTTGTGAATTCGATTCCCACTCTAGGCAAAAAAATATTAGAACGTTTTTTCTGTATAGTTTGATCGTTGTTTCTGGTACACATATTACAAGCCTAGACAGAGCTTAGTATTTATAACTGTAAGTCTGTGTAACTGTATGTGCACAAATACAAACAATGGGTAGGTAGGTACCTACCACAGAAATAAAAACATTGAGAGGAAGTGAAAGTTATTTTTTGCTTTCTTCATAGCCGAAAAGAACACAGATTAGATATTTAAACTAAATGGTAAGGAAAGATTTATTGTTAGGTAAGTAACTCTAGATGTTACTCGCAACTCTGTCAGCTTCTTATTTAAGCCGGTGTAATAAAATTAAATCAATAGAGTATTTTATTATTTTCTACCAAACCTAACAGGTAACCTGCTCCTAAGAGTTAGAAGATTTGGAAGGTAAACCTAAAAAGGTAGGTATTTCCTATACAAAAAGTGTTAAAAAATCCATTAATTTATTAGAATAAAGCCCCAGTGCTGGACATAAAAGCTGTTTTGGCTTAAATACTTCCTTTATATTTTTATACCTACTAGCTAACCCGTGCAGCTACGTCTGTGTAACTTTAAACGTTTACGCAACGGACATCTCAAAAGGAATAAATTTTCTCCGTTTTTGCATTAGTTTTCACTGATGCCCCGCCCTTATTGGTCGTAGCGTGATCTTTATTATCGCCTTTAGCTTCGATAAATGGGCTATCCGACACTAAAATATTTTTTCATTTCGAACCAGTTCCTGAGATTATCGAATTCAACCACACAAACTCTTCAGCTTTATTATATCTATTGTAGGTACCTATAGACTTAATAGTAAGTAATTATAGGTATACTACCTATACCCACTTAGTGAGTATAGTGACTGAGCATAATAAATTGCGGAACAAACTCAATCAAACAAAAAAACCTTCGATCAACAATACAAAAAAAAACGGAAAAAACAAAGAGAACAAATTCCAAAATGTAAAAACATCTAGGTATGAACCTCTTTTCACAAATAAAGAATTTGATTTGAGAATTGATTTGATTTGGAGATAAATGATTAGGTTAAGTATACCTATAATAATATTTATATAGGTACGTATTATAGTTCCGATTGCATAAATTGAAACTCAGTGTTAAATAAATACAGCCTAACACTTACTTCACTATGTTAATAAACACGTGACAAGCGTGTAGTTTCCTCTGCTACGAAATGTCCGAAAATCATATTTCTAATCTAATATTTATTTAGATTGAATTAGCATGAAGTAAAATATAGAGCTAAGTACATACTAGGTATAACAACAGCAGTGAAGAATGGTTGAGATGGACGGGCAGGTAGACCTATTGGTGCGGCATGCGTGCAACGACGCGCGGGCGGAGCGGCGGGCGTGGGGTCAATGACCGCAATATTGAACGCGAATGTCTCACGCCGTGTTAATGACCTTTTTTTTTGGCTGAGTCCGTCTAGCAATATCATTTGATTGATATTTATATCAAAGTAATAATCTTCAAATGCATGTACCTAACTTTAATTGAAACATTTTACAAATTATTACAAGAATTTCCTGCTTCTTCCATCCAGTTCAACAAACGCTCGCATCAGATATGATGATTCACAAAGAATTGGTTTTTTGTTAGACGAACTAGGTATGATGCCTGCGCCGCGGTTTGTCTTCATTGTATTTCCAATTTATTTACAGCGTAATAACTAGTTATATTGCAACGATTGTAAAAACTATTTTAGATCCTATTGCAAAAACAAAGTTATAAATTTACTAATTAAATAAAACACATGAATAAATGTTCCTTAAAAGTAACTAAAACATTTAAAAATACATATTGTTGTATATGATAATAAATATATTGTCGGTTAATGACCAGTGAACAAGTATTTAGCAAGCAGCTGATTTTACACATAAACCGGATTCGTTGGAGTAGGTAATGTGTGAAACTTGCACCACACTGCCTTGTATTTTTTATGCTGTGTGTCTAGTTGTAATATGTTATGTAATACTGTTTTATCGACTTTAGGTATTTATAGTTTATCATTTTGTATTCGTTTGAATAGATAACCGAATGTAAAAGAACGGGCAGTAAGCGATGTCCTAGAAAACTCCATATAAACAAGATATCGATCGCGGGCGTCGTGCCTGTGCCCCTCCCGACCTCTCGCGGGGCCTTGGCCCTTCGTCCTTTGCGACTTTAGGGGTTCGTTTGACAGCTCGCTCAAAAATTATATTTGCGTTATTTCATTATAAGCTATCAGTAGACCTTGCCAGTTGAATGACTTCCGCTCCAGATAAACTGGTTAATGAATGAATAGGTACATTATTAATAATTTGAAATGAAGTACTTATATAATGAGTTAAAATTGCATAGATATTTATATTTTATAAACCCTGTTAACGTTTAAATGAGTAGGCTTAAAACTGGGTACTTATAAATGTAATTTTCATTTACAGTATACTGAAATGATTAAAAATAACACACGTTTTATTTTCTTTTGTGGTTGGTTTCGCTAATGGCGATACACGTTTAAAATTCAATAGGTAGGTAGTCTGGCTATTAATTTAAAATTATATATTCCTGCCTAATAGTAGGAATAATTAACTTTTTCATTGTTAGATGTTGCAACAATTTGTAGTTTGAATTATCAGAAGTGTTAAAAGCTAGCGGAGGGCCACTTTCTAATATTTCCTGTGTCGGTGACGCAACTGTCGTGGCCATGTGGGCTATTTGGACAACACCGTCCTGCTAGCTGGTGTTGCGTCACCAGATGTACCTCTGGCTATCAAAACATGCCAACCTCTGTAATGTCGTCATAAAAAGACTACGTTTCTAGCAACAGGCTTTATTGATTTCTCGCACCCTCTTTGAACCGCTAACCCACTAAAACGCGCGATAGAGAATTATTATTTAGGGCTCCCCTTTATTGTTATGTAAGCATCTAGCTAGGTCTTTTTCATCAACGAAGTTAGAGTATATATATGTATACATGTAGACTTATAATATTAATATTAATTATAATTATAATATTAAGCATTAAGTATTATTATTTAATTTTTGAATTTTAACATCTAGTAAATATAAAATAATTATGTATGTTAACCCATGATAGATAGTTAGATAATTTGATCAATAGATTAATATTTACTAAGTATTGCTGAGTATTTTATTGTTATTATTTTGGCTTGTTTTGTATGAAATATTGTGTCTATAACTTTTATAAGAAGAGTACATGCCCCTTTTAAAATGTGTAACACCCGTCGTTCCAGAGATAAATTCTACCCCCTCGCTCCTTGTTTTATCAAAATAAATTGACACCTGTAAATTAATTGTACGATTATTGTTACTAAATTTAAGAGATGCGCCGAAAATTCGTATTCGGTGTATTCGGTCTGTTTTTAGGGTCGATTTAGACCAAGCGAGCATTTGCTCATTTTATCTGCCCTTGATCAAATTGTTTTGGTGTAAACAGAACAGAGATAGGTACCTAAAGCATTCTTTCGTTGTTTTTAAAAATATAATTTAAGCAGATGACAACAAGGCCGGATTTGTGACTGCTTTATACAACGAGTCTATACCATCATAAACACCGCAACAAGCTCGCCATTACCGCCATAACTGTTCTCGGGAGCCAAAAAGGCACCCGTGATGGTATTTATTTATTTTATGTAAGTGAAACCACTAGGTATCTTCTATAACCATAAAATTAAAAATGAATATAATTACACAAAACAATACAAATTTTATTTAAAATCGACGTTTTTTTTAACAAACTACAATGTTCTCTAAATTAAAATTACCATTCTATGAAATTAACAATTCTGTTGTAGGTATGTAATTATAATAACCTTTATTCGTATCGTAAAATTTAAATAAACGTAATTCTTAATTGTTTGGAAATAAACAACAAAAACAAAAATGTTCCGAACCGATCATCCAACCGAATATTCGTATTCGGTTAAACCAAAACTCTGTATCTCAAATTTTAACTTCCGCTTAGGTAGGTACATAGATATTAACTTTCCTGAAATTTCCCCTTTCCTTGGAATTCGAAATTTAAAAAATATCTTTTTAGTTTGACTCTACAATACTAAAGGAAGCTATTGTTGCAATGGGCAATGATGAGGATCATCTGGATTTGACACATAAAATATAATTTTGACATATTTTTTAATACAAGAAGCGCTGGTATAAAGCTACCTACTATTAAAAAAACATTATTAAAAAATAATCGTATGAATGGAATGGCATGATTATATAACAAGGTAAACAAACGCTTTGAGGCCGCCTGAGCTCTCGCACCCGCTTCAAGGAGGGCGGTATTGATTTTCTGCTGTTTGCTAAAAATAGCCTGCTATCCTTTCCGCCACACATGTTTATGAATTATATAATCACGTGGATTTCATGATACACAGGGAACTGTTGGAACTAAACGTAAACGGACACTGGAGCGTTATAAATGATTTTTATTACAGAATTAGGTTGATTACCTATTTGCAAAGTTCGTTATTTTATAAACTTTTCAATATCACCAAATTTTATTGAGTTAATTTGATAAATTTTGCCTTTAATTTATACTCAAAAGACTATTTTAGTATTTATTATGTTAGTAAGTTTGAGCTAAATTTAGAAATTATTTAACTAGAGCAGTCAAATTAGCTAATTTCATGTACCTATAAATAATACATTAAAATTTTAATCTCCGATTGAGCATGCAAGTGGGTCAGTGTAGGTCACGTGCCATAAGCAGGATAAGGATCCGTGCTGAATGATGTTCGGACGTCAGCTTCCGCAGCGTCATTGTGGTGCTATGCGCGCGCTCAGCACTCACCTCCCGCGTCGAGTTATTCCGGTCGAGTTGGCGACCTGTCCGATCTAAAATAGCCACACATGATGCGTCTTGGCGCTGCGTTTCCCGGTCTACCTAATATAGTAGCATGGACATATAATCAACTCTTTTATTCTTATTATATATTCTATAGGTATGCTCAGCCGAAGCAAGCAAGTTTAGGGTTTCTAATAAATTTAATATTATTTTTGTTTGTTTAAAATTCCTTATAAGGTATTTTTAATAGGTGTACTTCATATATTTTCTTTGGTAGAGATAGATGAGGAGTAACCTCCCTTAGATGTGCGCAACTATTAAATGAGATTCTTCCTCGTTCTTTGTTTACCTAAATTAATTTGATTATCTGTAGATTCATAATTCACATGTTCTTATAGGCTTTGCATTATAAATTTAATGTTTTGTTCAAATGAGATCAAATTTGAATACAAAAAAAATATTTGGAAACAAAAAATATTGGCAAATTTTACAATAGAAATACAAAAGCTACTAAACAATCTGTCCCTAACTAATTACCGAAACAATAAACAACAAATGACAAAGTTAATTTAAGTGTAAGCAAGTTGAAACAGTAAGAAGTCACATTGCCACCGCTAGTCAGGTGTACGACGTTCAGCGCACAGTTCTGTTACAAAACCAGCCCCTTCCACTTGTCAATCTGTCCCTAACTAATTATTCACACTAGAAAATCATATGAAAAAGATGATTTAAGTGCAAACAAGTTTAACAGTGAGAAACTTGCTATCGATAGTCAGGTATACGAAGTAAAGCGCACTGTTCTGTTACACCCAAGTCATATTATAAAACCAGTCCCGCTTCCACTTGTTAATCTGTCCTTAACTAATTTATTGTTACTAAAAAATCATATGACAGAGTTGATTTAGGTGCAAGCCAGTTTAAACAGTAGACACTAAAAGTACATATGGTCGGATTAATAGTCGTTGCTAAGCAATTGCTAATGCTTAGCCGATGCTTAGAACTGTCAAATTGCATATGAAAAAACAAAATTTTGACAGTTCCAAGCAATGGCTCAGGCTAAGCAACGACTATTAATCCGAACATTAGTGCTATCGATAGACAGGTGTACGACGTATAGCGCACAGTTCTGTTACACTCAAGTCATTTATAAATCGTAACACGAACTTGAACTGTCTGAATAAAGGTTACGGGTTGATACACTGAGAACGTTCCCTCTAATCTCGTCATGTATACGAGACACAAGTCTCGTCTGGTGTTCAGTTTTGAGGTCGCATGGTTAATAAGGCATACACCTTAGGTAGTAGTAACTCTTCCTAAGCTATTTATTTATTAGTCAGTATCTGTGTAATGAAAAAAATAAAAATACACTTAGGAAATCGTCGGGGTTTCTTCAAATTTACTGTAGTTTAAAAAAGAAATTGAACAATAAACATTATTATACAAGTGCAAAAACCTCCTCGACTTGTTATAAATTTGTTAAAAATTTTAACTTTTCATTATATTATGCTTTACACGGGTGTGAAGTTGGCAGCCAAAATCTAGCAGCCTTTATAACCCGGCCACTTTAAATAGGTTTTAAATAAATATTTGTTTTTATATATATGCGATAATATATTTAAATGTTTAACAGGTACATAGTCTTAATATAATAATGAAGCAACATAAAAAGTCACCTGCGTCCAACTTTTCCTGAAATCTCAAATAACTTATGAAAATTCTTTACATATTTAAAAAGGCTGCTAGGCTTATAACTTCTATACTAGACATAGAATATCAGTTAAAATTGGTAAATAGCTAGAATACAAAACATAGAGTAGCATAGGCATAGCCACCTGTACTCCATTTTCCCTGAAATCCTTAAAGGAAAAAATCTTCGATTTTTTTTATTTTTATTTCCTAGCTGACATTAAGTGCTAGATTTACTACTTCCATACTAGACATAGGATCATGATAAAAATTGTTAATTAGCAAGAATATTAACTCTAAAATACTATAGCCTTACCCATATGCGCTCCATTTTCCTTGAAATTCTGAAAGAATAAATCAAAAACTACTTTATGAATTTAAAATAATCTAAACAGATTGGAGTTCTTTACTTCAATACTAGACATAGGATGTCAATGAAAAATGGTAAATATCTAGAATATAAAAGATGAAGTAGCATAGGCATAGCCACTCGAGCTCCATTTTATTCTAAATTACAAAAAAAAATCTATAATTTAATTACATTTTTTTTTAATATCTAAAAAGGCTGCTGGGTTTATAACTTCTATACTAGACATAGAATATCAGCTAAAATTGGTAAATAGCTAAAATACAAAACATAGAGTAGCATAGGCATAGCCACTTGCGCTCCATTTTCCCTAAAATCCTGAAAGAAAAACATCTTTGATTTATTTTTTCAATTTCCTAACTGACATTAAGTGCTAGGTTTACTACTTCCATACTAGACATAGGATCATGATCAAAATTGGTAATTAGCTAGAATATAAACTCTTAAATACTATAGCCATATCCATATGCGCTCCATTTTCCCTGAAATTCTGAAAGAAAAAATCAAAAACTACTTTATAAATTTAAAAAATTTCTAAACAGATTGGAGTTCTTTACTTCTATACTAGACAAAGGATGTCAATGAAAAATGGTAAATACCTAGAATATAAAACATAGAGTAGCATAGGCATAGCCACTCGCGCTCCATTTTATTCTAAATTACAAAAAAAAAATCTTTAAATTTACTTACGAAAAATCTTTACATATCTAAAAAGGCTGCTAGGTTCATAACTTCTATACTAGACATACAATATTAACTAAAATTGGTAAATAGCTGGAATACAAAACATAGAATAGTATAGACATAGCCACCTGCACTCCATTTTCCCTGAAATCCTGAAAAAATTCAATCATGTACTTTTGATTTTTTTCCTCAATTCTAAAAAGTCTGCTAGGTTTACTACTTCCATACTAGGCATAGGATCTTGATAAAAATTTGTAATTAGGTAGAAAATAAACTCTAAAATACTATAGTCATACCCACATGCGCTCCATTTTCCCTGAAATTCTGAAAGAAAAAATCAAAAACTACTTTATGAATTTAAAATTTTGTAAACAGATTGGAGTTCTTTACTTCTATACTAGACATAGGATGTCAATGAAAAATGGTAAATACCTAGAATATAAAACATAGAGTAGCATAGGCATAGCCACCTGCGCTCCATTTTATTCTAAATTACAAAAAAAAATCTTTAAATTTACTTACAAAAATTCTTTACATCTCTAAAAAGGCTGCTAGGTTTATAACTTCTTTACTAGACATAGAATATTAACTAAAATTGCTAAGTAGCTAGAACACAATACATAGAATAGTATAGACATAGCCACCTGCACTCCATTTTCCCTGAAATCCTGAAAAAAACATTCATGTACTTTTGTTTTTTTTCCTCAATTCTAAAAAGTCTGCTAGGTTACTACTTCTATACTAGACATAGGATCTTAATAAAAGTTGGTAATTAGCTAGAAAATAAACTCTAAAATACTATAGCCATACCCACATGCGCTCCATTTTCCCTGAAATTCTGAAAAAAAAATCAAAAACTACTTTATGAATTTAAAATTTTGTAAACAGATTGGAGTTCTTCACTTCTATACTAGACATAGGATGTCAATGAAAAATGGTAAATACCTAGAATATAAAACATAGAGTAGCATAGGCATAGCCACCTGCGCTCCATTTTATTCTAAATTACAAAAAAAAATCTTTAAATTTACTTACGAAAATTCTTTACATATCTAAAAAGGCTGCTAGGTTTATAACTTCTATACTAGACATACAATATTAACTAAAATTGGTAAATAGCTGGAATACAAAACATAGAATAGTATAAAAATAGCCACCTGCACTCCATTTTCCCTGAAATCCTGAAAAAAATCATTCATGTACTTTTGATTTTTTTCCTTAATTCTAAAAAGTCTGCTAGGTTACAACTTCTATACTAAACATAGGATCTTGATAAAAGTTGGTAATTAGCTAGAAAATAAACTCTAAAATACTATAGCCATACCCACATGCGCTCCATTTTCCCTAAAATTCTGAAAGAAAAAATAAAAAACTACTTTATGAATTTAAAATTTTGTAAACAGATTGGAGTTCTTTACTTCTATACTAGACATAGGATGTCAATGAAAAATGGTAAATACCTAGAATATAAAACATAGAGTAGCATAGGCATAGCCACCTGCGCTCTATTTTATTCTAATTTACAAAAAAAAATCTTTAAATTTACTTACGAAAATTCTTTACATATCTAAAAAGGCTGCTGCTAGGTTTATAACTTCTATACTAGACATACAATATTAACTAAAATTGGTAAGTAGCTAGAACACAATACATAGAATAGTATAGACTTAGCCACCTGCACTCCATTTTCCCTGAAATCCTGAAAAAAACATTCATGTACTTTTGTTTTTTTTCCTCAATTCTAAAAAGTCTGCTAGGTTACTACTTCTATACTAGACATAGGATCTTGATAAAAGTTGGTAATTAGCTAGAAAATAAACTCTAAAATACTATAGCCATACCCACATGCGCTCCATTTTCCCTGAAATTCTGAAAGAAAAAATTAAAAACTACTTTATGAATTTAAAATTTTGTAAACAGATTGGAGTTCTTCACTTCTATACTAGACATAGGATGTCAATGAAAAATGGTAAATACCTAGAATATAAAACATAGAGTAGCATAGGCATAGCCACCTGCGCTCCATTTTATTCTAAATTACAAAAAAAAATCTTTAAATTTACTTACGAAAATTCTTTACATATCTAAAAAGGCTGCTAGGTTTATAACTTCTATACTAGACATACAATATTAACTAAAATTGGTAAATAGCTGGAATACAAAACATAGAATAGTATAGACATAGCCACCTGCACTCCATTTTCCCTGAAATCCTGAAAAAAATCATTCATGTACTTTTGATTTTTTTCCTTAATTCTAAAAAGTCTGCTAGGTTACAACTTCTATACTAAACATAGGATCTTGATAAAAGTTGGTAATTAGCTAGAAAATAAACTCTAAAATACTATAGCCATACCCACATGCGCTCCATTTTCCCTAAAATTCTGAAAGAAAAAATAAAAAACTACTTTATGAATTTAAAATTTTGTAAACAGATTGGAGTTCTTTACTTCTATACTAGACATAGGATGTCAATGAAAAATGGTAAATACCTAGAATATAAAACATAGAGTAGCATAGGCATAGCCACCTGCGCTCCATTTTATTCTAATTTACAAAAAAAAATCTTTAAATTTACTTACGAAAATTCTTTACATATCTAAAAAGGCTGCTGCTAGGTTTATATCTTCTATACTAGACATACAATATTAACTAAAATTGGTAAGTAGCTAGAACACAATACATAGAATAGTATAGACTTAGCCACCTGCACTCCATTTTCCCTGAAATCCTGAAAAAAACATTCATGTACTTTTGTTTTTTTTCCTCAATTCTAAAAAGTCTGCTAGGTTACTACTTCTATACTAGACATAGGATCTTGATAAAAGTTGGTAATTAGCTAGAAAATAAACTCTAAAATACTATAGCCATACCCACATGCGCTCCATTTTCCCTGAAATTCTGAAAGAAAAAATCAAAAACTACTTTATGAATTTAAAATTTTGTAAACAGATTGGAGTTCTTTACTTCTATACTAGACATAGGATGTCAATGAAAAATGGTAAATACCTAGAATATAAAACATAGAGTAGCATAGGCATAGCCACCTGCGCTCCATTTTATTTTAAATTACAAAAAAAATCTTTAAATTTACTTACGAAAATTCTTTACATATCTAAAAAGGCTGCTAGGTTTATAACTTCTATACTAGACATACAATATTAACTAAAATTGGTAAATAGCTGGAATACAAAATATAGAATAGTATAGACCTATGTCTATACTATACTATATATGTGCTGGTGGCTATCCACCAGCACTCCATTTTCCCTGAAATCTTGAAAACATCATTCATGTTCTTTTGATTTTTTTCCTTAATTCTAAAAAGTCTGCTAGGTTACAACTTCTATACTAAACATAGGATCTTGATAAAAGTTGGTAATTAGCTAGAAAATAAACTCCAAAATACTATAGCCATACCCACATGCGCTCCATTTTCCCTGAAATTCTGAAAGAAAAAATCAAAAACTACTTTATGAATTTAAAATTTTGTAAACAGATTGGAGTTCTTCACTTCTATACTAGACATAGGATGTCAATGAAAAATGGTAAATACCTAGAATATAAAACATAGAGTAGCATAGGCATAGCCACCTGCGCTCCATTTTATTCTAAATTACAAAAAAAAATCTTTAAATTTACTTACGAAAATTCTTTACATATCTAAAAAGGCTGCTAGGTTTATAACTTCTATACTAGACATACAATATTAACTAAAATTGGTAAATAGCTGGAATACAAAACATAGAATAGTATAGACATAGCCACCTGCACTCCATTTACCCTGAAATCCTGAAAAAAATCATTCATGTACTTTTGATTTTTTTCCTTAATTCTAAAAAGTCTGCTAGGTTACAACTTCTATACTAAACATAGGATCTTGATAAAAGTTGGTAATTAGCTAGAAAATAAACTCTTAAATACTATAGCCATACCCACATGCGCTCCATTTTCCCTAAAATTCTGAAAGAAAAAATAAAAAACTACTTTATGAATTTAAAATTTTGTAAACAGATTGGAGTTCTTTACTTCTATACTAGACATAGGATGTCAATGAAAAATGGTAAATACCTAGAATATAAAACATAGAGTAGCATAGGCATAGCCACCTGCGCTCCATTTTATTCTAATTTACAAAAAAAAATCTTTAAATTTACTTACGAAAATTCTTTACATATCTAAAAAGGCTGCTGCTAGGTTTATAACTTCTATACTAGACATACAATATTAACTAAAATTGGAAAGTAGCTAGAACACAATACATAGAATAGTATAGACTTAGCCACCTGCACTCCATTTTCCCTGAAATCCTGAAAAAATCATTCATGTACTTTTGTTTTTTTTCCTCAATTCTAAAAAGTCTGCTAGGTTACTACTTCTATACTAGACATAGGATCTTGATAAAAGTTGGTAATTAGCTAGAAAATAAACTCTAAAATACTATAGCCATACCCACATGCGCTCCATTTTCCCTGAAATTCTGAAAGAAAAAATCAAAAACTACTTTATGAATTTAAAATTTTATAAACAGATTGGAGTTCTTTACTTCTATACTAGACATAGGATGTCAATGAAAAATGGTAAATACCTAGAATATAAAACATAGAGTAGCATAGGCATAGCCACCTGCGCTCCATTTTATTTTAAATTACAAAAAAAAATCTTTAAATTTACTTACGAAAATTCTTTACATATCTAAAAAGGCTGCTAGGTTTATAACTTCTATACTAGACATACAATATTAACTAAAATTGGTAAATAGCTGGAATACAAAATATAGAATAGTATAGACCTATGTCTATACTATACTATATATGTGCTGGTGGCTATCCACCAGCACTCCATTTTCCCTGAAATCTTGAAAACATCATTCATGTTCTTTTGATTTTTTTCCTTAATTCTAAAAAGTCTGCTAGGTTACAACTTCTATACTAAACATAGGATCTTGATAAAAGTTGGTAATTAGCTAGAAAATAAACTCCAAAATACTATAGCCATACCCACATGCGCTCCATTTTCCCTGAAATTCTGAAAAAAAAAATCAAAAACTACTTTATGAATTTAAAATTTTCTAAACAGATTGGAGTTCTTAACTTCTATACTAGACATAGCATGTCAATGAAAAATGGTAAATATCTAGAATATGAAAGATAAAGTAGCATAGGTATAGCCACCTGCGCTCCATTTTATTCTAAATTATAAAAAAAAAACTTTAAATTTACTTACAAAAATTCTTTACATCTCTAAAAAGGCTGCTAGGTTTATAACTTCTTTACTAGACATAGAATATTAACTAAAATTGGTAAATAGCTAGAATACAAAATATAGAGTTGCAAAGATATAGCCACTCGCGCTCCATTTTATTCTAAATTACAAAAAAAAAATCTTTAAATTTACTTACGAAAATTCTTTACATATCTAAAAAGGCTGCTGCTAGGTTTATAACTTCTATACTAGACATAGAATATTAACTAATATTGGTAAGTAGCTAGAACACAAAACATAGAATAGTATAGACATAGCCACCTGCACTCCATTTTCCCTAAAATCCTGAAAAAAATCATTCATGTAGTTTTGATTATTTTCTTCCATTCTAAAAAGTCTACTAGGTTTACTACTTCCATACTAGGCATAGAATCTTGTATATGATCTTTTATAATTTAGAATAAAATGGTGCGCAGGTGGCTATGCCTATGCTACTTTATCTTTTATATTCTAGATAATTACCATTTTTCATTGACATCGTATGTCTAGTATAGAAGTAGTAGCCTAGCAGACTTTTTAGAATTGAGAAAAAAAAACAAAAGTACATGACTGATTTTTTTCAGGATTTCAGGGAAAATGGAGTGCAGGTGGCTATGTCTATACTATTCTATGTATTGTGTTCTAGCTACTTACCAATTTTAGTTAATATTGTATGTCTAGTATAGAAGTTATAAACCTAGCAGCAGCCTTTTTAGATATGTAAAGAATTTTCGTAAGTAAATTTAAAGATTTTTTTTTGTAAATTAGAATAAAATGGAGCGCAGGTGGCTATGCCTATGCTACTCTATGTTTTATATTCTAGGTATTTACCATTTTTCATTGACATCCTATGTCTAGTATAGAAGTAAAGAACTCCAATCTGTTTACAAAATTTTAAATTCATAAAGTAGTTTTTTATTTTTTCTTTCAGAATTTTAGGGAAAATGGAGCGCATGTGGGTATGGCTATAGTATTTTAGAGTTTATTTTCTAGCTAATTACCAACTTTTATCAAGATCCTATGTTTAGTATAGAAGTTGTAACCTAGCAGACTTTTTAGAATTAAGGAAAAAAATCAAAAGTACATGAATGATTTTTTTCAGGATTTCAGGGAAAATGGAGTGCAGGTGGCTATGTCTATACTATTCTATGTTTTGTATTTCAGCTATTTACCAATTTTAGTTAATATTGTATGTCTAGTATAGAAGTTATTAACCTAGCAGCCTTTTTAGATATGTAAAGAATTTTCGTAAGTAAATTTAAAGATTTTTTTTTGTAATTTAGAATAAAATGGAGCGCAGGTGGCTATGCCTATGCTACTCTATGTTTTATATTCTAGGTATTTACCATTTTTCATTGACATCCTATGTCTAGTATAGAAGTAAAGAACTTCAATCTGTTTACAAAATTTTAAATTCATAAAGTAGTTTTTGATTTTTTCTTTCAGAATTTCAGGGAAAATGGAGCGCATGTGGGTATGGCTATAGTATTTTAGAGTTTATTTTCTAGCTAATTACCAACTTTTATCAAGATCCTATGTCTAGTATAGAAGTAGTAACCTAGCAGACTTTTTAGAATTGAGGAAAAAAAACAAAAGTACATGAATGTTTTTTTCAGGATTTCAGGGAAAATGGAGTGCAGGTGGCTATGTCTATACTATTCTATGTATTGTGTTCTAGCTACTTACCAATTTTAGTTAATATTGTATGTCTAGTATAGAAGTTATAAACCTAGCAGCAGCCTTTTTAGATATGTAAAGAATTTTCGTAAGTAAATTTAAAGATTTTTTTTTTGTAATTTAGAATAAAATGGAGCGCGAGTGGCTATATCTTTGCTACTCTATATTTTGTATTCCAGCTATTTACCAATTTTAGTTAATATTGTATGTCTAGTATAGAAGTTATAAACCTAGCAGCCTTTTTAGATATGTAAAGAATTTTCGTAAGTAAATTTAAAGATTTTTTTTTGTAATTTAGAATAAAATGGAGCGCAGGTGGCTATGCCTATGCTACTCTATGTTTTATATTCTAGGTATTTACCATTTTTCATTGACATCCTATGTCTAGTATAAAAGTAAAGAACTCCAATCTGTTTACAAAATTTTAAATTCATAAAGTAGTTTTTGATTTTTTCTTTCAGAATTTCAGGGAAAATGGAGCGCATGTGGGTATGGCTATAGTATTTTAGAGTTTATTTTCTAGCTAATTACAAACTTTTATCAAGATCCTATGTTTAGTATAGAAGTTGTAACCTAGCAGACTTTTTAGAATTAAGGAAAAAATCAAAAGTACATGAATGATTTTTTTCAGGATTTTCAGGGAAAATGGAGTGCAGGTGGCTATGTCTATACTATTCTATGTTTTGTATTCCAGCTATTTACCAATTTTAGTTAATATTGTATGTCTAGTATAGAAGTTATAAACCTAGCAGCCTTTTTAGATATGTAAAGAATTTTCGTAAGTAAATTTAAAGATTTTTTTTTGTAATTTAGAATAAAATGGAGCGCAGGTGGCTATGCCTATGCTACTCTATGTTTTATATTCTAGGTATTTACCATTTTTCATTGACATCCTATGTCTAGTATAGAAGTAAAGAACTCCAATCTGTTTACAAAATTTTAAATTCATAAAGTAGTTTTTGATTTTTTCTTTCAGAATTTCAGGGAAAATGGAGCGCATGTGGGTATGGCTATAGTATTTTAGAGTTTATTTTCTAGCTAATTACCAACTTTTATCAAGATCCTATGTCTAGTATAGAAGTAGTAACCTAGCAGACTTTTTAGAATTGAGGAAAAAAAACAAAAGTACATGAATGTTTTTTTCAGGATTTCAGGGAAAATGGAGTGCAGGTGGCTATGTCTATACTATTCTATGTATTGTGTTCTAGCTACTTACCAATTTTAGTTAATATTGTATGTCTAGTATAGAAGTTATAAACCTAGCAGCAGCCTTTTTAGATATGTAAAGAATTTTCGTAAGTAAATTTAAAGATTTTTTTTTGTAATTTAGAATAAAATGGAGTGCAGGTGGCTATGTCTATACTATTCTATGTTTTGTATTCCAGCTATTTACTAATTTTAGTTAATATTGTATGTCTAGTATAGAAGTTATAAACCTAGCAGCCTTTTTAGATATGTAAAGAATTTTCGTAAGTAAATTTAAATATTTTTTTTTGTAATTTAGAATAAAATGGAGCGCAGGTGGCTATGCCTATGCTACTCTATGTTTTATATTTTAGGTATTTACCATTTTTCATTGACATCCTATTTCTAGTATAGAAGTAAAGAACTCCAATCTGTTTAAAAAATTTTAAATTCATAAAGTAGTTTTTGATTTTTTCTTTCAGAATTTCAGGGCAAATGGAGCGCATGTGGGTATGGCTATAGTATTTTAGAGTTTATTTTCTAGCTAATTACCAACTTTTATCAAGATCCTATGTCTAGTATAGAAGTAGTAACCTAGCAGACTTTTTAGAATTGAGGAAAAAAAATCAAAAGTACATGAATGATTTTTTTCAGGATTTCAGGGAAAATGGAGTACAGGTGGCTATGTCTATGCTATTCTATGTTTTGTATTTCAGCTATTTACCAATTTTAGTTAATATTGTATGTCTAGTATAGAAGTTATAAACCTAGCAGCCTTTTTAGATATGTAAAGAATTTTCGTAAGTAAATTTAAAGATTTTTTTTTGTAATTTAGAATAAAATGGAGCGCAGGTGGCTATGCCTATGCTACTCTATGTTTTATATTCTAGGTATTTACCATTTTTCATTGACATCCTATGTCTAGTATAGAAGTAAAGAACTCCAATCTGTTTACAAAATTTTAAATTCATAAAGTAGTTTTTGATTTTTTCT
Organism: Monopis laevigella; assembly: GCA_947458855.1. NCBI lineage: Eukaryota > Metazoa > Arthropoda > Insecta > Lepidoptera > Tineidae > Monopis > Monopis laevigella. The sequence continues at coordinate 18,358,705 of OX381577.1, read as the reverse complement.
TTCAGAATTTCAGGGAAAATGGAGCGCATGTGGGTATGGCTATAGTATTTTAGAGTTTATTTTCTAGCTAATTACCAACTTTTATCAAGATCCTATGTTTAGTATAGAAGTTGTAACCTAGCAGACTTTTTAGAATTAAGGAAAAAAATCAAAAGTACATGAATGATTTTTTTCAGGATTTTAGGGAAAATGGAGTGCAGGTGGCTATGTCTATACTATTCTATGTTTTGTATTCCAGCTATTTACCAATTTTAGTTAATATTGTATGTCTAGTATAAAAGTTATAAACCTAGCAGCCTTTTTAGATATGTAAAGACTTTTCGTAAGTAAATTTAAAGATTTTTTTTTGTAATTTAGAATAAAATGGAGCGCAGGTGGCTATGCCTATGCTACTCTATGTTTTATATTCTAGGTATTTACCATTTTTCATTGACATCCTATGTCTAGTATAGAAGTAAAGAACTCCAATCTGTTTACAAAATTTTAAATTCATAAAGTAGTTTTTGATTTTTTCTTTCAGAATTTCAGGGAAAATGGAGCGCATGTGGGTATGGCTATAGTATTTTAGAGTTTATTTTCTAGCTAATTACCAACTTTTATCAAGATCCTATGTCTAGTATAAAAGTAGTAACCTAGCAGAATTTTTAGAATTGAGGAAAAAAAATCAAAAGTACATGAATGATTTTTTTCAGGATTTCAGGGAAAATGGAGTACAGGTGGCTATGCCTATGCTACTCTATGTTTTGTATTCTAGCTATTTACCAATTTTAACTGATATTCTATGTCTAGTATAGAAGTTATAAGCCTAGCAGCCTTTTTAAATATGTAAAGAATTTTCATAAGTTATTTGAGATTTCAGGAAAAATTTGACGCAGGTGACTTTTTCATATTCTAGATATCATTCTAATTGATTTAAATCGTGTTTTAGTATTGACGATATAACTATAAATATAGTGGTTAGTTAATTAATGTAAAATAAAATTGTTAATGTATAAGATTTTTTTTAATAGTTTTTTCTTATGTTTTTTCATTATTATATTAAGACTATGTACCTGTTAAACATTTAAATATATTATCGAATACATATAAAAACAAATATTTATTTAAAACCTATTTAAAGTGGTCGGGTTATAAAGGCTGCTAGATTTTGGCTGCCAACTTCACACCCGTATGCTTTACGCCCTTTTTTTAATTGTCCTAGTGGCATTTATTGCTGACCAGTAAGATATAGTATGTATGCAGTAAGATATCCCTCATGAAAGGGGTTACAGTTTCAGCTCTTCTAAATTTATACATCTGATCAGCTTGAAGTATATGTATAAAAGGTACGCTTTGATTTGATACTCTGTGAATAATCGCTGTTCCTGTCACGTCTTTATTAAGCAGGATATAAGCGTTGGTGACCTGTGATAAATCATAATGCGGTAAGAGATACCATCTCCTCTCTCAAGCCATTTATAAATAAATCTGAACATGAACTTAATTTGCAAGGCTACGTCATATGATCATCACAACATAATACACGACATGATGTGGATTAACCGTGTTTGGTCAGCTCAATAATTCGTGACGATTGGGTGGTAAAACCTTGACGATTCTAATTATTGGATGGGAAAATTAGTCATGGTGTAATCGGCTATTCATTATTTAGTCACCGTATATCCATACGCTATACAATAACATAATACTTTGGTAAAAATATAGTACATAAATAGAATGGCTAAGAAAATAAAACGGAATTCTTAATAATGACAGTTCACTTCTTAATTCTGTCCGTACCATACCGTTAAATAATTGTCTCCTTTGCACCAAATTGACGTGCAAGCGAATAGGCAGTGTTTCTCATTTTAGTAGGTACTTTTATGTCTAAATGGTATTTAATACTTTGGGTTTGACTTACAGGAAAAAGGGACCTCACTGCCAGCTCAAAGACTGAACCGTTATCCATCGCGAGGACTCCTCAAACATATTCTGCAACAGACCTACAACCAAGCCGTCGCTGACCCAGACAAACTCAATCAATATGAACCATTTTCACCTGAGGTATGTATCATCTTTGTTATTTTATTACAAACCTACCTACATTTTTCTACCTCTCATTTATTTATGCATTTTCAGATACATAAATAAATGACTTTTCCCACTTAAATATATTATACTATATAATATAGCTGAAGAGTTTGCTTTTTCGTTTCCACTCTAGGACTGGCACAGCTACTATTAGTATATAATTACCAACATTATTAGATTGCAACGACCTAACAGCAGTATTTTGTCCAGTTGGAAATGTTCACGAGACGAAAAAAAACTAGAGAAAGTCTTCCGAAAATAGCAAGTGCAAGTTGAGTAGCATGATCTCTCTTGTTCGATGGGCCTACATGATGTTTGCCTAACATTCTTGTCTCCGTATTTATGACTCAATCATTGAATAATGTAGTACCGAAATAAACACGTGTTAGATATTAGGCTATTAGTTTTATAACTACCTGTTTGAATTGACTTGTGAAGGTTCACGGCCATCTGAAGTCGATCGTTGACTGTTACGATTTTTTTGTAGTGTACACTAATAGCGTACCTGTCATCTGGAGTCTGTTCCAAAAGTCAAATATACCCGTGCGATATCTCGGGAAAGATATTACATACCTCCATTTCTCCGACTATCTTTTTTAATTTTGAACATCCCCCTCATACTGTATAAAACTTTGTTAAATAAATTGTTCCCAACACTTCAGGTGTACGGGGAAACATCGTACGAGCTGGTGTGTCAGATGATAGACCAGATAGAGATCACTGCGGACGATGTGTTCGTCGACCTGGGCTCCGGAGTGGGGCAGGTGGTCCTGCAGGTCGCGGCCGCCACGCCCTGCAGGGTTTGCCTGGGCGTGGAGAAGGCGGAAGTGCCCAGCAAGTATGCCGAGGTATGTTACTTTGATTGCTTTCAATCAGGTATAGGGAACGTAAAATTAACAAATCTAACGTGGTTTTACATTTGTCTTTCCAGACAATTATAACCTGCAGTCTCTTTAACTCTGAATAGGCACTTACAGAGTGAGCAAGCTTAAATTCAATTTCGTCAATGCTTTCCATCAGGCTCAACGAGATCAAACGCGAACTCTGTCAATTATAGAGTAAAAAAAGGTGAACAGCAAAGTTTAGTAATCACACATTGTCAACGTGATTTGAATATTACTACAGAGGCATTGAAGGTTAAAATGTATACCTTAATGGTAAGGTAAGCAATATCTGGCATAGTGGATTTACTTATTAAAGTATCAGATAGGTACCTACATCATTTAAATAAATATTCATAGTTATGTGTTTATTTATTTATACAGGAGAAAAACAATGATGAACACAGAACTTACAAAACCTTATATTACCCGTAGATAATACAAGGTCATTTTACTCAACACATCCTCCTCCTCACCAAGAACATTGTAACGGTGGTCGTGTACGAGGCATGGATTGAACCACCAACCACTACGCTAAAGTATGCTGACAAAATAGAAAAATGCTAAATTTTATTAATTATAATAAGACACAATTCATATAGAATGTTCTATAGTAAATCTAGTGTATATAAAATACATGTGATATTATACTTCTATTGTTATTCTTAGAATTTTAGCAATTGTTTTTCAAATTGAGTTTGAATATTTCTACGAAGCCAATTTACCTAAGATATTCCCCTCCATAAATTCAGGATGTAGTGCAGTGTGTCACATGAATATATACATCGCAATGGTTACGATATGACGACTATTGAAGATATTGATTATGAGACTTTGTTGAAGTTACATTCAACAAAGTCATCAATAATTGAGCATTTTCAGAATATTATCTATGGCACCATCAGTCTGTTCTAGGCTCAAAAACCCGCAAAGTGCATTTTGTCACATCCGTCACACATAAATAGTTATTTACATAGAATATTTAAGTAAAATACAAATGGGATGTGACCGTAAATGTATTTATTTATTTAGTAGTTTGTCACAACTCCCCAAAAGCTTTAAGTTTTACTTCTTTAATATATATTTTTTAAGTCATGTTTAAGATATAAAAATGAGTCTTAAATATATTTAAAAAAAAAGAGATTTCTAATTATGAGACACCGAGGTCATTTGGCCACATAACAACAGCAAAGACTCTACTCAAGTATATATGTTGCAAATGTATAAAATAGATACTAGCTTTTATTAAATCTGCTACAAATTGACCAGTCTACTGGAACTTCAGCTTTCTGAACCAGTAGTAAGTACTTAAATTTTTATTTCAGAATATGGACCATTATTTTAAAACATGGATGAAATGGTATGGCAAGAAGTCTGGAGAGTATAAGCTAATTAAGGGAGACTTCCTGTTGGATGAGCATAGAGAGAAGATTAATTCTGCCACCGTTGTGTTCGTAAATAATTTCGCTTTTGGACCGCACGTGGACCATCAGCTCAAGGAGCGGTTCGCGGATCTCAAAGACGGAGCTAAAATCGTGTCTTCCAAGAGTTTCTGTCCGCTCAACTTCAGGATAACGGACAGGAACCTGAGCGACATCGGCACCATCATGCACGTGAGCGAGATGTCCCCGCTCAAGGGATCCGTGTCGTGGACTGGCAAGCCCGTATCCTACTACTTACACATTATAGATAGGACCAAATTGGAGAGATACTTTCAAAGACTGAAAAACCCGAAAGCCAAGGTCAGCAAAAGGGTCTGTTTCCAATCATGTCATCTATATTTATATCTTTTTATATATTTATTTATATGTTTGTATTTTGTGGATTGATATTGTTTTCATTTGCATTGCTTTCTCAATAATATTGCTACATCATACCTTAATTTCCACCAATATTAGATTGCTTTTTAAATTATATTTAATATTGTAATAATATGTGTTTTTAGTCATTAATAATTTTTTTTTTTTTTTTAAATAGTCATTAAACTGTGAAATAGAATTAATGATAAAATTATTTAAAAACATTGGTCAAGTATGAATTATGTTCACACACTTAGGGTTCTGTATAACTGAAAACAAAAAGAGAAATTATTTTTTAGAATACAATTTAAAATCTCAGTAACCATTTCACATAGAAAAGACCTGGACAGTCAGACAGAGTGATCCCATAAGGGAACCATAAAAAGTACTGTATTATTCTGTTAGAGTTTCATATTTATATTAATCACATAATACTAAGCCTAATGCATTTTTTAATACATGCAAATGTTTGCCATTTCCTTGTTTACTAATTGAATCTTTAATTCTATTTTACTGTGCAATCATTGATATGATTTGATATAACTTGGGTATTCAAGATGGGATCACGCATGCATTTCTTATTCACATATTCCGGGGTGTTATAATCACCCACAAAGAATTATCCTAAAATTTTTGATAAATATTTTAAGATGTGCATAGTATTACTAGAAAATAATTGTGTTTTATCTTATTATTAAAGAAATTTCTAACAATTCAGGGCGTTAACGGAGATGAGGATATCGGCAACAAGCGGCACGTGAGCAGCGCGCCACCCACGCGCCACGCCACGCCGGACCTGCTCAACGGCAACAGTAACCACAGCACCGGCTCGCTGCCCGAGCGCCGACGCAAGATATGTCGCCAGCCCGCCAGGTAACTACCCATACTAGTCATATCGTTAACAAGCCACAGTATATTAAGTAGATCGTATGACGACTTCGCACAAAATGGCAATTTGTATACGACGGGGATAGTGTCCGACGCGCAGTTCTTTTCATTCGCAAAATATGGCACCAAGTTATTGTATTGTTTTTAATTTAATGAAATAGAAAAAAAAAATCAAATTTAATTTAAAAGAAACGTTCTTTTATACTAACTATAATCTCTTTTTAACTTCTAACTAAGATTTATTACTACCCAAGTACCAATAATAAAAGAAACTATAGGTATAAGTAATATATTTTGATAATACCTACCTGTCATAGGTAATTTAATATACAAATATATTAAATTACAGGTAGCATTGATTGATACTATTGAATTTGCATTATCATATACAAATACAAAACCAAAAGTGAAAAAATGTATATATAAGCAATCACTGAGCGTTGGTTGGTTAAAGTGAGAACACAAAATGGAGGCAACGAACACGTTTGACATTTCGTTTTATAGACGATTTTAATCATTAGGGCGGTTCCATATATTCTTAGTTTTATGATAGGAACAGATAGAATATAAACGTTTGTGTTCAGAGAGAACGCGGCACGGCGGCCCCGAGCCAACGCCAAACGTCGCAGGAGATCTAGCGACGAGTCCGAGGAGGAGTCGTCCGGCACCGACGACGCACTGCCGGCGCCCGAGCCTGCGCCCCGGGAGTGGGGAGCGCCCTGGGCCTCAACCGATAATAGTAATACCTTATTTAGTTTATTTTACAGTGTTGAGGCGACTTTTACAAAAAAATTAACCTACATGAATCACATGTTAGGCTGAGTTGCACCAAAATGAACTCTCTATAAATGTAATGATTAAAGTTAAAAATGGCGTCGATTTTCCAATTTTATTTTGCAGTTCGAATGTCAGCTGGTACATTCGACGCCATTTTTAATTGACACTTTGGTACAACTCAGCCTTAGTGTTTTCTTTACACAATTAACACTAGTATGAAATATATCAATCGTGTCATCTTTGTTGCAAAGCTGATTGACTGCTTTACTTGCTCTAATGAGGAAACTATTTTTCCCATGTGGAATAAATAAAGCATTATGGTTACGAAACCTACGTGGCGGTTTATTGCTGTACTATGTGCCATGCTTTGTTGGTGTACATTGTACACTTATACAAAACTTCATACTAAACCAAAGCTACTAGAGCAATCAGCTCATTGGCATAGATATCTCAAAATGGCGTAATAGATGCATTTGACAATAAAATAAAACTGTAGAAAGTTTATTTTTTGTACAGTTATTAGTGTTGCTAGACGTATTTCACGGGAGGTTCCGTATTTCTGCCGTAATTTAAATGTCCCGTCGAGACTGAGTTTGTCCCGTATTTCACCCGTGTTTGATGTGTTTGTTATTTCCAAGTCGTGCTACGGCTGACAAGTAGGTACTGAACGTTCGTACGATATAAATGTACCCTTGCTTAATATTTTGTTATTTAAGAAAAAAATAATGCAATTATAATCATTATTTAAAACTATAGGTAATATCACTGGCAGTACAGCGTGGTAATGCTGCCAGTGTTATGGGTACTTTCGGGCCGGGACGGGGTTTGGATATGGTGGATATAGGATATTAATTTTTTATTATTTATTGTTAAATTTTATTTTAGGTATTTTAGTATTTTTTAGGTTGTTTAATTTTAATTTGCTAATGTTATTTATAGGTAATTAACTTTCATTAAAAAAAAAAAAAAAGTTCTTAAATATGCTAAATGCAACAAAAATATGTTCTTCAGAAATCTCATTAAAAAACAATGTTTTTGATGTTCAGGATAAAAAATCTGGTATCCCGTATTTTTTGCCCATTTAAGATTATTTCCCTTTTAGTCTACAAAAAAAAAATCGGGCAACGCTAATGGTTATACAGTTTATGTTATTGAACAGTAACACATTTTCTTAAAGTATAAAAAAGTTGAGACTTATTTTGTATTGAATGTAATTTAGTGTGTAGTAATGTGGTAAGTGATGGGCCAATTGATGAGATATAAAGTAAAATAAAATTCATAAATATAAACTTTGGAAAAATTCGGTGAAGTAAGTTTAAAACTTTTAAATATGTCTTCTGTAAATTAATAGTTTTTACACATATCATATCTGTGCACTATGCCATCAAATGTTAGTATACATACAGGGTGTATTGAACTCAACCCATTACTTTTAAATGTTAAGTTTGCCGAACAATTTCACTAAAAAAAAACATTAGAAAATAGCTTACAAATTATTCTTTGATTTCTGCCCTAGTCTAAGCATGTATCATTTTTTTAATCTATGGCCTAATCATTGTTTGAGTAGAGAGGGTAGTGAACAAAGTGAAAGGGGAGAGTTAAAATGCCTTTAACCCTACTTGGCGGTCCTAAGTCCGGGAATGCTGTAGTTGATTCCCCTGCCTTTCAATCACGCGATGGACACGGCACCCGCACGGATAATCCATGAATAGCTAAGAACATTGTCTTATAGCTATGTGAGTGTATGGATACATTGGTATGTCAGGTCGCACCCGTCGCGTGAGCACCAAGCGCAGTGCCAGCGTGGGCGGCGGCGGTCGACGGCGGGCGGCGCGCACCAAGCGCAGGCGGCAGGCGGGCGGCGCCATCGCCGGGCTCGACCTGCTGCACGACACCACGCTCGCCAGCACCAGGGACGCCGGCGCGGTATGTACATCACAAACCGATTCAATCATATTTAAGGGAATGTACACAAACATACACAGACAAACATATATAGATTAGATACACGTGCCACCTTCGCGACCTAACATTGGCAGTAATGCTGCACTCAACCGAATAATGAAGTCTTATAATCAGGGTCCTATTTCATAAAGGTGACAATTGTAAATTACTATGACAATTCATAATACATTGCTTGGTTTAGTTGAGATTCTTTACTTAAAACTAACTAAACCAAGCAATGTATTATAAATTGTCATGGTAAATTACAATTTATAATACATTGATTAATTTAGTTGGAATTATTTACTTAGAACCAACTAAACCAATCAATGTATTATAAATTGTCATGGTAAATTACAATTGTCACGTTTATGAAATAGGCCCCTGGTATTCCAAATTGTCAACAAACAATTTTGATGTCATCAAACCTTATGATGACATCAAATTTGCTTTTATTACTTTTATCACTTAGTTTTAGGTATTGAAGTTCGTAATTAATTATTTACACACACTAATACACTTACACACTTATACACATACACACATATTATAGCACTGGGGCAGGGTGTCTAAATTAAATTTATGTAATTAAACTAATTTATGAAATAAGGAACATTTGCTAGAACTTTTTTCTATTATATTACTTGTAATTTTGTTAGCATATAATTTATTATTATTACTGTTAGGTTGTTGTAAGGTCTGTAGGAAAATTGACGAAAAATCTGTTTTTTTTTATAAAGCAAGTGGTTTTGGACAATGACAGTATGTCCAAAGTATGTTTTTTTTTCAGATGGCGCCATGTTTTTTTTCCAGCAAATTACTTACCAACCAGTACTAATATTATTATAATTGCCCTGAGTCGTTGATGAAACCACAAATATAATATTGTTGGTGAAGCTCTAAAAGTTAATGTGTATTGTGTAGGTGACAGCGCCCCCTCCTGGCTGCGTGGTACAACGTCTGTCTGCGCTGGGAGTGACCATACAGCCGGCCGAGGAGCAACACACGGAGCTGTCCATACCCCGAGCGCCCAACGCCCCATACTCACTACAGGTAACATTTACCCATACTCACTACAGGTAACATTTACCCATACTCACTACAGGTAATATTTACCCATACTACAGGTAATATTTACCAACTTATTCACACACTTCTCTATGGACTTGCCCAACTAAGCATAGTGAAGGCCAGTATAGTACTAATATATTTAGTTTCTACTATGATTTAGTTATTATGTTATTATATTACGTGTATGATTAAATTATTCTGTAATTGGTTCTGAGATGAAATAAAGATATTTATTTATTTATAGTTTCCATAAGCAGAAATAGGATTGTCAACCAATCCATATCATGTTTTACATGCTGCACCCGTAGCACGGCCAAGCCAAGACAAGAGATAAAGTCGCGAGCCGATGTCAAACAAAACATTTTTTTTAAATCAGCCAATAAGGCGCAACTTTGCAGCGCTCTGATTGGTTGATATTAAAAAATAGTTACGTTTGACATTGGTTCGCGACTCCATATCTTGTCTTAGTTTGGCCGTGCTACAGGGGCTGTACTTAGTTATTATTTACTAACCATATTAGCAGAATAGTTTAAATTAGAACTTCTGGCAATTTAATTGTTTAATGGAATTGCCTAAATATTCGATTTTGTTTAAGTTAGGGCCGATTTTTCAATCGTCAGATAAAGTTATTCTATAGTTAAATTATATGAAGAACTGTAAAATTTACTTTTTCGCCATACAAGTTATCTGTCAAATAACTTTATCTGGTGATTGAAAAATCAGCCCTTAGTGTTGTAGTGTTTATCAGACTATCAAATATTTCTGAAGTTTATTTATCTTATTTACCTACCTACAGTATTCAATGATATGTAAGTCAAAATTGTTTGTATGTACAGGTGCTGTTGGATTCTTTCCGTGACCAATACCTTACGTTTGTGGAACGTCTGGCGTCGCCCGAGTTCCGGCAGCAACAGCAACAGCTGCTTAACCTGGAGAAGGTATTAACATTTTTAAATATTGGTTTCCTAAATCAAAGCTGTTCAATCACTTAAAAAAGTAAGATTACTACATTAATTACTAATAGCTCAAAATTAACATTATAGTTTTAGCATTAAAAAGATTTGTTTATTATTCATAATATTATATGTAGTTACTAGCTGTGCTCGCGACTTCGTCCGCGTGGAATAGTTATTTTTTTATCATACAAACTTTCATCCCCTATTTTATCCCCTTGGGGGTAGAATTTATCAAAATCCTTTCTTAGCGGATGCCTACGTCATAACATCTACCTGCATGCCAAATTTTAGCCCGATCCGTCCAGTGGTTTGGGCTGGGCGCTGATAGATCACTATGTCAGTCAGTCACCTTTGAGTTATATATATTTAGATTATAATTTGCCGCCATTTTGTATACAACAAATTTTTGATTGTTTGATAAATGACAAAACTTTAACATATTATTATTACTCAGATTTTCCATGGGATAATATTGAACAGGATTCTTTGCATGTTGGTGGTCTCCATTACTTAAACTCTTTAAAGAGCCATTTTCTAATATATTATGTATTTAACTATTAATAATTTTTAGGAAAGGAAACAGAAGTTACAATCGCGTGCCTCCCAGCTTGACAAGCAGATCAAGGTGTTAATCCGTGATAGTGTAAACCTGCTGAAGGCGCGGATGTCTGAGCTGGGCATTCACGCCAACACCACCGCTGACCTACTGGCTAAGGCCAAGGAGATCGTCAGCCGGCACAAGGAGCTACAGAGCAAGGCCACCAAGCTGCAGTCTCAGGTAACTATTGTCTGAGCTATAGCACCACCGCCGACCTACTGGCCAAGACCAAGGAGATCGTCAGCCGGCACAAGGAGCTACAGAGCAAGGCCACCAAGCTGCAGTCTCAGGTAACTATAGTTTGAGCTATAGCACCACCGCTGACCTACTGGCCAAGGCCAAGGAGATCGTCAGCCGGCACAAGGAGCTACAGAGCAAGGCCACCAAGCTGCAGTCTCAGGTAACTATTGTCTGAGCTATAGCACCACCGCCGACCTACTGGCCAAGGCCAAGGAGATCGTCAGCCGGCACAAGGAGCTACAGAGCAAGGCCACCAAGCTACAGTCTCAGGTAACTATAGTCTGAGCTATAGCACCACCGCCGACCTACTGGCCAAGGCCAAGGAGATCGTCAGCCGGTACAAGGCGCTATAGAGGTAAACTATTAAACAACGCATAATATTATTTTATAATTAAGGAAAATTTAAACTAAAGTAAAATTTTATGAAATCTAACTAAATATAGAACAAATTGGAACATTATGAATATTAAGAGAACTTCGCTAATCTGTGTGTCACATTGGGTAAGAATATTGGAGCCACAAACACTGTTAAATAAATTGATAAAGATAAATAATGATATGAAGAACTCCAACATAATGTTATACTAAATACGTAACTAATTATAAACAATCTGTTACAGGTGAATAACATTGAAGCGAAACAGGCGGTTCTAATAAAACAAAGAACGTACGAAATAACCGAGCAGTATCGGCAGATGGGCTACATCCCGCCCGACGCCGAAATCACACAGAGCATAGCGCACGACTGCATCCTCAAGGAAATATCTGCCACTCTAGCACACAGAAAGCGGCTACACGCGCAAGTTAGTTTTCTGCAGAACGAGACCGTGCAGCTGGAGAAGGCGAGCGAGCAGAAAGTGGCGTCTGTACCTGTAGCGACGGTCAAGCCCCATACCGTCACGACCAAGCCGCGTAAGCCTAGAGACCACCGCTCGCGTTCACAAGACTGGCCCGAAGTACCCGACATAGGTAAAATCGAGGAACAAAACCCGGAACTATTGGCACAGAAGATACTAGAGACCGGCAGACAGATCGAAGCAGGAAAGATAATGACCGTGCATCCGAAGACCAACGTAATAGTGAACGGTTACTCCCGGGACAGCGAGCGGCACTCGGAGTACGCGCGACACAAGATGGCGGCGCCGATGTTGCGCGCGCCGCCGCATCGGATCCAGCCGCCGCCGCTCGCGCACCGACACTCGCCGTCGCCGCTACGACCACAGAAATCTCTAAATGTCGTCAGTAAAGTACAGGAGTCGCCCAAGGTCATCAATTTTGAAGATAGGTTGAAGAGTATCATCACGACAGTGCTTAACGAGGATCAGGTAAATTGTTTTTTTGTTATATTGTAATAAGTGTTTTCTTTTTCAATATCTATATTACATGTATATTTATAATTATGACTAGTAATTGGTACTGTTTTGTGTTAAATACTATATAAAAAATGATAATCTTAAATCTTAGCCCGGATATTCTTATGGGAATAAAACTAAAATTAGAATATGTTAACCCTTTCGCATAATGCTGCTTATAAAAGGAGCCTTTGGTAGACTGCACGATTAGGTTGTTATTTTTTACTCCAAACAAACTAAACATAATAATTAATTTTCATTATAGTATTTGCGCTGTAGCATGGTGCGGGTGACAGTTGCCTCTATGACGTTGAATAGTGATGTGACGTTATGCAAATATTTTTATCGCCAACGATACTCGCAGAATAAATCTAGTTCTCTTTAATATAGTCGTCATTAATAATAACCGTCACAGATTCAGGTGACGAATTTAGTGATAATTCAGATGTTCTTGACTCTGATATGAGTTTAGACGAATAAAAGGTATTTTTTCTTAGCAACATTTTAAACAACCTTACCCTATATGTTCCATTTTTTTTATTTATTTATAGACTTTTTAACAATAAAAATTTAACTATGCTCAATATACGTTTTTTATTATAAAAACATTGACTAGCCATCATAGCATTACATCTCATCACTAAATAAGACTTGGCGTTAGGTTATACGCATAACACTGCCTAATTTTTCTTTCAAATTGATTTTATTTGTAGACTAGAACATTCAGGTTGCGTTTAATTTAATTTACTACAGTTATTAATGATTTAATATATTACGAATGTGGTACAGCTGTAATACTAAGTCATAATTTGTAAATCGCGCCAACTTTCAAGAGTGAAACGAAACGTTACTGAAACTGTCACCCGCACCATGCTACAGCGCAAATAATATAGCTTGATATTATAACGAAATGAAATGCATAGTTTAACAACACTTACTGTTAATTTTTGTTTTTACTATAATGATGTTATTGTAGGAGCATCGCAAGCAGTCGTGGCAGATGGCCGCGCCGGCGCCCTACAGCAACGGCTACGTGCGCGCGCCGCCCGCCCCCGCCGCTCTCATGCGGGCCGGCTACCAGCGGCCCTACCGCCAGCACGAGCCGCGCCGCCCGCCCGACCCGCTGCCTCGTCCCGACTATACGCAGGTACACAACTGTTTGGGCTTCATGCAGATACAGGGACAATTTGAAAGGTTGTGCTTTGGGGCCCAAAGTACAAGACTTCGTATTAGCCCAAATTTTGGGCTAATATGGAGGTCTACTTATCAAATTAAACAACTTTTCTCATGGAACCAGGTGTCGCAAATAAAAAATATTTTTGGCTTCCATGGGCTTCCAAGCCCAAAGTAGTACAACCTTTCAAAGTGACCATGTATAAAGAAAGCCGCCCTAATAACTAAAAAAAAATGCTGCCACCATACAAACTCAAAACAAAAAATAATATAAGCAATCATTGAGCGTTGATGGGTTGAAGTGACAACACAATTTGACGGCAACGAACACGTTTGACATATCATTTTATCCATATTTTATTCTTAGTTTCATGTTGTGGTTGCGACAAAGAATGCCAAATTAGAGTATTATGTGTCATAATGGTGCTCAAAAAAGTAAACGAACTAAATACATATTCATATTTTTTATTGGGGATTTGGTTATCATATTAACTGACCATATCAGCCCCAATAATAACTTGCAATATTTGACAACTGGAACTGTTTACTGTGATTATTATTATATATATATATATATATATATATATATATATATATATATTAATGATATCTAGCTTAGACTGAGTTGCACCAACGTGTCCATTAAAGCAATAGTAACGATTACAGTTAAAAATGGCGTCGAATGTACCAGTTGTCAATCGACTCTCAATATTAAACTGGTACATTCGCCATTTTTAACTTTAAACGTAACAATTACTTTAACAGACCGTCTTTACTCTACTATCTCTATATATATTTACGAAATTGTAAAGCATTCTAACAAAATATGTAATAATGTAAGCCTCCGTATACTAGTGAAGGCGCTTTTAGCGTTGAGATTCCCCCTCATGACAAAAAATATAAGTATGTTTTTCTGTATATTTGTTATGATCTGGATGTTTAAAAATTATAATATGCATTAATATTTGATTCTGCTACACGTAGCACAAGCCTAGATCTTAGTTTATGACCAAGGCAAATGTGTGTGATGTTCTTCACAATTGCATTATAATATATTGCAGGTGTCCCCCGCTAAGCTAGCTCTGCGGCGCCACCTGTCGCAGGAGCGTCTAACGGCTCCCACGCGCACCATCGGCGACCTGGTGAACGGGGAGATCGAGCGCACGCTGGAGATCTCCAACCAGAGCATCATCAACGCGGCCGTCAACATGAGCGCGCGATACAACACCGACGCCGCCACACACAACCCGCCACAGCCTCCCCTAGAGGGTTAGTTATATACTATTTAACATGAGTCGGATGACAAAAGAAAAAAAAAAGGGAAAAGTCTTGTCACAACTAAACAATCTTAAAATAAATTTAGATAAAACAAAAATTATGTGCTTTCAACAAAACAAAAGACTTATCAACGTTAACAATATTAACTACGAAGGTAAACAAATAGGAGAAACAAACACTACAAAATTCCTAGGATTGCATATAGACAATAACTTATCATGGAGAACTCATAAACTTTTATTTTGGACTTATTAAGGACACTGGACTCAACTTGTGTCACACAAGTCAGCATTCTCCATACAAAATGAGATTTAGGACTCCTACTAATACTCAATTGATTCAAATTTCCATCTAAAATCACTGTTTGTTGCAGAATCAAAATAATATTTTTGTCGGTGATTGTATTATTTATTCATTTTTGGAATATAGAAAAAAAAAGTTTGAAATATATATTATATTTAATACGAAAATATTTATTACCCACAACAGCAAAATTTTTGTTACAATGACCAACATCAATAATAATTTATAGTTTAATAAATAAATAAATAAAACTTCAACCAACAGCCAAGTTGTAATATTGGGCGTCAATCGACACGCATTAAGTGTGGGAAGAAAGTAGTAAATGATAATATAATTGTATTGTTGTGTCGTAGGTCTGGCAGCGTGTCTACAGGCGCGCGTGCTGGCGTCGGAGTACTGGCGCGGGCGCGCCGAGCCGCACGACCCGCGCGACACTCACGAAGCGCACTCAGACGCATCCACGCCCGTGCCCGCAGGTAACGTCACATGTTAACTCCCGCCGTTTATCTACCCAACCCACGACCCACTGTGGAAGAGCACGAACCGCGTCCATCTATTTTTCCGTAACATCACTAGATGGCGGCATTTTTATAGCCAAACTAATACAGACTATACAGGTGTATTTTTCAAGTGGCCCTTCAAGGCCAAATCCTAAACTACAAGCAATTGCGAAAAACGCTCAAAGAAGTCTTGGGGCCTATTTTCATAAAAACTAAAAAGGCAACATTAGATTTTAGAAAAAAATATTCTCCTAGCCGGGAAAAAATTAGCATTTTCCTTTATAGTATAGGGGAGCCTAGGATGCTAAATTTGCAGTAACTAAAGCGTCATGGGGCCTGTTGGATTATGAAGATTAGGTCCTAAAACGAACAAAAGTTTAGTAGATTATTACTGTTTTATTAAGTACCTAGTAATATTAGATACTTCCTTAAGTAACTATCTCTGTAATCGTAATATAACGTGATGCGTAACATGTCTTGGAGTGATGCAAAAATCACAAGTGATGTTTCGGTTCGGTAATATCAAAATAAGTGTGAATGAGATCTCTTTTTCCGTACTGTGATGTGATATCACATTACATTTAGATGCACTGTTTCGCGCATTGTCGTACATCTACTAAAATAAACACGTGTTTGTGATCAGCTGAGTTAGCATCATGGCGGCAGACAGTGCGAGAGAGTGAGAAGGAAAAAAAGACGCGGAGTTGGAAATATAAACCAGCTGGACTCTCCACACTTTGTTGATTATTTTAGCTACATCCCCCCATTAAAAACGTCAGATTATTTTTTTTCCGTAACCCTTAAAGGGATTCCTTAAAAATAATAAAAAAAAACGATCTCGCTCGAGTATTTCGAGGTGACGTTTTTTTTTACAACTTTGTGACTCGCCCATTTCCTTATACCTCGCTTAAATCGACAGATGATTGGAATATACACTTTTCTCCATGTACTTAACTTTGTCTTAATCTGACGCGCTCGAATTTTTCTGAGGATCCTTTTTTTTACTATCCCCTATATTATACCCTATATTAAGGGTTTATATATGGTAGGGTTAAATTACAAGGTGTAAGGTTTCTCCCTATATGATTTTCTGACGCGCTCGAGTAACGCGCAAAATCCCCGCTTAGGCTTCCCTAACATTACTTTGCTCCTGGAGATTACTTACCAGAATAATATGAATCTTAGTATTATGCGTGGGACCAATATATGGTACACCATATCTATACACTATTCACAAAACGTATGAGCTTGGTTACGCGTGGGCGAGTTCAATTTGCGCGGACCTAAACCAACAACAAAAAGTTTTATTTTTATTGGAGCACTTTGTATCTACCTGATGGTATCATATCCATGAATGGGGTCGATCAATACATTCTTGTTTAACATAATTTGTCGCTATGCCGACTAAATGATGCGGTTACGAAATGGTTTGCAAAAAGACAATTTTGCATAAGGAGTCAGCTTCACGCTGCTTTATCAACCTGAAAGGACAACGAGACGAGCACTGTCGCATCAGTTTTTTTAAACAGTAAAGTAAAAAAAAATATGTCCCATTGGTGGAATTCTCATTCTAGATTTTATTGATTATTTTAAAACCTTATAGCAAAAACTTATTGTCTACATCTTATTAATCGTCAGCATGTTTAGCTTATAGACAAGCGTATGGTATTTGTAATCTTTTGTTATTGCATACAATAGCATATTCAATACAAAATAAAAGCATTTCTAATGTAATCCAGAAGCGGAGGCCGGCGAAGAGGTGGAGGAGAGCAAGTGGCAGGACCGGATCGCGTACCGCTTCGACCAGATCATCTCGTTCGCGTCCACCGCCATGGAGGACAAGCGGCGCGGCGACGACGCCTGCAACACGTCGCCCGACTCCGGCATCGGGCACGGTGAGCGGCCCGCGCCCGAGCCCAAGGCGCACTTCAAGAAGCGCTTCTTCCGCGACCGCTGGAACGCCTGGCCCGCGCCCGCCGCGCCGCACCCTGCGCTGCCGCCCGCCGCCGACTGGGACCGCGCGCGACCCTAACGCGGGGCCCCACGCCGCTGCCCGGCGCCGCCACCGACACACTCATATACTGCTTATGACCCATTTCGTTTTATCAACTTTTAACCCACTCGTTATGGACGAAATCTTGTGTGCACTTTTAGAATTATTATTGTGGTCAAGTGATGAAAGTAATACTTGTAATTCAACAAAAACGACAAATTTTCATATTGTGCTGCTAGCTGAGAATAACAAGCCAGTCCTGGGCCCTAATTCTAGCACTTTTAACATGCGTGTCGGTTCGATGTATTCAAATGCAAAGTGACAGATATCCTAGTGAAAACTATCAGTTTCATTTGAATATATCGAGACTACGAATGTGAATGTTCTATTTAGGGAAACAATGGCTGAAACATACTAATATTTACTGATTGACTCCAGTTAAAAGTTATGAAATGTGACGAAGTCATAAATACGAGTTCTACTTTTGATACATTAGTTGAAAATTATCAAATAATTAATTTTAACAAATAATTTCTTTCTAAATCTATGAAATAGTTAATAAGATAAAAGATGTGTTTAAACAAAGGGTACCAGGCCAACATGTCTCGTATGAAGTTGTGTGTTACTTGATCCTGTAAATAATGTGCGGTACATTGTCGTGTGAACCTAGCTTTAGTATAATTTCTAATTATTACTGCCAACTAAGAAAATAATTTAATTTCAATTGTAATTTTTGTAAATACGTGTTAGTTTCGACGACTGCTAGACGTTCATTTCGACAACTGTGATTGACCTTTCTCCGCGATGTTGACTTGTAATGATTTTTTTTTGTTATATTTTCGAATATATAGTGTACATTATTGAGTTTATTTTTATTTGAATATGTGTAATTTAATTTAGGTTATTTTTTTGGTAATATGCATTGTTTTATGGTATTTAAATCTCCGGCAATTGACACGTCCATGTGTTAGTTTGGAACTTTGTCTCTAAAATATATCACCATATGTATGTTTTTTTTTGTGGGATTTTATTTACTTTTGATGTTAGATTGTTGTGTTTTTATGTTGCAAATAGTTCAATATGGATAATGTTAATCATTTCTTTGAGAGCCTAACTGCAATGTTTTTTTAACATTGCTAACTCTTCGAAGTTAAATAAGAATAATTTACGTTATACTATCACTTTCTTTTATATTATATTTATTTGTTACTCTTTTTGCTACTTTATACAAAATTTATTTATTAACTTAAAATTATGAAAATCAGTTAGATTATGTTTTGGCAACATTAACATATTATAATATATATATATTTTTATTTGCATGTTTATCTATTTTACAAAAAAAAAATGCTAATCATTGTTTAAACAACTAGGCCTATCTATTTCTACGACCATTTAAGCTACTAATGTTTTTCAAAAAATTTTATATAATATTTCCGGATAATCTATTTTTCTATTAGGCTAGTTTTTTTAGCTGTTCATAAAATAAAATGCAAAAAAAAAGTTTATTCGAATACCTCAATTATGTCAATTCTATGTGTAAATTTAATGTAGTGAATGATATTGTAAGGAAAAATCATATTTTTGACCAAAAAATCAAAATAATGTTAAAACCATGTTAATTCAAAGTAATAAGATTATTTATTCAATCAGTAATATATAATAAGTAGCCATATCTCAAGCCTAATTTATTTTGTTTGGAAAAAATTTGGTTATAAAATCATTGGTCGAAAAATGTTAATTCAACAGAGATGTTTTACATTATATAGACATATATTTTATCTCGAGAAATATATTTTATTAAGATATATACAACCACATTTTCGGCCCATGGTGTCTCTTGACAAATTTATTAATAGTTTAGTACTAGAGGATGAAATGTCATTTTAATATAAAAATAACGATCCACAAATCTGTTAAATATGATGAGAACATCAAGATAGAGCCGGCAGGTTCGGCACTACTGATGTATTAGTTTTGGTCACTTGTTATAATGTATGTAAATGTGTTAAAAAAGTTTGCTAGAAATAATAATATTGTTTTATAAACATCAATTAATAAAATATCTTAAATTATGCATTAGCATACAATTTATAAGTTAATTATGCATGTATTTATTAGATGTGTTGATGGGATAGGTATCAGTGTGGTGACTGGGATCGGTACAGTTGTGTATGATACTTGTTATTTGTTATACACAAATGACGTTGGTATTGTAAAGTAACCGTGTCGTGGGTATGTATAAGTTGTAGGCCGCTAAGTGTATAAAGTAAGATAAGTACACGCGTTAGAACTAACTAGAAGGTTTGTCAGATTGTGTATCGCAAATATTGGAATGCACTGGTATGTAAGTGCCTGAGTAATATACTTATGAATGCCGCTCTATACCTCAAAATTACTATAGTAAGTATATACAATTAATTTATAATAATAATTGATGTAAATAATGGGATATTCGAATGATTGATAAGACTCAAAGATAGTGATTGCATTATTCAGTATTGACTATTTTTTTTTTTGATGAAGGGGTAAAATGACTTAAACGTACGATGTTTATGATGTCGATAATAGTACAAATGAGAAGACTTATCGTCGTAAGCCTCGGACTATTTAACATTGCAAATACTAGGTTTGAGATGTATCCCTGTATACTAGTTTTATTTTATACTAAAAGTTTAAAATAAATTGAATAATAATCCAAATCTGTATATTATTTATTCCATTTTAGATGCATTAAATCAAAGAAGGAATAATTATTTCCCTGCAACTATTCAAAGTAGCATAACAATAACTACCAATTTTTAGTTTCAGTTTTAGTCGCAGGACTTGAGTGGGTGTCCTGACTCATTTTAAACTCGTTGAACACCTCTCTTTCTACCTCCAACAACCTTATAAAAACTAAAGTATTACCTACAGTCTAGAAAAAAGTTATTGCTTGTTGCCAACTCTATATGTAAACCGGAAGTGAATAATTTATGATGGCGTCTGCGTCTAACACCACCCACAGAGTATCTTAGTGCACCCACCATGCTTCAAGTAAAAAATTGACAAGTTACCACAAGTATTTGCAATTTCTACTATAGTCGCTAGTAACTATAAATAGGATTCGACCATTATGAGGGAAGTTTATTTGAAAACCATAACTTTATTTTTTTGTAACAGGGTAACAGGATTAAATAAAACAATCTCATTAGATAGGGATCAACCAATATGAGAGGTTTATTTAAAAAAAATACTAGAGTCGCTAGTGATATATAAAGGTAGTTAATATAGAAGTTTTTGCAAAACGATTTTTACTATTTTTTAAATTAAAATTTTCTAGCCTGGATACGAGTCCTTCAGTCAATAAATTTTCTAGCTTGGATACAAGTGACTATAGTAAAATTGTTTGCAAAAACTTGTGGTAGAGTTACTAAGTGCGTTACGTTAGTTGTAAGTGCTCGTAACTATAGTTTATCCGTTATAATTTTTTACTTCATTCATGGTGGGTGCTAGACGCCTCCATAAATTACTCACTTCCGGATGTTATTATGCTTGGATCTACGACTACGTCAAATTGGGGCTCTGCATCTACTTGCTGGTTAAGGACATAATCTTGAGGAAAAGAAATATCGCTGCTACTGCTACTGGCGCTGCGAAAGTGGCGTTGATGTCAAAATACATCTAATATAGCACTTTTTTACAATTTTGGTTGCGTTCAATGATATCCATAGATTTTTTATATTATGTACCAAACCATTATTAAACATACAGCGCTAGATCGCTGATTTCTATAATTAATTAGCAATAAGCTGATTTAATAATAAACATATATTTAACGCCAGTTTATTTCCATTTTTTTTTCGGGTAGACATTCTGATGCTTTATATAAATATTGTTTTTATATAACGCATTTAGAAAATTATTTATAGTACAATGTACATATTCAGAAAAAAAACCTAGACAATAAATAATATATGAATCCTATATTTTCAGTTAATAACTATAAGAAAAGTCAACATTTGGTAGACGAATAATGAAAATTCGCATTCTTATATAAGCAGACTACTGCAGGGGCCTTAGAGAAAATTCAGGCGAGGCGACATGTCGCGTCGCCTTCAATCATAACTGTATAGACTTTGGCAGGTGACAGCGTACGTCACGCCTACTGTCACTGTCAAAATACATACTTTTTCCTTGCGGTCCGATTCGCGACAAAATCGATGTCAGCGCTGTCAGCGCCTTTCCGATTGAGCGTAAGCGCGCTAACGATAGATGATTTGACATTAATAGTGACGTCATTAAAGACGCCATATTGGACTTACAGTGATTTTGCTTCTGGGTGTGAGCGCTGTCAAAATGGCATTTATCTAGAGACATGTTTTTGAGGAAAGTATTAAAATTTCTAAAATAATTATTAAGTAGATAGTTAAAAGTGTTGTGTTCTCATTTATTTTGGTTTTTATGTAAATAAATATACAAAATACATTAAAACTCATTATTTTTTTATGGCGTTTTATTTGACATTTAAACAGTGAGAGGAGCATATGTTTTAGTTACGAGATAGAGGGAGATACAAGTGATGTTCTTGTGAGCGCGCTTAATTACTGGTCCGATTCATTAGCACGCTAATAGCGCCGTGAGCGGTCTCATCGCGCTTTTTGAATCGGACCGGTGATTATGAACGTCAGCGCTGACAGCGGTGTTATCGCCATTCGGACCGTGAGGTTTGACTGATATAAACACCATCGCGGTAATGTTCTGCGACATACGATTTTTCTAGTTTTATATGATAAGTTCCCAAAGCGTGAATCACTAGACATTCCTCTGTTAAACGTGGAAAATTATTTAGGAATGGTAGATTTGCTTCCATTCTTACAAAGTCTCGACGTTGTCGATTCAGATGTTTAAGTTCGACGTAATCGAATAACCGACTCGTTGTGTTTATTTTTTCATCAATAATGTTTATTATATCCGAAGCTAGTCGATGGGTTTCAAAAACTGGGTGAGTAAAAATTTTCGTTTCTTTGTATAGTATTTGTGTCGATGTGTAATTTTGTGCTTATATGATCTATATGTGGCTTCCATACAAGTTTATTATCTTAAATAAGACCTAGGTAGTTTTTCTGTATTGACTGCTTTAAGATTGCATTACCCACTTTTAATGGAGCATGATTAGGTATTTTTTTGTTTTTTGCTGAGAACATCATGTATGCAGTTTTAGACGTGTTGATGGTCAATAGATTGCATTGAAACCACGTATGAAGTATATTTAGATCATTCTGTGCAACAGCAATGATATTTTGTATGGAGTGACCAAAGTAAAATAGACATGTGTCATCAGCGTACAAGGTAATGTCACCAGACAGCCCAAGACTACCTATATCGTTTATGTATATAAGGAAAAGAAGAGGCCCCAGAATAGATCCTTGAGGGATTCCGCAAGTTATTTTAGCCGGTCTGCTCTCATATTCACTTATCTTAACTACTTGATATCTTTTCAATAAGTATGATTTAAGTATAACAAGAGCAGAGTCGGCTATATCAATGCTTGATAATTTATGTATGAGTATATTATGGCTTATTGTGTCCAATGCCTTTTTGAGATCAATAAAGACACCCATAGCTAATTGCTTTCTATCAATATTATTTTTAATTTTCGTTATTATCATTGGTGGCAGCTAGTCTATTAGATTTTGGTCTAAACCCGTATTGTTGAGGAAAAAGAAAATTGATTTCGGATAGATAGGAATTTAAACGAGAGTAAATAATTATAATATATTTACTGGGGTCGGTCCTATTACCAGATTTATAGATTGGGGTTACTCTGGCAATCTTAAGGCTCCCTGGAAAGGGGATGTTAAGCATGCGTTTATATAGTTTTTAAGATCCTCTGCTATGTATTCTTTAATGCATTTAATAGATTTAGTGTTGATTTCATCGATACCTGAGCTAGTGTTATGGTTAAGGTTGTCAATGATTTTTATTATTTCAGTTTTTGTGCATAGTGTTAATTTTAAAAGTGTGTGTGTTTGTGTATCTGTGTATTTGTATGGCTGTGAGTGCGTGTAGTTATTGTGATATAATTGTGGCATTAGACCTGCCAATTGTTGACCAACAGACGAGTAAAAGGAATTAAAAGACTCACATATCTTGATTTTATCCTCGACTATTGTAAATTTTTTTTTTTACATTTTCAGTTCAAATGTTTTGTGTAAAGTTATTCATATTCAATGTAAATGTCAGTTCTCTGAAACGTATCTTCTACATAATACTTTTTAAGTTTTTTAATGTATTTAACATAAAATAATTAAGAAGCATTAAGGTTCTCGAGTGGCGACCGCGTGCTGGAGGACGCAGCAGATCGATCATTTCGATGATTGAAATGTATCTGGATTATATGTTTTTATATCGTATACGTTTGAACATTACTGAATATCTCTGTTCAGTGGTTGTTTGGGTGATTGCCGTCATAGTATAAAATTAAGAAATGGTAATTAGCTTTCACATATAATAAATTTTAAAGCTGTTGGTCTTACGCCTATTTTGACCGTGACCCTTTGCGGAACCATGGTGTCTTCTATCACTTGTGAGTATAATTTTCATTAAATATAATTGTATTCAAATCTGAATTTCACTTTTATAAGTACGTAAACGATAGAAAAATAAAGTAGTTATATACTTCGTTCAATGGGATTCATTTACAATGATATTGGATTTCCATTACCATTGCGTTCTGCGACACGAATTTATGTTTTGATGTTCATTAATCTTAGAGCAACGCAACGCGTACACTACTCTACATTTTAAAATAGCGCTATGGCGTCTCCCCCGTGTCTGCGTTGCTCTAAGCCTTTGAAAGATCTAATCCAAATAAGATAAGTATTAAGTAGGATTTTCTTTACACATATTGTTTTGATCTTAAACTAAGCTTTAATCTCATTCGGCATGTAGGTACAAAAACCATGCCTCTAATACCTATTATATTTTATATGTAGGTATGTTTATAGTACCTTTGTGTCGTTCCAACCTCTTTCTTCTATTCTGTGGTTGCCGCCATCTTGAGCATTCATTGCAGTAATTATGCAACATATTTTATTATACAGTATTTTGGAATACGTATGTATGTTTTGTCTATTTTTATCAGGGACCGGACCTATATCCCCTTCATGGGTTTTTAATAAGGGTTTGCTTACCAAACCCGTCAAAACTCAATTATAAAGCGCTGTTTTAAAGCGCTAACCCTTTGAAATCAAAATAAGCCCTATCAAACTTTACCAAATGTGGTAATCAAATGCCTTTGAAAGTGTAACGCAATGAATGGGAAACCCCTTCATGTTTTTAAGGGCTTTGAACGATTTTGATATTACTGTATAATATAATAAGAGTCATTTTACCTTAAATATATTTTTTTGTCAGCGAAATGTTCAATGTTAATAAAAAAAAAAAAAGTCAAAATCATTTATTTCATGTAAATCTTTACAGATATTTACCTAGTGTTAAATGTTTAACCTTAACTAATATTTATTGACTTTTTTTTTTATAAAACAATAATAATTGTAATATTATATTTATACTCCTAAGTGCCTTTTCAACAAATTGACATTGGCAGAGTTACGCATCAAGCGAAAAACCATTCACCAAATATAATAATAATACAGATATTTATGAATAGTCAAAAAAAAAGTTTAACAATGAGGTCTTAGAGTGCATTTGGTTAGGCAGGTATTCATTAACAAAAGAACGACAAATATTTATTATACCTCGATATCAGATTTAGAACTTAAATGGAATGGAAATCTTAATATGAATAATACTACCGAACCGAACACACACTACATAACCAACTAGTGTAAGACTAGGTGGTTAGCTGATTCCATTGCCTGTCAATCATTATCTGCCATACAGAGAGCAACCAAGGCGACCAACTTCACCGATCATATCCACGCCTTAAATATTAATTAAGGATCGGTATTTTTAAGGGCGTAAACACTAACTGTAAAGTCGATCCCCTCAGAGACACCTCGGAGAAAAAGAAACCAGCAAGTAAAAAACTCTAGTGCTTCACACAAACTAAAAGAGGAGCACAGCTATTGATTGACTTATGCTATATAGCATATATAATATATATAGTAGCACACTCAAAATGCACCCCACTGATCAGCATGCGTAGAACACCCTATAGCAGATTATTTGTTACTGTACCAATGTACAGAACTACACAGTGTACTATTAGTATAAATTAAGTATAAATAAGTAGGTAATCATCAATGATTACCTTATCCAAAGACAAAATTTACATAATGTAAAGAAAATAAATTATGTAATATAAAATTATTACAATATCAGACATTACATACCTACTAAACTAGGGTACATTCTACATAAGCAATTTGTTTACTAGTTGCGAGACCCCAATTGCATATCAAGACGATTCCAGGCGTCTTTATCGTTAAAATAGCCTATTACACTATATTAAGCCTTATTTATTAATGTTTGTTTTATGCAATTTTTAAACTTTATTTCACTTATATCTATAATACTTTTAGGTAATTTATTAAATAACCTTATACTGTTAATGACAAAACATTTATTAGTTTTTTGCAGTCTAAACTTTGAAATATTAATTTTATCTATATTTCTTAAGTTTAAATTATGACTGTCGCCATTTTTACTAAACATACTTAAGTTTTCCTTGACATACAATAAATTCTCATAAATATATTGAGATGGTAGTGTCAATACATCAATCATAGGAAATGTTTCCCGAAGAGAATCACGAGCTTTCATGCCATATATTGCCCGAATAGTCCTCTTTTGTAAAATAAATATAGTATCAAAATCTGCCGCGGATCCCCACATTATAAAACCATACGTCATTATACTGTGAAAATAGGCGAAGTACACTAGTCTGGCTGTTGCAACATCAGTTAATTGTCTGATTTTTCTGACTGGATATGCAACAGAGCTAAATCTATTGGATAGAGTATTTATGTGAGCTTTCCATTGTAGTTTAGAATCGACTGTGATCTCTAAAAACACAGTGGAGTCAACAAATTCCAGATCAGCACCACCTTTTTATAATTATAACAACTTCACTGTGAAATTAATACCAGTTACGTTGGGCAGCGTAAATTTTAGACACTTAGTCTTCTTAGCATTTAAAACTAAATTGTTCGCCGTGAACCACCTCGAAACCATTTCCAGAGTGTCATTTGCTGATGATAATATATTATCTTTTCTACTAACTTTAAACAGTAGAGTTGTATCATCAGCAAATAACACTATCTGCGCCATCTCATGAACCATATGTGGAAGGTCATTGATGTATTCTAGGAAGAGAAATGGTCCTAAAATTGAGCCTTGCGGAACACCCATCTTTACAAGGGCCCCTTCGGATAGACAGCCATCAATATTAACACCTTGAGTTCTATTGGAAAAGTAAGATTTTAATAGATTTAAAGCTAAGTCGCGAATATCATAAAATTCTAACTTATCTAACAAAGTTTGATGATCAACACAATCAAACGCCTTAGATAGATCACAGAAAACACCAACGAGGTCCTGAGAATTTTCCCAAGCATGGATTATTTCCGCAATCAAACTTATACCGGCATTTGTTGTGTTTCTTTCTTTTGTAAACCCGTATTGTTGATCATGTAACAACTTATTTGTATTGAAATGACTTACTAGTTGACCGAGAATTATTTTTTAGAATACTTTACTTAAGGATGGTAAGACAGAAACAGGACGATAATTATTTGGGTCTGTCTTACAACCGGACTTGAATATCGGAACTATTTTACTGTGTTTCATTAGGTCGGGAAAAAATCCTTCATTAACACACTCATTATAAATACCAGCAAGTACCGGTCCTATAGTATTAATGATTGGTTCTATAGCTTTAACCGACAACCCCCATAAATCTTCAGTTTGCTTCTTATTTAACATTTTAAAGTGTTTAAGAATATCCTCAATTGTGACATGTTTAAAAGTAAAATTAGGTATTTTTGGTATTTTAATATATTGTTTTAAAAATTCCTCAACATATCAATCAACTGCAATAACCATCAACTTATTTTATTTCTCCCTCCCTCTTCCAAAGTTCTAAAAGAATTGCACCATAGTTTTGCTGGGTGTTTAAAAGTAAGTCTTAAAGGCTAACCTGTTAAACATAGGGGTTTCCTTTTCAAAAGGGTTACCTAAATGTATAGGGGCCTGACCAAAGGACACGATCGCCAATCGAATCGCCGCATCGATCGATAAAAATGTATAGGAATTTTACTCTATGGGTAGAGCCTGATCGACGAGAAACGTCAAATCCCATACATTTGGCTTTCGATGGGTGTTTCGATTCGATTTTCGATTGGCTCTTTGGTAAGGCCCTAGGATAGTATATATATTATTAATCTATGCCCTAGGATAGCAGTTGAATTGGTAAGCAAGTTCATGAGGTAATTAGTCGTAAGAGGTATACCGACTTAAGCCGGGGAACGGGTTTTTATTCCGGTCCCCCCGGTCCCTGATTTTTATTTGTATGATATCTCCACAGAGTCTGTCGATATCTCCAAAATTTATAAATTCGATCTTTCGGTGATTTTCACGAAGGTAAAAACCGTGCCCGTCCGCGCGCCCCTACTGGAGTAAGCATCATTCAATTTGCAGGGTGCCGCGCGAGTGACAAATTTGTCACTCACACACACTTTCACATTTTTTACATCCTCAGTCTGATTTGTGCGTTCGGCGGAGAAAGTCGAAAAGAGCTCCGCTTTTATTGTCGGAAAAATGGTTAATTGTGCATTAAAGCTGTGTATAAACTACTATTTAAAAAAAGTACCTAGTGTCACGTATTTCAAGTATGTATTTAACATGTTTTTCTTATATTAAACCTTAATAAAAAATAATAATAAAACCCATAATTAAAATATCAAAATCTGACTGTAACTGTCAAACTATGTGCAACAGTTAGAAGTTGAAGAACTAGTGATGTGTTTTTATTTTTAATGAGAATTTCGATACTTTAAAATAATTTATAATCTTTTCAATTTAATTTAATCAAAAGGTATGGCGACAACAGAACCGTCCAACGAGGTTTGTCAGTTACTATTTAGTGACGTGATTTTATAGTTGATAAACTCGATTTTTGTAAATACTTTCATGGTTATGAGATATTATACAATTATTGTTTTTTTTTATATAATACTAATTATATTTTCTATACATGATACAGTTTCCTGAAAGATCCGACATTAAAACGTAAATGGGTAGAGGCAATTAAAAGAGAAGAAAATTGGTAACCAACATGAATACCCGTGTATGTTCAGTACATTTTGACGAATCAAGCTACGATTTAATTGTTTTTCGCCTTTTGTAGTTTGAGTATAACTTCCCCTTGGAGGTCGGTCAAAAATGTTGAGATTGAGTTTAGTAGGTACATGTAGTTAGTTGTGCATGTGTTTTAATTTAATAAATAATTTAATTTAATAAAGTATTTTAACTTATTGTTATATTATTATATACCTACATTTTTTAAATCCACTAATATTATAAATGCTAAAGTGTCTATCAGGGTGGATTTGAAAGGATGTACTTTGGGCTAATATGAGGTTCTGCTGATAAAATCTAACAATTTTTCCTGTGGAACCATATGTCGCAAATGAAAAAAAAAATTATATATACGTGGTGGCCTAGTTGGTTAGACCTTAGACTTAAAAACGCTTAGGTCCCTGGTTCGAATCCCGGTGTGTACCAATGAGTTTTTAATTTAAAAATTTATGTACATTTTTTTGACAACACTACTATAGTGCCTCGGAGAGCACGTTAAGCTGTCGGTCCCGGTTTCACTATACCAACTTGTGAAACTGTTTATAGATGGGTTATTGAGTCTATCCAAAACATCGCGACGAGCTAGCCACTTGTTCGGTGTAGACTCATACCATCGGCTACAACGAGGTGGGATTAAAACCCCTCCGCTGGGTACCCTGGGGCCGTCTAGGCGGTCTCGGGCGCCGTAAGGCACCCGTGATGATATATATATATATTAAAAAAAATTTGCTTCCCCATACAAATTGGTCATTTTAACGTTACTAGTTTGTATGGAGAAGGCCATTTTTTTTTCTTTTGCGATACATGGTTCCATGGAAAAGTTGTTTGATTTGATCATATTAGCCCAAAGTATATTTTTCAAAGTTATTGAGTCTATTCAAAACATCGCGACGAGCTAGCCACTTGTTCGGTGTAGACTCATACCATCGGCTACGACGAGGTGGGATTAAAACCCCTCCGCTGGTTACCTTGGGGCCCGTGATGATATGTGTGTTACAATTATATATCAATAAATAATTATTAATCTTTGATGATCTCTATAAATCCCAAAATATTTGGTTTATATCGATAAGTATTAATATTTGTTGTCGGTGGCAACACTATCGAAACTATTAAGTATGCAATTAAATATTTAGCTTTTTATAATAAAAAAACAATACACTTCATAGACACGCGCACACATGCGTGTTTGCTTGTATCTCTTTTTTTTCTCAAGCAGTTATTTAAGTGTCAGAAGCGTTGAGCTGCCATTTGAAGCCACACCTTTTTCCGCGTTCTTCATTTGTTCGCTTCAGAAATTGGCGACACCGGTATCCCACTATTATGAAACAATTTATGTATCATGCTTACTCCATTGGCGCGGGGCGCGTTTTTTTAGCTTCATGATGATTTTCACGGAATAGAAAAAACAAGTGGAAACGCTATAAAGCACCAAATGTATTAGAACCGGTGTCGCCAAAATCATATATCTATAAGTATTGAATCTATAACCACTTCGTCCTGATTGGTTGCAAATATACACAGCAATTTTAATCACTATTCTCCAAATAATTAGATTTAAATTCATATAAAAAAATAATCATGCCATCTATCATATAGTAGTAAGAACCACTGAACAAATAAGTAAGAACCTCCTATAAAAGGTTCTGCTATTCCTACACAGATGGCGTGATTACTACAACATTCGAATAAATGTTTTGTTCAGTCGACATAAGGCATATTATCTTTTATATAAAAAAAGTATTTTAGTTTAGTCTAGAACTTTCCTTGCATAAAAATATAATAATTCAAAGGCGGCGACATAATAAAATATTTAAAGTATCGATATCGATGCTTTTTTAAAATATAAATGTACTCTATATATTTAAACGCAGATGGAAGGGAAAACTTTTTAGAAAACATAGCTATAAAACTTTTAGAAAATATAAAGGCTTAAAAAACAGATTTTTGAGATAAGTATATTTTTTTAAGTTGAGTTGGGTGACGTTGTCGTAACGTGAGCACGAAACAAAACTTTGGGACGCAATCTTAATATAACTAGTATTTTTGTAATAAAAATAAAAAAATTAGGCAAAATGAAGAAATTATTTTTGCCTGGAATATTACATTATTTTATCAAAATATTTTTTATCGTTATTTAAAAAAAATGAGTTTTTAGTCGCAATGGTACAGACCCCAATTTTGTTTGTGCATATGACGTGACGAGTCTTAATTAAATATATATCTCAGAAACCATTTTTTTTATTTAAAAAATAATTTTAGGTATATTCACAAGAAAGGAAATCTTTTCGGTAGCCCATTGATTTGTAAAATTGTTATCGGCAGGATGCATGAAAATTTATCAAAAAAAGCTACTTATAAAAAGTATTTTGCATTAGGCGGCCGGTTCAATTTACAATAAAACAAATAGAGTTGTATTCTTAGTATATTTCACACAATATCTCACTATTACAACGTTCCAAATTTTATATATAACCATATAAAGTAGGACCCTGCAATATTATAATTTATTGCTCGCGATCTGCACTACTCGTTAGCTGATAACCAATGAATGTCGATATATCTGCCAAAAGTGAGAAAAAAAATGGAAACACCAAGTAAAACCTCAGCAGATTAAAAATATTATAATAGAATAGAATATGTATTTATTCAATAAATTAAAACAAAAAAACTTACGCTAACTTACAATAATATAATAATACGATTACAATGCTAATAAAACTACATTTTATTGAAATGGTTTCACCCTCAGCTTGAGATAAATAAATAGTGTCTCGCGCTCATTTTCAGGATGAACCATGATTATTAACCTAGATTTTATACATAATAAAATTGCTTATTTATTACCTACCATTTCCTTTTTCTGTGCATTTACCATTTTCTTAAATTAATTTTAAAACTAGTTGGATTTTTAATATTTCTTATGCTATACATAATAAGTATTAAACGACGCAAAGAGAGAAATTAAATATATAGAACCATCAGGCAGTTTACATTCTTCAACACCGAGAAAGAAGAAACTCAATGGCCAACTAAGATTTTGCCAAAGCAAAATTAAAAAGCAAAGCCTAAAAATAAAACAATTACAAACAAAAAATCAAAGACTTAAAAACAAAAAAAAAATGATGAAAAATTATTAAACTTGGATAAAAATTTGGTACGACAAAGGAAAACTTGGATAGTCTCAAAAACACTAATTTAGAGGTAAAACTTTTTCATCTTATTCATAATTTATATTTGTAAAATAAAATGAATTGTAATATTTTATTATAAAAATGCAGCGTTCATATATTGTAGCTGAAACCAAAATGAAAAACAATATAACAAAAACAATGAACAGGAGAAAAACTAAATTTAAAATAGTGTGAAATAGATTTGATTTTTAGTCAACAAAATACTCTTTTTATCGGTTATCTTATTCTTATAGAACAATTGCCTATTATAAAACATTTTAATATCATATCATAAACACTTCCAATACCTCTATGTATGTAGTAATAAAAAAAAACACGGTAACTTGATTAAAAAGCTTAACGATTTTCAAAGTTGGAAATGCTGTTAGTTTTGTATATTTATATCCTTTTTTTATATTAAAATATCATCTTCTATAAAATGTTCAAAACATATGGTGCTTGATTTTGTTGGCATCCAATCAATTCTACCTGTAGCATCAATCCATTTCTCTTTGACTGTGGTGTCTTTGGGAAACCTAAAAATATTTTAAATGAAGGTTAGAAAGTTGGTTAAGTTCTTATTGATGACCTTTCAATGATTTTAATGAAATTATATATAAACCGCTCATTGTAACAATATGGTAAATGGTAAGTAATGGTAATGGTAAGTAATTGTAACAATGGTAGCCTACTAAATTTTGATTATTCAATTTTATAAACTATTAATTTAAATTTCTTTTTACAAACAACTGTTACTGTGTCTAAATATGAACACAATTCTTCGTAATAGAGAATGGCTGCAGCGCTATAAAGATTTTTTTATGTATGTGTTTTAAGGTAAACCAACCAAATTGTGCTCACTTCTACGTATAGGGAGTTTATCGTACATTTTATTATTCTAAGCCCACACTATTAAAAAATTGTATGCGATACAATATGAATAAATATTTAAAAAAATATGTAAGTATATAATTTTATATAACTGCCGAAATTGTTCCTTCTTTTCTTTAAATAAATAAGTTATATCGATAAGCACCCACTACAACACTAACCGAGTAGCAAAGAACTTTTGAAATCCAAATTTCAATCTAAAGTATTCTTTATTACAATTACATAAGGTTGATTTTAACTTCATTTAAACTACAATTATTAGTAAACTAAAATAAGCTAAGGTTTTTAAAGAATACTAACAAAATCGTACTTACCGATGATACGAAACACCTCCATTACGAAGATTTTTTCTCCTACTATCGTTTTTGCACTCCAGAATGCAACAATACGGCATATTTACAATAATTATGCGGAAAAATCAGGAACGACGCGAGACTACCAACTCGAAGCGATGTTAGACACGACTGATAACGACTGGGATCAAATAAGCGTAGCTACGCTTAATTGTGCCACACTAAACACGCCTACTTTGCACTTCCACTTGTTTTTTCTATTCCGTGGTGATTTTAGACTTAATTCGTTTTGCATTTGTAGTGTTGACAGCTGACATGACGAGCGATTGTTCCAAAATTCAAATATTATTATCCATGAGATCTCTCGGAAAAAAGAAAGAGATGGAATATACACAAATTACATTTGTCTGTCTCTTTCTTTTTCTCGAGACTCATTTTTTATTAAATTCATTACATAAAAAACAGTATTTGGAATATATCAATATATGTATATGTGATAATGTGTTGTCTATTTTTATTTGTCTGTTATCTCCAATTTTTTATTAAACATAATTAATTCGGTCACAATTTATTCGGTGTTTCTATATATATCATAGTATTTAATATGTATTATATGCTGTGTTGGATTGTGTTCTAATTTTTATAATTACAAATGAAATGCAACGTCCGAGAACTAGCTCATATGAGCGATATGCCTTGTATAATAGAAGGAAGATTAAATTATAAAAAAATATCAAACAGTGGATATCGTAATCAAAATGGTTGGTACATCATAGAGT
Source organism: Monopis laevigella (assembly GCA_947458855.1). NCBI lineage: Eukaryota > Metazoa > Arthropoda > Insecta > Lepidoptera > Tineidae > Monopis > Monopis laevigella. Next base: position 18,324,442 of record OX381577.1, on the reverse strand, counting down.
ATAATTAATATATACAGAAACTATACATTATTGTTTCCAACTTACTATGCTGTTCTCAATAATTGAATTTTACCATCTTTTATTGAACCTAATTTTAAACCTATTTAAGATTTTGTTGCATGCAGAGAGGGTGGTATGGAACCCATGGCAAAAAAAAATCTACAATTTGTCATGGTCTGGGTGTAGGTATAAAATAAAATATTATGTATTATATCGTTGTTTCTGGTACACATATGACTAGTCTAAAGCTTAGTTTGTGACCAGAGCAATATGTGCCCTTCATATTATTATTATATTTATGTTTAATAATTTAATTAAGTGAATATATGTGGTGGTTGAGTTGGTTACACCTTAGACTTAAAAACACTTAGGTCCCTGGTTCAAACCTTGGTGTGTACCAATGAGTTTTTAATCTAAATATTTGTTTAACAACACTATAGTGCTTTGGAGAGAATGTTAAAATGTCGGTCCCAGTTTCACTATACCAACTTGTGAAACTGTTTATAAATGGGTTATTGAGTCTATCCAAACGTCGCGACTAGCTAGCCACTTGTTTGGTGTAGACTCATACCATCGGCTACGACGAGGTGGGATTAAAAAACCCTCCGCTGGGTACCCTGAGACCGTCTAGCTAGGCGGTCTCGGCACTGTAATGCAGCCATGACAATATTTATTTTATTTTTATGTGAATTAAATATTAAATGGACAGGCTCAGCCTAGTGTTGGGATCAGTGATAATGCTTGTATGCGGAAGAAAAATATATATTAATAATTATATATTTAAATGTTACAGCTTTCAAAGAAAGATGGTTCCGGCTGGTCAACAATTATTTGTTTTATTATAAGATTAGTGAAATGGGAAAATTTGATACAAGCAATCCAGCCGGGGTATTTGTAATGGAAAACACATCTATAGACATGGAGCATGGACATTGTATACCATTTGCATTTTCTATTTCTTTTATGTATGTATAATGTTTTTTATTATGAGGATATAGTCATTTAGACATATTTATTTTTATGAAAACAGACACTGAAGTTAGCTGACCCACATATTGCTATTTATAGATAGCAATGATATTTATTATTGATAATATAAATAAATATAGATTATCAAATCAAAATAATCCATGAATCTTGATAGTATTTATCATAATTATTTAGTATTTTTTGTCCGCAATGCTATTACCTATATTTATGTCAGCCATAAAATTTATTACCAAAACCCTAATTACTATGTTTTTTAAATGAACCTCATGGATCAAAATAGTATAAAAACCTAACTATACCCTTTGTGAGATTTGAAAGAAGAAAGAAAACAATGTTAATCATTCTCAATTAGATAATAAAAACTAGATATTCCGACATATATATTTTATAAATTAATTTTAATTAAATATTTGTTTACTTTAATTTAACAAAAGAAAATGTTTTAGAGATGAAGCAGAAAGAAGGCATATGTTTGCAGCACGAACGGAACATGATGTGGTCCAGTGGGTGATAAAGTTACGTAGTTGTTCATATGAATACCTGCGAGCACAGCTTCACACCCTGCAATCCAAGATATTTTCTATTACTGGAAAGGTAATTATTAAAAAAATCAATTGAAAATATACAATTATTTGTTTTTGGGCTTTATTATAAATTAATAAAATTACCTAGTAGGTATTGACATGATTTTTTTGGGATCTTTTTGTATGGATCTTCTAAAATAATAATACTAAAGAAAAGTAAATGATAGTGTAAATAAATATATATAAGACACTTCTCTGTTATAGATTACAATTTGAGAACTTTAACATTATAAAATTTATATTATTACATAGATATTTTTTAGGATCCTTTACTTTTGGTGCCACGAAATGACGGAGCAAAACTATGGGAGCCATCATCGCCGAGAACTACCTTCGTCAGTCACCTGACCAACGGAGCGGTGCCCTTGGAGCGAAGCAAGTCTGACGTGCAAGCTCGCCGAAGCCAGCACCAGGCCATGTTCTACACCAAGGATGATACGCTAGCCACAAGCTCCGGGTACACTCTGGACAGAAGTCAAACGACACACATTGCCGCAACCCAACTTGCCATATTCGATAACCGACCGATGTATTCTCGCGCCGCGCCCAGCCCTCCAGCGAGGAAGAAAACAACTTCACGAAAAAATGATCCGTCCTTAGAAACAAAAATGTTGGCAGAGACTGGAAAAAATTTAGCTCAAATGGGGATTTTGGACTCTATTCCTGTGCCTCCCCGGAGGAAAGTGTCGCCGAGAACGTTAGGCTTGCCGGGTAACAGCAACAATAGTAGTATAAAACCTAATGATGAAGATCTGATAAAATTTTAACGCTTACCTATGGACCAAAAAGCTACCCCACCTTTATACGTAAGTTAAGAGTATTTATATTTATTGCTTGCCAAAGCTTATATATTTATTAATGTTACAATAGAAATTGTACACTGCATTAACTCTTATCAAGTACTTAAAAGGAAAAATACTTTTTATTAAATTTGTTAATTTTGCTGGTAATAATAATTATAACATTTTGGTGCTGATTTTAATCTGAGTCCCTGTGTGGGATTTTTAATTTTTACTATTCAGCAGCCCTTGCGTAAGTTTTTTAACTTAAACAAGAGCTACAGACAGGAATCAAATCAATCAAATCAAATATTATTTCAAATCAAATATTATTTATTTCATGTAAATCTTTACAGATATTTATGAATAGTCAAAAAAAAAAAAGTTTTAACAATAAGGTCTAGAGTGCGCTTGGTTAGGCTGCTATATATATATTAATTAATAATAGGTGTCATTAAATAAAAATATTAAAAAAAAAAAAAAACAACCAACCGAACGCACGCTACATAACCAACTAGTGTAAGACTAGGTGGTTAGCTGATTCCATTGACCATCCGATTATCATCTGCCAAACAAGAGTGCCACCGAGGCGACCAACCTCACCAACCGTATCCACGCCTTAAATATTAGTTCTTATATTATATTATTATCATTATATTGGCTGTAGATATTTTTGAATGACCATCAATCGCATTAACATAGTTATATGGATCGGTATCTTTAAGGGCGTAAACACTAGTTGTAAAGTCGATCTCCCCAGAGACACCCCGGAGAAAAAGGTACCAGCAAGTAAAAAACTCTGGTGCTTCACACACACTAACAGAGGAACACAGCCATTGAGTTACCGATATGCAAATAGCATATGGTAGCATACTTAAAAGCTCTAATCCTACTAAAAGCATGCACAAAACACCCTATGGCAGATTAAACAGCAGGAGAGTAAACATTAAACTACACAGCTTACTTTGCGATTTGAGTTAACTAAAATTGGTATAGACAATAGCCATGAAACTAAGAATAATAGGTATATGGAAACGCCCTAATGCCTAAAATCGCCTATAAAAATAAATGTCAAACTTGTTCGTGGCCGCCATATTGTGTCACTTCAACCAATGCTTATAATAATTGTTGTTCTCACTTTCTGTTCGAGTATGTATGGCGGCGGCCATCTTCTGTCCTCACGTTTGGAAAGGCGATTTAAGACATTAGGCCGGCACTACCATGTGCTATCACAGGCGCTGTGCTATTTTCATGGAGATAGATACCATGAAAATAGCACAGCGCCTCAAGCGGATAGGTACTAAAAATGATTGGTGAAAAACTTAATGCAGTAGTATAGTTATATAGCCCTGTTGCATTTAAGAAAATGTTAGGTTTGCGTGAAAGTTAGTTTTTTTGGTACAAGTCGTTCCATTTCCAAAAAAATGTAGATGGTAACATTTTTTAAGTTAACTTCAAGCGTTTCTTTACCAAACCAAACTGGAATTGCTAACATCAACACGGGTTAAAGAGTAGTTTTTTCGTGTTAATTTTTGAAAGATGTTTGTTTACATGTAAATCTATCCACAAATTGGATTTTAATGAATTATTTTATAAAATATAAGCGTATAAGCACATAGTGAAAGCTTAATTTTAATTAATTAATATAAAAAAATACTGTCAAAAAGAAGCCTCGATCGTTTCAGAAGCCCATACACACAAAAAAATAGTATGATTTAAAGCTTATGATGAAAGCGCGTGAAGCTAGCCGCGTTATTAAGGGCCCGTTCGTCTTGGGAATGATATATGTTCACAATGAACATAATGACATTATGCGAACTTGCGTTTTTTTTTTGGTTAATTTCAATCACAATGCCACAATTACCACTATCCAAATCGAACGCAATTGTTATCATGAATCTGTCAACTGTCACTTGTCAAGTAAAATATAGGTTAAATCGTACAATCCACTAATTTTATATGCGAAATCTTTCTAAAATCATTTCGATTTAAAATACAATAAATTTGTTCCTAAAAATATAAGATGGCTGCGACGTTTAAAACAACAACAACTGTCACAACTACAAATGTCAAAATATGTTCACAACGCCTCACCTATCGACTGGGGTCATTGTGATCAGTTCACGATAGCATTCTGGGCCAAAAAAAACGGGCATTGTGGCAGATCACATCGCCACTTTTGCCGCCGAAATCTAAAAAAAAACGCATAAATATACATCGTGATCGTTGTGAACATGTTTCTGTCCCAAATCGAACGCAAGCTAAATGGAACGCATAGAAAGGCTATTGTTAACTAAACTACTGGGCTAACTTTTCCACTAATCATATAAACTTATTTTGTTAGGCTCATAATCTATAGCGATCCTATTGGTGAATAGTTTCATCAAGGAAGTAAAAGTAAATAAAAAGCTCACAGTTTGGCCACAGATGCTTAAACTTATTTTGGCAGTCCAACAAAAAAAGCGTTCCTATTAGTGGAGATTCAACGATTGACGAGGTATTAGAAACATAACACCAACTGTAAATAAAATAAATATCATAATGGGTGCCTTTTTGGCTCCTGAGAACTGTTTAAACGGCCTCAGGGTACCAGAGGGATTACCTGTCCTCATTTCGCCGATGGTATTAGGAGGCAACACCTAACAAATGGCGAGCTTGTTGCGGTGTTTATGATGGTATAGCCTCCTTGTATAAATCGGTTATACATCCCAGGTCCGGTCTTGCTGTGAACTGTAAACAGATATAATTTAAGCTATTTTTAAGAATATACTATACTTTGCTATACTACCTTTATTCTTTCATACCGTATATTATTAATGTGTCTACATAATACAATGATTTAGCATACTATTTTAGGTCAAAATTTGAAAAATTATACACACGAAATAATAATTAAATAAACTTATAAATAAAATGAAGTACTTTCTTGAAGAGAGCGCCACTTAGCAGAAAACGTAATGTATAATAAATAGCATGGTCTGGCTAGCTCAAGGCTGCTATATATTTTTTCGTTTAAAATATTAGTGGTATTTAGGGTCTCACATTCAGTGAATACTGGATTGGATATATATTTTTATAATCATATTTTGGGTTTAGATTTGCCATTGAAATATTGCTCAACATATTTAAGTTAACGCATTTGTGCCGGATTATATTTAATAACCTTTTTAAATACAACCTTTTATAAGTATTTTTTTTTTTAATTTTACTTACCAATTTTATACTTGAATGAATTGTTATATATTTTTTTTTAATGGAGTACGGCATGCGAGTACGGCATGCGACTTTGTGACCTAAAGGTAAGCAGACCTACAAAGTCAAAGTAATGGGGTCGATCAATATAATAAAATGTGGTTTAACAATATAGATCGCTCCTGCTATGCTGACTAAGTGTTGCGGTTACGAAATGGGCGGTGACAATATTTGTAAATGTAGCAAAATAAGACAAGAAACATTGTCATACTGTTTTTATAGTCAAAGTCCACCAGTATGCCATTTTGCCAGTGGGTGAGTAAGGTGTATAATCTTTATTATAATTTGTTAATATACTTTACCATAGTTTAATATAATTGCCCTCAAAAATAATAAGAGACACTAACGATATAATAATACTGTAATTAGCAGGGACCGGAAAACCCGTTACCCGGCTTAAGTCTAAACGGTGTACCTCTTACGACTATTTACCCCGTGAACTTGCTTACCCAATAGGGAATATGCATGTTTTTTTTTATTTCATTACTTGATAGAGTAACTACATTAGACCCTAAAAACCAATATTAAACATTTTTTAAAGGGTAATAACACAAAAATAAAAGGGTTTAAAGTTTATCTGCCACTACCGCAGTAAAAAACGGTACACCACTAGCCGCCATTCTGTGACGTCATTCGTGCTCAAAAAGCATATTAGTTTAATGTTATTGCACCTCAAAAGTTAGTCAAAAGGTTTGTTTATCACAAATTATCGTAATAAAGGACAATAAATACCCGAGAAAACAAGAAACTGTAGACTACAGAACACACGTTGACATTTGTTTGTGTACGAATGACGTCACATGTAGTGTTTGTCTAATGTCGGAGCGTTTAGAAATGCGTTCCATTTCTACAAAAAAAAGGGATTTTTAAAATCGTATTTATAAAAAAATTACGTAATCAAAATAAAATAGGTTACTGTAAATATGTTCAAAGACAAAAGGAACATTATATATTAAAATAATAATAATTGGCGTTACATGCATATTCCCGCTATCCTATAAATTTAGGTAACCCTTTTGAAAGGGAAAACCCTATGTTTAACATGGTTAGTCTGTAAGACTTACTCTTAAACAGCCAGCAAACTTTGGTGCAATTCTTTTTGAACTTTGGAAGAGGGAGGGAGAAAAGACAATAAGTTGATGGTTATTGCAGTTAATTAACATTGATTCTACAGTAATATCAAAATCGTTTAAAATCCTTAAAAACATGAAGGGGTTTCCCTTTTATTGGGTTACACTTTCAAAGGCATTTGATTACCTCATTTGGTAAAATTTGATAGGGGTAATGTATATTTTGATTTAAATAGGTTAGCGCTTTAAAATTGACTTTTGATGTGCAACGGGTTTGGTAAGCAAACCCTTATTAAAATCCATTCCAAAAACCCCTGAAGGGGATATAGGTCCGGTCCCTGGTAATTAGTACTAACCAAACTACTAATATATATATTAACGTAACTTGTACACTAATATTAATAAACTCTTGTCTTAGCCTAACTAAATTTGTACAACGCCTTTGTTACAAGCACTGATCTATTATTTACATTTTTTGACCCCTAGCCTTAAGGGCACTGCATTCGTAATCGCGAACTCCGCGTTCTCCATACAAAATTAGCTTTAGCACTTTCAATAATACTCGATTACTGTTTGTCGCAGAATTAAAATAATATTTTTGTCGGTCTTTTTATTTATTAATCTTTCTGTGTCAGGGTAATTATTTTTCTGATTTCGAAAAATAATAACCCAACACAAAAAACAAAATCGATGACGAATGCAGTGCCCTTAAGGTCAAAATGAAACGAACACCATTAAACTTTGCAAAAATATTATTTTTTTGTTGTCTCCTATCATGGCACGGTTACTAAACGGACGATTAATTTGACGATAAAGCAGCGATAATATTCAATAGACTCGTAATGCAAATACGTCCATGTCGCCGCCCATTTCGTAACCGCATTAATTAGCCGGCATAGTGGGAGCCATCAATATTGTTAAACAACAATGTATTGATCGACCCCACTCATGGACTTTGGAGGTCTGTTTAACATGAGGTAGATACAAAGTCACATGCCGTGCTCCATAAAAAAATCCTTTTATTAAAATGTGCCTTTGTGGTCCATATCCTGTTTGTTTTCACTCTGTATATACCTAAGATGCAAATGATAAAGAATTATAACGAATTATAACAAACTTTTATTAGGGGCTTAGCATAACCACATCGATATATATCGACAATCGATAAAATGAAGTTTATGAATGAACATTCATTCATAAAATCGATATGTATCGAATTTGTCGATTTATCGAGCCTATCGATGCTGTTGTGCTAAGGTCCTTAATAGAGATTATAGCTATTATATTACACATATATTTTTTATATTAAAATTTATAATAATTTACAATTTGATAGTCATGGTATTATAATATTAGTTAAATACTATTAAATATAAAGTAGGACATACATACTGAAATATACATGGTGACTTTGAAAGGTGGTAGTACTTTGGGCTAATATGGGGATCACATTCACCTGTACAATTTAATTGTATGCTACTTTTTTATCCTTTGCTATAGTTGAAAAAGAAAAATAACGATATTATCAACATTTTAATACAAAAGAATAGTGGGTGTTTATTTTTCCTTGTTGTCCACACACATACACATACATTGGGACGATTCTTCACCCACAATAGAACTCTGATTTACTTAAACCAACTTGTTAATAATGTGATCTGTCAAAGAATGTGTATTTTCTTTGACATTATTGTTGAGTGAGACAGGGATTCATAAGGGATCAACAATTAATTATGTTCATTGTAATTGTTGAATTATTTAGTATCTAAATTAAACTTCATTGTATTATAGGTTTATTACAAGTGCATTGTCTCCTAAACTGCGTTATTACTATGCTATCTTGGAACAAATTAAAAAAATGTAAAAAATACTCGTCGGATTGACTTCTTATTCAATGTTATATATTTTTGAATGGAAAATGACATTGCTAGTTAATAAATTAGCTATTTTATAGAACTTTGTTTTATTATAATTTACAATATATGATTATCACGCTAGTACCTATCCCTGTAGAGGTGAAGGCAAATATTTATTTTATGCATCTTCGATTTACTTAGTAGTTCTTGATTATTTTTAATAACCCTGGCCCTAATTTCTTTAAATTAACATACAATCGAATCGTAATCGCTTTATTTTCTATTTCACTTAGGTAAGCAATTTTTTGACACTTCTATAGGCGATTGGTTAGCAGAATGCGAAATGTGACAAATTAAGCGTTTGAGATTCAATTACAATGCGATTGCTAGTAGTATTGAGACCCTGATAATATCAATATTATATAGGTATCTAGGTAACTTAACACGTTATATTTATTTTCGATAACAGGTGTTTATTCAAGAGTCAGAAAACCTGACAGTGATTCTAACCCCCCTATCGTCATATAAGTCATGTTTTCCAATTCACTTTCATTCAAGAAACGTCTGTCTTTTTTCACCAAATTTCAAATCAAGAAATATAGAATAGAATATCCTTGAATGAAAATGTAGTGGAAAACACCGCTTAGAATACGGGGTTAAGTCTGCGTTTGAGCTGCCTTTCCATACTCGCGCTAACAAATGTTCGAGCATTTGTTTTTCATTAGCTTGATATTAAAATCAAACGCGCAATGAAACGGTAACTTATGTATTTGTGAAAAAAAATACACAACTGAACGCATCTAACCATGACTTAGTAATTAGCTGGTCCATTAGATTGTCCTGTCAATCGTTATCTACTCGTTCCGTGCATGCAAAGTGCCACTGAGGCGTCCAAAAAGTACTTTATAGGCGACCAACTTCACCGTAGATACTCGATGACCAATCGCATTAATAAAGATAGACGTATCGGTCGGTGGGTATCCTTTAGACCAGAAACACTAGGCCCTACTGGGAAGCCATGTTACATACCTACTGTTCGGGGTCGAATGATCGAAGCCAAAAATCAAATTGATGGTTTTATACGTTTCACGTCGATCGAGTTTTACCCATAGACAAATTTTCCTATACATTTTTATCACATTTCTGTTGGTTTACCGATTCTAAATTATAGTAATGATGTCATTTAGGTACATTGTGCGATTTTCCGGAAATTGTAGGCCCTGGTGGGCAATTCTCGCGCTTTCTCGACATTCATCGCGATTCGATTTTCGTTCAAAAATATTAAACATTAAACGAAATAAATATTAATTAATTAATAATAAATATATTCGTTCAAAAATATCGAATCGAGATGAATGTCGAAAGCGCGAGAATTGCCCACCAGTAGGCCTATTACGACGCACAACGTCAAGCTAAACTTTAATGACGTAGTATTCTGTCAATTTCAATGTCACCAGGATTGTATTACGTCATAATTGCATCATATAGATTAAAGTTTAGCTTAGCTATATTGGCGTAATCACCCCGCTGGTCACAAAACTGGATCTGGATCAAAACCCTGAATAGTGTTATCCTAAATAGGACACAAACCCAGGATTTTGATCCTACTGTCTATGTTATAGATAGGGTAACAAATAAAACTCAGTAGATTTCAATAAAACCATGTGTAAGTTTTATTTTAGTGAAAAACTATGTTTAATGTTTTGTATCAAGCATTGATATTCTATGTAATTAACACAACAAACCCTCTAAATATAATATGACAACTATAACAGTATGACTTTATAAGACTAATTTAATACTTTGATATTTTATTTCCGTCTCTACTGAGGTTAACTTAGGTATATAAACTACACTAATATTAAAATACAAAATGACCTATATATAAACTTTATAGAAATTATAACATGAACAAATTCGTAGATTATTTCATAACAATAAGTAATAAGGCACTCTTTACTTCTCTAAAACACGACCTAAATTCATATATCTATACCAGAAGTCTATTGCAAACTACTGCTAAGTAAATATACATTAGAATAGCTGTATATATACCTACTGTGCTACATTGAGATTGACTCGGTTTCAGATCACAGTTGACTACGTGAAACTTATTCTATTTCCTACAGAACACCTATGATATGAACTATAGGCATTCCTAACTATGTTACAATAATATCATTGTAATTCTGTGACTTAAAATTATTGATACCTATTGCTAGTTATTTATTAGTTATCACATTGCACGTGTAAAGTTATAAGCCGGTGGAGTAGCGCTCTTGGGGATGCCTGGATCCCGGTCGGGGTGATGGATGAGATCTGTTAGTTGCCGCCGTAGTCCCGGAGCTCCCGGTTGCCCAGGGGCAGGGGTGGTCGGTAGTTGTGCAGGAGTTCCATTTCCTCGACCCCCCGGGTGCTGGCCTCGCCACGTCGTAACTTCCTCATTAAGGCCAGCTAAAACAATATGTTAAATAAGTCTTTAATTATAATATTTAGATTTGAACGAACTCTACCTACGTTATTTGTATTGTTTAGTTAATTTATTTCATTTGATATGCTTTACAATTGATAAGAACGACAGTGAATATGATAAGGTTATGCTATACTCTAACTAATGATAAGTTAAATATAATCAAGTTTTTACGTTTTTGGACAGTTCCAGTGGGATTTATTATATTATTATGTATTTAAAAATCATCTATGGTGTAGCTAACCATCGATGATTTATACCCAATTTGCGATTATCGGATATGTCATATAATTATTATATGATTGCATTTTTAAAAAGTCACGCAGGCTCTTCTAAATGTTTGATATATGAGTATGTAGATAAAATAATCATAAAATTATTTTCTAACAGAGGTTCCGACAAAATATACTTAAGGCATAAATTCTTAAAATCAAAGATTTATAGTTAAAGAGGACAACCGGCTATCGCTCTGCATTAAAAAGTTAACTAACTGGGTCATTATTTAACCCAAATTAGGAAACTAGACCGTTACTCTAAATAACGGGATAAATGCTAAAGCGTAGGTAGAGGTATGTATGCCCATAGAAGAAATAAGTACTATGGCTTTTAATTTCACAATCTGTAATAAATTTAGTTAGGATAGAAGAAAAAATTTGCACATTTCTGTAAGCCAGAAACCACAATACTAATTTAAATGAATGAATATATAAAAAAAAAAACATGCAAATGTAAAACCCCCTGTGAAAAACGAGTCACCATATTTCACATTCAAATTATAAAGTTATTGATAAATCCCACTTGTGTCTCTACATTTTACATATTAGTTAAAGAATTTCTTTAAAATTTTTCTATTGATTATTAAAGTAACACCAACTTACGGCTCTATATATTAAGAAACGTTACACTAAACCATGTTAAAAGTATGTTTTGCCAATGCCAATGACAGGGTTAGGTAGAAACGATTTAGTAAAAGCATACCTGTTCACCGGAGACTTCTACTGGCTGCTTGAATAGAATCCAGATGACTGACTCAGTGCAGGGTGGTGTGGTGAGGGAGCCAGGGTATGTCCAGTAGCTGGTGCTGTCAGGCAGTAGCCGGGCGGGGTCCAGCGGATGTGGCATTGTAACTTTATCGTTCTTGTGACGAATGAATGGTAGAAGCTTAACTACTTTGTCTAGTTCTGGGTGTTGTTTTCCAACCTGAAATGATGGAAAAAAGTGATTTGAAATTAATCTATTTGGTAATTTATTACACCTATATTAGGTAATCATAATTTTTGTTGTCTCTACAAAGGAGTTCAAGAAAATAAACGAACAAAAAGAACATGATATAGCATCATTCCTGTGAAAAAATACTCTCCTCCTTCACTTTGAAATTTTATGCCTTATATATTTTACGTCGTAAACATACTAAGGTTAGCAAATGCGATGCGGTGTGGTAGGTTAATCGGCGACAAGTGGCAGTGATTATCATATTTAATAAATTTCGCCCCCCTAAATTTCAACCCCCAAAACCGCCCGTGCATAGGCACTATGCTACAAGATCTCACAGAAGAAATAATAGTACAAGTAGCTGGGTGAAGATGTTTAGGTCGTCGTAAATACATACACATTTTTTACAGAGTTTCTTTATAAATAACTTAATAAATTTAAGAAGACGTAGTTTTGAATGATTAAACAGGCCTTAAATTTATAATTTTATATTAACTAACTGTTTTAAAACTATTAGTTGATTCACAAAGGATGAGCGCGTACGTACTTTAGGTACGCATAAAGGAAGGTACGTTGACCCGTACATACCATTCTCGGAATGCAGTTATTATGTAGGTATGGATACTACTAATATAGTCTTAAACCAATATGTTTTATACTTGAATGTAATGAATAACATTTTTTGTTACTGACGTTGGTACAGAAATAAGTTGGTAAGACCGTACGTAAAAGGATTGCGCTGCAAGGCTTCTCTACTACTGTGCGTGGGCGACAGTGATGTAATATGTATTTATGCTACACACTCAATAAATCAGTAAAGAAAAAGTTAAATTTAATAAACCAACTCATACATCACCAATGAAAACAATGAAAGAAAAACTGTAAGATTAAAGTGTCTTATACCTAAAGTAAAACAAATTTATATAATTGAAAATTGATGATTCTTAGTAGAATAGTACAACAATAGTACAATTATTTGATTAGTGCAATGTGTATCTATATCCGTGTAACAGTAAATTCGATGAGATCTATGCGCAGATTGCCTTTACGACTTTCCAATTTATAGCCGCATACGCTGCGCAAACAGTTTCGATGGCTGGCAAGCAAAGGCTATGTTTTATTATAATAAATTAGTGTTGTAAAGATTAAAAAAATAACTTAAAAATAATGATTTGTAATAATACTCTTGCAAAATCTGCAAGAGTATTATTAAAAATTAAATCTGCAAACAACTTTTAATTATTATAATATTTATGTAAATAATTGGCGTTTGACATCCGGCAATATTAACAATAGAAAACACTTAATAAACCAAAAGTTAGTAAATAAACAAGGTACGGCTTTTATAATAATACCTAATAAGTAGGTCTATTTAGCTTTATAGGTGGTATGATGATATTGGTCGTTGTTTATTGATAGGTTATTGAGATCGCTTCATGAACTTGAGATGAGCCGCCGAGACCCCAATAAATTGCCTTCTTATTGATGATAATAGCAACAAATTGCACCAATTTGTATCATTGTTTATGAAAATATCTAAATTGGCATGTGTTGCATGTTGCCTGGGGAATCAAGCATCTTGTGAAGGTGACATGTCTAAATAGAAAGAACTGTCAATTGATTTGCGTGTTTATCTAAAAGCGATGGCCTGATTGGCTATATTGGGCTTTTTCCTATAAATAGTCATTAGGTGTTACTGTTTTTAATCGATTGGTTTTAATTTAAACATCTAACTTAGTACCTAGATACAACTTATACTATAATATTACTTTAATCAGAAATTTAATCATAACTTAATATAATCATACTTTAATCACCTACATAATTTTGGAGGGTTATAGTTTTTCCTTGATATAATTTTTGAAGATTGATCTAAGTTTCGAGCAATGTATATACAGAGTGAATTTGAAAGGTTGTATTGCCTTCCCCATACATACAAGTAATGTTAAAATGGCCAATTTATATGGGAAAGCCAAAAATGTTTTTCATTTGCGACATATGGTTCCATGGGAAAATTTGTTCGATTTGATCAGTACATCCTCATATTAGCCCAACGTACAACCTTTCAAAGTCGCCATGCGATTGTTTATGCGAGCTTTTGTAAAATTAATATAGGTATCTCGTTTCATAAAAAACATCTTTGGAATAAATACTTATATTCATATTAAAGATACTCACGGATAAGAATACCCCAAGCACTGCAAGTCCGTCATACTGACCAGCAGCCTCAGGGAAGCTGCGGTACTTGGTGGTGTTCCAGTGGACCATGTGGAGCTCGCCCGAGAACGTCCGTCCATCGACCGTGTGCTCGGATCCCTCGCCGTCCGCAGCGCCCCAGTGGCAATGCCATTGCTGCAGCCGATACACGTCGGTTCCCAGGGGACCTCCTGTTAGCTCTGCAATGTTCAGATGTTACCTTGTTAGTTATCATAGTAGTTATTACTCTTTGTTTTAAGCAGCTCCAACAGACTACCTAATAGCTAAGTTAACATCGTTGTATGTTATTTACATAAATAATATGAGTTGAAGAGATTTTAGCGGGAGCACCATAATACTGTTGTTTGCTTTCTTCTATTTGGAATACATACAGGTATGCCTATTTATAACCGTGTACCTAATGTCTGAATTAACAAAGCAGTAATCGATTCTTTTGGGAGAGAATCTTCTGTTACATAATATCTTGTTTGTAAAATGCCAAATAAAATTTTAAATCTGTAGGTCGGTACCTATTTGAAACAAAATTGAAAAATGTTATCTAGGTAATATACCCGTACATATAATATATTAGGCAGATGTGGCTATACGGCCTTAATGTTCATTGATTTCTTACCTGAATCATATCCGTTTTCGTCCACTCTCCAGCAATACCCAGGGTTGACGACAGAGCGCGTGTGGTTAACAGAATACCACCACTTCAGCGGAGGTGCCACCAGGCCTGAAGAAGCCTGTGAGCTGTCGATGTCGATAGGACTCTGTCGGGCGCCTCGGGCTTCCGGAAACTTATCGGTCCACGTCGCTGGACCTGATGAAGTAAAAGAAAATGTTTATTTACATTGTTGACTAAAAAGTAACAGATTAAAGGTTATATACCTTTTATTTACAATTTATACTAATATTTCATTAAATACCAGTAATTTACTGGACCGAGAAATCATGTAAGAAGGTAATAATCAAGTTACGCTTTTTTCGTGTTAACCGAGTTATTTGCATATTTATTACGTAGTGAAACTTTTTAGCTTTATTTAAGTGTGTAGTTTTAATTATCATTTATTTTATTACCTGTGTCGCAATAACTTGCATATTTGCTCATTCATCACGTCGACGGCTGATGATGAGCTAGCGAGCTGCGATCGAGAAGTCTGCAACTGTTTGTTTTCTCTTATCTAATCTCAGCGCCTAATTGAACTTCTTGGCCAAAGAAAACGTTTTTAATAAGCCTTTGTATATCAGTCGTTCAATGTTCTTTCATATTTTTAAATTACATAGGTACCTATACTTAAAACCGTCATGTTTTATTTTATTGTTATAAATATGCAACTTCCTATGCATGATCGTAATATTAATGCATAACTTGTTGTCCTAGAGTTGTCAAGTCAGAGGTGAACTCCTCTGTATGTAAAACATGTAAAGTCTGAAGAAGTAGTAATATTTTATCTTATAAACCTTTCAATTACTAAGAAAGTTTAATTTACTATTAGCTATAGGTATAATAGAGTATAATAGAGGCTTCTATAGAGAAACACAAAGTTCCCAGAAGAACCTTGCCTGCAAACTACTATTAGCTATAGGTATAATAGACGAAATTATAGAGGCTTCTATAGAAAAACAAAAAGTACCCAGAAGAACCTTGCCTGAAAACAAATTTAAAATTGAAAAGGATAATTTATTCAAATGTTTTGATCGGTATGTCTTAGGTATCTAGAAATTTAAACTACGTTTAAATAAATTAAGGGGAAATAATCTAACAAACAAGTCGGTTTCCCGTCATCGGTAATTGTGACTTACTCTGACTGACCACTCTGTTTTTTGCTAACATCGGGTAATATTTTGTGATTAGTTGAATTATACCTTATTACTAAAACATCCGTCACATCATAGAAATATTAGCTTGCTTTGTGATTTGAAGATTTACGTTAATAGTTGAAAGTTTTTTATAGCGTCTACTTTAAATAATGAAGCTTACCTAACTCTTGGCTAAAATTATGACTATAAGCAATTTGGTAATGATCACATTGTGTGCTTTTTGCGTACCTACATATTCTGTCACAAATTAAATCTGTCGCTAAATGTTATTCCATTGGCTATTTTGTACCGAAACGCATCTCTATTGTTAGATTATTTAGAAGAACTTGTCTTTTCATTGTCCACTGTAAACTATTTAGTTTACCATTTAAGTACGTTGTTTAGATTAGAGTAACATTTAGCGTAAAATATAACGTTTCACGGACTATCATAACTCTATGTGTCCTTTTTCTATCCATGTTTACGACGGGTAAACCCCGGGGATATATGTTGCGAAAATACTCGAGTAATAGGTATATCATCTTCGATGGGACCAAAGCGAATTGGTCCAAGCTTGGTGCTAGATAAAAGACGTGTTCTCTATTTATATTTGTAGGTACCTATAACAGTGCAATTATTTATGTTATGATACTCTTATCATTTTTCGACTGTACCTACTTGTAATAAAATTTGTAAAGTGCAACCTTTGAACTTTATGTTCTGATCTGAGTGCTGTGGATACTAGTTTATATATAGACTGATAGGTAAAACTATTTGATAGTCTTTGTGTCACGCCGCGTTCACGGCTCCAAACTCACGTGGGTTTTAGAGACTATGTTGGTAAAGACTTCATATTTTGCGTACTAAGCTACATTATATTACTGGCGCAATAAAAATAACTTAGGTAAATATGCTGTAATTATGTCTTCTTTTTTACTGTTAGATTATATATTTTGTATGAATAACAGATAACAGTCATCATATCATGTATGGTACGTACGTAAGAAGGAATTACAACAGTGGCATAAGTTTGTTGAATAATAAAACTGCGATTTTATTACAAGTTGATGTACTTAGGTTCTTAATTTTGTTTCCTCTCATAGAACAGATTTATGCATGGACTAATTGGCCATTAGTAGAAATATTTATAAGTTGATGTCTGTGTGTCTATAATTTGTAAAGATAATAGATGCGTGCATCATCACTTTATACTTCAGTGACCCCAATTCTTATCTCATTTATGTGGCCGGTCAACGAAATCAACATACAGATTGTATGCTAATAATAACCATCTTCTGCTACATATCTGGTATTATCTTGAAATTCTAAGTAATTAAGTAATAATGTAAAATATTAACTTCCATTTCTAATCCCTCTTTATGCTTGAACATCGGGCAAATTATCTAAAAACTTCGGACGGAAAGCGAAGCGTTTTCCTTTTTAGGGCGAAACTTAAAAACAATAAGAGATAAATTATATTTAGAGTACCTAAAGCTAAACCTAAGTAGTAGGTATAACCTACTATGTAGAAGGTATTTGGAACCACAAGAAAGTTATATTTCGCGTAATTTTCTTGTTTTTATCACTTACTTGGGGTCGTGTCCTTAAAAAGGGTTGAGAAACAATAATATAAACTAATTGGCTTCACTGAATGATTTCAGTAGGTATGTATGTTTTTGATAGAGAAGATGCCTAGCTTGGATATCATCTGAACAATCTCGTAGTTTTTTGAATATATCTGAAATAAATATGTTTAACGTATGTTATAGAATTACGAATTACTTATTGTTACGATCGGAGAATATCGTTATCAGCCTTGGTGTCAGCAAAACCACGCGCGAGGTCGCGATCAAGTTCGTGGTCGCCGAGGCGCCCGCCATGCGCCCGCGCTCACTTTACAATATATTGATATGATATTACGATGAAAACCATTCAGTAGTGACTCATAAAAAAATCTGATTGGACCATAATTATTTAATTAAAGTGATTATTAAAAACTAGTCTATCCTAATATAAAAGTTCGCAAATTGCTTGAAAAAATTGCTAATAGAATCGTTAGGTACCTTTTATTAGATTTTGCGCAACAATAAGAACAGTTTTAAAATTGTGAAATAGGTATTAAGAAAATATTATTATTACTATATATACATGTTTTATACTCGTATCTATGGTTAATCAAATTATGAAACGTAATTATTTAAAATACCTATAACATCCAATATAAACTATAAAACCAATATAATCAAATATCCATATAATTTGATTTTAAACTTATTTAGAAATCCTTATCTATTTAATTTTTTTTTTGTAAGTAATGATAAGTACCAATTTTTATTTAAACTCCCACTTACGTTTGTAACATTCCAATGACTACATAATTTCTCTACGAGCTGAACACTTTCAACATCAGGAACTTTACGGCACTACTAGTACAGTACACAACTAGTAAACTACCATGTTTATATCCTCAAGTTATAATTAAATTTTCATAAGTAGTTGTCAGGTAAATGATACTGTGATAAAGTGTAATTATCGACTGTAATCACAGATACTCGTTAATGGCCGGTATTAGCTGCAGGCATTCAATGAGAAGCGGTTAGTAGTTACAGGCGACGCATACTCGTAGGTACTGTCACGTGTTTATATGAATGGACATAATAATATGCAGTTTTCCAAGCGAAAGCATACTGCAGTTGGAATGATTATCCTGCGCAAACGGAGAACGGTAACGCGTACAAAGGAGCACGTTGGTGTACATTTTATTTAAAAAAATTAAAGACAACTTAATTGGGGTACCAAATACACCACCTATTCACCTATATTATATATAATATAAGGTTTTCGCGAAATGACAAAATATTAGGTAGGTAAAGAAAAAAAACTAAAGATAACGAAGCAAATAAAAATATATTTTCCACAAATAAATGAGTTAAACCTTGCCTGATATTTAGTAGATGTCCATTTCATTTAGTAACATAAGGTCCCTGAACGCATGCAAGGTAAAGGTGCCTTAGATACACATGGAAAGTACAAACAAAAATTTACCTCAGGAACTGTTGTCTTATTTTTTTTTCATCACGTCGTAATTTTTAGCATTTACCCAATACCCATGATTATAGCAATATATTTAACAAATCATAACATCGAAGATAAAAGGAAAACATAACTTTACGGCCAAATAAAATTATACTACCACTGCACTTGTGTTTGCTAAAAACTATTATTAGGTACTTTTGTAAATATTATGATTTTCAGTCGTCTGTATTTTTGGTGTGTGTGTGTATAATGGGTTTATTTACTTTTATTTTAGATGGTTCGGTTTTATTGTATGAATTGTATCCCAGTTTTCTGCGTCCACGTATGGAATGCAAATAATAATCCTGAATTATTCAACGATTTACATGGATTTCTTTCATTAAATAGAAAGCGCATGAATAGTATTTCTTACACAAACGATAATCTTATATACATAAATAGGAGGACGAATTCAGAACAAATCCTTTTTCGTTTACACGTGTGACAAAATGATTTGCAAAATTATTATAGTATTCATTTAGTTATAGGTACTTATAATAAATATTTGAATAAAAGTGTTTGTTTTTTTTATGGGATTAACCAAAACCGACTTTGGATTGACTTAAGTTATAGCTTTTTTTCTGCGTGTATAAATGGGTTCATAACATAAAATATTGAAGTCCATAATGATAATATTTGTGTTAATTCCCAATTTGATAGAAGTATTATACCTAACTATTAGTGTTGTCCATTGCAAATCCAAGATCCAAGCCAGAATTTTGCTCAGACGCAAAGTTTTATTTATTAAAATTCAAACTTTTTTTAGGTTTATATAATTTTAGTTTTAATATTTCAATAATAGCAAAGCACGGGTTCAGTCTGTGGACAACAAAGATTTCCTCCTTCTACCACAAAAAAAAATCAAATTGGACCAGTATTTCTTAAAGATATTTTATGCGGGCAGATAAACGGACTTTGAGACAAACGGGTTTACCGTAAATCATCAAAGTCAGCGTGAGAGCCTTGCGGATAATACTATAACAAAGGTTATGCTTGGTATTTGGTCTTGCGTTGATCAAGACCGCGGACTTTACTAGCTTTTGTTTACCCGGCTTCGTTCGTCATTTTATTAGTACAAAACCCGTAACTACTTTGCCATTCTCCCATCACCCCTATTAAAAATTATAGTATAGAGGCTATTCAGCAAATCGCGAATTTTTTTGCAGACCTATAAAAGAGAAATGATCTATTCATCCATTATTTTGTTATATGTCAAACGGGCAGCGTTTTCGATGATAGATTCCAGACGGCTTATTTTTTTCCGAAATCTTCAACAAACATCGTCTATGTAGTGTATAAGGGAGGTGATGGAGGAGAGAATGCTTTATCTACTAGATTTTAAAGTATCAAATAAGTGCGCTAGTAGATTAATCTAGGTGTACTAGCATCGTTGTTACTACTGGTACACAAAACACAAGTTATGGCCAGGCTAATATGTGTAATATGTTCCACATTATCATTATTAATTACAAAAATGCTGATTCAAAATTCAAAATAAATAGTTTTGTTCAATTTTCCAGTTGACTGATGATAAGCGGTACGGTAGTTATCGTAAAACTTCCTACTTTTTGTCTCACAGCCTCAAGGTAACAAGTCAACACAAGGATACTGTATTCACCGTTTTGTTACAATTAGTTAAGTTATATAATCAGTTCGGTAGTCTACTGGTTGCCAAGCTTTTTGTGTATAGAGTGTATCACTTCTCATTTTGGCATAAACAAGTGTTTGTGGGGCTTTGGTAGACAGGATATTGACATTAAAGTACTCTTCCTACTATGAGAAGAGTTGATTTTTCCCCTCGAAATATACCAATTATTGAGAGGTAAACTAAATATTATATTACTTGCTACCATAAAATTATCGTTATGGTCGATTTACATTATCCCAAAAAAAGAAACTTGAAATTAAATTCATTACAAAACAATTGCTTTACAAAAAGTATCAATTTATTTTTTAGATACTTATAGAGGAAAAAGATAATTCGCAGCATTTGCCATAAATACCACGTGTCCATTAGAGCTAATATGACGGATTTATCTTTTGCAAGGACATCAATCATTTCATATTTTAATATTTTATATCAATTATTATATAGGAAAATAGTGCAATTAGCGGACAAGGTGGGGAACCTAGGCCGGAAGTTAGTCGTCTATGTGAGTAGAGCTTGAAATAAGGAAGCAATAATAAAATAGCGGCGGTGACGCTACATTATACAATTAATTGATTTGGGTTTGCAGAGTTATTATTTTAAATAAATAAAAATGGCTAATATGGTTTTAATTTTTTTAGTAAGTAGATATTTTTTTTTAGTACACATAGTTTCTATCATTTCACGCTAAAATTGCAAAGAGTGGATTGATTATTACTGATTTCAATTTTGTTTTCACTATTTAATAGACTAATAAACAGGAATATAATACGGCTTAAATGGAAAATATTACCTGAAACTGAATAGGAAATATTTCCATTTTCACAATTTATATATATAATATTGATATTATAAATTAATTGAAGGTAACCGCTTCTTCCGTACACAGATTTTGCGTAGATACCTCACAGTATAACACGCGTTGATTTTCAGGACGCACCTATACTATAGTTAGGCAGTTTTTGTATGGTTTTGAAAATCACTACCCGCGTGCAAAGTGGGCCCGATCATTTATAGAATAAAGAAATAATAGAAAATAAAATATTAATAGTTAATTAGGAAAGTGGTCACCTTGGTGGCTTCTTTAAAAGCTATCTATCTATAAGGCATGATTGACGGGTACTTGGTTATTCATTAGACCTTAATAAATAAAATGGTTATGACTATCAAAAGTTTTGAAAATATCAATCTTATACTCAGAACAGAGAGGCATTCTATAATTGTTTTATGTTTTTTGCCTACCCTAAATACTTTACAAATAATAATAATATGTAGGACATTTCACACATATTACCATAGACACAAACTAAGCTCTAAACTTGTACTTTATATACTACAATACTAGTAAATATTATATGTTATAAACACCGCCAGACCACGGTAAACTAATTTTGTTGTTCCATGAGTGGGAATCCAATCCCCGACCTCCGGATACAACGCCAAAAGCGCAACCAGTGGACCACAAGAGGAAATAACAAATAACTAGGTGTATAGACCAAAAAATACTACTGTCTAAATATCACTACTTCTAATAAAATAAATGTGCGAAAATAAATGCTTTTATAGCATTTAATCGGTTAGGCATTTGATCAAACACTTAGCAGTACCAATTTGAATATTTAAATAGTTTATTATCACGTTCTACATTGGTCTTTGAAATAAATAGTTATACTTTTTTCTTTTCTTTCTTTTGTGGGTACCTAGCTATACTTACGTACTTTGTATAACCGTCTCCCGTTTCGGTGGGTGTTAGTTCATGAAAGTGAAACTTCCTTCCGTTAATTACCAATCAAAACATAATTTGATATTATGTGGGATTACTTATTGTTTGTAATATATATAAGAAAACTTGTCCCAACTGGCTGATTTACTGAAACTAGTCAAGCTAGTAATATTAAATTTGGACGGTAGCTTTATTTAGTGTTTTTCAAAATTCGAACTCTAACGGCGTAAAAAGCGGAGTTTAATTAAATTTTAGGAAAGTTAATATCTCGGTAGCTTGTCTCGGGCAATAAATAACTCGGTCTAAGAACTTGAATAAAAAAGATGATACGTGTATAATTTATTGTAATAAGAAGCAATTGAGGAAATTTGGGCAAAAAAAAATAGTTTTACATACTTTCTGTTCGATATTTCAGGTACAACAGTGAAACTAAATAAAATTCTACATATAAATGTAGAATTTTATTTTAGAATTACTGAAACGTTTTAAAATATGAGGAGTCATAATGCGTTCTTAAATTTTGAGTCTTTTTACTACTCGTGTACAACCAGTGCTACAATAATGATTTTAACGTGTTTCATTATTTTTAGATTTTTTAATAAATATATACCTATATAAAAAAACAGTTTTTTTTTTCATACGTCGAATATTATAGCACCAACATAAAAAAAAATGTATGTATAGGTAAGTGGGATGTCAACGAAACTGGGTTAATAAAAGACCCTAAAATATGTCTTAACAACGCGAACAGTCCGATAGGTGCTTTATTTTTTTTGTTGTATATGTAGTTGTGTAATAATATTAATATGTAGGACAATTTACACAATATTGCCCTGGTCGCAAACTAAGCTAGTAATATGTTTACTAGATATATAAACATCCAGATTATGTCATACTGTACAGAGAAACGTTCTAATATTTTTTTGCCATGGGTGGGAATCGAACCCACGACCTCTGGATACAATGCCAAAGGCGCAACCACTAACTAGTCTACAGAGGCGGTCAAATAAATAAATTAACAGAAGTTAAAAAGTTAAGTTAAAAAATTGTTGAATTTACTATGAAAAATATTATATGTAAGGGCCCTTAACCAACGCGTACAAAGCCGCTAGGAATATATTTGTAATTAAAAAATATTAAGTATATAGCTAATAAAATTATGGAGCTCGGTTATCTATAATAAAAGGTGTGTACCTTCTGATTGTTGTTGCTTACAATGACGACGATGTCATTAATATTCACGATACTGCTTATTTTTATTTAAATTATTATATTTAAAATCTGCTTCATTATAATTATAATCATTGTACTTATATTTTTATGTAATAAGGACCTACGTAAATATAAGTTTTTTAAATATTATTCTACCTTTTCATAAAATCATTATTTCTTTTATTCGTTACTTATAGGATTGATATAGGACTTGATTCATTATATATTTTTTATGTAAATAATTATTCATCACTATTATAAATTATAAAATAATGCGTTATTTTTTTACAGTTTAGAATTTATGTATTTTTTTTACTGTTTCATATTTGTAACTTAGATAGCAACGTATTAAAAAAAAAGTATAATAATAATTATTTTTAATTGGCTCGGGCGCCGTAACGTACTAGTGGTGGTACATAATTTGTAAATAAATAGGTGATGTAAATCAGACGCTCTATCATGGGTGTTTGCTTCGTAGCAACGTAACGTTAAAACGTGAGGAAACCCCAAAAGGATCGCTTTATTCAATCTTGATACCAAAAAAAAAACCGGTTGTTTCTCACGTATTAACCTTACGTTGCTACAAAGCAAAAACCCATGGTAGAGCCTCTGGTTACTTTTAAGCAGTAAGTACAAATAGAATATGTATTAAATTTTAAAGATAAAAATGCAATGAAAAAAATTCTGGTGGGCGGGATTTATAAAAATGCAAAAATAGAAAATACCGAAAAAAGTAAAAATAAAAAACAGACTCCTCTGCCATCTAGTATTAGAAAGCTTCAAAGTTTCTAATAGAAACTAGGACTTCTAACTTCACTCGTATTAGTTATTAGAAGAAAGCTAATAGAGGGCGTCTGTGTATAAGTACAAGTATTCGTGAGGGGTGACTGGAACCTGGTTGGATCAGCGGTTGAGCGCCTTGCCGCGAAAGCGAGGTTCGTGGGTTCGAGTCCCGCCCACCAGATTTTTTTTCATTGCATTTATATCTTTGAAAATTTTAATATATGGTACAAATAGATCAAGAAATCCTATTATCAAGCTTGATTAAAATTTAAAAAAGTCCCATTAAAAAGTGTTTTTGATATGGCTATATTATAGCAATCTACCTATACGTTGCGTTAGAGTCACGGTTACGGTCACATGATTTGTCCTGACAGATTCGTTTGCTTATTTGCATAGAGATATACTATCTATTGTTTGAATGTAATGCATTGTTACACATTGTGTTATTTACCTTATGCGGTTATTCATATAAAGCATCAATGGAATTTCTGCACGTTGTTACTGAAACAGCGTAATTAGTTTTTGGTGAAGACAAACTGTCTCTACATCTCAGTTATTTGAAGTATCACACATGAAAATAAAATAAAATTGACTGCTCTATTTTCATATATTTATTATTTTCAATTTTCAAATATTGAAAAGTTGTGATTTTTTGTTTAAGGAAAAGTTTCATAGGATTTTCCGTTTTGTCAAATTTTGTTTACACCTGAAGAAATAAAGTTTTCCATAGATATATAAATCGTACTTTTATATAAACTTTATATTTGATACGGTGCCAAATAATTTTTAAGTAGGTACTTGGGTATTTTGATTTCATATGGGCAATGAAATAATAATGTTTGTTTAGAGGCAGCTTTATTTACAAAATATCATCGAACTGAAAAATATTTAAACAGGTAATAAAAAGCATTTAGGTAGATATTGCAACACTATTATGACTATATTTTTTTTACATAACACTTTGAGAAGATTTCGACCTACACTTTTTTCTCAAATTTCAGGATGTTTCAGCAGTCAGGATGTTACAGACAATAACAGATTTTTTAAAAGAAAGAGTAGAATTTTTAACTTCAGTATTTTATAATGTAATAATATTTTGGAAAAAACAAATTAAAGACTTTTCTAATACTTTTCTTTTGAATTTAAAACTTTGAGACATGCATTCATATGTTTCAGCATACAGGTAATATATGCTGAAACATAACATAATGATTTTTATAAAAAGTAGATTTTTAAACTTCAGTGTTTTATATTTTGTAAAGTAGGTACCAATTTAAAAATAGAATCAGATAACTGCGTTTCAGATGAAAGAGGTCTCCTAAATAAGCGCACGCGCATGTTATCTGGGTCGCGGCAGTCGCCACACTCACCGGCACTATAGCGGCACCAATCATCCGCACATGAACTTTTTCAAATCGTGACCCTCTTATACATACAATGGCTGTTTCTCTAAATTATTCTGAATTCATTTATTTATTACTTGGTTTAGTTTCAGTAGGTTCACTTGATTTGTCATTTTTTTCTATACTTAGGTACTTTACCACAGAAGAAATAATAGTACAAGACTACTTAATTATAATTTTTGGTCAAAATATTCACTTTAACAAAGACAAATTAGCACATTATTAATTGCACGAACTTAAATAAATAGGTGTTATAAAATTGTTATTCACATAACTAACACCTGTGTTGGTGACGATTAAGTAGGATTTTGGACCCAGTTTAAAAATCTCAAAATTCGCTCATATATTTTTCAAGTTACAAGTTGTTCAAGTTAGCGTCGTCACGTGCTTCCAAGTAAACAAACCGGTCAGGCCTCGGGGAAGTCACCGCAGCGAAATGCTAGAGGAAAACTCACCGTTGGCGATCGTGTAGTCCCAGTGTTCTGCTGCCATATTCCTTCGGGAGATGAGCGTTGTCTGCGATGCAAGTTAGGTAGCTCTCGGGTCGTAGTGCAGAGAGCGTGGTTGCTTCGTGACTGTGTGTAATTCGCGCTCGACCGGCTTTATAAGTGAGCTAAGTGTAGGATTGAGTGACAGCCGCGCGCGCGATCACCGGCTCACTCACTGACTGCGGAGAGACGACCGCACCGCACGCGGAGCCCCCGCTCTTCCATTGCAAATATTGCAATACGTCTGCTTTCTACCGCAAAAGCAATTATGTTATTTACTCATTAACGGTGTCAGATGTCAATGCCACTGATAACTCTTCGATAGCCCATCTTTGTAACTTATATCGCTGTTGTTATGTTACTTAATATTAAAAACCCTAAAGTGACAGCTTTAAATGTGTCCTGTACACAAATGGTTATATAAATGGGTATGAATTTTGATTTTTTAAATATAAAAAAAAAAAATGTATTTAAAACGTACTCTACATCTAAATTTTGCATTGTTTTTTTTTTTACTTAGGTACCTCGATAGATTAACATGTAATATCGAGCGTTTACAACAGGATGTTTCTAAATTATGATTGAGGAAAGGTCTAAAGATTAATAAAGATACGATTTATTTTTGGGGTACCGTAAGTTAAAAAAAAAGTTTCGGACCCCTTAAAGTTTAAGTGGTCCGAAACTTTCAGGGGTCCGTTTAACCGTAACACACTAAGAAATCATACGGATTGATTTCTCGGAAATAGAAATTTAGGTAATCGTAGAAAGTTAAAATTTGGAATAGTAGAGCTTAAAATGTCTTCTCGGTTTTAGAAGTACCAATTTTTTTTTTATAAAAAAAAATGCACCCAAGAGTGAATAGAAGGAAAATTTTATTTCAGAAATTAATTATTATACTATCTTACTATTGAGGTAGAAAGTTGAAATTAGCAATATTATTAAATACATTAGAAGGTTGTACTTTGGGCTCTACCATAGATTATATATTATATAAAAGGAAGTCTCTACTGATCAAAGAAACCATGTCTCCTAAATGAAAAAATAGGCTTCTACATTGATGGAGAAGCATTTTTTTCCATTTGTGACAACACACACGGTTCCATAGAAAAACTTGTTCATTTTGTTCATTGATTTGATCAGTATATTTTCATTCCCTTTATATATTGTATTATCTATGGTGGAGCCTCACATTAGCACAACCTTCCGAAGTTACCATGTAGGTATTTTATTGGTATGTGGTATCAACCTGATTTCAAGCAAACTTACAAAATCTATAAATGGCGCAAATTCATTTAAATTTTAAGACCTTAAAAACCATAAGTATAAAAATAATATATCTTAATGACAAATAAAAAAAAACAGTAAATAAAATAAAAAAATCTACATCAAACCTACTTATAAAATAACATTCGCTCTATAGATTGCTTCTTAAACTGAAACTAAGAGTTGAGACATATTGCCTCTAAATAAAGCAGTTACAGGGAATTTAGTTCATGCTACAAAAACGAAATTGTTTCGTAACCGAATCCTGAAAGAAGGCTACCCAATAGTCTCCTGGTTAATGAAACCACAGACTAAAACCAAACATGACTAGATCACTAAATTGTTTTTGCAATTTGCATCTATATATGGGCATTGGTAACGAAACCGGTCGATGGAGCTGGTAAAGTTATAGAGACCTCACCTCCCACCTAAAAAGTACGTTCTGAGTTGAAAAAAAAAAAAAATCTACGACATAATGGCACTTTAAATTCCTGTAATAATAAGTTTACTTGAAATAATTTCGTATTCCCTTTTTTCTTTGGTCAGACCCTAAGTGCGCGAACAGCATTCACACTTGACCGCAAAACCAATCAGATATCTTTTAGGCTATACAGTATCTAGGTCGGTAACTAAATAAACTAAACTTCTAATCTTTTTTTTTAAATACGAAATCATTGATTTGCGTTTCAAACAAAACAGGTTTTCGCTGTATAAGAAGACTAGGAGTCAAATTATACTTATACTGAAGTAAATAGAATATTGTGAAACTCTACAAAAATCTAATACAAGCTCGTCTATCTATTGCAAAGACTTCGCTACAACCACCAGGAAGTTTATACTTTCCCAATTTGAACCCCTCGCGGTTACATATCCTTTCTCACAACTATTTATTTAAATATCTGAGTGAGGATATTTTTTTAGATCTACTTTTCCATGGTAGGTTTAAGATGTATTTTTAAATTAAAATGTTTTTAAGTTCCAAGAATAGAGAAAGTAAATAGGTAAATAGTTAGATTTATGGTGTGGTGGCAAACACTCTTTGTAAGTCATCTCTCGATCATATTATGGAATAAGCTCTGACAGCCAGCAAAGTCTTTTACCTATTTTCATGAATATTCAAACAATGTTATCTTCAATTAGTTAATTACTTTATTTTGAAATTCCTAAAGAAAAACTAACAACTTTTTATAATGCTCTAAATGGTTTTATCATGATTTAAGATAATTTGTTCTCCTTGTGTGGTTATTTTAATAAATAATTTGGTATGTTGTTAAGGCTGCTTGCGAATAATTAGATGACAGGTTCTAAAAATCACAGGGTGATTCATTATCACTGCTAAGTAAACATTTGATCTTCCTATTACTATACGATAATACCGTGTACACTATATGTGTGTGCGGTAATAATCGGATTTCCAGTCAACTTAGATAAGTTTTTGAAAAAAATACGGGCGTTGTAAATATTTTCATATTTCATCCAGTCCGTGCAATACATATAATAAAGTAGTAAAATAATAAAAATCTGTATATTGATTAGTTTTGAAAAAAAAATTGGTTAGATCAGCTCCAACCAAATAAGCTGTAAAACAACAATCAGACATTTGTCTGTCTGACTTCCTGATCCTTCAAAATGAGAAGGTGTACAACCAAGGTATGAGTACCAAAGAAGTGACTAGCTCGTCGCGATGTTTTGAATAGACTCAATAACCCATCTATAAACAGTTTCACAAGTTGGTATAGTGAAAC
Source organism: Monopis laevigella (assembly GCA_947458855.1). Lineage (NCBI taxonomy): Eukaryota > Metazoa > Arthropoda > Insecta > Lepidoptera > Tineidae > Monopis > Monopis laevigella. The sequence continues at coordinate 18,294,887 of OX381577.1, read as the reverse complement.
CGGGACCGACAGCTTAACGTGCTCTCCGAGGCACTATAGTGGTGTTGTCAAATAAATGTACATATTTTTTTATTAAAAACTCATTGGTACACACCGGGATTCGAACCAGGGACCTTAATGGACCAGGGTAACACTTCACAATTTTACTGTCAATAGCGTAATATCACTTATTAAAGTAGGCCTTTGGTACGAGTAGGTAGGTGGGTAGGTCGTGGCCAAAAGTTTACTGCAAAATCAGGTCGTAGAAGTACCTAACTTGATTGGGTTTACTATAAGTATGTTTGTATAAGTACCCGCCCTACTAAACTTTGATTGCCTTCGTCAAGTTTCCACGCAATTTTTCTCACATGTGCAACGTCTGCCACCACTGCAATTCTATAAAATTTTGGTAGGCAATAAAATGATCCCACATGGTATTTATTGCGATTTTTAGTGCTAAGATGTTATTTTTAAAGGATGACGTTTGTGCGAAGAAATTCGTACAGATATTTATATCCTTAGCCCGCTTAGTATCTCGCAGGTTTCACAGATTTTTGCACAAATTAGTGAAAAACTTTCCTGAAAAAATATTTAAGTCTCTTTCCTTTTCACTTCCATAGGGTTCTAATAAAAAAAACCTACTTAGTGGACACAACACAAAAGGAAACTGCCCAAATTTCATATTTCACATGTGTAGTTTCGGCTGGGCGGTGATGAGTAAGCAAGTCATTCAGGACAAGCTGTGCAAGACGTGGTTCCAGGCATATTTTTGCCTATACGTTGGTCGATTTCTATAAATATTTTTTTATGTTAGATAGGAAAGTCAAAGTCAAAAATATTTATTTCATGTAAACTTTTACAGGCATTTATGAAAAGTCAAAAAAAAACAGAAAAGTATATATAAGGTCCATGTGTGCACTTGGCCAGGTCGCCATTCCTTCCACACACAAATTTTGAGAATATAATACAAAATAAACAAATCGTAAACTATTGTCCTTGCGGGAGAAAAAAAAAACAACCCAACCGAAAACACACTACTTAACCAACCAGTTTAAGACTAGGTGGTTAGCTGGTTCCACTGACCTGTCAATCATTGACTGCCCTGCAAAAGTGCCAACAAGGCGAGCAACCCAACAGACCATAGCTACGCCCCAAATGTACATATATTAAAGTAATCAAAGTATAGGTACCTACAAGTAGATAGATGGAAGGTATCTTTTAGGGCGCAAACACTGATCGCAAGTCGATCGCTTCAGAGACACCCTGGAGAAAAAGGTACCAGCAAGTAAAAAACTCTGGTGTTCCACATGTAGCGTATCATCAGAGGAGCATGGTTACCGACTTACACCTATGCTTATAGCATGTAGTATATACTCTCATCCTACTGAAGAGCTTGCGTAGAACACCTTAAGGCAGATATATTATCTTACAATATTGAAAGAATTACAGAACATAACATTTCTTCGATGCCAGCGCCGGCCTATCAGCAGAAGATTTTTCGGGATCTCCGCATATTATATGATAACAATCAAACAGGAAAACATAACAGGTAAACATAAATAAATGTATTGTATCGGCGGTGATACTATTTCACCAGCATCCGATGATGGAAACCTAGCTTATTTAAGGGAACTCCTGGAATTTTGACAAAAATAGTACGTTTTTCTGTACACTTTGACAACGGTCTGGGTATTTATAAAACATATGTATATAAATATTAGTATTGTTGTTTCTGGTACACATGGTACAAGCTTAGAGCTTAGCTTGTTACTAGGGGAATATGTGTGAAATGTCTTTTTAGTTTTTTTGGAAAGTCGGTGGTTTTTTTTTTCGCTATCCCATTTGGTTTGCACTCGACCTGCGCCAATTTGCATTGCCTTTTTTTATAGGGAAATTCCTGAAAATCTTGTAATATATATATTAAAAAAACGTAATAAAACAATATGCCTCGTCTTATACGATTTTCAGTACAATTTTACCTTATATTTAAAGGCCAATTTTTGTTTTAGTAGGTACTCGTACTTCAGTAGAAATTTGTTAGATACATATAGATAAAATAAAATTTTACAAAGAAAAAAACATGTTTTCTATTGTTTTTACAGTGTGTTAGTTTAATACATAAATATAAAACAATCCATGGGATTCTTCACTGCGAATCGCATGGATTGTTTTAGCGACTCCAAATTATCATGGCGTTAAGAGCAAGCCTAAAACTGACCATAAATCATAATCCAGCGGATTAAGATCGGGACTAGACGACGGCCAGTCTTCAGCTCTGATGAAGTCCAGACGTTCGCTTCCAACCAAGACTGTGTGGACTGAGCTTTATGACCCGGCGAGTCTTGCTGGAAGGACCATACTTGGTTATTGAATATGGTGTTGTTAGGGGGCTTAACTACCTTCTTAAGAATGGTATCTTGATACACTTGTGCCGATGTTTTGATACCTTTTTCACAAAAATATGGCTCAGTCACTCCTTCATAGCAAAAAGCCCACCAAACCATCACTAAAGTCGGATAATGCCCACTTTGCACTCTGTCGACTAATTGGGAAGCTTCCTTAGAGCTCACGGTCATTTTGTTTGTTAAAATGTTGCTCAATTGTAAAAAAAATCTCACCCGTAAACTAAATTTTTCTGTGACCTCCCTTTGCGTACCGCTTCAGTAGTTGTTTCGATTTTACCACCCTATTTTTTTTTTAATTATCAGTTAAGAAATGACCAATGCTGCAAGTCTTAAGTCATCTTTTGAAATACGCGACATGGTTCTAGGTGCTATCTTCATCTCCCGAGATAAAATCTTTTGCCTTCGGACAGGATTTCTTCGAATTCTTTCCCTTACTTCTTTGACCACCTTTTTCATACGAACACTACGTGGACGGCCAGATCTTTTTCTGTCACAAACAGAGGAGGTCTCATTGTACCTATTAATAGCCCGGTACACAAACATTTGACTAATACCAAGTGTATGAGAGTTTTAAAAATTGCATTTGCCTCCACACCTACTTTGTGTAATGCAATAACAGCGATTCGATTCTCTTTATTACCCCACTCCATTTTAATATCGCAAAATAGTGCTGCTCCTGCAAATATGTTTCCTCTGTTGACAAAATCTTTCTTCGGTCAGTCCTTCAGACTAATTCAGTTTATAAATAAACTCCAAGTTCCTAGGTAATTATTTAAACATAAACAGAAGGACTTTGGTAAGTTATTATATGTGATCGACTCATTCATATGCAATCTAACAAAGCATTATACTTAATGCATACCTACGTTAGCATTACAATACTAAATAGCTTCATTACGGACTCGTCTAGCATTTTAAGCGACTCGGTAAGGAATCAAATTTATGCACATTGTCAATGTCACGGATTTAGCCATAAAAATAATTTGTTTAGCGAAACGGTTAAAGAATAGCGATTATAGGTACAATACATAACCACTGAACATTACCACTGCATTTTTGTTTTGAAGCGTAAATAACATTATGCACTTTTATTATTTTGTTTTGTAACCTACTGTTAGGAAAAACAAAGTGTTTTTTTATAATAAGTTAAAGTGTTATGAGGTCTAAGTATTTATAACAATTATATATAAAATAAAATTGGTAACGAAAATAATATATGAAAAAAAAACTTACCTAGAAATGTATATATAAATAAATACAATGATGAAGTTTAAATACCTACTACATGTCCACTATGTCCAAATTTTGCCTCGGTCCAAATGTTCCCATAACACTGGCAGCATTGCCTCTTTGGACTTCCAGTGATATGCGTTGCCTGAAATAGTATCCAGACCGAGGATCGCCAGTAGCCTCATTTAGGAGAGCACAGAGTTTATTAACAAAGATCGAGGCCTCAGATCCCCAAACACCAGTGGTCTCAGCGAACGGGACAAATGAATATTCAGTCTTTAAATTTTGATATTTTGTAATTTTTGCTTTAGCTGCTGTTTCAGCAGCCGCCCCAGATGAGTCCACGCAAGACTGTAGATGGGAAGCAGCAAATGTATCGACACAGGTGACGTCCCATATGAGGCAACGGCCTCTCTGCTACGGCACCAGTGTCAAACCATCAGGTCGCTTCCCATCCAATCTACTTAACTGGGTTCTAAAATACTGGGGAAGCTGAAACAAGAGCTCGACGCACAATGTCGTTAGGGTGTGGTGCCGAGGCATCCTCCCTGCGCAACACTGCAGCAACTTAATTCATGATGACCATTCGCTAAGACTTGCGTACCGCATATACGCATGTGCTGTTGGCATATGTCAGCACCTAGTCTTAAAGCGACCGCAATTCTTAACGATTGGTCATCTAGGAACGCTCCCAAAGAAGGACAAGGAAGTGTCTCTAACCATAGCCCTGATTCTGTTGACGAAGCTGCTTTTACGTGTGCCAAATCAGTATTAAATGAAATTTGTAAAAGATTTTTTGTTTTTTTAAATATTTTTTTGTTTAGAGGAGGACACATAATTATTTAAAGGAGATATATCTAACAATAATCCTTACGCAAGAATACATAAATACGATGTGCATGAAAAATGTGTTGAAAAACAATTGAAAATATTTCTTATTTTAGGTTCATAAGCCCTTGGATGTTTTCCAGACTGGGATCAGATGTATACATAAATCTACTGTATGGCCTACATTACAAACTGAGTGTACCAGCGGAATGAGCTTTTGCTTTTAATTCTACCCGTAAAATAATTTTCGTAGCCAAAAAGATGAAAGGCATCGTTTAATTCGACTTATAAAAAAAGTGATATAGTAAGTCCTAGGAATAGACAGTAGATACGTATACATGTATAATTAATGTGAAAAACTTTTAACTTTACTATAGGTATAGATAGTGATTGTAATAAAAACGTTACGCCACAGGCCTAGTGGATCAAAATTGACAAAACAAAGTGAAAACTTGTTTTAGGGAAATGTTTCAAAATGGAGCAAAAAAGTGTTTACCAATCACACAAAATTTTATTGACACACTATAATAAGTTTAATTTTAGTAATTAAAGTTTATTATAGAAAACACATTATCCTGAAAGACCTAAGAATAATAAGAACATAATTATATTATGTAACTTCTAATAATTTAGAAACAGATTTGCCTGAATACATACCTAAGTAAGTCTGCTAGTATAGATAGAATTAAAAAAAGTGTCCAAAATAAGATCCCACGGAGACCCAAGGACATATCCGTTCAGTATGCGCGGGCGCACGGTAGCATTAATCTCCGATCACTCAATGAAACATTCATCAGCCTGTCAAATCACACTTATTTATTACTTGCGTCAGCCATAAATCATGAAATTTAATAGAAGGTTTTTTATAGACTTGTCTGTAGATATAATTATTGTCTTCTTTAGACACATCTAGGCAATTGAATGTTTTTACAAAGTTATTGTGTATTATGAAGTCTTATAAAAATATTTCAAAATTGTCAACAGTATGTACTGTTGACAATTTTAATACAGCACCTACAAGATTCTAGGTCTGTGGACTGTATTGTCGTAGCAGCTGAATACTAATTTGACGTCTTTTATGGGACAGGGGTCTAGGGTGGGTCTACGATTTATTTTACTGAATGTAACTTAGGTTCTTCCTTTAGTTTCCCTTTCATCCAATTCTAATATTTTCTGAATTTGTTATTTTTTTTTGTAAACAGGTGCGATTATTGAATATACCTACTATTATTCCTTCTGTGTCATAGGTTATATTTTTCTCAATGATGATATCAAAATTTCATCGGTCAGATTCTATATACGTGGTGGCCGAGTTGGTTATACCTTGGACTTAAAAACACTAAGGTCCCTGGTTCGAATCCCGGTGTGTACCAATGAGTTTTTAATTTAAAAATGTATGTACATTTGTTTGACAACACCACTATAGTGCCTCGGAGAGCACGTTAAGCTGTCGGTCCCGGTTTCACTATACCAACTTGTGAAACTGTTAAAACTGACTCAATAACCCATCTGGGTTATTGAGTCTATCCAAAACATCGCGACGAGCTTAGCCACTTGTTCGGTGTAGACTCATACCATCGGCTACGACGAGGTGAGATTAAAAACCCCTCCGCTGGGTACCCTGGGGCCGTCTAGGCGGTCTCGGGCGCCGTAAGGCACCCGTGAAGATATATATATATATATATATATACATATATATAGATTCTAAAATTGCACCCTTGGCTGTCAGAATAGTAGTCCATTTCTGTTCCTACGTTCTATTATAACTTTCCTTTAGGTCGATTAATATAATTTGTGTAGTAGGCACTGATTGGGTTTTTTTTATAGCAAAATATAATAAATATATCTTTCTTAATATTTTTTCATCATTTTCATATAAAAAATACCAGTAGGGTAGTTAAAAAGAACTTACTACAAATTTAAGCAAGTGTATTTTATTTAAAAAAACATTTCTACTTATATAAATATATAATGGGACTAGAACACAAAGTATAAACTACAAAATTACTTAACCTAATTAAACTAACAAACATTTTTTTAATTAAAAATGCATAAGTAATTCTTTTAATTACTTACATAATATTTTTAAAAAATATTACAACCACAAGATTTAAACCTAAAAAAATATACTAGATAATCTTAAAATAATTTAAACTTGATCTTATTTTATGTTTTGGCAAGAGTTTTTTATTTGAGATTTCGGTAACTTTTATTTAAGAGCTTTCCCATGAAACTTTTTAGGTTAGGCATTGTAGTGGGCAAGCTTTTATACATTGCCTTTCTGTAGTTTCCGCTCATCGTCGGCTATTTCTACGTAATCTACAACTTCCCAGTTCTCTTCAGGGTCTGAAGGTAGTTGTGGTGGAAAAGCAGATCTTGCTAAAGGTGTACCATTATTATCTAAAGAGAAATAAGCCCGCAATGTTGGATCAGCATCGTCATCGTCTGGAGAAGCGCGCGCGTTGAAAGCTCCCCATACGTCCTGGCCTCCTGGTAGCTCCCATACGTGATATTGGGCAGTCATTTTGAAGTTCTGAAATAAATTTTATTATTGTTATATATGTATGAAAACGTATAAATAAACTTAATTCTCTTTAGCTAAAGGCGTGACTTTTACTTTACACTAAAGGATTACATAAGAAGTGCATAAAACTGCAGATCTCTTAGGTTGACGATATAATTGCATAAGAGATATTTTTAGTTGAAAAACTAAGAAATAAAAATCTTATACCCACAATTATATTTTTAGACAAATTTCTGATAAGAATAATAAAATCGTGTGAGTAAATATGGGTTTTTATCTTAGTAGGTACCTAATATTAAAACACACAGTTCTATAATACAATAAATGTTAAGCCTCCTAATCTGTAGCGCGCGCTGATGGTCACATGTCACTCAGACTACAATGATATGTTATTAGTTTTTGGACAATGGCTGCCATTATTATAAATACTGCCATTTACAAATACGTAGGCACCACTTACAAACTAAGAATTTTAATAATCTCATTAAACGTATCGTTAGAACAATGTTTCCATATTTAGACCGCTGAAAATAATTTAGTTTCGGTAGGTATATATATATATAGGTAGATATAGTACTCTAGAACCAAAATTATTTAATAAACACGTATGGAAACAAAAGAATGTTTCCATTCGTTTGTTTGTATTGCACCAACATATGTACAAAAAGTGGTAGGTTTACTACCTATCACTTTTTGCCGGTGTATTTTCTTGCATTGGCTAGAATTTTTTATTTTTTTTATTTGGCATACAATATGTTAATGCAATGCAATTTATGCAGTGCACTTTGTCTGTCCAGATCGTAGTCCGGTTGAGGCAGAAAGTTAAAATTTTGAAAAGTTTTTTTTTTATATGTACAAAAAGTGGTAGGTTTACTACCTACCACTTTTTGCCGGTGTATTTTCTTGCATTGGCTAGAATTTTTTATTTTTTTTATTTGGCATACAATATGTTAATGCAATGCAATTTATGCAGTGCACTTTGTCTGTCCAGATCGTAGTCCGCACTGAGAAAAATGGATATTTGATGTAATTGAAAATCGTCGGTTAATCGATAAATTTTAAGTTTTACGCCGATAAGATCAGTCTTTACGAATGCAATGTCGTTAAACTAACTAATGACTTTTCTATCATGATACTACGAGGCGCTTCTAGTGGGAAAATATCACAACTCTTCATGTTAAATGTTGCAACGATAAGTTATCATGATGTCTTACATGCAAATCATTTCATGCCGGTCAACTTTTACCGAAACTTTCCTGCTAACGTGTGACTCCGACTATTTTCTGTAATTTCATTTCGATTTTAACAGGATGAGTAATGATATATTAGAATGCTTATGCAAGAAAGGAATACGGATAAATTATTGGTTCGGACGCCTAGTCGTTTTTTATGAGGTTTACGCGTAGCGGGCGCTGATTTCATATTAAAAACTTGGGTATATTTTTCTCAGTGCGGTTGAGGCAGAAAGTTAAAATTTTGAAAAGTAGTGATTTTCGGTGCCCGAAAAGAACATTTGGGGAAAAAATGTTTTTAAGGTGGAATAGACGGAAAAAAAATGTGGAGTGGGATCTCTTAGTGTCTTTTTATATTTTATTTTTATACGGTATACAGTACGAAACATTTCGCGAAGTAAAATAAAAAAAAAAAACATAAATACTCGTATATAAATTCAATAAGACTAAAACTTTATTCTGTAACGTACCATTGAAAATGTCAATGAGGGAATACTGTATATATAATATGTCTATGTTTATAATATATACCTGTATCATAGGAAAAAAAATACAATAATGGTTTGTAGAGTGATCCATAGGTATTTATATTAGTGATCACAAAGATGTTATCTCTACCTGCAGTGGGTGTGTCTGGCAGGTGATATGTCAACATGATCCTGCCGACACCGATAACCACATCCTCATAATTATATATTGTTTTATATCTTCCGTATTTACGCAACTTTATATTACATTATATTTTATAGACATGTAATTATAATTATATGTACTCGGCTCCTTCAAATGTGTATTAAAAGATGCAACCGTAAAATGGAACACGAGTCTGAACATTTTAAAGTGTTTTTTTCATTTGCTAAACTGTTGTTTGTATTAAATTCTTGAAAATTATAGTTTAACTTATAGTATGGATGGTGTGTCTCGTGACCTCTCGGGCCATAGTAAAGCTGTCGGGAGTAGGTGCACATTCCTCTAAAACTCTACATTTTATAATCTCGCTTCGCAGGCTCGGCAGGATCGCTACGTGTTGGTGCGAAGCGAAATATATGATACCCAACGATATATAAAAAAGCCTGTGGTCAAAGAACATCTATAATTTGCAAAAATAATCACGATAATGCGATTATGTTCTTAAGTTAGAAGTCCACAAACGGACAGACAGTCAAACAAAGGACGTGGCATTTTATATGTACTTATTACCCAGGTATCATGTGTTCATCTATTAGGAAGTTACGTAAAATATTATTTTCGGAACTTAATTTCCTTTATTGGGTAACAGTTAAATGTGTTTTTTTCTGCCTTTGAATAAAGTGGAATATTTCATGGAGCATGTTTTCAACAACGCACAGTTTAATAGTATTATTGACTTCGGCTTTCTATATATAATTCGTGAAAATCAAATACATAAATAAACAAATTTTACCGACTCTTAGAACGGGCTGAAACGAAAACACAGAGCAGACATAAGTACCCGTGTACTGTAACGCTGAGCTAAAAAAAAGTTTTACAACCGTCTACTCTTTATCAATTGCCCAAAATAAATCTCGTGTAACTCTTTTGATGTGGCCATATATCTGATGACACTCCCTCGGTTATTGGCCGACCTATAAACGGCTATGGTGCCTTTGCTTACATAAGACAATGTTGTTTTATAAAACGGCAAACGTCCTTGCTGAAAGTGACAAATTAGGAAAGTATTTTGCAGAACTAATAGGCACCATAAACATGACGCAGGCTGAGCACCAACAGAGTCGGTTTGCAGCAAACACTTCTGCTGACGCATGCGCGACACGCTTGATGGATCGCTCACTGAAGGAAAATAGAGTTAATAATTGACGAGTGCTCCTCGACGGAAACGTTATTCCCCAACAGCTGATATATTAATCAATCAGACAATTTTGGTGACTTATCACGCATCTCACACAATATTTTTCAACACACATAGTTTATTTTATAGGTCATGAAAAAAAAAAGGTATACCTATTCTAAGGGCCGGTAAATAAGGCGCTTCGCACACGTAGCAACTTTTAGTTTTTTGTGGCAACTTTTATTGCAACTGGCAATTTTTAATAGAAAACTGTAGTAAGTAAATTCTGTTGCGGCAATCGTCAACTTTATTCCGTTAGCACAAATCCAATATAAAATTGCAAATTGCAGTTCTAAAAGTTGCTACTTGTGCGGAGCGCCTAAATAAATGCCATACCACCCGTCATGGGTGCCTTTTTGGCTTCCGAGAACCGTGTACCCAGCGGAGCGATTAACCCGTCCTCATTTCGCGATGGTATTCGGTTGGAGGCAAATTGCAGTTCTAAAAGTTGCTACTTGTGCGGAGCGCCTAAATAAATGCCATACCACCCATCATGGGTGCCTTTTTGGCTTCCGAGAACCGTGTACCCAGCGGAGCGATTAACCCGTCCTCATTTCGCGATGGTATTCGGTTGGAGGCATCACCTAACAATTGGGGAGCTTGATGTTGTTGCCTAACCTAACCAACGTTAAATTGACGTAGCGGTTACCTAAATGTTTTTCTTGAATAATCGAAGTTTTAAGCATTGTAACAATATAAAGTATATTAAATCTCATCTAAAATTAATAAATAAATAATCGTATATCGATTTATTTTAGTTAGACCATTAATTTCCTGCTATTTAACTGCTACCACGCTTTCAGCAACTGGGCCTAACTGTGCACGATTTTAGACCATTAATCAAATATATTACCGCGTGCTTATCTTCTATAAGCACATGTTAAAAATATTTGTTTAGACGTTGCCTAAGGTAGATACACTTAAATTCAATAACAAAGATATCTATGATCAATGTCTAATATCCAAAAGATGAATGCACATTATTATTATGAAGTACCTACGTAACTACGTAGTAATAAAATAAAATAAAAACATGCATATTCCATATTGGTAAAAAATAGTTTTTCACAATTTCCAGCGAAACTACTTAATAAGTAAAATGTAAAAATTTTAGTTAACGAAAAGGTTAAATTACTTTTGTATGAACATTTTTTTTTTTTATTTATTAATTCCTTTAAGGGTGCAGACAAACCGGGTATAGTTAAAATGAATAATAGGTATTCGTCCCGTATCTTATCCGCATCATTGATATGGAAAATACCAAATACTGTTGCTAAACGATATTGTTCGACCCCATTCATGGACTTTGTAGATCTGCTTATCACCAGATGAAAAGTCACATGCTGTGCTCCTTAATATTAGTATAGTTATATATAGTTAGTCACCTCCGGCAAGCAATGATGCTGCAAACAGTAGAAGTTGTTAGTTCCATCGTGATGGCACCAGGTCCCGTCGGGGAAGTAGGGGTCCAAGCCGGCGTCGTTCAGCTCCAGCCGGGGGGCGTAGAACCCACCGCCACCAGCGCGGCGGCAGAACACTGCGCAACCCATCCACATGCGGGCTGGGATAACATAATCCATCAGTACAATGGGCATAGTGGGATGTCAGTATCTGGTCAATCTTTCAGCCAAGTGATTCGATCATACAAACACTATTCACGTAAATTGACCGCCTTCGTAGACTAGTGGTTGCGCCTTTGGGGTTGTATCCGGAACTCGTGGGTTTGATTCCACAAATGGCAAAAAAAAAATCTAGTAGCTACATTTTTCTCTACAGTTTGTTATGGTCTGGGTGTTTATATAATATGTATGATATCGTTGCTTCTGGTACATATAGTACAAGCCTAAAGCTTAGTTTGTGACCAAAGCAATTGTATAGTGTAAATTGTCCTACATATTAATATTATTATGAGTCTACACCCAACAAGCAGCTAGCTTGTCGCGATGTTTGGTACTAATATTTTTTTGAGTGCGGAAGTGTGATTTGTTTTCAAAGAAATAGTGGCAGCCACAACTCCCAGCGTAAGTTTTTGATTGATTTAATACATTTTAGGATTACTCACTCTTATTTATGTTATAGTAAAATATGAAATAAGCGTTTTTTAATTAAATTTTCAATAATATTATGGTCGAGAACTGAACTGCAACTTTATTAAAATTTCCAGTTTTCGACGTGGTCGATAACTGGCTGAGCCATCTCCGTGCAAGTTCTTTATCGTATTTGACAATGGGTGAAAAAATATTTAATTTAATTTATGATATTGGACCTTCATGGATTTATTTTAAAAGCCAGTTTTCGTCCACGTAATTTTGATATTTTTAATCAGTACTATCAGGTCAAAAAACATTTGGTCGAAAACTGAATATGCACTACTTGTACTATTATTGCTTCTGTGTATGCACTCCAATTTTCGACCGTTTTTTTAATCTGAACGAAAATCACAATAATAGTATATGTTAGAAAAAAGTTGAAAATAAAAATCATTTATCTTATTGCCATTATTTTATATAGTGTATTATTTTTAATACTCGCCTGCATCAACGGTTATCCATCCTGCGGCAAATGTGCCGGCTACTTCAATTTGCAAAAAGTCGGTGACTTTAGTTCTCTTATGAATATCCTCATTCCTGATTTTATCCATAAGAGAAACTCTTAGCATAGCTCTTTCCATAGCTCGCTGAGCGACCTTGAGTTTGTGGACCAGCCTTACCTAAGTGTCCACGTTTTGGCGCCGTATGTCATCACTGGTAGGACGCACTGATTGAAGACTTTTGTTTTCAAACACTGCGGTATGTCTGACGTAATGGCGTGGCGTATCTTCCCGAACGTTGTCCAGCCCAACTGCACCCTTCGAGAGTTACACCGTCTAAAATGACGGGTCTCAGAATGACCTGGTCGTTGAACATGACCTTGGTCTTTTCAGATTCATTCCGAGACCACAGTCGAGAGGCACAGTTTAAACTGTACAGCATTTCCTGCATATCCTGCAGCGACTCCGAGAAGTGGATAATATCGTCGGCAAACGGAAGATGTGAGATGCGTTCTCCGTTTATATTTTCGTTAATATTGTCCTTTCCAATCTAAAGTCTTGAAGACGCCTTCAACTGCATTAGTGAACAGCTTCGACGACCCACCCTGACATCACCCTGTCTCACTCCACGATGCAGTTGAATTGTTTCATCGTTTTGTACTCGGACAGTCTTAGAAGCAGCTCTGTATATGCATCTCAACACTTCGATATACCGCAAATCTACCTGGCATCGCTGTAGGGACTCCATTACAGCCCGGGTTTCGATAGAGTGAAAGTCCTTCTTATAATCCACGAAGGCGGCATACAGGGGCTGATTATATAATTTGATTTTCTGTATAATCTGCCCCACCGTGAGTATGTGCTCTATGGTGCCGTATCTTCCTCGAACCCCAGCCTGTTCTGAATGCTGGCAGTCGTCAAGACTCGAGTGAGTCAGTTAGTGATGACCCTCGAAAACAGCTTATAGACGTGGCTCAGAAGCGAAATGGGCCTGTAATTCTTTAAAAGGTATTGTTGCCTAATTTGAAAAACATGATCACCACGCCTCTGTGCCAAACATTTGATATGTTCCCGCTTTGTATAACAGGCGCTACAGCCTTTTCAATACCGCATTACCTCCTGCTTTCAGGAGATGTAACTCCGTCTTCACCGGGAGCTTTTCCATTTTTAAGCTGTTTTGTTTATTCCATCGTCCATTGTGGTTTCCAAAGCGTCGAATCTATTTCTCAGCTCTAGCTGGAAATGGTCCGAACCCGTGACATCTCTGAATATGTGCCTTTTATCCGCCATAATAGTACAAGTCGTTTCTGACCTTGTTGTTAGTGCTTTTCCAGGTCCCTTTCCTGTGGGGTTTCTTTTCAAAGTACGTATTCATTGCAAAGAGGTCCCCTTTCTCGAGGAAGTTGACCAGCATTTGTCCCCTAACATTCCTGCTTCCATATCCGTGCGGTCCAACACTCGAGATGCCAGTTTGTACTCCCACTTTGGCATTGAAGTCCCCCATGACAACATTATAGTGGGCCCTAGTGGTGTTGTGAAGGCCGTTGGCTATGTCTTCGTACATAGCCTCTACCTCGTCGTCTGAGTGTGCCAAAGTTGGTGCATACACTTGTACTACCTTGAATGTATATCTCTCGGTTAGTTTTAGTACAAGGTACTTGACACACTTGAGACTTCCACAATGTTGTTCCTCAGAACTTTATTGATACGGAACGCGACGCCCGCCTCGGGATGGGTGGTCTCTCTCCCGGAAATAAAGTTGATGGCCCGATTGATTAGTTTTTGTAAATGGTTGAAAACTAGCTGATGAGTGGTCGAAGACAGGAATTTTTGGTCAAAAACTGGTTAAATCGGTATTTTTAGCTTTTTATAATATTTAAAAAAAAACTAGCAAGCTAACTACCAAAAACTTTACTTTTAATTAAAATAGAATATACAAGAAGTTAATTTAAATACAGTTTTGATTAAAATTATTTCAAAAAACATATAATTTTGCTATTCAAATTTGGCATGTCACCTAATTGGTCGAGAACTGGCGCAATGACCCTATTTTATTTTAAATAGATCTATTTTTTATTAAAACCAGCCTCTTCTTTGAGCATTTTTTCGCTATTTGGTAGTTTAGGACTTAGCAATGAATGCTAATTTGAAAATTCAACCCAGTATAGTTTGTGCACCAATATGGTGTAGGTACTGTAACCTTCTCTATTGTAGAGTAAGGCTACTTCTGGCCATTTAAATGTTAGTTATTTTATTTGAATATTTATGACATTTGTCTTGGAATAGAAGAAATCGAAGGCACAAAAGAGTAGAAAGAGAGATCAATAGAGGGACACACGATGGAAGTGTGATTAATTAATTTAATAATAATTAAGCTGAAGCAGCAGCTAAATTAAAACATACTAAATATCAAAATTTAAAATCTGAATATTTATTTGTCCCATTTGCTGTGGAGACCACTGGAGTTTGGGGTTCCGAGGCTGTGGTCTTTGGAAAGAAATTATGTGCTCTTCTAAAAGAGACCTCTGGAGATCCTCGGTCCGGATATTTTTTTAAACAAAGAATATCACTGGCAGTACAGCGTGGTAATGCTGCCAGTGTTATGGGTACTTTCGGGCCGGGACGGGGTTTGGATATGGTGGATATAGGATATTAATTTTTTATTATTTATTGTTAAATTTTATTTTAGGTATTTTAGTATTTTTTAGGTTGTTTAATTTTAATTTGCTAATGTTTATAATAATTAATTTATATAAGTTTATATGGCTTTGCAGGGATATTATATTCTATAAAGAAATAAAGAGAATATAAAAATAAACGTATAAAAGGTATTAAGTTGTTTTTAAAGAAGTATATCTGGAGGAGTTACCTGAGCAAATTGGGTACGGTGACCGAAAATTAAAGTATATCTTCGGTCACAGTACCTATCTAGATAATTGGAACAGTTCGTTTTTATTACGATGATCAAATTATTTGATAGATGACCAAAAGATTGGTGGTTGCTTCAATTTTTTTTTAAGCATCCTAAAATAATTCATAAATTGTTAAGTATAGAAATTTTAATCTCGAAATATATTCTAAAGTCTTGTCAGCATACATTGGTAACTTATATACTTATGGTACATTGATGGAAATTATTCTGAAACTTTATTTCCAAATGACTTCCATTATGCCAAAAAGGCAAATAATAGCATAGGTAGTCGAGTATGCACAAAAACCAGTAAGTATTGTGTAAAATATGCACTTTAGGCATAACCACAACCTTTTTTTTAGCACACACCAGCAGGGTCGTCTTAAGTTCGCTCGCA
This sequence comes from Monopis laevigella, assembly GCA_947458855.1. Classification (NCBI taxonomy): domain Eukaryota; kingdom Metazoa; phylum Arthropoda; class Insecta; order Lepidoptera; family Tineidae; genus Monopis; species Monopis laevigella. The sequence goes on along the minus strand of OX381577.1, from coordinate 18,278,984 downwards.
CGCCAATCGTTATGACGTAATTTTCTAACATTTTTGGAGCCATTGTTAAGAAACCAAGCTTGATTTACGTCAGAATGACGTCATAACGATTGGCGTGCGAGCGAACTTAAGATGCGTAATCACCCTGCTGTACCCCTAGTGTGAGTTTTTTAATCGTTACTTTGCGTTTGAGTTAACTAAAATGTGTATAGGAAATAGATCAGCGCTCCAAGCGGAAATTTTGAGAACTAAAATGCGAGCGTTTGATTGGTCGAAATGTTAACGCAATAGTATAGTTAACGCAAAAGTAAATGTTTAAAAAACTCACAGCCCTAGTGTGAGTTTTTTAAACATTTACTTTTGCGTCGTGCAGAGCAGTTGTGCTCAACTTTTCTCGACCTCTCTTATAGAAAAAATAAAAATTTCAAAGTAGGTACCTATATAAAATTGCTTATTATAATTTACCTAAATAATAGACGGTATTTAATGAATAATCTTTGGCAGCAGGTTTTACTGCACTGCACACGAAGAAAATGCGATTAAAACTAAATCATATGGGTAGGTAACCGATCCATCCAGGGTAGAAATAATTATTGATGGGTGACATTGAACTTACGAGGTGGATGTTCATTGTATCAATAGTCAAAGCCACCCAATTGCGGGATTTGCAATCCATGTCTCCAGCGCTCACTGGGAATGCCCCCGTTGATAGTTGATAATGTGCGTTCTAAGCAGTATTAGATGGTTTATTTTACAAAAGAGGGCTATTCGGGCAATATATGGCATGAAAGCTCGTGATTCTCTCCGGGAAACATTTCCTATGATTGATGTATTGACACTACCATCTCAGTATATTTATGAGAATTTATTGTACGTCAAGAAAAACTTAAGTATGTTTAGTAAAAATGGCGACAGGCATAAATTAAACTTAAGAAATATAGATAAAATTGATATTCCAAAGTTTAGACTGCAAAAAACTAATAAATGTTTTGTCATTAACAGTATAAGGTTATTTAATAAATTACCTAAAAGTATTATAGATTTAAGTGAAATAAAGTTTAAAAATTGTATAAAACAAACATTAATCCATAGGGCTTACTATAGAGTTAATGACTATATTAATGATAAAGATGTCTGAACCCGTTCTGATCTGCAATTGAGGTCTCACAACTAGTATTGCCTTTTCAATTGTAGTTTTAAATTGTACTAGTACCCTAGTAAGGTATGTTAAATCTGATATTGTAATAATTTATTATTACTTAATTTATTTTTTATTATATTTAGCTTTTTATCTTTGGATAAGGTATATCTTATGATTACTTATTTATATTTACGTTATACAGGTACTCTGTTATTATATATTATTATTTAGTAAATTGCCTGTACTATTTAGTATTTTCATTGGTACAGTAACCAATTGCTATACTGTTAAATAATCTGCCATAGGGTGTTTTGTGCACGCTTTTAGTAGGATTAGAGCATTTTAACAGTGTGTTCGTTTACTACTGTTTTTCGCTTAAAGCGCTTAGGCTTTAAGCCAATCTAATCAGCCGTCAAAGTACACAAAGCGAAGCAAAGTAATCGCAGCGTTTGCAGGAGTACTCGAACAGTTTTATGTGCATAAATAAAAATCATATAAAATTCATAAGAGAATACAAAATAGAGTTCAAAAACTGTTAAGTGAAAAAGAGGAACAATAAAAATAAACAAAAATAAGTATTTGATACACAATAATTGTGACCACAGACAATTTACTTTGATTGCACTACTCGTATTTTCAAAGCGTTCGCAGCGAATTCGATGACGTAATTTGCTTTTTTTCTGTGACGTCATCAAAAATCCAAAGCAAAGCGAAGTAATAAAAAAACACCTGTCAAGTAAATTAAGCTAGCTTTGTAAGCCTTTTAAGCAGTACTCAAACGTACCGTAAGTATGCTACCATATGCTGTTTGCATATCGGTAACTCAATGGCTGTGTTCCTCTGTTAGTGTGTGTGAAGCACCAGAGTTTTTTACTTGCTGGTACCTTTTTCTCCGGGGTGTATCCGGGGGGATCGACTTTACAACTAGTGTTTACGCCCTTGAAGATACCGATCCATATAACTATGTTAATGCGATTGATGGTCATTCAAAAATATATACAGCCAATATAATGAGAATAATATAATATAAGGCGTGGATACGGTTGGTGAGGTTGGTCGCCTCGGTGGCACTCTTGTATGGCGGATGATAATCGGATGAGTCTTACACTAGTTGGTTATGTAGCGTGCGTTCGGTTGGTTGTTTTTTTCTTTTTTAATATTTTTATTTTATGACACCTTTTATTAATTAATATATATATAGCAGCCTAACCAAGCGCACTCTAGACCTTATTGTTAAAACTCTTTTTTTTTTTTTTTTGACTATTCATAAATATCTGTAAAGATTTACATGAAATAAAATAATATTTGATTTGGTATAAATAGAACCCTCATATATTTTGAGTAGCTACTATTTCTCATATTTTTGGTCTCTTTTTTTTTATTTTTTACTATGAAAAGTAATTACAAATAGGCTGTTCTGTTAATATGATTGATATAAGTAAGTAAAATAATTGTGTTAAATCGTTGGTTTCACGGGCGTAATGTAGGGTAGGTACTCGCAAATTTTTTGTGAAGGCGTTACTAAATTTAAGAGACATAAGTATTAGGCGTTACTAAATATATGTAATAGGTGATATTTTTTTGCTCATCACAAACAATTCAGGGCAAAATATATAAAAAAAAAAAAAACATTAAACGAAGCTTAAGCCCAAGACACTAAATCCTGGCTACGCCCGTGGTTGGTCTATCATACAAAACATGAAATATATTGCAAACCTAGTGACATCTGCCAGTTATAACGAGAACAAATTGCCGTACAAACTTCCATACAAACTAAATAATCGTATTTATTTTACACAAGATGTCGCTACTGTGTTACTTTAAATAAGGAAATAATTTTATTCATCTGTAACGCTAGTTACTCCCTTTATAAAGGGTGAATTTGAAATTATGTACTTTGGGCTAATATGAGGTTCTGCTGATCAAATCGAACAACTTTTCCCATGGAACCATGTGTCGCAAATGAATAAGGCCAATTATGTAATTAAAAACGAGTAAATAAAATCTACACAATTACGTCATAACGATTGGCGTGCGAGTGAACTTAAGACGCGTAATCACCCTGCTGGAAATTGATTCGCGAACTCAAACGTCCAAAAATCTTGTTTTCAGTGATATATTTTTTTTTTGTGTAGATTTTTTTTACTCGTTTTTAATTACATAATTGGCCTTATTCATAAAAACTTATTGAGCAACTTTTATTTAGTAACAAAAATTTGTATGCGTGAACGAGACAAAACATTCCAAAGCCTCAAAGTATTCTTCAATAAGATTTTAGGAATAAGGCCATCAAATTTATAAAAATCTGTTAAATTTTGAAATGACGCCGAAAGTAATATTTTTAGAATTATAATCAAACTTTGGTTGTCTTTTCATAAGTTAAGTAATAGATTTTTTATAAGGAACGTGGAAGTGTAATAGACTACTTGTCTATTACACTTCCACGTTCCTTTTTTTTTATTTTAAGCTTTAATGTATGTGTGTATTTTAGTTTAGTTTGTTTTTTATGTATTACTTTATATTTTATAATACATAAGGATTTTTTTTTTGTAATTTGGTTAAGTAAAACCGATACATGTTTTTCGTTTTTGTATACGCTGTGGTAACAAAACCGGTCGGTCGGTCTAGCGAAGTTATCCACATCCAATTATACGATTAGATGTTCATTTAAAATAAATTAATGTACAAAGGTAGAGGAAAATTGTAGTAACTTAGTAGGTAAGCTGTCTTGTGTGGCCGACCGCGACTGTACCTATTCAGCTGAAAATGAATCAATAATGTGACTAACTGGGGTCGTGCGGCGCTTGCAGCCCTCCCCCGCGGGGGTCGAGCTCGGGCAGCCTCGTCGCGTACTCGGCGCACTTCCGGGACGCTAACTCGTTGGCACCTATCCGACTTTTCTTTCCGCACACCTAGAAAAAAAAAGTTAATCAGGTTCGTCATTCAGAAGGAAATAATACCAAAGTCTGTCTATAAACCCAGTGACTATATAGAAAACCTACTACGACTGAGAGAGCAGTGAGCACGTTAAGCCATTACTTCCGGTTCCACTAACACTCAAGTTACTTTCCAGTCCTATGAATTATAAAAGAACTGGTTACATTTAAAGGATATGTGTGCCTATATTGCCTATATATATATATATAGCTTGAAAGTTATTGAACATTATGAGTTTCGAACAAATATAATTAATTTAAATAATTTGCATGCAGAACGTTTTGCGTGCAGTAACCCTAGTGTGAGTTTTTTTAACGTTTACTTTCGCGTTAACTATACTACCGCGTTAACATTTTGACCAATCACACGACCGCATTTCTAGTTCTCAAAATTTCCGTTTGGAGCGCTGAACCATTTCCCATACAAATTTTAGTTAACTCAAACGCAAAGTAATAGTTAAAAAACTTACACTAGGGGTACTGATTGCATTTGAAAGTAGGTAGGTACTATCTCTATACAACATACTTTTAATAGTATTATGAATGTTCAAAAATTTATATCTACTATTATTATATTATTTATTATTATTATTAATATTATAAAGAGGAAAGATTTGTATTTTTGTATGTTTGTAATGAATAAACTCAAAAACTACTGGACCGATTGCAATAATTTTTTCACCATTAGAAAGCTGCATTATTCAGAAGTAACATAGGCTATATAATATCACGCTAGGTCCTATAGTTGTGGAGCAGTAACCAAAAATGTTTTAAAAACGGGGGAAAAGTATCGTTTCTGAGGCCTTCCGTGGCGTGCGCTGATCTTAAGTCCCCCCGTGCGAAGCCGGGACGGGCCGCTAGTTAGAAAATAAATTGATTTAATTTACAAAAACTTACAAAAAAAACATTAAAACTACAACCTACAACCCTATTAAATTATTTAAAACAAAATCTAAAACTTTTTCATGATGGCCAGAATGCTGGCAACATTTCCTCAGTGAATAATAATACGTGTATTAAGGTTCAATGTTAAATGACAACTTTCTTGAGATGTGAGAATAATAAAACTACGTATTCACTTGTAAAAGATCTATTTGAGACTATGGCATTTAGGCATAGTCAAATAACGGCTTGTTTCTTTTGGCCCAGGGGCACACTATTTATTTTTAGGTATGTATACCTACTAAATCTTCCGTTTTGCCCTGAATCCATACATGTAGGTATGTTCTTTTGCCCCTAATTTAAAAAACTTAAGCGTGTACAATATCAACATATAAATTTTATAATGCAATTAAATATTAAAACTAATTGATGTAAGTATAACTAAGTAGGTACTTATTTAAATATATTATTTGCAAATATTTTAATTGTACTTATAGAAGGGATGTAAATAATAAAAAACCTATATTGAATACGAATATAAAAATTAAGAAAATATGTATTAATATAAAAAAACACAAAAATGCAATCAAATTGACATATACATTTTAATATAAAAAACACAACAAAAATCATAATTTATTTAAATCATAATAAATTCTAATTTACTATTTTAATTTGATTTCTAAATAGTCAGTTGAGTCATTTTAACAAATTAGGTACCGTGGAATACTTTGATCAATTTTAAATTTAAATCGGTAATATCAATTTTGTTTAAATTGAAATTGAATTAAACAATCAATTATAAATGCGACAAATTGTGTACACTGTTGTCGCGTAAATATGGATTTGCTGTATTTCCCTGAAACTCCAAACCGGCCTCCTTCCATGCCGTAGTCAAATCAATTCTTTATTCGCACCATTAAAATTTCTTCCTTGATCGCTCCGAATATAAACATTTACCTCCTCTAGATACAAATCTATGAAAATCACCAATAAAAGACTGTGAAGTTAAGTTACCTACTAATTCTAGATGTATAGCCTTTGTGGCGATACATATAAAAACTGCAATATACGCCTTGTTCGTTTAAGCTCCCCTGTCCCGGGACATAAGAACATGAAAGGGACCTGCGAAATCGACACCGCTATGTAAAAATGGGCGTGCAGGCGTAACACGGACTCTAGGCAAATCTCCCCTCATTTGAGTTCTTGCTCGATTTGCCAATTTTGCACAAACAATTAAAAATACACACCTTGATTGCATTTTTCGCGCGAATAACCCAATATTTTGATCGGATGTAGCCTAACATAAGCTGAAATCCTCCATAATGAGTTTTTTGGTGATTTTATTTAATTATTAGTTTTTATAAAGTTAGTATTATGACCAAGGATAATGGGGTTCTTGGTATCGCTAGACAGTTCGGAATTTCGAGGTCTTTCACCCACCCTGAATATCTGAAACTCGTCAAGGTAAGGGTTTAATGTTTTCAAATTGCTGTTTTTCTTTACATATTGTTTGTGTTCTAATGCATTCTTTAAAAGTTCATGCAGTCTTTAAAAGATCGTCAAGCGAGTCGTATTCTTCATATTTGATAAATTGTTTTAATGTATGAATTTACTTCACTGACGGTCTCCCATTTTTCCGATTCCGTTGCCGTGATATCATGTCATTTAAATTTAAAATTCTTTAGCCATTCTGGCCAATCCCATCATAATTTATCGTCTTTTAATTGCAATAGTGAACCACGTCTCGTCAACCCAACATCTGCAGGATTATCCTTGAATATTACATGGTACTATTGTGTATTGCATGTGTTCTCCAAAATCTTCACTACTCGGTTGTGTACAAGTGGTTTCCACCACCTTGGATCGCCAATTAACCATGATAAGACAATAGTTGCGAAGAATTCTCTCTCACCTTTTTATTTATACCCGTAGATGCTAGCTCTAGTATCCGTATTCTGTTTTCTATAAAATTAAGGAACATGGTGAGAGATGGAAGTTCATTTGTGTTATTCCCGCCAGGGTAGCTTTCCCAATCACGATGTGATTCGTGATCAATTTTTTGTACTAATATAAATACAATAATCGAATCCCAAGCCTCTGTATTTATTCCCATTGTGTTAAGGCCATTTACAACACTCTTTAGTATTATCAATTAAATACATATCTTAATGATCTTGGTTGAGAATAAATAATTTTCTTTGTAAATGTACACTTTTTTAAAATTTCATTTATAATCAGACGTTTGTGATTATGTTTATATTATTCTACTTTTTAAAGAATCCCAGGCGGGTAAGTAGTTGTTTTGATAATGCGCCGGAGTACGTAGGTAAGTTGATACTGGGTAGTTTGACGCCGGCCATAATGCTGTCGTTACTTTGCATATGCCTGGAGGTCTCTGGAGTACACTTGGTTGCAGTAGAAACGGATTGGAGCAAATCTGCCAAATCAGCCTTTAAATTTAAATAAGTTTCCTCACATTCGCCATACACGTCGCCTATGAAGTATGGTAGGTCGGCTCGCTGGTCGTAGGTAATGACTTGCAGTAGCTTGGTGTGCGCGGCGCGGAAGGAGCTCCAATACTCGTCGACGCAGCTGATTTTAGTTTGTAGATATCCTGGGGTAAGTCTAGATTTGGGGCACCTTTTAAAGTTAATTTGCGCTTTGGTAATCAGTTTCTGCAAATCTTCTAATTGTATGATCACTTCTTTTACATTAGACATCTTTGCGCGGTTAAAGTATTATTAAAATAATCACAAAATCTTCGTAATATTGAGAAAACTTATTAAAAGCTTAAAAAGGTATATTTTTTTCAACATGTAAACAACATCATAAATCACTCTTTTGTTTGAATACAATAGACAGCCGGCGCGCCGAGACGTAGATAAGGCGTATGAGTAGGTAATTGTCCAGCTCGAAGGACCACGATTCAATGTTAAATGGCAACTTTCTTGAGGTGTGGGAATAATTAAATGTGTGTTCACTTGTAAACGATCTATTTGAGACTAACTGCATAGTTAAATAACAACTACTTATAAACAAAATCAACAATACTTATTTTTTGAGCGAGGAAATGTCCAGCTCTCCGATCACCCGTGACGGCGACCAATCGTTAAGACAGTTCGCAAAAGTCTAGTACGAGGAAATGGCCAGCTCTCCGCTCACCCGTGACGGCGACCAATCGTAAAGACAGTTCTCTCAAGTCTTGTACAAGGTCCTACAGTGTTTCCACAAAAGACGAAAATATGTAATTATAATTTAAAATATTTTCATATGATTTGCGCCTTTTGTGTGTTTCAGCAGTTATGCATGTCGCTGCTCCCGCTCTCCGTAGTGTCCCTTGTACATGAGACGATGCCACGGTGTCTACTAACTTTACTAGTCTAATTTTAAATTGTAGCTACTCAATATTTTATTATAATCACGTTACCTATCTAAGTTGTGCGAGGCAAAACAATAAAGCTCTCGTTCTTTCTTTCAACATGCATAGAGTAGGCAAGAAACCTTGACCTACTAAAATTTAGCGTAGGTCGTCCTCTGACCTGTATTATATGTGGTGAGTAGCGAAATGGACTTTATGTGACCACTCAATACTGTCAGCAGCCAGCTGTTATAGCTAAATAATACTGTCGTAGTAATGAATTGTTAATATCGTAGGCAACTCGTAGCATATTTTTCGTAGTAGGTCTTAGAGTATTTTTTTTTTAGTTCTTTATTCTTTTAACAGAGCTTTAAAAAGTATAAAACTTATATATGTATATGATTACCTATATATTTAAATTATATTATTTTATTTACATTATCAATCTATTTATATATAGGATGAATTTTTCATGTGTGCCTTCAAGACCAAATCCTAAACTACAAGGAATAACAAAAAATGCTCAAAGGAGTCTCGGGGGCGATTTTGATAAAAAGTTTTAGTTTTTATTCCTTGTAGTTTAGGATTTGGCCTTGAAGGCACACTGGAATAATTCACCCTGTATATACATAAATGAAAAGCCGTTCTTAGTCTCGCTAAAACTCAAAAACAGCTTGACTGATTTTCTTTTTTTTTAAGAGCTCGGCACTAGTTTTTCATTTAAAAAAAAGCGCATTGTTTGATTCGAAATATTCAAGTAAAAAGATTTAAACTCGAATATTTTTAGTCAACATTGACATCAAAACCGCAAGAATTGCCCTTTAGTTTAGCATCTACCTTAGTGTCATCACAGAGCAGCACGTCGTATCCGGTCCCCTGACACGAGCGCGCGCCGCATGTCCGGCGCCGGTCCTGTGCACCGCGGGACCGGCGCGTGCACCCCGACCGGCATGGCCCCACCTTCCACTGGCCCCACCCGCTGGGGTCCACAGGGGACGCAATGGGGACAGATGGAGGGGCCACTAGTTGCATCCCTGGGACGCATTCTCCACCTTGACACCACTGTTAACGCATAGATACAATAAATAAAATTTGAGATTATTTATAAATTGCCGAACCCGGTAGGAAGGCCAGTAGTCAGGGAAAGAAATGTATAAAAGTACATTCTAGAAGCAAATCATATTACTTTTTGGAAATATGATTTTTTAAACTAATAAAACCCTTCTAAATCTAAAAATGATTTTACCGACTCAAATTGTCAACCGGAAGTGAGATATTAAAGATGGCGGCTAGCACGCGACCCGCTTCAAGTAAAAAAAATGTAACAGATCTCGTTTCTCTACGAGGATGTTTTTGGTGTCGATTTCGTATAAACTAGGGATGAGGAATCCATACTTATCATTACTAAAAACTGAAAATTTTGAAATATTTTGTTCTTTTACTAACGTGTACAACTTTTAATACACAACATTTTTATTTTATATAAAAATATTAAAATTAAAAATATTTTAATAAAGAAATACTATTCTAGATCCTAAAAATATAAAAAGAAACTATTTTTATTATTATTACTAAAGTGTTACTATTCTATTTCGGATTTGTTGAATGACAAAATATAGCTAATTATTTTATTTTGTTTTTAGTGTTTGTAATAATAAAATATTATTAAAAAATGTTTTCGAAATTAAATTTCTTTTGACTTATTATATTATTAATTTATATCATTCGGTTAAATAATTGACACAAAATATAATTTATTGACATATTTAATTAATTTGATATTTTTAACAATTATTAGAATAGGTAAAATTATAATTTGCAACTATTTTGGCTGAATTTTGTTATTAGAGTAGGTATTAGTATAAATTGACATTATGGTTTATAATTTTATTAATGTAATGCATAAATTTTATAATTAAAAACGTGATTGTACCTAACATTTGTATACCGCAAAGTGGGACAAAGAGAATTCCAAATGTAAAAACATCTATGTAATTACCTCTGTTCACAAATAAAGAATTTGATTAGATAAGCATTTAAATATAACGCGTCATAAAATATTAACCTGAAAAAATATAGTAGTTAAAGTGGCGCGTTTTGCTTAAAAGTAGACCCGAAAATAGGCACCCGGATAATATATCAAAATAGAAAATTATTATTATAGTTTAAACGTAAACTGCAGGAGTTAAATATATTTTTTATTATGCAATTAGCTTATTAATAATTAATGAAGTACTCAAAAAGAAGTTCTTTTTTTACTTTTTTCTTGACTACAGGCTATGAATTAAAGCATCTACAATATTCATAAATCTCTCTCATTGCAAAGAGTTCCGACAAATGTCTACCCGAGCCGAGGCGCAGTCCAAAGTGAGGGTTGACAGTCGGAACAAGTTGCAATGACGGTTCCGCACGTGTACTGAACAACTATTTTTAATACAGTTGCGAAAAAATAAAGCACTTTAATAAAATAATAAAAATACAACTAAACTCGCAAAGAAAATTTCTGGAAAATGGCGCCAACCGTAAAAGAATATAAGCAGAGTTTTTTTTGTTTTCTTCACCCATTCTGGGTAGGCAAAGGGAACTATACAGCCCATACAGCCAAGTCTTCAGTAGAATTTTTTTATTGATATGAAATGAAAATGAAATTTAATGAGATGAAATGAAATGAAACCTAACCTAACTCATTGAATCAAATCATTAAATCTGATATTGAAATCTGAATTTTAGAAATATTTGCATGAATCATAAACACTTCTATGATTTTTTTTTTAGTAAAAACTTCGTGGTTGTTTTTTTTTTTTTTAATAGACATTATTTTGACAGTTGGGAAAGAGAACGCACGAGTTCGGAAAAGGTAAAAAAAAAGCTGGAGTATGTAATATGCCCACATCCCAAACGAGATATTTTATGGGTATGAAAATTATTAAGGCACTACGACTGAAAATCAGCTATTTCTTTCGGACCACGGCGCGTGGTTGCTTAGTCTACGGCAAAATTTTCAATATGAATACATATAATATATGGCCTTAAAATATCGTGGTATTTTAAGGCCATATATTACATTAGTAATTTAATCCTATTAGAAGATAATAAACTGTAATCAGGAGACACGTTTTTTATTGCGGAAACTAAATGAACACGTCCGGACACTATCAAAGAGGTCTTAGCCGAACCAAAGCATAGCATTGACTCCTTTCAAACATGTCAACAAAATCTCCAACAAATAATTATATTCAGTTTACCTTATGCATTCCACAAGAAGTCCCCGGCAGCGCGGGCCCGGCATAGTAGAACCCTGCCCGGTGAGGCGTGCGGCACGAGAGCTGTGCGCAGTGGCCGGGCGCAGGCGAGGACGGTGAGGGCGCCGCGTCCGGGTCGCGTAGCAATACCTCGCACTGCCGCTTAGCCCCCACCACCGCGCCTGGAGCGCCACCGAAACGCTCGTGGTGCAACTCTTCTGGAATCGTTACGTCAGGGTCTTCGCCATCCAATAAACATGTTGCCCAACTAAAATTATTTTATGTCAATAAGTTGTTGGTCAAGACGTTGGCCGAGAATAGGCAGGAGTGGCGATTGCTTCACCGACAAGAGCCTAGCTCTTACATTTGAGAAGAAGAAGCTAGAAGAATCGTTGGTATTTATTATATTAAGGGGAAAACAAACAGCGTCAGGCTAAAAAATTCGGTCGCTGTTTGACATTGTCTAGTCCAACATGCAATTATCAACATTATCCTTATAATATATGGAGTGCTCGTCAGGCTGTTCGGTCCATGAAACGTGTATTTTTCTTTAACAACATACATATAAAGAGTAACAAGAGAAAATAATTCTTAGAAATAAATAAATTCTCAAATATATTTTTCGCTAGTTGTCGTTTATTTCAGCTAGCTCTGCTGAAATAAATGTAAACTGTTCGATGGTTTCCTACCTAAAACAATGCACACTAATGAAATTGTGTGGACGATGGAACTCATACAACTTATGTTTGCGCAGAATAAATTTGTGTCGTGTGGACGCAGCTTAATAGTTGCCAAATATACTATAAAGTTTCTGCAAAAACGTACTCAAGATCTGCCACCACTTGCGCACTGCAAGGGGACCATGTGGCCTCTCCGTTGGTACCTCGCGATGGGGACATGATGTAGCCGTCGCGAGCGCAGTGGTTGCCGGTACCGTCGTGATGCATGCCTAGGCTGGAATACCCACAATATTTAAACATGTTATAAAAAGTGCAATAAATTACAACATTTGGGATGTACCAATACAAAAAAGGCTACTTACAATAACCCTGGATAAAAACCTAGGTCCAGTAGTATCTATAGGGCCATCGGCTAACGGATTTAATAAAATCATTCAAGAATGCTTATATAAATAACAACATATTCATACCTTTGTATGAATTTTGGAATTCCTATGCTCTTATGCTGCCAGATCTATGAAATTTTTTAATTAAATTATGACCACGGTAAAGAAGAAAGTATATGAATTTAAATTTACTATAGGCACTTATATCTGCCACTCAATTATTTTTAATTAAATTATGGCTGGTAAAGAAAAATAAAGTTTATGAAATTAAGTCTACGATACTTAAAACCTACCCCTCATGCCCAAATATACCGCCGACTTTCTCGTTCGCCGATTCCGTGAGAACGAAAAGCCACTGAAGAATATGATTATCAGACTTTTTGTAATAGATCCATGTAAGTATTTCAAATTTAAAATGCTAAATATATGTTCACCGACTTGTGTCCAATCTCATGGGCCATGATATATACGGAGGTGAAGCCGGCGGACGGATAGGGCCTGCCCAGAACGTCGTTGGTCCCGAACTCCGCCACGACGCACGCGTGCGCCGGCAGACACACGCCGCCCACGGGCGCCAGGCCCATCGTCACTCCGTTACGACGACCACCTTCGTCGGCATAGAAATCTAAACTGAAATTAGTACATTTTAATTTGGTATCCAAGAAATTCTATAAGCAGGTTTTTCATTACAATGGCCTTTCTCAATAATTTACTTTTTTTTGTAGGTACCGATAGTATCCATGGTAAAACAATTATTAATATTGAAGTAGTCGCCGCTATGGTTACTATCCGACTTAAAAATATAGATATTATTGAGACGCCCTTAGTAAAGATTATCCCGTAATGCAATTCAACTAAGCAGATATTTACATCCTAAGATTGGATATATATATAATAAGGTGCTCACATAAAATTAGGCTAATGAATTACAAAGGCCAAATTCGTTCTTGGGAATACTATTCTTACCTTTAGGATAAAGGATCAATAAGGCTAAATATTTGCTAAATGCAGTGGACAGATGAACAGTGCTCTGATGAACTTTTAAATCTAGCCCCCTTTTATACACATAACATCGGGTGGGAAAACGCATCCGCATACTGTGATGTGTACTTTCTCGTAGTAAACATTTCGGAAAGGTTTAAATGTTACAAATTCTACATGTGCCGCCAATTGCCAGTTCAAGTTCTACCTTGCAATTGCCAGCTAAGAGTAGGTAGGTACATATAATAAACTAGAATATTTGAACTAATGTCTTGTATCATCTACCCAGATAGAAGCAGAGCCATATCCCAGTGGTCAGGATCATTGTCATCCTCGACGTTGAGGGTTTTCTGGTAGGAACAGAAGGCGTCCAGCAGTCGGCCGCGCTCAGCGTGCGGAGGCAGTCCAGCCGGCTGAGAGCGGAGCAGCGTCAGACGCACTAGCGACAGCTGGATCCGCTGGCCGAGGGACGAGTGCTGATACAACGCTTGCACCTAAAACGATATATTATATAACTTGTGTTGTAACTATATCTTAAAACTTCATATCATCACGGGTGCCTTTTTGGCTCCCAGGAACCGATTAAAAGGCCTCAGGTTACCCCAGCGGAGGGATTAACCCATCCTCATTTCGCCGATGGTATTTGGTGGAGGCAACACCTAACAAGTGTCGAGTTTGTTGCGGTGTTTATGATGATGTAGCCTTATTGTATAAAGAGGTCACCCATCCCAGGTCCGGTCTTGTGGTCATCTGATTAACCTGTTATCAGTTTCGCAGTGACTTAACCACTAGGCTGAGGCCCCTTTATAAGACGAAAAATTTGTCTTTTGATATGAAATTTACTCCAAACACAATGCAAATGGGACTATATGTGTCAACTCTTTGGATATTTTAAGATTTTAAGTCTCTAAAATAAGATTTATCATTCAGATTTTAGGCAGAGCCAGAACATCTCTTGAGATATAGGTACTTGTACCTATATCTATACATGCAAAATTTAATAACCACAAAAACATATTATAAGTATGAATACATATTTAAGTGCAATGTCTCATTAATATGTAAGTGTATATTCTGTGACCCTATGAGTTTGTTCCTCATCTATATATAGATTTGTACTTACACCATTTATGTAGGCCAGTAGCATGTCACGCAAATCCACTTCATTGTAATTCATGTAAGGATAAAATATTTTGTAAGCAGCCTCATCGAAAAACAATGCAATTTCTATTGTGTAATTTTGAGGATGTTTGTATCGTAAAGGGCGGGCTCTGGGTTTCCGCAGCCGAGGTCGGAAAGGCCTGGCGTCATATGTTGGAATGTTCGGGAGGGGCCTGCCGTCGTTGGCTGAAGGGCTAGGCAGCGGCGCGCGGCGGATGACGTGAGCGGTTCGACCAGGAGCGGACTCGGTGCGAGCCTCCCCTGTGTCTAGAGGTCGAACTTCGTAGGTCGAATTGTCTACTACTATTAATCCATGCTGTAAGATAGGATAATTAAGACCTCAATATAATTATTTTAATAAAATTATACTTAATGTAAGGTACTTGGTACAAATAAGGCCTCTCTAATTTTCAACCGCTGATATTTTTGTAAATAACAATGCAAAGTTAAACGTGTAGGTTTAATAAAACCTTTGAATATTTGACCTTTGGTTGAACTTTGCATTGTTTTTTACTGAAATTGTTGATATACTTGTTGACATGAGAGGAAAATATCTCAATAAGGTCTTTTATTATGGACTAGCTTTAGTTTCGGCTTTGCCGGTCATACTATGTGTATAATAAAATACTTCCTTCTTTCAAATTGTAAAACATTTATCTATTAATGCAATAATAAAACTCGTAATAAAAGAGATTCCTTTTGCTTATTGTCTTCAAATACAACAGAGTAATCTCCAATTTCTAAAGAGTGAAACATAAATAATATGTATTTGTATACATCTACAAATACACTGTACATTGTGGAGATCGTATGTAGTTCTCCACGGTATACAATATATTTGCGTGTATACCTATTTGATCATCAGTAGCCGACCAAAAGGTAAGTACATAAAAAAGGACATCTAACAAAAAAAAAATTTTTTTTTTTATTACCATAGCATGATCTCTACATGCAGATAGGGCTGCTACGGTGTCGGGTCCCGTGTGAAGATAGTGGCAAGAAGAATCAGCATCGGAGAGTGGGTTCTCCACCCCATCTTCCGACCATACTCGAAACTTTGAAGCCACTAGGTGACGATTAGGCAATAATCGTAATGCAAAGCTTCTGAAATTGTTTGATTAGTTATTTAAATATCATGCTTGTAAATAACGGAAATGATTAAATTATGAAATTGACTGAAATTCAGCCTTGATATATACATTTTTTTTATTTGAATCCGGAGTCATCGAATGGAAGCAAACGAACGAGAAGATGAGCAGTATAAACAAGTAAAATTTGAAACACTTAATGTTCATTCATTAGGTAGTGAATACATTTCTCCATAATTTTAAACTGTAGGTACAGTACAATAAAAACTTTTAAAATATTTACAAAAACTATAATAAATAAAAATTAATATAAATTAAATTGAAATCAAAGTCAAATCATTTATTTCATGTAAATCTTTACTTAATTAGGTATTGGTTAGGCAGCTATTCATTAACAAAAGTACGACAAATATTTATTAAATCTCGATATCAGATTTAGAACTTAAACGCGATGGAATGGAAATCATAATATGAAAAATACTACCAAACCGAACACACACTACATAACCAACTAGTGTAAGACTAGGTGGTTAACCGATTCCATTGACCTGTCAATCATTATCTCATACAAGGGAGCCACCAAGGCGACCAACTTCACCGATCATATCCACGCCTTAAATATTTATTCTAAATAAAAGGTTAGTAACCAATCACATATAAGTAAAGGAGCACAACCATTGATTTGCTTATGCTATAAAGCATATATATATATATCCCACATCGCTTTGGGATACCTTTCATATTGCACCGAAGTAACAACCATCACTTCTAACTGGTTTTGAAAAGAAATAGTTTTGAATGTTTCCTTAAATTCTTACCCCCGTATTCTAAGACGTATCCTTAACAGCACTTTACACTCAAGGAACGTCTGTCTCTTTCCACCAAATGTCAACTATAAAAAGCAAGTTGAGACAGACGCTCCTTGAGTGAAGAGTGGAGTTAAGGAAACGTCTTAGAATACGGGGGTTAATTCTATTCGGAGATAAGCGACATTTTAAGCAAAATAAATAATACAATACGAATAATATACGTGGTCGAATTAAATTAATGAAATAAAACGGAGTTCAAAAAAGTTTTAAAAATAATTTTCTCTGCAAAAATATGTATACCGTTAAATTTCACGAAAATAAAAATATTATCTCCGAATAGATATTAATAATGTAAGGAAACATTCAAAACTATTTCTTTTCAAAACCAGTTAGAAGTGATGGTTGTTACTTCGGTGCAATATGAAAGGTATCCCAAAGTGATGTGGGATTTATATATATATATAGTAGCATACTCAAAATGCACCTCACCGAACAGCATGCGTAAGGCAGATTATTTGTTACTGTACCAATGTGCAGAACTACACAGTATACTGTAGTATAAATAAGCAGGTAATCATCAATGATTACCTTATCCAAAGGCAAAATTTACATATTGCAATAAAAATTAATTATAATAATAATAATAACACTCAAATCTATAATGCTAAATGCATTATAGATTTGAGTGGTAATTTATTAAATAACCTTAATGTTAATGATAATTGTAAACTGTTAATGACGAAACATTTATTTGTTTTTTGCAGTCTAACTTTGGTATATCGATTTTATCTTTGTTTCTTAAGTTTAAATTATGTCCATGGCTATTTTTACTAAACATATTAAAGTTTTTCCTGACGTACAATAAATTTTCATAAATATATTGAGATGGTAGTCTCAATACATCAATCATAGGAAAGATTTCTCGAAGAGAGTCACGAGCTTTTATGTTATATATTGCCCGAATGGCCCTCTTCTGTAGAATAAATATTATATCAATATCTGCCGCAGATCCGCACATTATAAGACCATGTGTCATTATACTGTGAAAATAGGCGAAGTACACTAATCTGGCTGTTGCAACATCAGTTAATTGTCTAATTTTTTTGACTGCATATGCAGCAGAGCTCAATCTATAGGATAAAGTATTAATGTGAGCTTTCCACTGTAGTTTGGAATCAACTGTGATCCCTAAAAACACAGTGGAGTCAACAAATTCCAGATCAATGCCACCTATCTTCACTGTGGCATTGATATTAGATACATTAGGTAACGTAAATTTCAGGCACTTAGTCTTCTTTGCATTTAAAACTAAATTATTTGCCGTGAATCATTTTGAAACCATTTCCCGGGCCGTGTTCGTAAACTTACACTTTAACACTGGGTAATGTCACTACACTATATGCATCTCTTCTTCTCTAAGCATTTTTCAATATTTTTATCGCACTCTGTAACACTACCCAGTGTTAAAGTGTTACGTTTCCGAACACGGCTCAGAGTGTCATTTGCTGCCGATAATATCTTTCCTACTAATTTTAAACAGTAGGGATGTATCATCAGCAAATAAAATATTAACTGGTAAAAATTTAAATTTGACTTTTAACTTTTTTAGAATATTGTAATATACTTAGCCATATATAGCTTTTATTTTTTTAAGTACGTAAGTAACCTAGCCTAGTAGTAGTATATTACTAGGCTAGTACTATATTTTATATTTTAGCTTTCTTTCTTGCATTTCCTTTCTCATTTTTCTATAACAAATCCGAGGTCCTTATCAAAAATATTAGTAGTACGTTAATTAATTTATAGCAAAATACCTATAGTGCTAAAATTGTTGGAACGCAGTCGTATTGTCCAATTTAAACCACTTAAACAATTAAAGAAATAAGTTGCGTATACACTACGTATGCACCTCACTACTGTAACCTACTTCTTCCACAAACAATTATAAATATCATTCAATCCATCTCAGTTTACCATTTTATGCAAACTTTTATTCTATACTTGCGGCATCAACAAGAATATAAAACAGCCCAACAAACATTTTCATTACAATTAGATTCTGCTTGCAACTGTCTAGGAGACTGAGCTAGTAGAAAAATATAAAAGAATAGGTGTAAATATACAGACACACATATTCTATATGTCATACACATTTTAAATAAAAAAAATCTAAAGAAAAGATCTTTTTTTATTTTTTCCTCATAACCACTTTTCGATAATTATTTTATTTTTCGTTCTACTCCAATCCTCTACAATCTGATTTTTTTTTTGGGCTGATTTTTCAATCGTCAGATAAAGTTATTCAACAGATAAAATGTATGGAGAATGATAAAATTTGTCAGTTCTTTGTTTTAAATAGCTATTTGTCAACCGCAAACTTTGTAGATAAAATAGAAGAATAATCACATTTTGAAATAAGCAAGTCATCATATCATACTCAACTTATTTTTTTCAAACTAAAAAAATTTTTTAGGAAATTTTATAATATTTATACGGACAGATAGACTTGGTACCCTCTCACCATAAAAACTTTTTTCGTTACTACTGTGAAGACTAACTTTAACTTAACTTAATATTAAATTTACTTTCTGTTCTTACATTAAATTAATTATTGGCTTAAACTTTGACAGATGCTTTTATTCGACAGAATTGAATATCTTACCGTCCAAAAGCATCAAAGTTATAGGAAAGTGGTTCATCATAGGCTGGCTGGTCGGTGGCAAGCTGCGCTTCCCTCGGCAGGAGGGCTGGCAAGTAGACCACCTCCGTGTCTTCGTCCAGAGGGGCCTCCCATCGCGTGCCGGGCCACCACTTGTACGGCAGAGCCTTCAAACATAACACTAAACATAAGTCATGGAGATAAAATTATAATAACACAAGAAAAAATATGGTTTTGTTGAAAGTCTTGTTTTAGACAGGCAGCTGAAAGTGCTGAAAACTTTGCGACCTTTGAATTCCCAGGTCGAGGACTCTACAGAAAATAGTTCAATTATTATTCTAATTTAGATTAAATTCTAGTTCGTATTGTAGGGGGCGATTTAGCAGTATCAGTGAGGAAAACAAACCATAATTGAATGGACTTACCATAATTGAATGGACTTACCATATTTATTAGGTAAAATTTTATATAAATGTCCCCGTAATAGCTCTCGAAGCAATGAATTATTTCACTTACTATTTTGTAAAAACAATTAGGTGTATGATTAATACTTTTTCATACAGAGCTTGTGCTAAATACAATGAAATATTCAATGATAGTGATATCCATCATGAAAAATATCTCGATAATCATTTTGCAATATAATAATAATCTGTATTTCTTGATTCATATATTTACGGTCACTTTATCAATATTAAAATGCAATATTAAAATAAAGTTTATATTTCTAAATTGTTCCTATTATAGCTTTAAATATGTTATGCATTGTTTTAGGTGTAAATATTATATATTTATCTACATTGAAAACCTAACTAACTGGAATATGTTATTGATTGTTTTGTATTTTAGTTATCTAATTGTAACTGTATGTTTTTTTTTAATAAATAAATAAATTAATAATGACCGTAAGATGTGACCGCAGAACCACAAATGCATGTGTGAGGTCGGGAAATTAGAATAGCGGTGTCCCTCAGGATAGATGCCCCCATCTATCCTGAGGGACACCGCTATTCTAATTGTCTGCGAGTATAATAAAATACCTAAGCTAGGTGACGGTAAGACTTCGAGCCATGCCCCGGATTCTTCACATTTAGTAGCTAAAGATTTTTCTATAGTATGTATTTAATTTATGTCTAGCCCAATTGATTTTCTGGTATTGGTTTATTTAGGTCTGAAATGATACAGTAATTTTTTGCCGATATAATTCCATCATCAAGATATGTATTAATTTGATTAAGAATGGCTAGACTAAAGACGACATTATTATTGAAGACATTATTATTTCATTATTATAAAAGAGGTGAGATGGGCTTCCATAACTTTGAAATATATAGTTATATGCTATGGGGAAAGATTCGATAATGGAATCCAAAATTGTTGTTCGATCCAAGATGTTAAACGCATTTATTATATATAATTTGACTAGTGCATCGAAATCTGTAGAATTTTCTAAAAACGTTTGAGTAGCATGTACTTCAGCACCACATTTATATAATTGCGCAACCGAATTGCACTGGAATAAAATTTTCTTTTAGGATTTTCGAAATAGCATTAAAAACAATTTTGGATATTAGTCTACTAGTATACATCCGATGGCAATTGGCCTAATTCCTTCGTCTTTTTTTTTAAATGCTATTAAATATGCCCCAAAAAAGAATGGTTTTATGACATTAATAATTTCTCCATTTAAAACAAATTTAAAAAAAATAATTTTTCCTTTTAGAACATTTTAATAAAAGTGGTTAATAAGGTTCTTTATTTTATTTTATATTATAAATTTTTATTTAGTCATACCTAATGTAACACTGGTAAACTTTACTTTTGAGATTCTGCCAGACGTAATGTGTTGCCCTTTATATTTGTACTACAACACTATTTGTAAATACATGTAGGTACTACAACATACCCATAACTAGGGACGTGAAATAGGTATCAAGTACGTATTTTCTACGCTGACATGATAATGTATGACCAATAATTGTTTTAAAATTTGAAAGATCGAAGATAAAATACCTTTATCAATGTCTTCGGTCGACTTCAACTAATGATATTTTTTATCTCATTCTTTCTTTTCTTTTCTCAAATAGATACCTATATCAAGCCACACCAATAAATAGCGATTCGTACATCTGTCACACTATCAATATGTTTAATTATACCTGCTTATGTGTTTCGTTCATCTTTACCACCTCCGTAGCCTAATGATTGCGACGTTGGCGTTGCATCCGGAGGTCGTCGTTTCGATTGTCACTCATGGCAAAACAATATTACTATGTTTTTCTGTACAGTTTGCCAAGGTTTGGGTGTTTATAAAATACCAGAAGGTATCACCCGCCGTTTATTTCAATAATATTAATACCTACACGCTAATTTGTATACTGCCCGTATTTTCAAAGGTATTGGAGGGATTTATGAAGAACAATATAGTTGATTACTTTGAGCAGCATAGCATATTCTGGAATAAGCAATTCGGTTTAAGATCCGGAAGATCCACATTGATGACAATTAGAAATCTTGTAGATTTTATCTTAAGTTCTTTGGATGGGTCGCAGAAGTGTGCAAGCATTTTCTGTGACCTATTAAAGGCTTTTGACTGTCTCAGACACGATCTAATCGAGAAACTTAAGTACTATGGATTTTCCTGTACTTCCATCAAGTTAATGCAGTCATACTTGTCGAATAGACAATAGAGATCAATAAATGAAGCCATATCTAATAATAATAAAATTTTAATAGGAGTTCCACAAGGCTCCATTTTAGGCCCAGTATTATTCTTAATATATGTGAACAAAATGCCTAATAATATACCTAGCCATGCAATGGTTAGCTTGTTTGCTGATGACACTCATATAGGATTATATAATTGACAAAGACATTATTGAATTGGTTGATAATATAATTGATACTACAGCTATATTGCTGTGCTGTATAAGTGTGTGCAAAACCTGAAGATATTCCCAAAATCTCGGATATACATAATTATAACTTTTTTAATTTTTTATTGGTTATTTACATAGATACATATCATCGTGGGTGCCTTACGGCGCCCGAGACCGCCTAGACGGCCCAGGGTACCTAGCGGAGGGGTTTTAATCCCACCTCGTCGTAGCCGATGGTATGAGTCTACACCGAACAACGGGCTAGCTCGTCGCGATGTTTTGAATAGACTCAATAACCCATCTATAAACAGTTTCACAATTTGGTATAGTGAAACCGGGACCGACAGCTGAACGTGCTTTCCGAGGCACTAGTGGTGTTGTCAAACAAACATTTTCGTCGTGCTAAAACAAGACTACATAAAACTTTCACGCAGTATAGTTGCCTTTAAAAATAAAACTATTTAATAAACTACCTATGTGTATAGTAAAACTAAATCATTAGAATTTAAAATCAAATTAAAACATTTTTTTGAACGATTAGCTTTTTACAATTCATGATTTTGATTATTTTAATGTGTGACCGTGTCCTCTGTATGTTATATAACTATGCTTAACTATTGTAATGATTTTCTGATTTACTTGTTTTTTTTTGTTGTTGTTTTATTTGTATAAGTAACTTAAATATTTAGCTGTATGTACCTACATACGTAATTATAGATTGTTATTTTCACGTGACAATATATAATGATTTTGTTATAAGTATAGGTAAATGAGAATAAATAAAAATAAAATTATATAATTTAAAAGAAATCGGATCGAAAATTTGGGTGAATTTGAAAGGTTGTACTCTACGCTAATATGAGGTTCTAATGATCAAATCGAACAACTTTTCCCATGCAACCATGTGTCGAAAATAAAATAAAAAATTGGCTTCGCAAAGCATTTTTTTTTTCATTTGCAACAAATGGCCGCATGGGAAAAGTTGTTAGAATTGATCAGTAGAAACTCATATTAGCCCAAAGTATAACATTTTAAAATTACTATGTATATAGAGTATATAATTATATAAGTATATGTGGTTATGTTAGCGAGCGATTTCTTTTTTTAATCTGTTAATATTTTGTTTTTATCCGGAACTAACAAACAATTTTTTTCTCATTATGATACTTGTAGTAGATAATAATTATGTTATTTATTATTAATTTATATATTAGTTTTATGTTATTAGTACCTGGTACACATAGTACCAACAAGAGCTCTGTGATTGCGTGATGATTTGTGTCTGAAAATGTATGATTTTCCCTGCATATCAGTTATATTAATCTTATTTTTTTATAACCTGGAGAACCTTAGGTAGGTTTACAGTACATTTCGTAATGGCATTTAGCCAGCATAGTGACAGCGATCAATTATTGATCGACCCCATTAATGGACTTTGTAGGTCTGCTCACCACCAGGTAGATGCAAAGTCCCATGCCGTGCTGCAATAAAAAATAAATTAAAAAAATACCTACGTACTAACTAGGTAAGAATCCCGGTAAATAAATAGGTAATAGTTATATATTTATTAGGTATATATAATGACCGTATAACTAATAACGATGGTAGGTATGTACGAGTATGTGTATCTATATATATACCTATATACCTCACTATATCTCCATATAGAGATCTTCAAAGACACTTACACCACATAATATAAGTATTTATACTACTGTACTGTCCAATGAATATTTTTTGTGATCTTTACGAGTACATCATACATTTGTATGTGATAAGTACATCATACAAATGAATATAGTAGTAATGAATCATAATATAAGTTCACAATAAAATCGATGTAGGTATCAAGCACACGCGGGCTCTCGAGTGAAGTCGAGTGTAGAGACACATCGCAGTGATAAATGCTAGAGCAAACCGGGTCAGTTAACCACTTCAATGTCAACCGACAGCAGTGGGTTATGAATAATTGGCGATATAGATGGCCTTTGTTGTAGAGACATTGTGCTATATGATTCTATTTATATCGTAACTTACACCCTACTGTAACTGTCGTTCGTGTAATAATGAAGCTAACACATGGATGCTCGCTTCTCGTAGCTTCGTAAGTTCATAATGTGAGTTGTGAACTCTCCCACGCTCTATGTGACTTTTTTTATGTTAATCTTATCAAGTATAGATATATTATATTATAGGAAGCAAGGCTATTTCAAACTGCTATTTTTTTATGTTTTCTTTTGTTTAGGGGAGACTAGGGACGCTTGTGCCGGTTTTTCGAAAATTTTAATTAAGTACTTATTTAGAGTTATCGAAATTATTATAGAGTTAAGCTTAATAATATTTTCGAGATATACATGTTAACTTTTAAAGGTTGTACTTTGGGCTAATATGAGGTTCTACTGATCAAATCGAACAACTATTCCCTTTGAACCATGTGTCGCAAATGGTAAGTACTTTACGTACCTACCTACCTATTAAGACTTTTAGGTACCTCATACAGAAATGTCTATTATTAAACCACAATGTATTGATTCGACTGCATTCATGGACTTTATAGCTCTGATTACCATCAGGTACCTATGCTATACTCTAATAATAATAATAAAATATATAATAAGTTCAATGTCCAAAAAAATATCTCCTAGTTTTAGAAAAATAAGAATTTAACATAATAAATTATTTAAATATAAGTTAAAAATGATACTACTAAGAGGAAATGAAATAAAAACTAAATCTTCTGTAGGCGAGCTTTTGGGGCCTTTTCCTATATGTAGGTAAATAGATATTAAAACAATTTGTAACATGGATAGTATAAGGTACTCGTAGTTATCCTTGCCTGATAAAATCCTGGATACGCTACGTTGGTCGCCAAAAACCTACGGTTGTACGGTGAGTTAACAATTTATTCGGCTCCAGTTACAGTTCGTTGGTGTGTCACTTGTCGAGATATGTGCGCCACTTGAGAAAGAAATGGAGGCGACTATTATAAAGAAATAAGCGAATATTAGGGACCAGAGTGAAAACGAAATCACATGAGTCAGCTAAGTGTTAGTTCGCATTAGCGGATGTGAGCAAAGGGGAAAGTCAAATTACTTATTATATGTTTTTCTTTTTATTTAGCACAAGACAAAGGCTTCGAGTCTTCTAGTGAATTATCTACTCGAAACTGCACCGACGAAAGATCATTATTGCTTTTGCGCAGTTATTTTGGAATGGTATTGTTAATGTTACGTAGAGGCGGATGATGAAAGTTATTCGCATCATTGTCAATTACGTGTTCGGTATTATGGCACGCGGTACGTGCGGCCGCGGCAGGCCAGTGGTACCTGCTGCGAGCAAGAGGAATGCGTTTAGTTATTTATTTACTGCTTAGGTATAGTATTTCCGACAGTGAATAGGTTCCAATTACAATGGTTACGCAATCAACATTTTCGAACGTTAATAAAAGAATATTAAGAAATTTTGGCTTTGTCTAATTAATAATAATAAAATTAATATCAATCAACACGGGTGCCTTACGGTGCTAGACGGCCCTAAGGTACCCAGCGTTAATCCCACCTCGTCGTAGCCGATGGTATAGTATGAGTATACTTATATCAAACAAGTGGCTTAGCTAGTCGCGATGTTTGGATAGGCTTAATAACCCATCTATAAACAGTTTCACAAATTGGTATAGAGAAACTGACCGACAGCTTAACTTGCTCTCCGAAGAACTATAGGGTCGGGGACCTAAAAGCTGTAGTGCTTTTAAGTAACTATATACAATATAGTTACTTAAAAGCATATAGTAACAAATAACAAAAAGTAAAAAGTAGCAAGGGTAGGTACTTATGTTTTTACTTTTTGAAACCCGCAGTAAAATATTGTGAGAGTACAGGGTAAAAAATATAATAAAAATATTCAAATATATTTTGTGTTTGGTAGACATGGCATATATCTTTCACTAGGGCTTTATTATTTGGGTTTTTTTTCTTGTATTCATTTATAGTCATTATTATTATGTTAGAAGGCAATGGTATGGTATGGATATAACTTAGGTACACTAATTTGCTATTCTTTTAGAATAGGTACTTTAAAATGAATTATATCCTAGTGAAAATAGTTTTTAAAATGTACCTTAGCTTGTAATCTATACACAATCAAAATATCACAGCACTACGAGTACCCTGCAATTATTCAACAATAAATAACTTAAAATAATATATTATATTACAATGTTCTGTCCGTGGGGCCAATGAAATTTTCCAAATCACTACTTTTTGTTTACTATAGCTGTACGGTGGCCGCGTTGCTTTATGATTATAATTAAACTTTTTTTTATAAATAAAATATTATCATTTTTGTATTTTATTTAAGGATGAAACCAAATTAAAAAAAAAACCTTCTGGTGGACCAGTTTTTGTAGATACCTTTACCATGTATAATATTTTAAAAGAAAACAGCTGATATAGAAAAACACAAAGGATTTGTGTTTGTACGAAATTAATATGTCATTAGTTAAACTATACAGAATCTTCGATTAAATATCGTAATAGTTTTTTTATATAAATAATGATTTCAAGGCAATGTTGATGATATATTTAATATCCTACTTTATTTACAATGCAATTAAATAGGACAATAATCAGATAAACATCTACCAAACAAAAGTACATGAGGAATAAATAAAATTAAACTATAAATACGTTTAAACCAGGATTTTGCATGTACTTTTAATTATAAAATAGTAACAAAGGTACTATAGTTAGTAACTCTACCTAATATCTATTAAATAAAGTTACGAACATACAATTAAATTTCATACAATAATTTTATCCAACTAAATAAACCCACCAGAACTAAAAGAAAATCCGCCCGCCCTACGCGCGGACTCACTCACCGAGAAACGCGAGTAGCTCCCCACGAGATGCACCGCCGTAGCCACAAGGATGAGTTGACACAGGCGCATCGCGAGCACCGCTGCACATGTTCTGCACTCCAACGCACTTATAACAAGGCTCTATGCAGGTGCTTTGAATATCTGGTCGATGCACCGGGCGGGACTCGCTCGTCGACAGATTAGAACGCGTACATTTATGCGACGGCCTGCTACCAAATAACCGTCTCGGGCTCCCCGGAACCACTACCTTTCGCACCTCCGAGAGAAAGTCGAAGGAAAGTGTAGATTTTGGCAGCTAAGACGCGCCGCCCACACGCGTCCCCTGAGGAGCATTGTCGCGAGTCATCCATCACCCGGACCCGTCACCGGCTAATCAAAACAAACGAACGATATAGTCACGCAGCACTGACCCACTGACGCGGGCGTTGGATACACATCTAACTGAGCAACTGTGAGAATGACATTACAATCTCGCGTAAATCAAATTTACCAAACAAATAGTTTTACCATTATATTTTAGGGGACACTGTGTATCTCTACATTAGGTCCTTATCCATATAATATCTTTTGTCTTATCCATATACTTAGTTTAAATCTTAATTAGTTTTAAAATTTAAATGGTGTTCATCTTTTTCTTATAATGGAAATCATCTATGACAGAAAAAAGATTACATTTTAACAAAAAGTATATGTATGTATATGTAATATAATGTATGTATTTTTTTTTTTTCATTTGCGACACATGGAAAAAGTTGTTCGATTTTATCAGTAGAGAATCTTAGCTTAAAAATATTAGCTTAAAGTCAGCCTGCCAAATTGACCCTGTATATATCACGGATGCCTTACGGCGAAGGGCTTTAATTCCACCTCGTCGTAGCCGATGGTACCTGCCCTTCCCTTTATAAAATTTGAAAAATAATGCAGAAGCGCCATATTTTATATTATATGGACGATCTTTACCATCACCAGTATTTGGATTAAATCCTAAGCCTGCCTAATTTGATAATAACTTTGAGAGTACTTAAGTAAGTATTAAATTCTACGTTGAGTCAGCAATATTGTATTAATATATATATAATATTATAATAACCAAACAGTCATTTCATTGGTATCTATTGTAACAAAATATCCTTTATTTTCAAGCTTTTTCAGACAATAATTTATATGTAACGATAAGATGGAGATACTGCGAACCCGCATCATAACTTCTGCCACTTACCTACCATCATGAACATTCAGCCTAAGATATGATATCTTGCTTCTTCTTAGCAATGAGTCATATTGGTATCAAATACAAAATAAGTGGTTTTGTTTTGGATGGTTGGTTCACATGTCTTTGTGAGCGACGAGGAAGATTGGAGTAACGGTTACCTTCCCTGATGCATGCGGTCGGTGAGTAATGGTGTCCTCGATTTATTGTTCGTTAAACTATACCTAAAATATTTTTGATTGTTAAAAAATATTTACCTTAAAATAATATAACTTACTTAACTATGAGATAAAAAATAAATAATTAAATTAATGAATACAATTCATTTAGTTAGTGTGTTGCTCGCGTCAATGAGCTCGCTACTCAAAACTCGCGAGAACATCTGGACCAATTGGTGTTTTTTTGTGTTTCAAATATTCGTTGAAATCAAAGGAAAGTTCATGAAGGTTAAAATTGGAAAAATTGCATAGAAAAACGTATAAACCCCATTTTTCTTTTAAAATTATAATATGTATTATATAGTTATATTAAATTTTTAAAGATAAAAATGCAATGAAAAAAATCCTGGTGGCGGGACTCGAACTCACAAACCTCGCTATCGCGGCAAGGCGATAATATAAGATTATCCTATACATACGTTTGAAAATTAAACATACCCTTATGTAAGGTAATGTAATCTAGATTATTAAAACAGGAAGCAAAACAAATACAGTCAGTACAACTCAATACAATGATCGCACGTAAATATATGTCTATTAAGAATCAATACTTAATCTAAAATTTTCTACAGCTTATATCAATCCAATAGTAACCTAAATCCCTTAACAATAATAATTAGATTATCCTAATAAGGAATTTATAAAAATGCATAAATATAAAATACTGAAAAAAGTAAAAACAAAAAACAGACTTTTCTGCTATCTAGTATTAGAAACTAGGACTTCTAACTTCACTCGTATAAGAGTTATTAGAAGAAAGCTAATACAGGGCGTCTGTGTATAAGTACATTACAAGCAATGACAAAATTTGTGAGGGCTGATTTGGCTCAGCGTTTGAGCGCCTTGCCGCGATAGCGAGGTTCGTGGGTTCGAGTCCCGCCACCAGGAATTTTTTCATTGCATTTTTATCTTTAAAAATTTAACATAAGATTATCCTATAAAGGAATTTATAAAAATGCATAAATATTATATAGTTACACATAGTACAAACCCAGAGCTTAGTTTGTGACCAGCAATGTCTAAAAAAAATTTCAATGAAAGAATGAATATTCTTTCATTTGCCACAAACTCTATAATTAGGTAAACCAATATTTCATATTGGTTGAACAAATTAATACTTAGACCTTAGAATCCCACACAAATTAACAATAACTATTTATTGAGACTTTGAGCCGAAACACCCTTTGGCGTTGTATCCAGAGAGAATTTAAGTGAGTGAGTGGGAATTGAAAGAAAGAAAGAAAGAAAAACTTTATTAATCTTACAAGCAACAAGATTACAAAATATACCTTAAAATAATATACATGGTGACTTTGAAAGGATGTACTTTGGGCTAATATGAGGTTCTACTGATCAATACGAACAACTTTTCCCATGAAACCATGTGCCGCAAATGAAAAAATATATTGCCTTATCCATACAAACTAGTAATGTTAAAATTACCATTTTGTATGGGGAAGCCAATTTTTTTTTTAATTTGCGACACATGGTTTCATGGGAAAAGTTGTTCGTATTGATCAGCAGAACCTCATATTAGCCCAAAGTACATCCTTTCAAATTCACCCTGTATATTACACTATAATTTATTTAGGCTCAGGCTAGATCCACAGTCGGTGCTCAGGACAAAGTTTGCCCCTTTTTGCACAGGTTTTGCGTACGGCCGTCGACCTCACCCTGAGAGTTTTAACACAGAAAAAAAAACAAAAATACACAAAAACTAAAATTATAAAATTAATATATATTAACATTTGCGACATATACAGAGCTTGTTGCGTGACGAGAAATAGGTAACCAGCTCAGCACATGCCATAACGTGATGTCATGGCGCTGATTTTCAGCTGGTGCCTTTGGTAGGACGGTAGGTTCTCGGCGATAATATTTGGGCAGCCAATGTATTCAAATACAGGTATAATAGTTATAATACAATATATAGAAAAATACGTACAAAAACATATCGTGATTTACGATTACCGATATTTACCTAAATTCTACAAACCACAGAATTATTTATTGTTGTCTAAGCAATACCCAAGACAGACAGACACGAACAGACACGAAAACAATATCTAAATATTTACCGAGCATCAACGGTCCAGCGCGTGTCATACGTACCGGCTTCAGATATGGATCTGGGACGAACAATGAGGAATTGAACCCGACTTGGGTACTTGTACTATTATTTCTTCTGTGACTTGGGTTTAATTCCCACTCATGGCAAAATACAATTAGTAGGTACGTTTTACGTACAGTTTGCCATGGTTTGCGTGTTTATAAAATATAATATAATAAAATATATAAATATAATAAAATAATTAATAATTTATTCAATGAACAATAAACATATAAATTAATAATAATAATAATAATAATGAATTATAAATAATACCTATAAAATAATTAAAACAAAAAATTAAATACTTATGAATTAAAATAGTCTTCCAAATCACTGGCTGAGTGGTTAAACAAAAAATAAAATACTTATAAATTAAAAAAGTCTTCCAAATCACTGGCTGTTAGTGGCATGGCACCCAATACGCTAGCAGCATTTCCTCTTTGAATTAATATACCTACTCAGTTTTTGTATGAAATAGCTTTATTGTTTCCCGAAACGTCGAGCCTAGAAGCAATTTCCTTATAAAAGCCCTTTGCCTCAGACCCCCACGGACCCATCGTCTCTACAGCAAACGCCGAAAATATAATTAATTGATATCTTCGATGCATGCTTAGTTGCGCCTGTTCCGCCGCAGCCCCTGCTTTCACTGAGGTATCTTGGAGATGGGAGGGAGCCAGTGTATCACAACAAGTAAAATCCCATACAAGAGAATGTCCCAAACTCCAAGGTACCAAAGTCATCCCGTCTGGTCGCTTGCCATCGTCTCGACTTAAGACGTTGGGTTACTAGTGCAAGCTAGGTTTGTTACCAGAGGCTCTACCACGGGTTTTGACGTTTTAGTACGCGAAGAACCACCAATAGGATCGCTTTATTTTAAACTCTTTTAGAAACAAGACAAATACACTGTTCCTATTGGTAGAATCTCACGTACTAACGCTACGTTAATACAATAGCAAAACTCATGGCAATATATGATTATGTAAAAAAACGTCCTTCATATTATTGTTATTATCCTGCTGTTTCCAGATGATGCAGATTCAAGTTATTTTGTATCTGGCTGATGATAAATGGGGTCGATCATCGCTGGTTAACATACTTTCGAGAAGAAATTAATGCTATATAGTCTTTTGGAAACCGGTGAACCCACAGAATAAATCCGAAACATTACTAAGTCACTATGGTAATTAAACTAGACGGTCGGTCTAGCGAAATTATAGAGACTACTTCTCACCTTAGGTCAAGGTTACCAAGTAGGTAATATCCAGGGTACTAAATTACGTATCGATCAAAACAGTAAAAGTAGCTCACATACATTCAACAAATATAAAAGTGCCATGATTTTCAAACGGACAGCTTTCCTGGAATCATAGCTAACACACTCTCGATCAAGTCATCTTTCAAATAAAAAACTAAATCAAAATCGGTTCATCCGTTTAGGATATAAAATTATGAAAACAAAGCGCGGGAAGTTTTTGAGCAAATTCCTTCCCAATGGATATTGTTCCACGCACATCAACGCACATGTGCCGTAGCCGCTGACTCACGCGCACGCATAACAAGACAAAAACATCAGTATGCGGCTCGGGGCGTCTCAGGCGGCGCGTTGGGCCCTTCCGCAGTCATTGATCCCGGCGCGCTCCAGCCCGCGCCATGTCTGCGCGAGCTCCCGGCTCGCTGACGCCTGCGCTTGCGACCCCGCTGGCGCCCCCGCTAATCGCCGCAGCGTACATCGCTTGCGTCGCCGGCGCTGGTGCTTTGGCCAACTGTGCTCTACTTGCAGCGCTCTTCAAGAAGTCCAAAACAGGCAAGTATTATTCATTCAGGTTCATAATTTTCTAACCATAATAATACCGTAATATCTGGCAACATTACTATAGACGGTAGTGTCTATAGTTGTTTTAAAACTACTGGGTAGATACTGTAGGTACCTATTCGTTAATGTCTAAAATGTCAAAATACTTAAATTAAATTTCTAAATTGAAAAGGAAGTGCTTTTAAATTATATGTTGGCAAATTACGGCCCCTGGAACCGTCTAGGTAGCCTACATACTCAACAGAAAGGTTTATTTCCAACACTTCGTAGCCGAATGATATTGAACAAATGTACAAGCTTTTCGCCGCGGGTTTGTTCACAAGTGAAACTGGGACCGACACCTTACGTACTATCCGTGTATGAAATAAGAATAAATTTACCATGGGTGTAGGCAGGGGGTGGTGTAATGTAATGCAGTTAGTTTTGAGATATAATCAAATATTGCTTTAAAAAAAAAGAATCTATACTAAATCCTGGTACGCCCGTGTCTCCGTGTATAACGTTTGTAGCAAACGATTATAGACAAATAAGTATATAAAAAAAAACAGTTTTCCTCATTGTATTACAATTACTTGTTGTTACATTTGTTTGCAGTAACGGCCGTTAACAATTACCTACTTAATTATGTCTGAAAATGCAAAGCACACATCTTTATTAATATTTATTGTTTCAGGGCTCTTATCAATAATAATCCAGTTGGCTGTGACCGACACCGTTCTGCTAGTGGGGCCGTGTGCGATAGACGTGTGGTCACTCAATGCGCAGTCTTGGCCATTTGGAGCGACCGGCTGCGCCATCTATCGAGGTCTCGACGTGCTGACTTCGACCGCGTCAGTCTACTTAATTATTACGATTGTCCTCCACACGTTAGCCACACTAAACTTGGAAGAGAAAGATGCCGAACGACGAGCGCAACGAAATTGCGAAAACGACGAAATGCGATCTTCTCGGCACAGCCTGGTGGCCAACAGCGACTCGTCGACTCCTCCTAGAACGATGACCATAGCATATAGAATAGCAAATACTAGAGTTCCGGTGTTAATACCTAGTATATGTATATGGACCCTAGCGATTTCTATGAGCGTTCCCGAGTTCTCGCTGGCGACAACGGTGGTGGCGCACGAGCTCGGCGAAGTCTGTACGTTCATCGAGCCTGAACAAAGAATCAACATGCACACTCTACTGGCTGTTTTCAATTTATTCTTACCAATGATGATAATGAGTGTACTTTTTGTATTGGCAGCTCTGAAATTCAAGACATGGAGATTGACGACAGAGGTTGAAGTGAATGATTTTAAAGCAACTTTAAAGTTATGTATGTGGTTAATTGTGACATATGTTGTGCTATGTGTCCCGAAACCTATCGTCACCAGCTACTTAGAGTACTCGTTGGAAGTACCTCGATATCATATGGTCAATCCGGATTCATTTTTAGCCAAACTGAATTTAGCTACCACCTGTGTATATTTATCAGCCAGTTTATTCAGACCGTTACTTTGTATATTTTTATTACCGAGGTTAAGACGATGTTTTATGTCACGTGCTCCTGTAGAAGTTGAAGAAATATAATAATCAGAATATAATTGAATGAAGAATGTATTATCGTCGGAACGGTTTTCTATTTCACGAGAACGAATGACGTCCGACTTATTCGTTTGTTGGGAGATATTGGACGAATTAAGATATAATGAAGCACGAAATTGAAAATCATAAAGATAATGTATTTATTTTTGATTTAATGTGTACCCATTGCAATAAGGTGAGGGCATCATCTAATAATGCCCAAACTCAACAAATTGCCGTGAATTATTATGTTTTTACATCATTTTGTAAAGCAAAGACTGCCATAAGTAAATAAATATACATATATAAAAGTTTTAATAGATAAATACTTATTTTTCTTAAAATCAAAATTGTTCCACTGTGCCCCACCTGACCTTATCTTTTATAAAAAAATAAAAAATAGTTAAATTTATTTCAATAGTTTTTGCAATGGTAGTTAATACTTTTTCAATTCTACCAAATTCAAAACATGTTTTTTTAAAGAGCGAAAATATAATTTTTATTCCCTCTATTCGAAAAGGACGATGTGGTTCGCCTTTAAGTGCTCCCAAAGGTGATGTTTTCTAGTAACTTTTAGCGGGCAGTAATGAGCGGCGCACTCTTTATAAGTGCGTCGCAATTATCTTTGCCGTCGCACACTTTTTGAATTTGGAACATCTTATAGTCGGATTAGTCGTAGCTTAGCCTGAGCCATTGCTTGGCAGTTAAATTGCAATTTTGACAGTTAAATTTCGTTTTTCATATGCAGTCTGAAGGCGGTGGCTATTTTCACGGAATAAGATACCATATGAAAAAATTATACACCAGGTGAAAAAACAAATGTATTTCGTATAGGGACAGTATGTTTTAAATATATACAATTTACTATGTTAAGAATAATATATAAAGATGTTTTCTTAATTTTGTTTTGGTAAATATTGTTGACTTAAGATTAAAATAATTATTAAAGTTTTGCGTATGGCAATAATAATGTAATTTTTCATCGAGAAAGTCCGTGGAAATAGCGATGTTTTACCGTTTTGACACTAGTAAATGCTAGTAAAACTCGTAGAGAGTATTAAGTTCCTTGAGTAAAACAAACAGAATGTAAACAAACATTTATTTTGTAAAAATTTAAAAACATTGATTTTTGTATGTTTTGAGAGAAACTGGAGTAAAGATTAGCGAGATATGACTGGCAGAACTAGAATACGCAGTAATGTAGGACCTAACTATACCACCAGTGACTGGAACTGCAACGCTGATCATGATATATTAATTAGACTATCTGTGATCACTAGGCCCTCTAGGAAAAGTTCTCATTGAGTGGAAGTAATGTGTACGTGTAGAAGGCTGAACTTCTAGCATTCTAAATGTAATGAATCATAAAATACCTAGGTTCACGATGTCAGCCCAGGCAGGCCAAACTATAGACAAGTACCTAGTCCCTCTCAAAATGTTGGCTTTGTTTGAGCAAGCCGGAGGTCAATTTTGAAGATAGTAGGTTCGATGTTCAGGAATCATTTGAGCAAATTCAGTAACATCTGGTTTGAATCACAAGAGTTGCTTTTCTAGCACTTAAATGAATAGGTTTATGGCTACAAGGTAACTTATTTATATGAGGGCTGGAAACTGATGTTGTATCTCCAAAATATTATTCACTGCAGGATTATATTTAGTTGTGCTAGTTACGAGTCTTCTTTTTATTTTAAAAATTATGTTATTTAGGTAGGTTATATTAAATAAAACAGGTAGGTATCAAATTAATGATATATTTTAAGTATTATTAACATCTTCAAGCAAAAAAAAAATCATAACAAAATTCCAGACAAATTAGCAGTTCCAGCCTGTAGACAAGACATACTGGTATACTCTTCATGCTTGAAGAAAGTAATACATATAGAACTCACCGTTCAAGGACCACACCATCAAGTCAAACAAATACTTTGATCTTACAAATGAAATTACTAGAAATAGTTTTAAAATCTTTATGCAGTGGAAGTTGGTGCAGGAGGAATTCCAGCAAAGTCTTTGCAGGATCCTGGCCTACCAAGATCAGCCGTCAGAACTTTTATTGATCATGTTTCCAAGGTGGCGCTAACATGATCATATGCTATTTATAATAATAATATGGACAAATTACACATATTGCTCTAATGACAATCTAAGCTCTAGACTTGTACTATGTGTACCAGAAGCAATGATATCATACATATTATATTTTATAAACACCCAGACCATGACAAACTGTACAGAAAAACATACTAATATTTTTTTGCCACTGGTGGGAATCGAACCCACGACCCCCGGAGACAACGCCAAAGACGCAACCAGTAGTCTACGGAGGCTGTCAGTTTGGTTGAGTAGTGAGGGTAGTGAATCCAGTGCAGGGAGTAATTTAAAAGCCTTTAACCCTACTTCATGGTCGAGAAATGCTGCAGTCACTCACCTGCCTTCCAACCACGCTCAATGGACCCGGCACCCGCACGGAGAATACCAGATTTATTTTCAACATGAAATTTTATCAGGAAGGGTCATTAAAATATTGTGCAGTGCAGTTATTTCATCTACAAAATGTAAGATTTCAGTAGCCCTAGTGCAAGTTTAAAGTTAATGTTCTCATCGCGTTAGGTTACAACTTTGGAAAACTCTCCACTAATAGTCTCACATCTACGATTAAGTCATTTTTTATTTCAATATAAAAATGTAGAAGTATGCATATAATGCAAATGCAATAAAGCATTAACTAATATTCACTCTATGCCTACTTAGGAATATAACATAATTTAATGCTGCAGGTCATTTCCTTGCCTTCCAACCATGCAATGAACCCGGCACATAACATAATTTAATGCTGCAGGTCATTTCCTTGCCTTCCAACCATGCAATGAACCCGGCACGCACACAGTTAATCCACAGATAACTAAGAATTCTTCTTCATTTTGTAACTGCACCCTTGAGCCCGCACAGTAATTATGTATATTATTTATTATATATAAAGTAGTAATTCCTGCACTTTATTGATCATGAATGGTCAAGAATATTAATTAATAGTGATTAAAGTTGCTTGTGTTTCAATAAAAATAAACCTTGTTCACAAAAAGATGTGAATAAGGTTTATTTTTACCATAGTGGTAAATGGTGGTAAACAACAAAAAACAGGCAAATAAATAAAACATACAATTATTGTTATTACTTTAATGTTATATTGACATAAAGTTTTTAGAAAACCATGGAATTACTATGTAGTTCCAGGCCACCAGGACTCCAATACAATTTCATAATAATATATATTGTAAACCTTTTTTTCCATTTAAAAGTTAGTACCTAACAAATTGTGTGAAGCAATGTGTGAGCCTAAGTTTGTGTTGTGACGTTGACATTGTCGATATATATGTAGAAGAAAACCGAGAACCAAATTAAACCAATCAATAGGATAGCCAGTAACATATTAGGTGTTTACCGCAAACCACATTTCAGTGTGTTCATAAGTCCAAGTTAGCAGAATCCTCTCAATAAATACCCTTTACTAGTCATGATTTTGTAACTAATATTATGATTTATGTGTGTATAATTGTAATATTATTGTTATTTTGATATAGGAATGGTATATTTGTACTTTTTTTCATATAGTAGGTCATATTACACTTATTGCTCTGGTCACAAACTAAGCTCTAGGCTTGTACTATGTGTATCAGAAACAACAATATAATACAAAGTATATTTAATATACCCAGACCATAGAGCAATGCAGCCCGGACCCAGCCCATGACAAACTACAGAAAATACATACTAATCCTTTTTTGCCATGTGTGGGAATCAAACCCACAACCTCGGGACACATTGCCAAAAGCGCAACTACTTAGTAGGTTACTTACTGACTTACGAGTACCTAGCGACTTCAAATCTATTGTGCAATAAGTTTTAATATTATAATTGTTTGTATAATAAATTAACATAATAAAATAATGATGATGAACAACAGAATAAAAATTAATATTAGCAACATAGCTATATTTACTATTATTAAGGCTTTATAACATCTGAACATGTTATATGGTGTAATTTAATTGAACAATCAAACCTTTCAGAGAGACAATTTTCTTAGCTATCCATGGATTCACTGCACAGAAGCATGATCCAGGTTCAATTAAACATCAGTGTTCCCCGTTACTTGAGACCGTGAAGCAGGGTAAAGGCCATTCTGAATTCAACTCTCCCCTTCACTGTATTCACTACCCTCCCTACTTAATCAAATACTATGTGATCCTATCAGAAGTTTTTTTTATTCTAAACAGAGTTGTGCATTTGACCTCAAACTTGCCTGATGGAAGACTAACACCTCGTCAAGAAATTAATGCAGTAGTCACTTGAGAACCATTAAACTCACTGACCAAAACCGAAACATGACTATGTCACTTGACAGTTTTTGTATCTGTATATATCAGTATTTGCTTGGAAGGCCAAGATCTTTTAGCAGATGAGGCAGACTGCTAGAATTTCTCTTAAACTGACTTTCACTGGTAATTTTAAAACCCTTTTTAGTAATTTAATCTTTAATTTCTAGAAGTCTGGCAGTGCCCACACCAACACCGCATAATGTTCATGTCTTATCTGTTGCTTTCCCCGAGTTTTTGGTGGTATTTTTTGAGTATTACTGTTTGACCTCTAATTAAATTTGTGCCTTCCTCGTTTTTTCGGGCTGAGGACAACAAGCTTATATTTAATTATAAATAAAAAATCGATCACAGACTTTCACAAAAAAACAATATCCAGCCGCTCCTCATATATATATATATTATCTGAAAGAAACCACAAAATTAAACAAAAAACCTATGAAAAAGAATTCATGAAACAAAAAGTAAATAGGTAGCTTCGACAAAAGCACCCTGAGGTGATATTTCTTTTGTAAGATAATGTTAGGTTCCGAGATAGGGATATTTTATAACATAAAAAACAATTTAAGCAAAAGAATGCACAATAAAAGTGCAAAACTTGGGGACCTAATAATATTTTAAGGAATAATATCTAATTTGCATTTTTATCAAAACAAACAAAAAAAAAAATGGTAGAGTATAGACCACGTGATTCAAGTGATGTTCTCAAATTATTCGTATTCATTCGAATGATTGCACTCAATTATAGCAGGAAAAAAAATCATGATTTTTTTTATTATTGGCAACACTATAAATTTATGTATGTGTGCGTGAACCATGTAAAGACGTCACACGGACAGCACACAGATGCGTTTTTCCGTGAGAATAGCAGCGGCGCAGTCTGAAGCCGTGGTCGTCAAACTGCGGCCCGCGGGCCGCATGCGGTCCGCTGTCGATATTTGTGCGGCCCGCGACAAAGCAAATAATTTCAATAGTCAGCCATCTACTAAAACAGATTTTGCGTACAAAGTTAACTAAATAGGCACCGATGCGAGATTTAATAATGGAATAAACAGAGACCGCCGGCGTCGGTTTGGCTAATATTTTTATTACATTTGCCACTAAACATTGATAGTTTTACTACTATAAACAAATTATAAAATAATTTATATTGAAAAACGTGCAATAGAAATAGGTACCTATACATACTGTGAAGAAGGTACTGTAATTGTATAATTTAAAAAGCTTTCATGTCGAAATAATTTTTGTCGGCACGACAAAAATCTGAACTTAACATCGTTAAAATAAAAGAAATGGTGACTGAAAATGGTTGTTTAAGTCTGAAAGAGATAGCCTTTATAATTTCTGAGTCTTACAATTCAATTTGTCCCATTTTAAACAATTTTGGGCATGAAACGAGTACCGAAATACCTGAATTTTCGGCAAAAAAATAATCGCGAAAGGGTTATAAAGATTTGATAGGATAAATTATATCCAAGCTCACATTCATAAAACACATAACTGGTGAAAATACGTAGGTTTACGAGTTTTACATGTAAACCAGTTAACTCGGAACAAGGATGTCTGACTATGCCGAAACCGAAAAATGCATCGTCAAAGTCAATTAAAAGTGAAGACATGTTCACAGCGTAGCACAAACGTGCAAAATGCAAAAGAGGCAGGTAGTTTTAATAAATGCATTTTACAAGTCGAAGTAACGTATTACTTCAAAATTAACATAAATAGGCCGCGGTCAGAGTACCGCAGGCCATTTGATAATTTGCTAAGATCGCGAGTGTGTGTTTGTAATAATTTGTTAGTTACAAAAACATATAATAGTGACGCACAAAGTTCGGAGTTCCAACATTAATTTGGAATAAAGTCCGAGGTGGAGAATCAAGTCCGAGGTGGAGAATCAAGTCGAGGGAGACAAACAACTACGGCAGAACCTGGCCTGGAACTTTTTTTCCTGAAGCCCTGTCTGCTACCGTCTTCAGACATCCCAGCTGGTCATAGCCTGGACACCGTCTGCTCAGCAGATCACGGCCTGCCATAGCCGGCCATAACCGACTGCTGCCCGGAGCCTGGCCTGCCACTGAAGGACGTTGGATGCTGCCCTCCCCGATCGTCGCATAATCAGGGCAGTAGCATTCTTCCCATGACATAATCTGGATGTTGATAGAACCCTCTCTCTTATTATACTCTCTCGCTCTTCTTCTAATATTTTGTTAATAGCTAGGTTTATTTTAATATAATTTTATTTTTTTATTCTATGTACGTTGTTTCTATCTCACAGCCAATTTATGACCTGTAGGTAGGACTTCGTTACAGCGCCGCCCGGCTGAATAAAAAAAATGAAACCAAATTAAAAACGCGCGAACTACAGCCCGCGTTTTCGTCAATATCCCTATTGACGAAAACGCTATGGATGTTTTTTTTTTATTTCATTACTTGATAGAGATAACTTGATAGATATGAGAGTAACTACATTAGACCCTAAAAACATATATAAAAAAAAATTAAATGGGTAATAACACAAAAATATTGTAATAAAGGACAATAAATACCCTAGAAAACAGGAAACTGTAGACTACAGACACACGTTGACATTTGTTTGTGCACGAATGACGTCACATGTAATGTTTGCTAATGTCGGAGCGTTTAGATATGCGTTCCGTTTCTACAAAAAAATATAATTGATTTTTAAAATCGTATTTATAAAAAAAAATTTGCTAATCAAAACAAAATAGATTACTGTAAATATGTTCAAAGTCATAAAAGGAACATTTTATATTAAAATAATAATAATTGGCATTACATGCATATTCCCTATTGTCACGGATTGTTACTCAGAGTATTAATCTGTGGATGTTAGAAATTCATGGTTTTGTTTTGAAAAATGAGTTCTTAAAGTGAGAGTAATGAAAAGTATAATGTACCTATCACTCGGGCGCAAAATATATTTTTGCGACGTACTTTGAATCCCTTGCTACGTTCAGGATTCTAGTAAAGAATCCGTCGCCGTAAAAATATTATCTACTATACAGAGGGTATAGTAGATACATGCGCAGAAACAATCGTGCAATCCTTTTTCCAAACGGGACGGAAAATAGGTAAATGTATATTGTAAAAACACCTACATATATATATATATATTTCAATTACGTAATCATTCTCCGAAAGATTCCTTATTTTCTTTATTATTTTACCTCTTAATTCGGGTAATGTATTTTTTTTTATATGGTAACATATTTTTCATTGCTATCAACATTACAGCAAAGGGAACACCTAAGTGAAACGCGTTCTAACGGAATTCGTTATTTTGACAATCAACGCTTACGTTTTATAAAACAGAATGTGGCAGCTGATTTAAAATATATATATAGTATATATATTAATTTATAAGATGAAATTATAAATACAAATTATTATTATTCTATAGTTGTTTTTTACTTGTTCTACTCTATGCTTAGGCAGGTTTTGGTAGGGACACAAAGTATCGATACTTTGTGGTATCGAGTACTTTTCTTTCGACACCGATACTTTTGTTCGATTCTTTTACTCTTTATTTGTAAGCAATTTATAAAATCTTTTAAGTATTGTATCGAAAAAATATTTTTAATGCGATACTGCGACACATGGTTCCATAACCAGATACAAGATCTATTGGCGTGGGAATGAAAAGAAATGATGGTTTTCATATACTTTGCCGTAAGTTATGTAATGACGACGGCGTGTTTTTTTTTTGCTCATGACATTATTTAGATCGTAAGTAGGGACACGAAAATAGAATCGATACTATGTGGTAAAGAGTACTTTTTCTATGCTACAAATTAAGTAATTTAATGAGGACGGCGTTTTTTTTTTTGCTTATAAAATAAATCGACAACAAATTAACTTAAAGTATCCATACTATGTGGTAACGAGCACTTTTCCTTCCGGCACCGATACTTTTGACGAAAGTACTCGATACTTAAAGGTATCGATACTTTTACTCTTATTTATGAGTACGATACTTTTTATTCGATACTACTCATGGGTACAGTATCGATACTTTCTATTCAATACTGTGTTCCTTAGGTTTTGGACCTATACTTTGACTAACCCACAGACTACACCACTATCCGATCCGTAGACGAAACTCCAAAAATGTCTACAGCGAACTTACATCGGACTTAATGTTTCGTTAATATGGTTCCGAACAAAGATCTTCCGTCCGATGTAAATTCGTTAACTATTTACGTGAATCAAACCTTAACTACCGCACAAATTCGATAACTAATTTCTGCGAAAGAACTAACCTCGTATGTACCTACATTATTTCTAAGCTGGTCCTGCCGATGTCACGTTCTGGACAATCAACTGTAACTTTTGAACCAAGCGGTCTAGCGAAATGAAAATTCAAAACGAGTATCCATAGTCTGTATAATGCGAATTTTAATTTTTCGTCACCTTTGACCATGAAGGTAAAAACCGTGACCGTCCGCGTGGCGCGTTTTTTTAGCTTCATGTTTGTTATAGATATTTGTCTCTCGTATCGCGTACTTTGTTAGATATTTAATTACCTACTATGGTATAGTTAGGGTATTTATAAGTTCTGTTTAAAAGGTCAGATTTGGTTTTGATAAGTATAGGTAGGTACACTACCATGCACTAACTATTACTAGAAATAGTATGCAGTTTTGATAAGTATTTACTTATTTATTTGCCCAATTAGGTACGTAGGTTGCAATAAATAACATAGAATAAACAAACATACTGAGGCAACGTTTTTGTAAGCTTTTTTTTTAACGTAGTACTACGAAGTTCAGTAGGATTATTCATAATATTACATAATAGAGAGAAAAGCATATTTAGTTTCATAGACAATGTAGTGGTGCCGTAAGGCTGGCTGCTAACGTTCGGTTTCCTTATTCGGTTTATTATCCTCGGTTTTCTTATAAACCGAA
The DNA here is from genome assembly GCA_947458855.1 of Monopis laevigella. NCBI lineage: Eukaryota > Metazoa > Arthropoda > Insecta > Lepidoptera > Tineidae > Monopis > Monopis laevigella. The sequence goes on along the minus strand of OX381577.1, from coordinate 18,235,700 downwards.
CGTTGCGGCCAGCTTAAGGCTTCGTTATAGGTTAGGTTATAGTACCTATGCAGCAGACAACCTAAAACAAAATTGTTTTATGATCTACGTACTTACTACTCAGTACCTAACCTAGGTTTCTTTAAAAGAAAACAACGCTAACGTCGTAAGCTCAGATTAATATTATTATTATTAATTTGAGGTCGTAAAAGAGACATCTTTTAGGTGAATATAAATGTAGGCCATTAGCGCTGTGCGTTCTGACGTAATTCAAACTTGGTGACATTGAAAATTCACAGACAACTCTACGTCATTTTGGTTAGCTTAACGTGCTCGGCTTAATAGACTTACTAAACTTTATTGTGTCGGTGCAAGAGTCGCTATTTATTTAATTGATCTTTCAGAGTGGAGCTTCTGTACTTGTACTATTATTTCTTCTATGCCCATACCTAGATGCAATATGCATTTACCTTCATTTTACTTAATAATATCACGAAGCGGCGCGTGAGTAAGTATCGAACAAACACGCGAGGGCTGCCCTCTCTAAAATAGGAAACAAGTCCCGCCGGGTTCTTGTAGCTTTATACCTAAAGTACAAGTCAGTCAGCTAGTGTTATATATATTATATAAAAGAAACCTTCTCTCCGACCCCTAAAGACGAAAGATCTCCTTTTACCCAGATGATTATACAAACCTATAATTTTATCGGGGCCCTTAGAGAAAATGCAGGTGAGGCGATATATCGCGTATGTAATTTATTGGAAATGTTGTCGACTTGACGCCCATACAAACATACCTACTTCTAATAATTCAAATTGGCTGTTGGTCGACCAACAGCCAATTTGAAATAGGTCAATTATTTTTTTAATGTTTGTAATTGTAAGTAAAAATCTTTCTGTTGTGGGTTTATCTGATAACGAAAAAAAAATTACACAATGACTGAAAAAAAGTATTATTTTAATTCTTTGACAAAAGTAGTCAAGTAATACCTACTAGAAGTATGAAAGTTCATATTGTATGGAGAACGCAGACTTCACGATTGTGATTAGTATCCTTAATAGACCAATTACACGGGCCAAGTAGCCAAGACAATCCACTAAACCAATACAATATTGGCATCGTCAAAATAGAGACCATCCACTGCATTGGATTGTCTTCAGTTGTTTAAGCAAATCCATTGAAATGAGAACGATTAAATTTTTTTCGGAGCCTTCCCCTACCACTCGCGCGGAGGATTGGCTTTGTGTGAAACGCGTGTTTCTTCATAGGCAACACCGGCTTTACAATATATTTTTTTAAGTTCAATGTTTAAACTTTGTACAGATTATAAAACAATTTTTTGGTGTACACTACAAACTGACCCATTTTCCCACGTATAAACGACATTGCATTTTTCATTGGACTTACATAATGTCTTGGCTCAGGGACTATCTTCGCTATTGACCTCGTCAAATACTAAATGGTTCGTGGGCTTTAGAGAAAATACAGGCGAGGCGACGTGGCGCGTCGGTTAGTCGAAAGAGTATAGTGACAGCGTACCTCACGCCTGTAGTCCAAACTATCATTGTCAAAATCCATACGTTTTTGACTAAGGCGACGCAACATGTCGCCTCAGCTAGTGTGTTCGGAAACTAACACTGCGTAGGGTTTTTAACACCGATTAGCGTCACTCTCCGTTCGTAAACGTCAAAAACCATTGTAAATGCCAATGTCGACCGATAGTCGGAACTCTACGCGGGGTTGCAAAAACGAACGCGCTTTGCACTTTTCTCAGGCCCAATGACAGTCGATAGTCTGGGTCCTGAATGCAGGATTTCGCCGTATGTCTCCCACATCAAGTATTGTGTGAAGGACATACTTTTCCCGTGTAGTCTCAAGCGCATGTAGGTGACATTGAAATAGGCTGCTATTTCCGCAATGTCAAACATTCAATGTTTATTTTAGTAGTCATTTGATCAGTGCCTAGATTACGCGCATGTGCATCTGGATTGAGAGATCTAATCAAAACCAAGCAAATTGGCTTTGTTGGCATTTCGTAGCATAATGTAGAAACTTATATATGAAATATTTTAATTTGTAAAGGCGAGGAAAAAAAGTTAGCGTCCAAAAATAGGAGCTCTCAATCCTGACGTTTTTGAAAAAATATAAAAAAATATTTTTAGAAGTATTTACTCTATGTTATATTTTTTTGTACTAACATTCAGTACACACATCGTAAGAAATAATTATAAGAATTCAGAATATTTGGAGGTAAAATGAAGAAGATATAAGGCAAAACATGGATCTCTCAATCCAGACGTTTTAGATTGAGTGATCCTTTGAAACACCATGTTAGGCTGAGTAGAAGCAAAAGTTGACTATGCGAACATTTAATAGTACTTCTCGTTATATTCGCAAAAAATAAATAAATATCCAAATGATAACCATTAAAAAGTTATAGCAACTTCGTCATTTTTAAAACATCAGGACTGAGTGATCTATATTTTTACATATATCTACTTTTACTTTCATCGCACGGAAAATCTAAAATTCTACGAATTATTAAAAAAACATCTTCTAAATCCTGGCATTTAAACTATTTCTGTAAAGGTTGCACTTTATTAGATTTATAGATTCCATATTTACCGATACAGCAGTCGTGTAGGGTGACCATGTTTTGTTTTTAATTTTTATGAAGCATGGCATATTATTCTGTAAATATGTATAGTTTAACTTTCATTTTAATGCAGTAAAATTATAAGTTGTGTGTAAATCAATGCTAAAAAAATACATAATAAACCATTTGATTTGCCTATTGATTTAAGTGTATGGATTTCATCACTACAAATTACTGTCACTGATGACGCCGCTCCCCTGAGAGGCGAAGTAACTTAGATATTAATATATTTGGTTTTGACGTTTATTTAAGCACAGAATACTGGAATACTATATTGTGTGAAGGTACTATGGAAGTATAAATATCAAGGAAATGCTGTAATAATTTTCACAAAATACAAATTACTTGTTAAACGTTTCTCTGTGTTCAGTAATCCATTTTGGATTATCACTTTTTGAGCATTGAATGGTTATAATCACTTGTGTTCTCATTAGGGTTCCGAATTTATTTATTTTTTCAAAAAAAGAACTCTTCTTAGAGACACCTAATTGTTTGTTTGTCGGCATGAATATCTCGAGAACCGCTGGTCCGATATACTTGAAATTTGTGGTACTTATATATATTATATATATATTTAGTAAAATATCTCCTAATAGGTTTAGGTGTAAAAGGGTCCAAGTCAAAGATAAGCGCACGTTAGGCTGTCGGTCCTAGTTTCACTATATAAACTTGTGAAACTGTTTACTGATGGGTGATTAAGTCTAAACAAATACCGCTATGAGTTCGCCACATGTTCAGTGTAGTGTAGACTCACAATTTGCTTCGAGGTGGAAATAAAACCCCTCCGCTACCTTCGGAACACTCTGCGGGCGAGTTTTTGCACTTGTCATTTTTTTGTATTGACTTTGTCGCGGTGGCTATATTGTGTTCTCATTTTTAGACAGGCTATTTTGGGGCTTAGGGTACTTCCTGGTATTTATAATATCTTTTTTTTTTTAAACATTACCGTTTTAAAGAAATTTAAAATGACTAGGTTTTAAATGTATGTGGCTTAAAAAAAGATTTTTTTAATCACATTATTAGTGTTTACGGGTTTTCAGGAGATTCGACCGTTATGTTACGGGATTAGTTTGAGTTTAGGTACCGCTTTTCAGGTATTTATTTTTAAGGCATCAATCTATGGGTTTACCGTTTTACAACATTAGACTATGGATTTACTGGTATTAGCAAACACTAAAATTTGTTTCGGAATCAATCTGAATTTGTATGGTTTGGCATGTGTTCATACAGAGTGCCAACAAAAAAAAAACATGGTCACCCTACACGACTTGCTGTATGGGTAAAATTGAAATCTAAAAATATAATAAAGTGCAATCTTTACACAAATAGTTTAAATGCCAGGATTTAGAAGATGATTTTTTAATTATTCGTAGAATTTTAGATTTTCTGTGCGATGAAAGTAAAAGTAGATATATGTAAAAACATAGATCATTCAGTCCTGATGTTTTAAAAATGACGAAGTTGCTATAACTTTTTAACGGTTATCATTTGGATATTTATTTATTTTTTGCGAATATAACGAGAAGTACTATTAAATGTTCGCATAGTCAACTTTTGCTTCTACTCAGCCTAACATGGTGTTTCAAAGGATCACTCAATCTAAAACGTCTGGATTGAGAGATCCATGTTTTGCCTTATATCTTCTTCATTTTACCTCCAAATATTCTGAATTCTTATAATTATTTCTTACGATGTGTGTACTGAATGTTAGTACAAAAAAATATAACAGAGTAAATACTTCTAAAAATATTTTTTTATATTTTTTCAAAAACGTCAGGATTGAGAGCTCCTATTTTTGGACGCTTACTTTTTTTCCTCGCCTTTACAAATTAAAATATGTCATATATAAGTTTCTACATTATGCTACGAAATGCCAACAAAGCCATTTTGCTTGGTTTTGATTAGATCTCTCACAATCCAGATGCACATATTACGCGCACCAAAGTAAGCTCGCTTGTCAATCGCGATGACGTAATTTTCCAAGATTTTTGGAGCCATTGTTAAGAAGCCAAGCTTGAACTACGTTAGAATGACGTCATAACGATTGGCGTGCGAGCGAACTCAGGACGCGTAATCACCCTCCAGTTGTTTGTTGGGTAAACGCAACAGCCTGTACCAATGTCGCCTAAAGTAGCGTCTTCTTGGTTATTGTAAACTAAACTGATGTTGCGTATTCAATCGACAGTGTTTAATCTTTTTAATTTTTTGGTTAATTGAACTTTTTGGTTGATTGAGTATTGATTTTTTTTTTCTAGGGTAAGTTTATTGAGCATCGGCCAGAGGTATGTGCGGATCGTCATGGCATCTGAGACTACCATAGGTTTGACCATTGTAGCAACGTAACGTATTTATATAAGTATACATGAGCAACAACCAATAGGATCGCTTTATTCAATCCTGTTACCAAAAGTAAAGCGGCCCTATCGGTTGTTGCTCACATATACGTAAACAAATACGTTACGTTGCAACAATACGCAAACCCATGGTAGAGCCTCTGCTCACACCTCTTGTACACATCATTTGCATTCAGATTGTTAAGAAAAACATATTTCAGGGGAAAGCTGTGGTTTTTTAATCATTGATTCTGAAACTAAAAATTGTATTTAATACAAAAGTTTATTGGTGAAAACATGAAAAATATAATAATGGCTGATAAAATGCAGCAGAAATGTTACAATATCTGTCCATCACAAAAATCTAGCTAATAAATGCTGAAAATTCAGAATGCTAAGTATTAATTAGTGACGGGCACAACAAAGTAGTTAATGTCTACGGGTTGCTTTGGTACAATGTGAGGCAGAACCAGACACCAACGAGTTTTTTGTGCCCAACGCGGGAGCGCCGGCGACGCCCAACGCGGGTTAGCTTCGTTATTCCACTATTACAATCATTCTAATTCTACAACGACCGCTTCCCAAAATGTTCAACTTACGTTTTCTATAACGTACGCTTTAGTTAGTCTAGTTAGTTAGTCTCCCGGGATCAATAAATAATAATTAAATTGACTACAAAATGACATCGTGACACTGATCGAGGGCCCGATACCACCGTTGACAAGTATATACAGTTAGAAGAAACATTTCGGAAAGCGGACGGGGCGTCGAGATTTTACGTTTACATTTCGAAAAGTCGACGTTTGTAAGGAAGGAGAACGGTCGTCTCGGACGCCGCGCCCGGCCGCCGCGGAGCGACCGGGCCGTCCGCGAACGTCGATCGAAAGGAAAACACTTTTAACTTAAGAAACCGTAATTTTAATAACTTAAGTTATAAATATTTATATTCATCAGGTCAGCTCGATATCTGTAATCAGGGTGTAAATACAGAAATACAAAAACCGTCAAAGGTGACACGTAACATTGAGGCGGGCCGGCGAGCGGGCGCGCGCGGCGTCTAGTTGTCGCCGCCCTCGGCCGGCTCGTCGCCGTCGCCCTGCGTGTCCGACGTCCACAGCGTGAGGTTGTCCCGCAGCAGCTGCATGATGAGCGTGGAGTCCTTGTACGAGTCCTCATTGAGCGTGTCCAGCTCGGCGATGGCGTCGTCGAAGGCCTGCAACAGAGAGGCGGTGAGCCGGGGTCTGGGGCGGCGGCGGCGCATGCGGTTAGGGCTCACACGCGGTTAGGGCTCACACGGACACCGAACCTGTTTGGCCAGGTGGCAGGCGCGCGCGGGGGAGTTGATTATCTCGTAATAAAATACGGAGAAGTTGAGCGCGAGGCCGAGCCGGATGGGGTGCGTGGGCTGCATTTTGGCCTTGGCGATGTCGAACGCCTCCTGGTAGGCCTTCTGCGAGTCCTCCACCACGGCTGCGGACAAGCACACGCGTTACTGAGAGCCCCGACCGGTGCCAGCCAGCGCTCAGTCGATGCGTTACTGACACTCATATTGACCTGTTTGGCGAGTTGACACGCCTTGTCGGGCGAATTTAATATCTCATAGTAGAAGACGGAGAAGTTTAGCGCGAGTCCCAGCCTGATGGGGTGTGTGGGCTGCATTTTCGCCTTGCTGATTTCGAAAGCGTCTTGGTATGCTTTCTGTGAGTCCTCTACGACCGCTGTAATGTAAACAATCGTTAAAACTATTCTAGTTCACACGTTATAAAATGTTAATCAAAGGGGTTTAAAAATTACCATTTATCAATATTATAAAAAAAAAAGGAAAATTTAACACTAGAAGGTTAGGTTAGAACAATAAACATGCTTGTGACTATTCAACATGTGGACAGACACTCACTATTTCTGGTGTCGCCGGTGGCTACCTCCGCGAGGTACCTGTAGTAGTCGCCTTTCATTTTAAGGTAAAATACTTTACTTTCTGGATTGCTAGCCTTAGGAATAAGATGTTTATCCAATAAACCCTGAAACGAGAAAAATATTAAGTTAATTTGACATTATGGAGGTTGTAATCAGTAGGTAACAAGTGTTTAACAACTGGATAAGGTTGGCAAACAGCAGGTCACGTGGCCACAGCGTAGGCGTGTCGCCGTTTGGATTAACGCTAAGGCGAGTGCGCGCGGCACACAGAGCGTCATCCACATCCAAATAACACCTCATTATGTGCTGTGTAACCTTGTGCCGTTTCCCTTTGCGGAGTATTTACTCTCACACCAAAACAGTCGCGATCATTAATCATTCATTCAATAAAACAGAAAATATTCCTACTTTATCTAAAGGTTTTAAAAAAAAGTCTTATTATAGACAATTACAAATTAATTATAAAAGGTATTAATTTGCCTATATGCATTAAAGCAGTACCTGGTTTATTGAATATGAGTATTATGTATAAAGGACAATTTAGTTGATTGATCAATGTTTTTCAGAAATTTATCAAAAAATTGTTTATATAATATAAACAATTTTAATAATAATAATTTAACTTTAATAATTAAAGAATATATTATTAAAACTCAAATAAATGTAATGCAAATATTACAATGTATAGTAATCATTTATATGTTGTATGTGTACCTAATATTGATATAAGTCTTGCATAATTCCTTTTGCGTTTAAGTATTTTATGAATACCATTTTTTTTTATCCTAAACTTTTGCAAAAATGTTCAAAGCAAGGAACGATTGGTGTTATAAGCGCGCGCAGTGACGCGACGCAGTACGTCACCCGGCCGCGCCGCGCGCATCACGCCCCGATGTGGCCGCGTGACGTCACCGCTGTCAGATGTATATGTACGCGTGCACAATCCACTCACCAATACATCGTAGCAAATTTCTCTGAGTTCCTTTTCTACTTTAACCCTATATTCCTTAGCCATCTGTTGTTTTCGTTCCGAGCCCTCCGTTTTCTGTTCGATGGAGGAGATGACTCGCCAGGAGGAGCGGCGCGCGCCGACCACGTTCTTGTAGGCCACGGACAGCAGGTTCCGCTCCTCGTTGCTGAGCTCCACGCCGGTCTCCGTCACCTCCTTCATCGCGGCCGCCATGTCGTCGTACCGCTCCGCCTGCTCCGCCAGCTTGGCGCGCTGCACGAGTTCCTCCTTGTCGACAGACATCTCGGGAGATGGAGGAGGATTTGTTCACTGATGCCCCTGGAAACAGACGAGATCTCTTTCAGTCCTGCGTTCCGCTCCGGGTCGTTACGTGTCGGTCGCGATTTTTTTTCAGAAAGACTAATCGTTTCGATATCACATTCGACGTGTCGAATCACGAAATGGGTAGTTTGTCATCATGAACAACATCGCACACCTGTAGAGTAGATTCGGGCGCGCCTCCGCTTCTACGCAACAATATGTGCTCGAAGGAGCTGCTCTCACGCTGACCGCTTCGGCATGGGGACGGCGTCCGTACGGGTCGACAGCATCTCACAGACTCGCGCCGTCGCCGAGCGGCCGCCGAGCCACCGCCACTGCGCCACCGGTATTGATCCGGCGCCGCGGGATGAACGCTCCAGACGAATACGACTAGCGCGACGCTTGCACCCCCCACCCCGCCCCGCACGGCGCCGACTACCTCTGCCTACCTTCTAATCGTCGCCTTTATACTATATCAATTCCTAATATTTAAATAAAACAGTTAGTGCAAAACCTACTATAGTAGTTAATGAACACTGAAAATGATTTTTTTATAATATGAGTAGGTATTGCTGAAAATAAGTTTTTATATAAATATGAGTAGGTATTGATGAGCCGTTAAATATGTATAACTTACTATGTATAATAGTATTTTACCTACCTACGCAATTAAACATGAGTGGAAACTATTTAAAACTTTAGGTTAAATAAAATAACATTGGCATTACAAAATCATCTCACCTAATATTCATACAACTAAAACAAAGCAATTCTGCGACACTTATTGCGCGCAATGAACGTATAACGTAATAAATATCTATAGCCATTATAATAATACATAGAGAGTGCGCACTCTAGTCACAGAGAGGTAGTCTCCTACCTCTCTGTGTAGCATTTTCGGATATGTACGTTTCAGTTACTATATAGATTTGTGCTTCAATTCTGTGAAATTTAAGCTGAATCCGAGTTCTTACTTAAATTTAAACCCTAGTTGTTACAAATGCAGTCAATCGCGTCGCCTTCAGTCGAAACCGTATCAATTTTGGCAGTTAACAGGTGACCTCACGCACGATCGAAAATTAACAAATTCATTCTATTATGACTGACGGCGACGAGATCGTTTCGATAGTTAATATATCAATACAACGAATTTTATTCAAATCTTGCCGAGAATACGACGATTTCTCATTTCATTACATGCCCCCATACGAATGGATTTCATACGCTTTCATTCGGGTAAAATTACGTAGTCTACTAGGTATGTTGTTTTTGTAATAATTCTATCAGAATACCATAACATTCACTTTCGCGATAAAAATAAATTAAAAAATCCGATAAAAAAAGACAAGAAAAAAAATCGTTGTCTTGTAATTCCTAGAATGTTAAAGTTTAATTTCCCAAAAAGTTTAACCGCCGCAATATAGTTTGTTTAAGGGCTGATTTTTCAATCATCAGATAATCCGACAGTTAACTTGTATGAAGAACTGTAAAATTTATTAATTCTCCATACAAGTTATCTGTTGGATAGCATAAACTGACGATTGAAAAATCGGCACTTAGTCATTATACAGAGATTTAATGATTTTGTTTTGATATTAGTCTGTTGTTTTACCGGTTTTCACGAGCCTGTAAAGATTTTGCAATGGTTTGAGAATTTGAGGGTAAGACAATAATAATCTGTTCTACATACAATTTAAAGCAATTTATATTTATATAATAATAATTGATGACTCAATTATTTCATTATTGATTTCATTTTTAAATTTTACCACCATTAATTATTAATTTAGGTATTTAGCACTAATTGCACATTGTGTAAAAAAACTTGTGTTAAATTAAAATATATAGAAAAATTAAGTTATAGTTTTCTTTTGATACCACAATAATATTTTTTGTGTTTTTCACATGAACCACAGTATAGAAAAGTAAAAATATCACATCTTGATACAAAACGGCCGGAACGACGCGCTTTGAAACTGTATACTTACTTCGCGGTCGCTAGTGTAGCAAGGACGGTGTGAGACGCTTCCTTACGCACTTTTTTTTACTTCCGTAAAATATGGCACTATGTTATCGTTTGTATTGTTTTTGATTTACAATTTAAGCAAATAAATTATGCATTTTTTTTTATGTCCAATACTTTCAACTAAAAATTTTTTTAGGCACAGTATTGAAACACAATGTAGCGCTAGTGCATGTTACTACCTATCGGTCGGCTGTAGATAAATATTTCACGGACACTGCTAAAACAACATACTGTTTCTTTTCTATACTGTGCCTTTTAGAATTTTTAGAGGGAAATCTATTTTTATAGATACCACTGTCGAAAGACAAAACAGAAGACTACAGCCTCGATTTTCTTATATTAACTTTATTTCAATTGTGTCATAAGCACCCGGGCTGAGTCATTTTCAGACCTTGATTTTTTTGTAAATAGAAGTGTGATAGGTACTAAGGTCCTCGAGCCATTTTGAAATTATAAGTTTTAAAACTAGTATTTAATAAAATATAAAATAAATAAACCTGATAGTTAATTCACCGTAAAATAAACTAGCCTGGGGGCCTAATCTACTAAAATGAATTGGATATCAACTGCATGTCAAAGTTAAAATTTGACATACTTCCCATACAAAATGTGTTAAATTTTAACATTCATACACAATTAATTTAATAGAATAAGGCCCGTAGTTAAATGTTGAATTTCGTAAATTGCAAAAATAAAATTTAAGGCAAGCTGGCCTTATATTATTATATTAATTATTATTAGTGACTTATTCATATTTTAAGTCTTTCATTCCACTCCAATTTCACTCCAGGATATGCATGTATCTTTCCTCCAAATATCAAATCAAGATAGAGCGAGATAAAATTGCAGTTGAGTTGTTGTATTGAACACTATTTATACAAGTCATTTCTGAAATGTATTTTTTTTTGCTAAAAAAAATGGACAAACATAAAATACATATATTTTAACTATTGTTCTTTAAAGTCTCAATAAGTTTTTATGAATAAGGCCATAAATGTATACATAATTATTATACACATATTCAAAAGATAGGAAAGTTTTATATTTTTTATTTATTTAAATCATTATTGCAAACAAAATACAAAGAATAGAATAGAATATATCTTTATTAACATATTTTTCTTCCACATACAAGCATTATCATTGATCCCCACACTAGGCTGAGCCTATTCTATATGCCAGGGGCTGATTACATAAATGTCACAAATTTACAAAGACAATTTACTTTATTACATTGACTTTAGTTTGATCAAAGTGAATAATTACAACAATACCAAGTAATCTATTTACTTGTATGTGTAGGTAATTTGTTTTTTGAAAATTTATATTTTCAAATTTGTGAAATTGTCCTCTGGGTTGTTGGGTTCAATGAAGTTATAGGAAACCTTACTGTTGTTATAGGAAATGGCCATTACTAGGGGAAGTTTTATATAAAATAACCGTTTTTGGATTTGTTTTCAATTAAGCAAGTTTTAAGAATGACACATACTTACACCGGTATTCATAAAAGCTTATTGGGTCCTTGAAGAACATTTTAATTAGAGGATTTTGTTTCTTTAACCCATATTCATTTTATTTGCTAAAAAAGGAGACAAAATCTTTTTTAATGCCTCAATTAGTTGTCAATGAATAAGGTCAATAAAACCAATAAAAAAATTAGTAGTTTTTATTCCATTACCATTAAAAATGTCATTTTCATAGTTTAATGATCTAGTTAAAAAAATTGTGTTGAAAAATAGACAAAAAGATCATGTAAATTCAAAGGCGTTATAAGGTCAAATAAATGTCTATAATAACTAAGACTATTGTTCAAGGCAATGGCACATTAAATGTATGTCAGAGTGGATAGCGAGTGGTAATCTGGGCCTTTTGTATTGGTCGAATTGACCCTAAAAGGACTGAAGGGCTGTGATATGGGGGTGGGTAAATATTTTTTTTAAGTAACAGGATAAAAATGTGGTTGCTTGAAAGGTAATATCTTAATTATATATATTTTTTTTGTCAGCCAAAACATGCAGACAATTTTCACACTAGCAATGAAAAAAAAAAGTTGTGAGCATTTCAAATTTTCAAGTACCCAGATAATCGGGACCATGAAACATTTTCATCTCAGTCTTACGGGTTACAGCAAACCAGATTCCTCCCAATACCTTTGAAAAAAAAAACTGCAATGCTTGGTTGAAATCTCTGAAGTTTCCTAGACCATTATGACTTGTATGGAGCTATATTATATTGCAATATCAGAAACCTTTTGAAGATATTTGAATGAGTTTTAAAAAAGTCATTCCTTTTTATTGTAAAAAAAATTAATCAACATTTTCCAGATCAATAGGATAAACAAACATTCCAAAGGTTCACAAAATCAAGTAAAACAAATATCTCACAAATTAAGTTAATAGAAGTGGTTTAAAACTCAATTGTATGCTATAGAAGTAGGTGCAATAGGATTTCTAGCAAAGTATTTGTATTATCATTTGTCTTTTAAAGGATCAAGGGCCTTATTCTACTAAATGAATTTAATATTAACTAGATATTAAGGGCAAATTTTTGACATATTTTGTATGGGAAATATTAAAAATGCATTTGATATTGGAGAAAACATTTGTAAGCAAGTAAACACAAAAACGAGAATATCAAAAAAAAAATGTAACAATGCAGTTTTATTTTTTTACAAAATCAGCCTCAAGACTCTTTAGGCATTTTTCGCTTTTCCTTGCAGTCTGGCCTTAAAGGCCCAATTGAAAAATTCACCCTGATATTAATGGAAAATATTTTAATACAGTATTATCATTGCGATATACCCCACTTTTCTTTAGACAACATTTTTATTCTTTAAACAAAAACACCTTGATATGATTGCAATAGAATAACATTCTGTTGCATGTGTGATTTAATTATGAATTTTAGTTTTCTCTTTGAAACTCATTACATAAAAGTTACAATGGCCAATCTTGAAAAACCAAGATGTCTTCAAAAGCAAAATAAAGACTTTGTAGAAACTCCTCATGCATCAACGTCCACTGTATAAAGTTGAGTTTTACCGTTAGTAAAACCATTTCTAGTAGTTTTATTTGTACATCTTAATTGTGTGCACAGTGACGTCACACAATTGTTTTTTCTTTTCTAAAAGAATTTTCTCGGGTACCATTTATAATATTTTAATTTTGGGATGGATTCCTACTATGAGAGTCCACCAAAATACACATTAGTAGGATTTCCGATGCAATTATACCTAAACTTCATTTAAAAATAGTATGGACACATGACTTTCTGAATATTTTTTTTTATATTTTCATATAAAAATCATAGAGTCCTGGGATTATTTTAATGAAAATATATAAAAAAATATTTAGAAAGGCATGTTCATACTATTTTTTTATTGAAGTTTAGGTATAAAGAAATAGGTTAGGCAACTCAGTAAAATTATGGCAGGGTGAAAAGGCAATAAAAAAATAATACTATTATTATATACATCTAGACTGCTGTAAATTCTAATAACTAAACATATATGACTTGTATAAATAGTGTATCAGTTATATGTGTATTTATAGATTAAATTTGTAATACCTTGTTGGAAAGCATTATGGGACCAGTTTAAATTGCATAATTATTTTTAAAATATTATTTAACATTCAACAGAGTTAGCAAATAAGACTCTTGCTAGGTAATCTAATTTATACACATACAAATATGTGAGGTATAAGAAAATATTTAATATTTTAGTATTGTTGGATTTTCATACAAAACTTTAATGTCTTTCTTGTTTGACATCTGCTACTTATCTTATGCCATTGCTCACCATGCTACTTGATGAATCATGCGTAATGGTGAAAGGGCCTCCTAATCAACAGACAAATGTTAATTCTTTTTTTTGTTATAAGTGTTTAGAGTTATAAGATGATAGTTGACGCTTATCATAAATGTTCAACTATAATAGATAAGCTTGATCACACATGGCAAAATTACACGGTAATATGAAAAGATAGTGGTTACGTCTCACGAGTGTTTCTACGCATTAATTTTTAAATTCTTAAATGAACGAATATTCGCCTGAGAAAGATTTTTTTTGTCTACAATGCAGTAAATAGTTAAACTAGTAATTTAACGGTTCACAAAAATGAAATCATTCGAAAAAATGTAACACGAGATGGAATTCCTCGTTTGACAGCTACGCGGTTATAATATCTTAAAATCAACATGCTTAAAATTAATTTTAATTTTATTTATATATTTAATATTACCTTAAATCTTAGTTTTTATTATTTTACCAGTGTCGGGTATATCCAAACGCTCCGTAATAAATTGTGTCGCCGGCTATGGCAAAATGGCTGAAAGCGGGCACTCCTATGCGTCACACGCGATTTTAATTTGACAAGTTGCTGGCACAATTCACTTGTATTTTTATCTAAACCGAAAACTTGCGAACACTTATAACAAAATATTTATGCACTTACTTGTTGGAAGGGATTAAAAGTAATTAAACCAGGAAATCGCTAAAGAAATCCAGTTTTTCTCTTGCAGTGAACTATTCCAACCAATCACTACTGAAGGCAGTGGTGGGGCAAGGGAGGAAACAAGAAACGGATAGGGGACTTTACGACACAGCTATCATCATCATTTCGGCGGAAACAGAATTTGTGGCGCTAAATTTAAATAAAGTATTTGCCATAAGTTTTCATCGTACAGTAAAAACGTAGGTATATAGTGATGCCATTTTGAAAGAGAAATGTCATTAACGTACTACAATCCGTTTACACATAGCTTAATAATTAGCTTATTACATTGCTATAATTTATTATAATTTTTCATACGGTGCGGTCCAATTTGCGATTATGTTGAATATGTCTGTATCTGCTGTAAACACCGCGCACCGGTTCAAGCACGGTTCAAGATGCTCATATTTTCGAAAAATCACACTGTATATTATTGTCTTTTCCCACACGGTCCGAATGATTCAACATTAGAAGCCGGAGAGTGTCGCAACGTCAAAATGGATAGGGAAAGTGGGAAAGACTTAAAATTTATAAAAATATGTATTTATATAAGTAAGATTTTTCTAGAGTATTCTACCCGGGGTAATTATGAGTCAACTGATAGGTATTTCGAGTAAAAATAATACAGATGCCTTATTATAAACAGGCGAAAGCGATAGCAGTTTGTCAATGCGTTGATAATTTTTCACGTAATATATGGTATTAAAATATAATTAAACAATAAATAAAGAGTGCAATAAACAAAAGTGAAGCTTTCATGTCAAAGAAAGCAAATACTTGTAAGTGAATACGACTTCACGATAGATAAACCAATGGTAATTGAAGATATAGGACTTGTTGTTAGTGATGTGATTTAGTATCAAAAAATCTATTTCCCAAACGATCATTGCAGATAGAAGAGTTGTCAGGTCTGATGATCTTTCTAATGATATTCTGGCTAACCTAACTCCTTGTAATTTAACATTACAAGATATATTACCAAAAACACCACAAACGGGCAATAAAAATACCAAAAGAGCCTCTTTCGTAATAACATCTTTTAAATGGATGGCACAAGAAGATAAGAAGAACAAGATTAAAAAAGAGAAGGCAGAGGGCTTTATCAAAGAAAAAGAGAAGAGACAGAATAAGAAGCTACTACAAAATAAATGAAAAATCACACAGAAAAAAAAAACTGTTTTAGTAGTTTTATAATTTGAAATTGAAAGTAAACCTACCTTGAAACTAGGGCATGGATACCGGTATACCGGTAATTTTATTCATATATGCAGAATATTGTAAACGCTTAATTTCTATGGTTCATAGTGTTGTTCACATTCTGCAGATGAGTTTTCATATGACATGAATCACGATTATAGAAAAAATCACCACAAAACACTGCGTTTGCATGCATATAGCCAGTATCTAGGCTTTCAGTTGTTCGTCTAATGTTATACATCTGCAAATAAATTACTGATGCACGCCTGGGGCCTTACCAAAGAACACGATCGCCAATCGAATCGCCTCATCGATCGATAAAAATGTATAGGAATTTTACTCTATGGGTAGAGTCCGATCGCCGAGAAACGTCAAATCTCATACATTTGGCTTTCGATGGGTATTTCGATTCGATTATCGATCGGCTCTTTGGTCTGGACACAATAATAATATAATAGGATAATCTTACTAGGTTCGTGGGTAAGAGTCCCACCCGCCAGGATTTTTTTCATTGCATTTTATCTTTAAAAAAATATTATAAGATTATCCTAACAAGAAATCTTATCAAAATTCATAAATATAATATACTGAAAAAAGTAAAAATGAAAAACATACTCCTCTGCCATCTAGTATTATAAACTAGGACTTCTAGCTTCACTCGTAAAGAGCTATTAGAAGAATGCTAATAGAGGGCGTCTGTGTTAAAGTAAATAACAAGCAATGACAAAATTTGTGAGGGGTGACTGGAACCTGGTTGGCCTAGCGGTTGAGCGCCTTGCCGCGATAGCGAAGGTTCGTGGGTTCGAGTCCCACCCATTAGGATTTTTTTCATTGCATTTTTATCTTTAAAAATTTAATATCACCAATACTTTAATAACTCATTTAGTGGTTTCTAGCGAATTGATAAATTCAGAGTTGTTTAAGTGTCTCTGCCATATAGCATAGAAAACGACTTTATACCCAGTCCCTATAAGTTTTAAATGAACCATTCGTTACAGAAAAGTGTTCCTATAACTTCACACGTCTACCATTGGCCAATAGATTTGGTAACTAACGGTTGGGAGGGCCTGCGGTGACGTTTCTTTACACTAATGTATAAGAGTTGTTGTTACTGGCGTCCCTATAATATTTTTTAAATGACAATTAACTGTCAAACTGAGTTAAAAAACTTTTCGTGGAAATTCATCCCTATTTACGAGTAAAGATTACTTTGTGTATTTTATAATCTCTCAAATATCAAAGTTATCGCGGATTGTCATGCATACATTGTCTCTATTGCCCATTCAAACCTATTTGATTATTGTAATCTATAATTATTTATTTAGAAATCTAAATTACAAAAAAATCAAAACATAATGCAAAAACAAAGCGAAGTGACAACGTTTTGTTTTCCCATAAAACATTTAATATATTGTTTTTAAATTAATTATAGTAACATTAGAAAAGGTATTACTTACTTAAATAACTAATACAACAACATTAATTGTGTATAAAATAGTTATATGTAAATATTATTAATTTTATTTGCATGATATCATATTAAAGTAAGGAATAACTAAACACGAGAGAAGGCTTTCTACCGACGATCATATACTATTGTTTAGGGCAAAATAAAATGGGATGTCAGTTTGGATCTTGTAAACTTTCGTTACAAACTCAAGGTTACGCTTACCATTGCCGATCGTTAACTTATAGGGACCGGGCATTAATCACTCTCCACAAACGAGACTTACTAATTGTTCTTGGAATTATTTAAACAATAACTAGCAGTAGTTAAGAAATACCGAAATTTCGGTTTACCGGTAATTTAAATTACAATACCGGTATCGCTGCCGGTATGAAAATCTATCCATAAAAAGTATTCCATGCCCTACTTGAAACCATCTTAAACATTTTCTTACAAAATATTGTGGTGTCAATAAATTGGTATATAACATGGCAATAATTGGATAAACCATGTCAATAGGTTATTTTTTTTATGCTGACATATTAAATTTTAATATACCATCTAAGGGTGGTAACATTCACTGATATCAAATCTATTCTTGTAAATCATATGTTATTGCTAGGTTACTGCAGAACATATTTTTTGTATAATAGGGAATATGCATGTAACGCCTATTATTATTATTTTAATATATAATATTCCTTTTATGTCTTTGAACATATTTACAGTAATCTATTTTATTTTATTTGGCTATTTTTTTTTTAAAGATTTAAAAAATCATTTCTTTGTAGAAACGGAACGCATTTCTAAATGCTTCGATATTAGCAAACACTACATGTGACGTCATTCGTGCACAAACAAATGTCAACGTGTGGTATGTAGTCTACAGTTTCTTGTTTTCTCGGTTATTTATTGTCCTTTATTACAATAATTAGTGATAATTAAACCTTTTGACTAATTTTTAAGGTGCAAAAACATTAAACTAATATGCTTTTTGAGCACGAATGACGTCACAGAATGGCGGCTAGTGATGTACCGTTTTTTACTGCGGAAGTGGCAGATAAAGTTTAAACCCCATTATTTTTGTGTTCTCATCCTTTAAAAAATACTTAATATTTGATTTTAGGGTCTAATGTAGTTACTCTATCAAGCAATGAAATAAAAAAAAACATGCATATTCCCTATTGTAGCCTTGTTCATATAACCAATGGATGTAGCATAAGCAGGCTTTCCCCTCTGCTAAAATACATGGTCATATTGGCCATATACAATGTATAAAACATGTTCACGTGCAATCGACGTCATTTGGTATCGTTTGATGTCGCAAAAATGTTCTCCACTCACTCAAAAAAAATGATTAATTGTGCAGTTACACTGTGTCTAGGCGATCACACGGCGAGGCGACGTGTCGTGCGCCTTCAATCAGAACTGGGGTTCTAGAGAAAAATCAGGCGAGGCGACGTGTCGTGTCGCCTTCAATCAAAACTGTATAGACTTTGGCAGGTGACAGCGTACCTCACGCCTACTGTCACTGTCAAAACCCATACGTTTTTGACTGAGGCGACGCGACATGTCGCTTCGCCTGCTTTTTCTCTAGAGCCCCTGTATAGACTAGATAAAAGGTTTTAAAATAAATAAAAGAATAAATAAATCTGATGAAACTCTGCTGTTTGTTTATTCCAGATGAAAAATCTCCAAAACTACAGCTCCAATTTACTTTTAAAATTCCAATTTTAGAAATATATTTACCATCTTTTTCCTATAATTTTATTTAAACTATTATTCATTCGTTTCAAGCAGTGGTGAATCCAGGAGAAGGGCGCAGGATTATGCCTCACTCCCCTCCCCCCTCAAACCCTGTCTTCGAAATTCCTTCAAAATCATTTACTTTCGGTTAATGCGTTCAGCTATATATAAAATACTATCAGCTCTATAGTAATGATCACAAAGATTGTATTAAAATACGAATTCTTCGTCATGTACAATACAACTTTATGTCGATAGACTGACGGCTTAATTTCCTAGGTAATAATTTAATCTGCGAGCCTGCCGCCACAAGCGTTTGGCTTAACGCACATCGGAGTCACGATACTTTTAAGACAGATTTGTCTCATGTAGACAAGCTTTAAAATAATAATAAAATGTTGTGTCTATGGCGCGGCGCACATCACAAAAAACTAAACTGTTTTGTCTTGCCAGAAAACACGGGCGTAGCCGGGATTCAAACCCCTCCCGAAATGTACGAAATAAGAGCCGAGGAGTATACTATTAATATAGATTATTTTTTCACAGGAATAATTTCATGCACATTTTGATGTTTTATTTTCTTTCCTCCTATACGAAAACCTGGTTACGCCCGTGCCAGGAGACCACGACCCACTATTCCAGCCCCCCTATCTGTTGCTAGTTGTTTGCATAATAACTGGAACTAGGTCATCCGCAAATCTCAGTTGAGATATTTTACTTCCATTTATGTTAAGCTCATAGCTATTTCAAATAATTCCAAACAATGTAATTGACGAAAATTTTTCTCCAATACAGCCGAGAAGAGTTTGAGGGATAATAGGTTTCCTTGTCGGACTCCTTTTAATCGTAATTCTTCTCCAATTTTTCCTAGTCGTACTTTTGCTGTAGGTATAGTTTTAAAATTGTTATATTACTCCTTAGTCCTTATGATTCTTGAATATTTAGTTTGATCACACTCTGTTTTTTGAGATGCTTTGTAAGTATGAAATAGAGAGAACTTTTCGTTGATCTAATCTATATTTGGCGTCGCTACTCGTTATTTGCACTTACTAATAAATTTTATTTATGCATTTTAATTTGCACAACACAATAAAAAACTTCTAAAACAAAAAAAAACAATACTTTAAGTTAATTTAAATCAAAACAATGGCGTCGTTTTGATAGAATATAGCTCGAAAGGGAGACCCCGACCACCCGCCCATATACAGTCGTATTCAGCGTCTAGCATTCGCAAAAAACGAACAAAAATGTGTTCTTGGCTGACAATTCCTTCCGAGTATGTAGCGGTTTCTGTCAAAATGTATGGGGAAATTGGCCTCTCGCGAGCGCCAATTTACTGCGCCTACTTAACGATAACGAAAGCCCAACGCATTTGTTCTGTCAACGCATTTAACGAACGTGACGTCATCACCAAATGTCATCTTCATACAAAACTTTCGTGCGCGCTTTTAGCGCTCATGCTCTTGGCTAGGGAGGCAGGTCCCTAGGTTATTTAATTATGTTTTTTTTTTAAATAATATATGTTTTTTTTTTTATAGTTACTATGGGAGTAGACGACAGACAGAGAGAGAGTCTTGTCTTTGGTATGCGCATACATTTTTAAGGGAAACCGGCAGTCGTTAGGTAGTCTTATAGCTATGCAATTCTCATAAACATTAGACAACTTTGTCTATGAGACGTTTCGTTTGAAGTGTGTGCGTCTTCATAATTTTTGTAAAGCGATAGTCAGTGTTAAGACTGTCGTGACTCTAAATCTGCGCTAAGCCTTAATTAACGTCCCATAAGGTTCATTTATTTAAACTTACTTTATTGCATTATAAACTACAAAAGCAAATTTGATGCTTTATGCATAAATACCGCTAACATATTGGTTTCATTAAAATCTGGAAAAGTGTAAATTTAATATATTATTAAAAATATATATTGAATACCTACTTAAAAATATGTATGTGTCCATTTTACTTGAATTAAAAAAATATTCTGGCTAATTTATGCAGATTTTCAAAAGATTAAACCCTAAAAAAATATTGGAGACAATTCTCTTGTAAAGATGTAAATTGGCATCATGTAAAAACAAATAACATTTGCTCTGACCATCGTCCAAATTTAATTTTCCTAGCTTCTTCGGCTGAGCGATAATGAATAAATCTGTCAGTCAAGCATTAGGAGCTGTACAACATTTACCGTCACACAATTTTCTTGCTTTATTTTTTCTTATCAGGGGCCTTATTCCGAGTTTGCAACCGCTAAACTCGACAAGACTTGCGTAAACTATTAATATGGAAATATAAATTCTATCCCAATGGTTATATAGTCTGTATTAGGTTGGATAAAATAAAGCCGCCATCTTGAAATACACGAATTCTTTGCAAGTTTGAATATGTGTGGAGCATTGGAATTTTAATTCTATAATTAACATGATAAAATTTATATTTCATTATTTATTGTTTATGCAACGTCTTGTCGTATTTAGCAGTTGCAAACTCGGAATATTCGGCGTAGTAGAAACAATAAAATTTAGTGCAGTGCATAAGTAAGTGGCTCCAAGACGTGTTGTGTTCGTTCGTAGTGTTATGTGTTTAACAAAATCGCAGGAAATTGGTCCGATTACACAACAATTATGTTTGTGAACTATTAATGTCTATGAAACAGCAAAAACCCGTTGTATTAAATAAAAAATGCAATACAAGTATACATTTGGTTTGTACAATAATTATTCTTCAGTTTGCTAAATAATAAAGGAGGTATATCTGTGCAATAGCGCACGTACCTATTTTTCGATGTGACTACTCCATTCCGTCGGAGAAATGTCACTTGAATGGCCGTAGTGTAAACAGTCAACTGTCCAGACTCTAGCTACTCGTCATTGTACTTGCAATCGTTGCTTTGCTAAACGCTTGACCAATGTAAACCGGACTACAGTGTGTACTTTTAACCATTTTTTTTTAGTGAGTGGAGAACCTTTTTGTGATACCAAACAATACTAAATGACGCCGATTGCACGTGAACATCTTTTATATATTGTATATAGCCTATGACCATGTACTTTGGCAAAGGGGATAGCTTGGTTTGCTACATCCATTGGATAAAATAATCGAAGAACGGGACACTCACGCAACCCCTACCTGATTCAGGTCAATAATTTGCGGACAAATTCAAAGGGTATCGGGTCTTGGATTATATGACCGCGATTTATTGGTCCGCGTATTAGTCATTCCTTTTATTTCCCTCGTTTGTTGCTCGTGGTTTATTTTGTTTACTTTTGGGTTATAATTTAGGAGTAATTATATATTTTCACAGGTGCTGCAATCAAACAGATATTATCTAAGATGCCCAAATCAAAAAGAGATAAAAAAGGTAAATATTTGTTTAAATATAATGCAGCAATCAAGAATATAGGAAAGATACAAGATCTTTTCTATATTCTTGAGTTGATTTGGATGTTATTTCCTGGGTTGTAGTTGTAGTGAATGTTGTTACGTACCATATTATCTCGTACTGCTATTTAAAAAAAAACTAGCGCTAAAGATTCAACAGTTATAAGCTGGAATACTTAATACTAATTAAAATTATTATGTAGGTATTTATGATGTTTATGGCCATGCCTGTATATGCCTAATGTGGAGGTTCTTCTGATCAAATCTAACAACTTTTGCTATGGAACCATGTGTTAATTAAAACAAATAAAATTAAAAAATGGTTTGACCATACAAACTAGTAATCAAAAAATATATAAAATAATAGTTAAAATTACCAATTTCAATGGGAAAGCCAAAAAAACTAAATCTGTTTTGAGTAATAAAACATGAGGCAAAACTACTATTTAATTTAGTAGCTGTTGTTAGTGTTGATTCCCGTCCTATCAGCAATAGATACAAATCAATGTGGTAGAGTAGTTACAGCTGCCATTTTAAATATTTATTATCCTAATACAATATTATATTATGTTTTTTTCAGTATCTTTAACAAAAACTAACAAAAAAGGCTTGGTACTGAAACAGAAAACTGTTGAAGAAATTAGAAAATCAGTATCTAAATATGAACATATTTTTCTATTTACTATCCACAATATGAGAAATATTAAGTTAAAGGACTTGCGCCTTGAATGGAAGGACTCCAAATTCTTTTTTGGCAAAAATAAAATCATGTCTTTAGCCTTAGGTAAATCAAAAAGTGATGAAGTTGAGGAGCAACTTAATTTGGTAAGTAAACTCTTTTAAAGAGAGTTATATTTGGAGCTATAGTTTTTTCATCTGTAGCTTGAAAAGTTGTAAAGTAATAAAATATAGATTAGACCCTCTGTAAGCAAATTGTAAGGTTATTTATATTTTAATGAATTTATCTAGCTAAATATATTTATTATCCCAAATTGTATGAGAATAACCTTAAGTACACATTTTTGAAACTACTTATTAAAGGATGATTGAATTTTGTATATTTCAAGACCTTTCTATGGAGAACTTGTTGAAAAAGAACACCACATTATTGTTTTTTCTATTATCCTATGCTATTTACAAACTGCATAGGTTATTATTTATAGCTTAAGTTTTCTTTTTTTCTTATATAGTTCTTATAATCACATCTTAGGTCCTTATTGAATGTAAACTAGATGTTTCAAAAGTATATTATCTTATTCTAGTTGTCGAAATGTTTAAAAGGCCAATGTGGACTACTAATGACAAATAGAGATGTGAGCAAAGTATTGCAGTATTTTGAAGACTTTGGAGAGGCTGAATATGCTCGGTCAGGTTTTGTAGCTACTCGTGATATTGTTTTACCTGCAGGGCCATTGGAGGGTTTCTCACATGCAATAGAACCACATTTGAGGAAGCTTGGCCTACCAACATCATTAGAGAGAGGAATCATTCATTTAATAAAGGATTTCAAGGTATTTACATTTTATTTATAATAAAATTAAAAGGATGTTATCCATGGCATTATCCGAATAATTTCTTGAATTCAATTAGTAATGTATTTTGAACATCTGGAGAACCTGTATTATATGTGTGGTTTTAATTTATAGATATCTTTAAATAACGAGGTGGGATTAAAACCCCTCCACTGTACCCAGTGGAGGGGTTTTAATCTGGGGCCGTCTAGGCGGTCTCGGGCCCTGTAAGGCACTGGTGATGATATGTATGTATGTAAACCACTACAGGCAGAAAAACTCACTATAGAGTAACAAAACCACTGCTCTAATCTGTAAATTTAACCACTAATGGCAAGCAAGTTCACTACATGCTTGCCGATTAGGGCTAGTAAATAATAACAAATTGAGAAAAAAAATGTGTAATTTGGTTAAGGCATTACATTTGCCTATATAAAATTTTATTTTGTAATTTTGTGCAATAAGGTATTTTAAATAAAATAAATAATTTGTATTCAAAACATCATTGTAACCCCAAAATCATAATTATTGTATAATTTTATTTACACAAAAACCTTTGTAGATGCTCCC
This sequence comes from Monopis laevigella, assembly GCA_947458855.1. Taxonomy (NCBI): domain Eukaryota; kingdom Metazoa; phylum Arthropoda; class Insecta; order Lepidoptera; family Tineidae; genus Monopis; species Monopis laevigella. The sequence continues at coordinate 18,211,178 of OX381577.1, read as the reverse complement.
TGTTGTAGCACAAACTCTGTGACAAATAAAATTTCTGGCCTTCTACTCGCACAAACAGCTACTCCTAACCATTTTTAAGAAAAATATTATTATATATTTCTATTTATAATATTTAGGAATACAATTTCACTTGTACAGGGTAAGATCAGACTATTAAAATAAAGTTATACATATGCCCATAAAAATGCTAAAATCTTCTGGTGAACCTAGTCACTAGCCAGGATTTAGCATCAGGGGCGTTTATCATATAATTTTTGGGTGAGCAAAAAAGAACACCAATATCACCTATCAAACTCCAACACCGCCCCTCTACCTACTCCCTTGCAAATTTTATCCTATTTCATATGCGCCCGTGCCCATGTTTGACCTTGAACTATGGGTTCACGGGTTGTCAAGAACCTACTATATTATCTTGTTGAGGTGGTAGTCTTTCAATGTTCGGTTATGAAATGGGAGTTGATTTGACAATACAGCAGCATTAAACTAGAACCATAATGTTAATTAGTCTTTGTCGCCGCCCATTCGTAACTGCATCATTAATCATTTCAGCCCTGGAGTGCAATATTTAAATGTCAGTGTTTGACTTAATATCACTGAAATTACAAAATATTCATTGATTTCTGAAGTTTGTATTTTTGAAAATCATCGCTTGACTAAAATACTTATTATATCAAAATATCAATACAAGTGCCCCCTACCACTCGTTAATAAAGCCACAGTAGACAGATAATAATAATCACAGATAATCTATGTAACTTCTGTTCCATCGTTGAGTTTTTATGTTTAAGCCTAGAAATGTATTTATTTTGAGAAACAAGAACAATTTGTATGACAAACACTATTTTCTTTATGTGACAAAACACACGTAGCTCTTGTTTATGAGAGATCATTGGTACCGCATAGGTATATGACTTCAAAAATATGACTTTTGATAAATTGTGATTTCCAAGATTAGGTTTATTATTGCAGAATAAATTACCTATTCTATTATTTCAGGTTTGTAAAAAAGGAGCACCTCTAACACCAGAACAAGCTAGTATTCTTAAGCTTCTAGAAATACAAATGGCAAAATTCCAGTTAATTGTAAAATGTCACTGGTCTAAAGGAAAGGGGTTTGTGGGCGATAAGAACAACGACAGCGATGACAATGAAGCAGACAGCAATGTCGGGCAAGAGGAACGTATGGATGAAGATGAAACATAATAAATATATTTTTATTGTTTACATAATGTAGTATTATTATTCATATTATTCTGAGTGATCATAGCCGCGGGTGCATAAATTCGCGCACCAGATTAGTATTGGTTGAAGCGATACAGTTTCAACCAATAGTAATGCACTTATTCCGCGTAAAAGTAGGCATTCGTTCTATGGTCCACAGTTTCGCACCAAACAGATTATAGTATACTTTGTTTAGAAACTCATACACTGCGTGGTGTTGATTTGCATCGGTCTGTCGATAATGCCGACGCAGTTACTCGAATCGGCAACTTTTCAGGTACGTACCGATGACGTCATACAGGTTGTCAATCTAAAAAGTGGAGCGCAGTTTGATTATAATCTTTATAAGTACAACTAGTCTTTCTTCGGGGACTATTGCCTTTAGGTTGTATTAATAAATGTGGTCTCAGAATTTGAAGAACTAATTAAGCATGAGACATACGAAAATACTATAAAATTTATATCGTCTTCTGCTAATAAACATGCAATCACGAATAGTTTTACTTCATCGCTTTCCAACAATTCCATCGCACTCCACGTACAGTTTCACGCTATGAAAACCCGAATGAGAGTGGCGTCGACAATCCGATTTCTCGACAATCCAATTACTGCGGATACGGAGATACCTACTGCCATAAACTAATCCGTTTAATCCATTGCGTGGGATGCGGGAACTGTGGACGGATACCTACCCTGTAAAACCAAACACCATGCGCTACCATGAGTTTTAGCTATCGTATTAACGTATACGTGATGAAATACGAACGTAATATTTTTGAAAGAGGACAATTAAAACTTTCTTATATGTAGAACCTAACTTTTATCTAGGTACATGGTACGAATTTAATGGTTTCGGACCGTTACGACCTTTTTCCAAAACGCCTGTTCCGAAATTGTCCATTATCCCAAGATAAGTGTTTCCCAAAATATCCGTTCGCATAACATTGCAATAGACTACCGCCTATTAACGCTGCGTTAATACGATAGCAAGTCCGCCTTTGTATTTTGTATGCAATAAAGATTTAAATAAATAAAATAGCAAAAAATCATGGTAGAGGCCCAGTCTTTCCTCCCAGAATAACTTCATTTATTACGACGATTTTTCTCCATATTTTTTTTACCACTATCCCGATTTTACAGTCCCGCTTGTTTTTATTTTGGTCCCGACCCGATATTAAAAAGGAATGAGCCTGGCAACTCTATACCTAGGTACATATTTATTTTTATATAAAATTCTTTATTGCACTAAAAGGTTTGTACAAAATCGAGCTTAATGCCTTAGGCATTATCTACCGCTAATCTTTAGGAAAGTGAAAATTGTAATATAGGGTGCACATATTATTATAAAGAGAAATCAAAATACATAAACTGCATAGATACAACTACATAAAATACATAGATAAATAATATATATACCTATATGTTTAAATATAACCTAATTAATAGAAATGAGTAATTTCTTGAAAATGGCCAGAGACGGAGACTGTCTGATGTTCAGGGGTGTTTCGTTCGTGTAATGTTCAGTTCCACTGGCGAGCAGCTGACACCGTAAATGAGTCGCACGCAATATTTGGTAGAGGCCTTGATGGATTTTTTAATAGGTTATTACTGTAGAACGGAGGTCGCGATCACGAGTGTCGCATAGAAATTGAAAGCGGGATTTGAGATAAGAAAGAGAATTGGGATTTTTAATAATATTATATAACGGAAAGGAGATGTAATGACCTGCGATAGCGGATATTGAGCCATTTCAGCTGTTTTCTATACTCCGAAATGTGATCATACTTTCGCAGGCCAAAAACCTAACGTTTGCACATGTTTTGAAGGCACTCAAGTTTATTAAGTAATTCTTGATTGAGGTAATCGCATGATCTCGAGATCACTGTTTACTTTAATACTCGCTTCATTAATTTGGCTCATATCAAAGTGAAGCGACAGCTGCAAGTCATCGGCGTACAGATGGTAGGAACTGAAATTTATGAATTGGACCAGGGTATTAATAAAAGCCGAAAAAAGTAGAGGATATATAATACGCTCTTGGGACGCCGGCTAGTACCGGAAACCAGCCAGAAAAGACATTATATAAGAATTTAATATTAACATTATTCAGTTAGCGCTTGTGGACAACACGTTCGAGGACTTTGGAAAGGAAAGGGATAATAGATATAGGACGTAGACCTTTGAAAGCAGTAGGAGAAGTTTTTTTAGGGATAGGGATGATATGGGCACTTTTAGAGAAAGTCGGGAAAAAGCCAGTAGTCATAGATGAATTGAATATGTATGAAATGGTGGGAAGAATAATATCTAACATGGGAATGATTAATTAGCGCCCAATTTAATCATATCCCACCGCTTTGCTAGCGGTGGGATATGATTAAATTGGGCGCTAATTAGAGATAATATTAATAAGGAGATAATATGTTTCCTAATTTCACACGTCGACAGAGGGTGAAAGTCAAACACATTAGGAGAGATAGTTGGGCTAAATATTAATATTGTGGTAGCTTTAATAAAGCTGCAGGCAGTGAGGAGAAATGTTTATTAAGGCCGTCAATGTCCGAAATGACAAATGTTTCGGACGCAGCTTTAGGCTTACCAAAACCTAAAGTGCGCAAGAATGTCCAAATATTTTGTGAAGTAGGTACAATTGTTGATAAAAACATTAATCTATTGGCGTTTTGCGTTCCTACACATCTGATTAACACGATTCCTTGCGCGTTTAAAGTCGTTTTAACTCTCTTCCGTGAGACATTTACTATGCTTGCGTTTAAGCGAGTCCCTCCACCTCATGGCTCCACGTATCTTGACATTAAGCCAGGAAGCGGGAGGCCTTTTCATTCGCACAGGTCGTATGGGAGCATGGATGTCGTAAAGCTTTTTTAAATTTCTGTTAAATTCAGTGACCATGTTATCAACGTTTTCTATTATCATAAGAAAATGCCAGTCCAAACCGGCAGCATTCCTCAACAGCTGGTCCAAATTAATTCTTGCAAAGTTACGTTGGAGCATGACAATAGAAAAGAATTCCTATTTACACTTATCCGAGTAACATGGATAATATTTTTTATAGTAGGTACTCGTATAACCTAGCCTATCGCCCCGTACCCGCATGACGTTGAGTTTCAGGACACCCTGTATATATAGACTTATACACTATATGTATGGCGCATAATAATCTAAAATTCTATTGAAGCATACATATAACGTGAATTCGTTTCGCATCGAGCCAAGGTATTGGTAATTTAGTTTTAAGACTATAAATAATTTTAGGATTAATTCGAGATATTTTATTAAAGTTTATGAAACTAAGAAAATTGTGGTGAAATCGCAGGTACTAATAATTAGCACATTTGTTTACTCAAATATTTATTAGTTCCACTTTTAGCCGCAGGAATTCTTTAGTGAATAGAATATAGTGCGCGATTCATGCGAGGCTGGATGGACCGCCTAACGTAGAGAGTTCTCACATATCTAGATTGATAATAAAACCTGATTGATGAGAATATCATTCAGGATGGCTGGACCGCCTAACGTAGAGAGTCCTCACATATCTAGATTGATAATAAAACCTAATATATATTAATACTGTCCACGCACGATTTTTGATGAGCAATAATAAAAAAACACCATCGTCACCTGTTCATCGTGGGTTCAACCTACAAACCCTCGACATACGCCGCCCCATGTCTGCTACCCCATACAAATTTATCTATTTCCCAACATTTCTGGGGGTTGAAACCCCAAAACCCCCCCCTGGCTACGCCCATGCCTTGTTTCCACGAGTCTTGTTTCCCGGCTTCTCGCACAGTTATGTGTATATATTTTACCTTGTATTGTTTGCAGGTATACAATAAATATGTGTATGTGACAGTACCTATGTGTATATATTTTACCTTGTATTGTTTGCAGGTATACAATAAATATGTGTATGTGACAGTATGTGTATATATTTAACCTTGTATTGTTTGCAGGTATACAACAAATATGTGTATGTGACAGTATGTGTATATATTTTACCTTGTGTTGTTTGCAGGTATACAATAAATATGTGTATGTGACAGTATGTGTATATATTTTACCTTGTATTGTTTGTAGGTATACAATAAATATGTGTATGTGACAATATGTATATATATTTTACCTTGTGTTGTTTGCAGGTATACAATAAATATGTGTATGTGACAGTATGTATATATATTTTACCTTGTGTTGTTTGCAGGTATACAATAAATATGTGTGTGACCAGGGGCGCCGGCTTTTAGAAAACCTCATGGCTCACGCTCATTTGATACTCGAAAAAGTGCTTTGAGGAAGGAAGAAGAGTTTTGAGGTTTCGTTTTGCTCGCATCGGCATCGCGGAATTAAAAACGAACATATAGATAACGGATACCGGGCTTAGGTACTTGCACCAGTTGCCCGAATTGTTAATAAATAATGAATTGAGACAACATCACATACATTGTCCTGGTCCCAAACTAAGGTTTTGCTATGTACTATGGAAACCGGCGCTCTAAACCACTGCGCTAAACGGGTCGTGGGGTAATGAAAAAATGCCTATCCCTAAAAGGTGTTTACTGATCTGTTTCTTGATGTCTATTCTCAGGGGTGCTCGGCATCCACAGTTTATTTCTCATGGGTGCTCGAGCCCCCGAGCACCCACGGAGTCGGCGCCCCTGTATGTGACAGTATGTGTATATATTTTACCTTGTGTTGTTTGCAGGTATAAAATAAAAAACCATTTACAGTGGTGACACATTTTATTATAAATTAACAAAATATAAAAACTCCAAAACTAAAGAACTGAAGTCGGTCAACTAATAATATCATAAACCTAATTACAAAATAGGTGTCCCCATAGGAACAAACTTAGCACAAGGTTAATAAAATCACAGAAAATAAATTAAATAACGCCTACACAGAAAACCATATCTATTTATTGAAAATAATAAATATATTTTGCTTAATTAAAGAACTCCGAAACTATTGTTATGAAAATGTGGTTTTACTGAAATCTTGATATGTAAAAGAGGTCATTTTCCTGGGCCCCATTTCTCTTAAATTAACTTCAATCGTAATCGCTCCATAATAGAATCGGACGGTATTGTTTGACACAACAAATTAAGCGATTACTATTCTATTACGATGCGATTGAACTATATTAATTTAAATAATAAGAGATATGATGCCCTGGTTAAAAGTTTTTATGGGCACAAATAAAATAAAAAAAACTAATTGATAATTTTATCCTATTTTTTTTTCAGTTAAAAAGAAAGAATCGTTTTACTTCGGTTTTACAGATTTGGTGTCATAATGAAAGTTTTTCACATTGATGAGCCGAACATCCTACAAGGAGCTCTAAGTATTTATATATTTAGTAAATATTGGTATAAAAAACTCTATTGTAGTTATCTAAAAGCCAGTAATACATTTAAAAAAATCAAGAAAAGAGCAGTAAAGTGATTAAATAAACAAACAAAACACTTAGCCCTCTATTCATAAAAACTTTAATGAGCATTTTTGTTAAAATGGTATTTTAACTTAAACGCTATTTCTTAGATACCAATAAAAAACATCTTTGACATAAAATAAATAAAACATCATTTTAACTAAAAATCTCTATAAAGTTTTTATGCATAAGAGAGTGGATATAAAAAAATTAGTTTAGTGTGTGTGTACAAAGTAAAGTATGTTCTTAATAAGAAACTAAAACCACACTTTTCAAACAATAGGTTCGGGGTCTTCAATCAACTGTCACTGTAACAAGATTCTGCATACATTTATATCCCTACACAGGCTTTGCCCGCGCAGCAGATGTAAAGTCAGTCATCACAGCCGCTGCTAAATGTTAGGTAAAAAATTATAATATTATTCTTGTCATATTAAACAGTCTATTGATCATATAAATAAAGGAATGCCGAATCGTAAGACAAAGTGAAAATAACAAAACCCGCCGCAAATTGAAGCCAGTCCATGTGAATCCCACAGCCAGGCCACGCGTTATATGCACCGTATAGTTATGGTGCACCGCATATTGGTCACACGTGTTGCTTACAAGACACAGTTTTCATGGGACCGTGATTCTTGCGCGGCAGTAAACTTTATATGCAGAAACGGTGCGATATCATAATAATAATATTTAGTTCAATTTACACAAATTGCTCTGGTCACAAACTAAGCTCTAGGGCTTGTACTATGTGTACCACAAACACGATATAATACATATTATATTTTATAAAATTAATATGCGGTCACACGTGGAAAATCGTGCGTGATTCTTTATATGAAAGTTGGCCGTGTGCATGGGCTGGGATCAATTTACGTCGGGCCTAATAGAAGCTTCAAGCCCTACCGTACAAACAGCTACGGAGTCCGCGACGCCCGCATGCGAACTCTCAACACTGACTAGCTCCACTATCATTCCTCGACATCCTTACAACTTAAACTATACCTATATTATTCTAGTGCAATTAAATAAGGCCTCTGGTACATTTTGTCATGAAGCTAAAGATAAATGTACGGACGCGTCATTACGAAACGTAGCGAAATTATTGTCCGTGAAATTCTAATTGATTCACAGAGTATAAATTATCATGCTACAAGTGAGGGGAATCATTTGTAATTAGCAATGACGCAATTGACGCGAAATAACTGTATTTACTATCATATTCAATAGCTTATATTCGCATTAATATGTAGGACATTTTGCGAAGCTTGTACTACGTGATGTGTACTAGAAATGACGTTAGTATCGTCATTTCTAGTACACGTCACATTATATTTTATAAACACCCAGACAATTGTGCACTGTACTAGAATTGTTTTTCCGTCAGCAGGAATTAAATCCACGACTTTCGGATACAACACCACTAGACCACGGAGGCGGTCACTCTGAATTACCTAGGTTTGATTCACGTCTCGTAATGACGCCTCAGATAGAGGCAAACGTTAAGCAGACTGACGACAGTCGCTGCAGACTGCCGTCGGTTTGCTAACGATGTCAATGTGGTGATGTGTAAAGCCCCTACTAGTGTTCTCTTGATGAGATCAGTTTCGTATCACACCAAACCATGAAACTAATAATAATATATGGTACCGCCATGTGCCATAAAGTCTATAAAACGAAATGTCAAACGAGTTCGTTACCGCCATATTCTGTTTTCACTTCAGCCAATCAACGATCACGGATTGCTTGTGTTCCCACTTTTTTTTTATTTGTATGGCGGCGGCCATTTTCTGTTCTCAAAACTGGAGACGATTTAAGGCCCATGGGCACCTCCCTATTATATCTCTATGCACCAAACAAATGATTAATTTGGTGTGACATAGGTACGCACGCATTCTACACAAAACTACTTACTTGCTATAAAAAAAAACTTGTGATATAATTTTCCCTACTTCCCCACTAAAATAGCAATTATATCACCTAAGGACTAAGTATTGATAGTTTATGATGTTTTTTCTAATACTCCCTGATCATCTGTTAGGTACACTTGAGTCGTTATTAAAAAAAAAAAAAAATTAATTGTCAATGTCATATTAAGAAATGAAGTAAGTTTGATGTTCTTTTATTTACTTCAGCGATTTTCTAATTAATTATTCGCCTGCCGCTAGTGGGTGCAGGCCCTTTAAATACTTACCCCGTATCCTAAGTTGTATCCTTAACTCCAACTATAATGAATGTCTCTCTCATTTGATTTTTATTGATACGACATTTGGTGAAAAGAGACAGACGTTCGTTGAATAAAGTTATGAAAGAGGATTATGGGTTCATCCACTGTATAAGAATACAGTAGATGAATTTTTATAGATTATTCATAGATTAATTTGATCTTTCTTTGTTAATCCTTCCCCAAGAGCCTTATATAGACCATATTTATCTTAACAAATACTTATGGAATTTTTATTTTAAACCCATTTAATAATAATTTTCATATCCTCTTAAGGGCTCGTGTACACTATAAGAAAATTCATGTTGCGTGTCTGCGACTAACCTAGAGTATGAAACTTTGTATGAAATCGTATACATACACACCGCATTTTCTTATTGTATACAAACAAGCACCTTATTAGACGTGCTTTTTTGTAAAATATAAGGTTTCGCCAAGAAACGTAACAAACCCGTTTAATTTGTTAATTAATATTAGCATTAACTTAGATATGTATCACAATAATGTCTTCAGTAGCTTAAATAAAATAATTTAGTTATTCATTAATCCAATAGATGGAGCCTGTGATACAGGATTTTCTAGTATTGCCGGTTCAATGTGTTTTAAAAACATATTTGTGTTTATGTAAAATAAAACCTACTTAACAACTAATCATGCTTAAAATTAGGTTTAAATAACCTTATTTCCATAAGAATTCACAAAATTCACTTTACATGGAAATGTTGTTAGTTTATTTCGTATGAGCAGCTTAAACCTTTATTGTGTTAATAATTTTTAAACTTGACACTTTATGACATGACATTAAAAACTAATTTGTCAAGGATTGTTCATTTATGTTATCAAATTCTTAATGCACATACAATTTATCTACTAATAAGTTACTTTAGTCAAAAAATATTTACTTACTTTAAGTCAATACTTTAACAAAAAAATCAATCAATATCCGAGCAAGCTTAAAATTTCGACGCAAAGCATAAATTGTTTAAAAACTTACATTTTTTTAATACAAATTAAAATTCACTTTATGTTACCAATACATTGTTATAAAAATAAGCTTTAAGGTAATATTGTAATGACTGATTGTTGTGGACACAAGCGTCTACCATCGTAGAAGTGTTAATGTAGGATCGCTGGCAGCTGCTCCACATCCGGCAGCGGGTCGCGCCAGTACACGCTCTGCGAGTACTGGCCGCACGGCTCGCACAGCGCGGGGGGGAACACCTGGTCCACCAGCACAGACATGTGAGAGTACCTGCGCCATACAACACGACTATACTATGTTAATTATTATTTAAGCAAACATATAACAAGTACTTAGGACATTTTACATTTATCATTTTTAAGGACGCATAATAAATTGAGATGGTCCTTTTTTAGTAAATTTGGTGTAATAAAGACAGTCACAGTACTTATAGCGTAAGCGAGATTGTCTAAATAACGATTTCCGTTATTAGCGCGCTCTTTTACAATCTTTGACTATGTGACTTGACTTTTTAAACTTCTCTTGATGGACTTGGGCGCGCTTATATCGGAAATTGTTACTTTGATAATATAACGCTCATGTTATAAGATACAGAAAGTGGCCGCAGGACCTTTAAAAACAACATTACTATGTAATTATTTAAAACAAAACAAGTGCTTAGGACATTTTGAATTAGCAATAGTGTTTAGCGAAGTTGGTGTAATAAGGACAGTGTGTACTTATATATTTTGTTTACACACCTTAACCTATATCAACGGCATAAAAAATAAAAATTTTGACATATTTCCCATAAAAAAGATGACAAACAATGTCTTTGATAAGCCGTTGATATATAATAAGACACCAGCAGAGTGATTACGCGTCTTAAGTTCGCTCGCACGCCAATCGTTATGACGTCATTTTCTAAGTTTTTTTTGGAGCCATTGTTAAGAAGTCAAGCTAGATCTACGTCAGAATGACGTCATAACGATTGGCGTGCGAGCAAACTTAAGACGCGTAATCACCCTGGGGTCCTTGCATCCACTTTATCAAAAAACAAGCTAAATTTTTTTTTTATTCATAGCGTAATTTCAGTGATTAATGTCCAAACATAGTTTATACGTTTAATTCTTGAAATAAACTTATACTTTGTTTGGAATCGAGTAGGAATCGTTTATTACAAAATTCCACTCATAAAAATTGTGGAAGGAAATATTAAAAATACCTACAAAATGAGAAATATTAAATATCCTATGTAATTTACAAAATCAAATTAATTTACCAAAGAATGAAATAAAAGTGAAGCAAGCAACGTCTGTAGACGACATAAAGTAAAACCGTCTTAACTAAATAATCTATTAATGCTTCACCGCTTGAAAATAATTTGATTTTGTTTTATTAAACCATTTATTTGATTTAAACAAAGGTTATTAACGATACTTTTACTATCATGGTGATTAGTACCGAAGGTTCTATAGAAAACAAACCTTAGCCCATAAACCTTGCCAAAATTCAAAGCGTTAATTATCACTTCACATAAGTTTATATAATTTTTAGTTAAAACCCTATTACATCCTTCACCTTTCTAAAAACACTGACCCACAGAATATACGCGAAATGACTGATAGCAATACCAATTATTGATTGGAAATGTAGACAACTATAGTATCTCGCGCATCCACAACTTGTAACAATACGAGTATTAGTAACACCAAGCCCCTAGACAATACAAATGATGCGAGATAACAGTAGCTCTGGCATAAGTTTTTGCTAACTGTGTTTACTATAGTAAGTAGCTATAGTTAGGAATCAACCAATAAGGCAGGTTTATTAAAAAATAAAGCGTTCCTATTAGTTGGTTATCCGTATATATAGGTATATAGCGACTACAGAAAACACAGTTTATAAAAAGTCAGATACTGCGGTAGCTCATGAGTTTTTGTTAAACATTTTTTTACTTACTGTACACTTTAAACTGTAGCGATCGACGCTTTATTTTTTTTTGGACAGTACAAATTAACTCTTCTTATTGGTCCCTACAGTTTTAAAATGTGCAGTAAGTGAAAATAATGTTTAACAAAAACTAATTGTGAGCTATTGTAGTTTGGTCTATTCCAGGAGGACAACCTTAACATTTGATCGAATCTGTAATTTAACTTTCTGCTATAGGGATCTGCTTAGAAAGAGTGGTTAAACTGAGTTAATCAGACCCTCGTTTAGAGGTTGTTCCATCACCGCAACTTTACACCAATCAAATGCCGCTATTTTTGATCATAGATTATCTTGTGACATATTGTATTGTCAAAAATTAATTATATGTCCGAGATATATTGGTATAAATCAGAAATTCAAACACAAAATGAGCTCTAGAATGTTAAACAATCAGGTATGACAATGCGACGATGGTCGTTAGGTTATAGATGTTGGGGTTATAGGATAGCGATGCGGTGTACCCGAGCGGAGCATGCCACACGGCTTACCGGGATCCTTAACGGGATATCAACAAAACACTATTTTAAACAATATCAGGAATTTGTGGGAAGAGATCATCGACCATGTCACTTTGCACGTGGTAACTGAAATAAAAATGATTATTACAGCGGGCATCCGCAAATTAGGCGCCATGCAAATATCAAACTATCATATTCCAGTGAGACTTTGTAGTCAATTGGCTAAAGCAATATAATTATATAAAGTAAGATAACTGTTTCTGGTATGACTTTTGAAATTGTTTCATGACAATGGGGTTCTTTGTGAGTACAAGTAAGTTTTGTACAACAATCCAAAGAGAATAGAGATGTCGTCTTCAATAGATAATATCCTAAAGTGCCTATTTTATTTTCTTTAATTAAACAATTTCTTTATTTTTAAGATGTAGTTTACAAATTATTTATTTGTTAATCCTAATTTGGTCCTTTTGAATTTTATTTGACATGCAAAACTTTTTGGTACATAGCGCTGCATATACAAAATATGCAGCGCCATCTTTTAATAATATTCAACTAAACAACTCCATTGTTATCTATTTAGAAGATTGTTAAAAAAAAAATACTTAGGTAGTAAATTCACTTAAAGTTTCATAGTAACATAGTTTTTTCTACAAGCATGTTGCCTCTTTTGCTGATCTTAATTAATAGAAAACAAGGGTCACTCATGTTAGTCAAAAAGCAACACAATGGGGGTTGAGGTATGGGAAAGACTTACGTGGACTGGAATGTCTGAGTGAGTTCGTGTTTGAGCTCCCCCTTGTAGTTGATGGTGAATATCCGGACGATGGGGATGCCGACGGCTTGGTACGCGCACACATCCTACAATAATAAATTACACAAATGATATGATGATGAATTTATATATTTATATAATATTAAGACGATAAGCGATCTTGACATCTCGGCGGTCTCCAATGTATTTGTAAAGTAAAATTGTAGTAATAGTATTAATATATGAATATTAGACTTTTTACAGGGTAGCCACTTTTTTTCGGATACGATTTTCCCTAACTTTTCCATATGTTACAGTCACTTTTTTTTATTTTCCCTGACCTTAATGAGCTTCAATAGGAAAAGAAGAAATCCCAAAATATATTATTTGGTTTTTAAATATATTTTTAGAAAAAAAAATTGTATTTGATATAAAAATTATTAGAAAATAGAAACATTTATTTTTAGCAATATTTTCGGAAAATATAGAACAAAATAAATTTCACATTCTAAATAAAAAGGGAATATTTTGAACTTGGGTGGAATAGCCCCGCTTAGGTTGCCAGTGGTTTACAGTACCAAGTCGTGTGCGATATGTACACACACGACTATATACAACAACTATTTTCTCTGACCTTCTAGCATTTTCCCCGATATTTCCCAGACTTTTCCAGTCTCCGAAAATTCCCTGACTATTCCCGGTTCGCCATGTATTCCAGAAAGTGGCCACTCTGCTTTAGAAAAATTACCTACCCTATTATTATTATTTTTTTAAGGTTTAAATGTGCGGGTGAGTTTTCACACTTTGCAATTTTCTATTCTAAATACCTCGTATTATAAAATTTCTTGAAGAACAATAGGGTAAACATTAAAAGTAATACAACTCACATTAACCCGATTCCCATAGCCCGCATAGAAGGGGTTAGAATATTGCGGGAACAGCGCCTTGATGTCAGCCAGACACTGTATCTTGAACTCTTCGGGTTTCTTCTCGATGACCTCTCGATGGAAGGCGCGCAACAATGACGTGGGGTTGAGCAACAAGGGACCGTCAGGGAGACACACCTCTCCTTGTCGGATGGAGCGGAGGTATTCCCGGGTCACCTGGGGAAACATTTATATGCATTGTAGGTCATGGATAACGTGACCATACGTCTCGTTTTGAACAGGTCTGTCCGTTTTTTCTCTACTCGGTCCCGGTATCCCCGAGAAAGCTTCGGGACGCCAAAGTGTCCCGTTTTCAGTTTCATAAAGGTCAACACTAATTAAATCTCAAATTCTCTACTATAATAAAAGAATATATAGGCCTTTTCTAAATGTATAAGTAATTGAGTTTTTGTTGTATAATCACAAAAAAAAAACCTAGCTTCTGATTTCTGTTCTCAAAGAAATAATAAAGAAAGTAAATTACTATAATTATATATTAAAACAAATATGCTTATCAGAAAATAACAATAAAAAATAGAATAGTTTTAATTCAATATATTTTTCCTAATTTTTATATTATTATTGTGACTGTTATAATAAAATAATCCATAATTTCCACGATGTCTCGTTTTGGGTAAAAATAAAAATGGTCACGTTAGTCATGGAGCATGTGTTTTTAGTGGTTTATTCAATTGTTCTTTTGAAATGAACAAAATTACTAATCGTTTGCTTGCTTATTTTTTTTTGAATGACATGCATATAGTTTTTTTTTTCAAATGAAAGGCATTTCAATCCCAAATATAATTTAAATAGGTATTGGTTTTTTTCTTCTTTACATAAATAGTAATACATAAAATTCCAATTAATTATAGTTGTATAATATCTGGCAAAATAATACAACATACAAACAGATATAAGTGCAGTAAATCTGTTGCAAATAATTCAAATTGATTTCTTATTGATACGCGACAGAGTAATAAGTTCCAGTGAGACTTACCCTCGCCTGTCCGATAGCTCGCGCGGACAGATACAGCAGCTGGTAGCCGTTGTTCTTGATCTTGGTGAATAGCTGAGCCACACCAGACTGCGCCCAGTCCTTGCCCACCAGCGGGAAGATGTGGCCCAGCACGTCCGACCTGGCCACACAATGCTCATCAATATTAAGGGATCTGTAGTCGACTTGACCGCCCATACAGACGTACTTCCAATATTACAACTTGGCTGTTAGTCCAAGTTTTTTATGTTCGTAATTGTACGCAATAATCTTTCTGTTGTGGGTATTTTTTTTTGTATTATAATATTAAAAAAGTTGTTTTTTCTCATTTGGAAAAATTAAAAAAATTATAACCCAATACAGACAGATTAAAAAACTACAAAGACCGAAAAATATATTATTTTAATTCTGCGACAAACAGTACTCGAGTATTAATGGAAGTGTGAAAGCTCATTTTGTATAGAGAACGCAGAGTGTTCGCGATTACGATTGCAGTGCAGAGCCCACATACTTGGTGATGGTCCCGTCGATGTCGGAGATGACGATCTTGTCGTCGTGTCTCCAGCGGAACACGTTGCACTTGCAGCGCGTGGTCCCCTGGTACGCCGTGGTCACGCTGAACACCATCTCGTTCATACCAGAACGAAGGTTTAAGTTTTTCTGTTCAAAATTCGATCAATAAATATAAAATGCAAAAAGAAAACAAAACGGCAAAAAATATTATTCAAGTATTTTTTTCTATAACCAGTCGCCCTAGTGTGTTTTTTCTATAACCAGTCGCCCTAGTGTTTTTTATATAACCAGTCGCCCTAGTGTGTTTTTTCTATAACCAGTCGCTCTAGTGTGTTTTTTCTATAACCAGTCGCCCTAGGGTGTTTTTTTCTATAACCAGTTGCCCTAGTGTGTTTTTTCATAACTAGTCGCCCTAGTGTGTTTTTTCTATAACCAGTCGCCCTAGAGTTTTTTCTATAACCAGTCTCCCTAGTGTTTTTTCTATAACCAGTCGTCCTAGTGTTTTTTTAATGTTTAATTCCGAGTTAACTATTCTACTGCGATAACTTATTCATCAATCACACGCTTTAGTTGCCAAGATTTGCAATTAACAGATTTTAGTTAACTCAATTGAAAAGTAATAGTTAGAATACTCACACAAGACATGTATTTTTTTAAATCATTTTATGTGTCATTTTAAATGATTTATGTAAAAATAAAATATAGGCGGTTATTTGAAAAAAAAAACACTTATTTATGATAGACAATTTAGGCACGTAACACCCCTTTGTATATAAAATTAGCTGAATTATGCGCTGGTCATTTTACATTTCTATGTAAATGTTATGTGGCCGTAAAACATTTAAGAATTTTATATAATTACCAGTTTGGTACACCTTCATAGTATGTCTAATTTATTTTCCATGCATTTTTTATAGCAGACCTAATTGTAGTTTTTTACCTTCATAAACCCGTCTTAGTTGGACCTAATCCTCTCTCTAGGAGACCGAAATCTCTTACTTTTACTTTTATGGTTTTACATATTTTAATGGTACCGTACAATATAATATGATTATAAATTGATACTAACAATTTGTTCAGAGGAGAGCCTCAAAGTCTTCCTGAAGCTAGAATGTCGTCGCGGCGGGCGTTCTCTGGCGGGGGTGTCTTCGTTGTCCGATGAACTATTGTTACCGGCTGCAAAATGTATAAATAGGAATAATAATATTATGTAGAAGATTTTTTTAAACATATTGCCCTAGTCCCCAACTAAGCAAAGCTTGTACTAATAAATATTAAATTTTATAAATACCCAGACCAAGGCAAACTGTACAGAAAAACGTACTAATATTGTTTTGCCATGAGTGAGAATCAAACGCCAAAAAGCGCAACCCTAGGGGTTTATTAGAGCACGGCACGGCATGTCACCTTGTGGTGAGCAGAGCTACAAATTCCATGAATGGGGTCAATCAATAATTATTCTTAAACAATATTAATCGCTCCCACTATGCCGGCTAAATGATGCTATTACAAAATGGGCGGCGACAAAGACGAATTGCATTATTATGCGTTGTTAATAAAGGTTGCCATAATGAATCTTTGTATATTATTTTGCAGTAATTTTATTATTTATCTTGCAAACAAAGTTAATATTTAAAACTACACAGAGCTACTTAACATTTTTTTTTCACTTATATCCTAACAAATGTTTATAAAATAATAGACACTGAAAACAAACCAAATGCTTACCTTGTTCAAGTAATTTAGTAACATTCATAATGGCTTCATTTATTTTAGCAGTCTCATTATTCTCATCAATTTCAACTGCAGGCATTTCAGGCTCTATACCAATATCGGGTTCTGGTACTGTGTGATCATCTTTGGGGACAGTCTCTGTCTGAGGTGGGTTGGTTAATTCTGGGGCTGCAACATCTTCAGCCGGTGCGTCAGTGGGGTTTACTGGGGTCACTTCGGTGGTTGGTGCATCAGATTCCTTTGGTGGGATGCTATCCTTTGGTGGAGAAGTTTCAATTCTAAAACAAAAACATTATATAAATAGTCTGTAAAGAACTTTAAATAATATATAATAATATATAGTTTATGGATACATTTTAGAGTATTATTTTTAATATTAGCTGGTGCCCACGACTTCGTGTATGTGTTATTTATTATAAACAAATAAAATCGCGTTATAACTGTCACCGGGACTCAAAACATCACGTGACGCTATGGGGTTAATAACTAAATAAAATAAAATAAACTGTAAGTCGATTTTATGAAATATAATGTTACAATACAGCTGCTTATCTTTTAGTAAATATATTTTTATTCCAGAGAGTGGACTTTACGTGATACGCGCACAAACAAAACGACAAAAACGTAAAAAAAAATACGTCCAATTAGCAAGTAATTTATTCTCGCGTCTTCAAGTAGGTACTTTTTTTTAGCAAAAATCTTTAATGTACTTACATTTTTTTTTATATGTATAGATAACAAATAATGATACATTTATAATGAATTTCAATTATTGCATTTATTGTAGGAAGTTTTGATAAAAATATTTTTTATTACAGGTTATTTTCTATTAATCCCATTGTCTAGATATAGGTAGTAGCTAAATTAATTTATTTGTATCATGTTTATGTAGTTACTCGTATTATACATGGTGATCTTGAAAGGTTTATACTTTGGGCTAATAAAATATAATTTGATTATTTTAACATTACAACTTTCGAGAACCCCTTTTTATATTTTCAACACCTGGTTCCATGGGAAAATTTGTTCTATTTCATTAGTAGAGCCTCACATGAGCCCAAAGTACAACCTTGCAAGGTTAGCAAGTATATTGCGTACCTCTTGGGATCGTTGGGACGTCTCCAGCTCCACCAGGAGTAGGCGCGCGGCTTGCTGGGTCCCTGGTCGGTGGCGCCGCCCGCTTCTTTGATGCCGTCCTTCTCCAACTCGTCCAACATTCTCTGTAATATTTTTTTTGTTTTAGTATGTAGGACAATTTACACATATTTCTCAGCGGCCACATTCTGTTCTTATAACGTGAGCGTTAGATTGTATTATAACGTGAGCGTTAGATTGTATTATAACGTGAGAGTTAGATTGTATTATAACGTGAGCGTTAGATTGTCTTATAACGTGAGCGTTAGATTGTATTATAACGTGAGCGTTAGATTGTCTTATAACGTAAGCGTTAGATTGTCTTATAACGTGAGCGTTAGATTGTATTATAACGTGAGCGTTAGATTGTATTATAACGTGAGCGTTAGATTGTTTATAACGTGAGCGTTAGATTGTATTATAACGTGAGCGTTAGATTGTCTTATAACGTGAGCGTTAGATTGTCTTATAACGTGAGCGTTAGATTGTATTATAACGTGAGCGTTAGATTGTCTTATAACGTGAGCGTTAGATTGTCTTATAACGTGAGCGTTAGATTGTCTTATAACGTGAGCGTTAGATTGTCAAAATAACGAATTCCGTTATAAGCGCCCTCTCCTCCAATCAGCGAAGGTTAAACTACTCTGATTGGAGGAGAGCGCGTTTATAGCGGAAGTTAAAGCCTGTATCCATTATAGCCCAGTTACAAAATTACATTAATAAGGTACTTAATCCAAAATTACAATAATATGTAAATACTATGTATTTGTGTGATCGTATGTGTTAGTGTTAGGTTATGTTAGTGAATTGGCAGACATTATAGTTGCCACACACCATGCACATATAAAAATGAAAGGGAAAGATGTGAGTAGTTCCCTTTTCTTTGAAAAGGGTCGCCTTATGGTGTGTGGGCATCATTAAACATAAGAGGTATGAGAGATCGCACCTGTGGCGGCGCGCGGCGGTAGGCGGCCAGAGCCAGCAGCATGGGCGCGGCGGTCCGCCACGGTAGGCAGCGCGAGCCGAGCCGCACCAGCACTCGGCCCTCCGACAACAGCTCGGCGCCGCGCGCGCAGAACTCCTCGTACTCCAGCGCGCGCGACACGGCGCTCGCTCCATCCTCCCGCACGAAGATGCTCACTCCGCCCCTGCTTGTAACATAGTCAATACTATGGTTACAGCATGAAAGTTACAATAATATCGAACGAATGTCAAACATGTTTGCAACCGCCATATTCCTTTCTCACTTCAATCAATCAAGCTCAATGATTGCTTATTATATTTATTGTTCTGGGTTTGTATGGTAGGCGACCATTTCTGTTCTCACTTTAGGAAAAGCGATTTTAGGATTCAGGGCCTCAAATGGTTAGAGCGACTCAAAATCAAAATTAAAGACCGCAAGAGCAACCAACCCCAGTAAATTGGAAACCGACTTTTTTCATGTGGCAGAAGAATCTAATCGTCACTTGAGTCAAGGTATCTATAGTTTCACCAAAACGCATCGTTAACGTCAAACGACAGATCGTTTTGGGGCACCGATATAACCCCCCATTATTTAGTATAATAGCTTATTGCAAATAAGAAGTATAGCAAAGAGCAAAGTATATATAAATATATATTCATATATAGACAAAGTAAACAACAACGAGTTCTATGCTTTTGTGTTAAAATTCAATTTATGATATAATAACTATGTCATCCACCAACAAGCAGCTCCTTCATATTAACAAACATTATCAATAACTCCAATCACGCCTACGTAATAAAAACCTATCTTTAACGACTTTTCCTCCTCAAAATAAACCTCGCCAATCTGGCCAGCCGAGATAGGCAAAGTATTAAGCGTCCAACACTTTTCTATAATTATTACTCTGAATGGTCCATTCTCCAAAAGTGGACTTTTATTATATATTAAAGTTGTTTTATACGTTATACCCCTTATTCATAAAAACTGTATTAAGCGTTTTAGTTAAAATGATGTTTGGACTCTTTTTTACCAATGAAAAGCATCCTTGACAGAAGATAAAAATAAAGGGGGGTATACCTCTTAGGTAATGTAAAACTTTAGCACAATTATTTTGAAGTGACTTATTTCTCTACATGTATAAAAATACATTTTTAGATCGAACCATTCAAGAATATAATGTTACATAAATGGCGGAAATAATAATATATTCCACAAAACGTTAATAACGTTTGCTTTAGTTAAAGAGTGCCTTTTTTATCCCGGGATCCCTTTAAACGGCATCAGGGTATCCAGCGGAGGAATTAACCCGTCCTCATTTCGCCGATGATATTCGGAGGGTGGCGAGCTTGTTTCGGTGTCTATGATGGTATAGGCTCGTTGTATAAAGCGGTCATCCATCCCAGTTCCGGCCTTGTTGTCATCTGCTTAACATTGTTATCAGTTGCGCAGACCACTAGGCTGGGGCCACTTCGTTTTTTGTATCAGTCATATATAAAACAATATAATTCTTGAATGTTTTGATCTGAAAATTTCTTTTGATCTGTGCACCAGACATTTTATATACGGACCGAGTTTGGAAGTTTTCCCAAAGCAACAAACCGATGCGTCACATCCCGTGTCCTATGCTTCATATCCCGTGTCCTATGCTTCATATCCCGTGTCCTATGCTTCATATCAGACTCTCGTATATCATAAGGGGTATTTATAGTTATAATTAGGTACTGACTTGGCAAGTATTTTGTCGTCATCGTCTGAGTCGAGAGTGGGCGGGTCCAGCGAGGCGGGAGACTGCGGTAACGACGGACCGTTGCCCGACTCGTATTCCTCTTCGGTGGGGCCGGCGCTCGCGTGGACACCTGGACACACAATGCAAATACTTAACCTTTATAATCTTATATGACACTGGCTGTGCCCTGTGGTTTCGACCGTCGTTTAATTTAAAATAAATCGGATCGAAAATAAAGTACAACCCATGTTACCCGAAGATAATAATGATGATGAATGAGTTTTCTATTGGTGAAATATTTTTTTTAATGGTTTTTGAGTATATCTAATAATCAAATATTTTCCTTTTATAATATTATATATATAAAAGGAATATCATAACGGGTACCTTACGGCGCCCGATACCGCCTAGACGGTGGTATAATATTAGTATAGATATAACACTACTATATATAATATGCAACTTTTTTGGTGTGTTTTAGTGAAGAGTAAGGAAAATAAACTAGAAAACAATACAATAAAATATACAGCAGGTAACCACCCGACTTCGATAACATGAAATCTCTTTCGAGTTGATAGCGATGTTTTTAATACTAAGAAAAGTGAAACATATCATCCATCCGTTGTTTGTTATGTTCTATTCAAACAACGCCGTCAAGCATACTAATTTTAAATTTTTTATTAAAACTCATTGGTGCACCCCGAAGTTTGAATTGGGCACCTAAAAAACTGCAGTGTTTTTTAAGTCTGAGGTCTAACCAACTCGGCCACCACGAATATACACAATAATTTGATTGTATAGTAATTAATCAATTATAGTTATACCTGAGCGATGGTGTTTGGGGAAGTAGAGATCGGGATCCACGTTACCGCCGGCGAGCTCATCCAGATACACCCCTTCACCAGTGGGAGCTCCACGCAGCGCTAGCAGACCCAGCATACCGCTCAGCACGCCGCGCCGGGAACTACGTTCTTCGTCCGAACTAAATCATCAAACAGTGTATTAGAAAATCCGGCTCGAAAGACCAATATAAAATTATGTTACACGTGAAGTAGGAGACAACTTAGAATATGCCGGTGATTCTGGGACCTGCTCCTATATTCACCGGCGTGAATAGACGTTTAGAACCATTAGTTATAATTTTAACTTTCTTTATCATAAGATTTTGTTTTCCTATATATCTATTTTGATAGATAGATCTGAATGCCGCTATCCAGCATACGGCACGACCTATTTCTATCTCTGTGTCTAATTGACAGATTCGACAGGAGACCCAGGCGAGGAGTGCAGGTAAGGTAGGAGTTACGTCAGAAGGTGGCGGGGGCTCTGGGAGCTGCCCCCATCGCCATGACTGTCCGCTATGAGCACCGGTACGACCTAGTTCTATCCCTGTCTGATTGTATATAGTAAGAATAGCTTACCTTAGAGGTTCGACAGGAGACGCCGGCGAGGAGTTGGGTGCAGGTGAGGTAGGAGTTACGTCAGAAGGGGCAGGGGGCTCTGGGAGCTGCCCCCATCGCCATGACTGTCCGCTATCAGCACCGGCACGACCCAGTTCTATCTCTGTGTCTGATTGCACAGGAGACCGAGGCTCACCCGTTCTGCTGCAAATTTTGTTCATAGACATTTTATTACTCACATATAAGCTAGCCCATAGGACCTTTCCCGTCTCTGCTCTGCTATCACTCTTAGATGTCAGTTTTTAATACCTATTTATTTATAATCTATTTACAAGCATTCCAAATTTTAAGTAAATCGGACTAGTAGTTTCTAATTACTCCACGCGGACAAACAGACTGACGTACGGACACCCGAGTCCACCATCACAAGTGTTTTTGGTGATTTTAATATATTTCTGCATTAAATACACTTGAATATCAAGGAAAATCTATTTTTGTTTAATTATAAGTCTATATTCACAATACTAAAATGTTGTATTGTGAAAGACTTTTAATGTGCTATAGTAATGCTTTTAATTTACTGAAATTTGGGTCAAGCCATATCTAGCATTATATTTCTGAGATTTTATATTTGAAAATAAATTACTATTTTTCTTTTCCAGCAACTAATCTATGTGACACAATATTCTTAGCTATCCACGGATTCTCCATGCAGATGCCGCCAGATCCATCGCATGGTTGGGTTAGGTTAGGCAGGGGAGTGAACTGCAGAGTTCCCGGACTTGAGACCGCGAAGCAGGCTCAAAGGCATTCCCGAATTGAACTCTCCCCTTCACTGTGTTCATCACCCTCTCTACCCAACCAAAAATAAAAGGCTGGTTATTCCTAGCGTACTTACATCATTTTTCATTAGTACATCATAACTTGCCTAGTATATAGTCTAGACATTGTGTCAAGCAAAATAACTTTAAATTATTTGACACAATGTCTTGTCAAAAATAAACTAATAGAAGCAAAATTAAAAAAAAAAACTATTATGTACTTAGGTGCATTTGTCTTTGTCTCCGCCCATTTCGTAACCAAAAGTTACAAAACAAAGTTAATTGTTTAGTTGAACGATAATGTGATCTTTTTTTATAAATCTACGTATGAAGTTTTAGTAAACAAAATATAGTCTAGCTAGGTGTAATAATAAATAATAAAGTCTAATTTTAATTATTACGAAACTTCTATTAAAATATCATACTTGTTTGCCAAGTATAGATATATACTATAATATATATACGGTAGGCACCTATATCTAACTATAATATTATAAAATAATGATACCGTTTTATTTTTTACTACTGGCTCTGCCCAAAGATTAATTAGAGGTTTTAATTTTAACTAAATATAAATCAAACTACCTTTTCGAAAACTAAAAAGAAAAAGTTTAAAACAGATACCTAATGTTCTACACCTACACTATATGTATATATATATATTGTAATGGAAAGGAAAGTAAGGTTTCCATTAAACCCAATTTCTATCTCACCCTTTTTAATGGGAGATAATAGGTTTTAAATATCACTTTCCTCGCCTTTCAATAAAAACAGAGAATAATAGAATATTGAAGAAAATTTAAATAGTTATATTGAATCTACGGATCCGAAAGGTACTGTTGCAATCTATGTGGTAAATAAAAGGCTGTGCTCTGTGTCATTTAAAAAGGGGGCATAAATTACGAGTGTCTAGACGCGGCGTGGACTTCAAACGCGGTGTCGGACAACGCCAGTGGGATGCGATTCTCCCCCCTCAGATTCATCTTCGACATTTCTTCGCTGAAATTACGTACACATTTTGTCACTATTTTCAATAAAAGTCGCATCTCAATTTATAATATGACAATACAAAAATTAACTAAATATTATAAAATACAATACTTATAATAAAAATAACAAATTGAAATTCGAGTTATATTAAAATTAGTGACAATTTATAAGTTTTACATTTAAATCTAGTCTAGTACATCTTATAAATAACCCACCTAATAGTAGCATTAACTTCGCTGTCACTAAAGAAAATAGGATCAGTGGCAGATGGTAGAGCGTTGGACTGCGGCGTGCGCTGCTCCGACCCCGCGCGGTCCGACTGACTCGACACCGAGCTGGAGGAAGACTTCCGCTGGTGCTTCTTCTTGGACCCCACCTTCCTAGTCTTCTTCTTCTTCTTTCCGTTGCCATTCTGTTTATTCTCTTCCATGTGACTGGCCACCTCGATAGGTCTGAAGTCGTTATCAGCACTAATTCTTTGCACAGCCTGAGTGGCCTCGCTCTCGATGGACCCGAGAGGAGTAGCGGCGAAAGTCTTCGGAGTTCTAGACTCAGGCCAAGTCATCAAAGCCGGGTCTTCGTTCAGACCTTCCATTTCAAATAACTCTTCGTGATCATCTATAGGTTTTTTGACTTTTTTCTCTTCTTTACGGGCTTCAGTTTTTATCATTTTGCTTATATTAGGTTTTTGCATCGACTGAGCGTCTGCAGTGTATCTAAAAAAAAAAATTATTTATTATAGACGTATTACTTTCTGAACCGCGATAATTGAAAAATTTAACAAGAGACCAATTTAATGACAGTTGCATCGCTATTTTTGATTGCAACGCCGTCACCAATTCGTAGTATTTATATGCAATTGTAACGCACGAGCAGTCATAGTTGCATAGTAGAGGAAGCATTTGTTTACATTGCCGCATGTTCGTACTCTATTTGTCTAATAGAGGAAATGCATTGATTATAGGAACTCTAAAAAGTTACACATTGCATCGAAACCTACACATATTCAAGTAAGTATTACATCTAATAATGAAAAGCAAGTGAGACACCAACCTTCTTTTAGTATAATCTGAAGCTTGTCCGTGATCAGGTTCCACTGCCGAGAGAGAGTTCCGCCGCCTTGGCTCGTACATCTGCTCGAAGTGTCCTGCAGGAATGGGCGATGTGGCCAAGTGCGCTGAACATTCCTCTTCATCTTCACCGACTTCTTCCACGAAAAATGCTTCGCCAGATTCTCCGAGTTTCATGTGAATATTGAGCGGTTCTCCATTTAATTCGAGATCCACCTGCAAAAAGTAAATTCAAGATTAGTTGAAAGTTTAATGACGTACCGACTTATTCAAAGAAGCTATAGGTATTTTATAGTAGAGCAGTTCTTAGCCTGTTGGAGTAGGTTTAAAAGAAATTAGACACGTCGACCTTACAAGTTGGCGATGCTTTTGTAATAGTAATACGTATTGTATAATCTCTCCGGCATTCGTAGAAAGGAGATCGATGGTTTTACGTGATTTCTGAATCTCAAATAGCGGTAAAGTAAAACAAATAATTTACGTTTTGAAGTTGTAAAGTCATTGGATTATAGTATGCACCGGGGATTAAACCTGCGACTTATATTTGTTGCCAAAAACGACACCAACGTCGTCTATTAAATATTTCTATAATTATTTACCAGGTTTGCTTTAGTTAATATTAAACGTTTATCTATTGAATGTAATTATGGAAAATTGGCCCGCACTTGCCACACTTGAGTTCAGTTGACCAAACGAGTTGGCAAGGTTTATCATTGGTATTTATTTAATACATAATGATCAGACGAAGTATTTTTTTGGTATTTTATAATTAAATAAAAACATACAATTTTACATAATTTAAACAGGTGGCCGGAAGGACAAAATAGTTATGGATGTATGTGCCAAAATACACTTAAATTCCTCGAGAGGGCAATAGAAATCTGGCGAATTTCCAGTAATTTGTAACAGTGGATCAGTCACTCGGTCTGTATATGTCTCCTTTTGGCAAAGGTGCAAAAATAATGCTTTCTATCCGTTGGCAGACCACAACGATGAATCTCTAAATAACATATTCAGGTGGGGCAAGTCAAATCTATGGACCCAAACCGTGATGATTAGTCAGTTCCTAAATAAAATTAAAAAATATAAATGTCTAAACAATTATATTGTTTATCTGAAAATTATAACCGCGTTATGTATTGCAACACCACTATCACTAAATAATCGTAGTAAAATAAAGTCGCCAGAGCCAAGCGCAGGTGTCTGTCAGATTGCGCCAATCTCCTAAAGTAAAGAACAGGTTTTTTTTTATTTTCCACCAACGTCGCTAATATAGTATATAACAATAATATAATATTCATATCAGGGAAGCGTTATGTGTATAATTATCTTATGTATTGTTTATTATATTAGCGCAGTTGTCGCAATTTTTGTCCGACAATCGTTCCGTATTAGCGAAATAAAATAATATTGGGTTTAAATAGATATACAAAAACCCCACAGCGTTGTATAAGACTTTTATAAATAACCCACAATAACATTTTTTGTTTATAAAATAAACTGTTTCATCAGAATCAGTATATATCGTATAAAGATAAATTTTGGCGTACCACGTACACACATAAATACGTTCGCACGTTATTATAAGTGTAGGTATACGGACGTTGTATTATTATTAGTATTATAGTATTAAAGGTTACTTCTTTTCCATTAAAAAAGTTAAGTATTTTTCTACTACCCTGGATATTTTTAATATTTTATTTGGAATCTAAAACAACTTTACGTGTATTTTTTTATTGGAGCACGGCATGTGCAATAGCTGGTGCAATAATGCCTACAGGTGACGAAATCAACCGGTTCGATTCCCGGCTATTTTTTTTTTTTTTAATCTAATGATGTAGTTTTTATCAAAATCGGCCCCAAGAATCCTTTGAGCATTTTGTGCTATTCCTTGTAGTTTAGGATATGGCCTTGAAGGCAAACTTGAAAAATTCACCAGGTGGTGACCTCCAAAGTCCATTAATGGGGTCGATCAATTGTTCTTAAACAACATTGATCGCTCTCATTATGCCGGCTAAATGATGCGATTAAAAAATAAGCGGCGACAGAGACGAATTGCAGTACAAGAATATTTTAATATTCTCACTGCTCTATCGTTCATTCAACCACCCGTTTCGTAGCTGAAGTACTACCACCTTGACAAGAAATCGATGCAGTAGTCTCCTGAAAACGGATAAACCCACAGTATAAAACCGAAATATAACTAGGTCACTTTACGGTTTATTGTTGTAAAAATAATATTTTATTTATGAATTTATTGTACAACTATTGTAAAAACTACGCTAATATTATAAAACGATAGTGTGTAAGTAGAAGGCAATATTCAAAACTACTTATCCTGTTTTAAAAATTATATCACCAATATTTAGAATGTACTTTCAGGGTGAACATAGAGTAGATATATTTCGTTAAATGGGCTGTTCCAAAATTCAAATAATATTAACCTGTGCGATCTCTCGGGAAAAGGAATGACGGAGATATGTAATTTATTTATATTTCATCTCTTTCTTTTCCCAGGAGATCGCACATATTTTATATTTTGGAATAGCCCATTTTAAATCAATTAGACAAAAAAGCGCCGCTTGGTTGTTATATAGGCGTGCATTAACCTCATAGTACAATGTACGTGAAAATAATGTATTACAAAACAATTTACACCAATATATCTAAATAAAAGACAACGACACCGTAATTATAGCTTTTACTCGTATATGTAAGCCGCAATAACGATTTTATGTTAAAAATGTCAATCTTTGTGGCCTACAGACTAGGGTTTTTTTTTAAACAGATAATAAAACCTATAATAAAATGATATATCTACCCAAAACAATATCAGGAGAACCGGTTGATATAGAAAGAAGATAATAAAAAAAATGTTCCAAACGGGAATATTTCATTTAAGACATAATGCGAATAGACATGTGTATTCACAATTTTTTTAACAAACCCCTAGATAACATAACGCACGTGAACCCGCGGGTAATAGCTAGTCTTTCATATCGTAGGAAAATCAAATACGGATGTATTTGACCTAAGCGCTGGAGATTGATGTACTTTTGACTTGTACATAATAAACATTGCCAATTCATCGTTATAAGCTATTTATGTAGATATCTTATCCCGCGAACTTTGAACAGCTTATGTAAAATATAAAAACAAGTATGTAGCAACGTCACCCACTAAAGTCAAGAGCATTCTAAAATCTTTACCGAATTCTGTTTGCTTAATGATGACTAAAATCACACGTTTGATAGCTATTTGATGTTACATTATTATTTGATATTACGTAATTACTTTAGTGACGGCGACGTGTATAAGACCCCTCCCCTAGGTACCCGAGGCCGCCTGGGCACTTTAGTAGTCAATTGGACATAAAGATTCGGATATACGTGTGTTCAGTAGGCAACCATTAAATAAATACGTATTATTATTTTGTCGACTGGACACACAAATAAGAACATTGCCTATAAATTTTATTAAAAATCTTGACAAGATCGACTCCAAATGGCTTTAATAACTATAAACCCAACGTATTTAGATTACGTATTTGGTCTGTTAAAAATTATTGTACAAAATAAAAAGGCGGACAGTTACACATACAACTTAATTAACTATTGATGTCAGATAAATCCACACAACGATCTAAACGTGTAGTCTGTCTTGGCACGTGACCTAACTTTATCTATTGAATATATCTTTGAAGATATGACAGACGTGGTGGTTTTCTATCTGCATTCATATTATTATGAACCGTAAAGGATAGTGAGGTCAAGTTGCGCAAATCATTAAGAGTCGTTTGGTATACACTAAATACCATTTTTTTTCAAATCTGAAGAAAAAGAGAAATTCCTAAAACACAAGAAAGCTGCTTCTTGACGTTATTGTACACTAACCCCCGTATTCTAAGACGTTTCCTTACCTCCACTCTTCACTCAAGGGGCGTCTGTCTCAACTTGCTTTTTATAGTTGACATTTGGTGGAAAGAGACAGACGTTCCTTGAGTGTAAAGTGGAGTTAAGGATTCGTCTTAGAATACGGGGGTAAGCCAGTATTGTACACTAAGCCAAGTAACTAAGCTCCATAACGGACGTAGAACATTGATACTGTCGGTGATGCGATTTCTATGTACTGAGAACTTAGATAATTTAGATAATAATACTTTATAATTCTTCCATTTTACTAAAAACTGATCCAATTAGCCAATAATTCAGTATATTTGTTTTGATAACGTTTTAGAACTATTTTGTGTGAATATTTATCAAAGTTCTAACAAAGTAAAATAAAGGAAAAATACTTCTATAATATATTTATAATAACGTTGAGATCATACAAGTTGCTAGATTAATGACAAAGCAAGTGGACTTATATAGCCATGAAACTTACCTAGTGTTGCCAGCTGAATGGAAAATACCAATAGATCTCAGTTATTATTATTAGTAAAAACATAAATTGAATGGACATTTATTATTACTCACTTTTTTTTCCTTTGTGTATATCTTTTTTAATTGATATTTTTATTATTGTTTATTTACCTAATATAATTGAATTGAGTCTATGTTTTTTTAAAAATAATGTATTAGTTTTAATAAATAAACAAGTTTATGAATTACGATTTACTCTTTACGACTTGTTGCTTTTTGGTATATTTACAAATAAAATAAGAATAAATTCGAATAGGTAAGGTAGGTACTTAAAAGTTATACCTAAGTAGAATTGTAAAGAATATTATCCTTTTATTACAATTTTTAACGAATTTAACTACGAGGTACGCGAAAAATTTTACACTGACAACAAATTTTGACCGTTTCGGGGGGCACAAGGTGATTATGACAGTGACTGTAAAAACTTTAAATAAAACCTTGAGTCGACTATAAACTATTAATATATGGAATGCAAATAATCTTAGTAGGTAGTTAGTTTAAACAAAATATCCATTATTCATAAGGCGACCCCGAAACCCGCTGCTTTGTCGACTTGACCTTGTGGATTGTACGAAATTAAACACAGGACACCCTCATTACGGTTAGTAACTGGGTCAGTAGACCGCCTGTGATATAAGTGCTCTGGTCGTCGAGGGTTCGATTTCCACTTTATCTCCAGATATATTGATAAAGTAGGTATGTAGATTGTATTATTGTTCAGACTGACAGAGAGAGTTTAAAGCAAAAAATCTAGGTCATAAAATCTCCTTGAGTTAAAACAAAAAACGCGGCGAAAGTGTTAGCTAGTCTATTTGTCGTGGATATACAAATAGACTAGGTAGGTAACTTATATAATTCGTAACAGTATACAGCGGTAGGTATGGCAAAACCAAGAACGATGTTTTTGGTATCACAAAAAGTGAAAAAGCGTTGTTTGTATTGATCATTACATAGTTCGACATTATGATAAAATACAAAATTTGAATTGAATTTTTCAGATGTGCCTTCAAGGCCAAATCCTAAACTACAAGGAATAGCGAAAAATTCTCAAAGGAGTCTCGGGACTAATTTTGATAAAAACTTAAACGGCATCGAATCAAACCGGTTGATTTGAAAAAAAAAAACTCGTCCTGTATTATTGCATCAGCTTATAATAATCAAATGGTGGAACTTCACACGGCAAACTAAAAGAAAGTGCTCATTTTTAAGAAAATTTGTTTAATGTTTTCAAGCCCTAACTACTTGTACCATTATTTCTTCTGTGCCCTAACCTAACTTTAATACATAGCTGAATTTGCTTTTTCTTATTTTTATTTGAAAAAATATGAAGTTGTTGTTTTCATGAGGATGGGTTTTGAAGAGCATTATTTCAAATAATTTGATTAGTTTGTAAAGTGTGCTACCTACACTATCAGCTGGTGAAATAATACAAATGAGTTTTTTTTTCCAAAATCAACCGGTTCGATTCCCGACTAGGAGAACTTTTTTTCAAAAATCTAATGATACAGTTTTAGTCTATTGATGCAAAATCGATCCCGAAACTCCTTTGAGCATTTTTTGTTACTCCTTTAGGATTAAGTCTTGAAGGCACATTTGAAAAATTTACTCTGTATGAATTTAAATCTTCATGAATTTAATTTTTTTTACATATGTATGAAATACGTCATATCTCACGGTATCAAAGTCGGTGGTTATCCCCCAGTTCAGCCTTTAGAAACCCGGGATTTTTGTACAATTTCTAATTAATATTTTTCCCAGTAGTTATTCCAATTTTAAATTTCAATTCGAACCAGAAGTTCCTGATAACAGGGCTTTCAACCAAAAATACTCTTCAGTTATAATATTAGTATAGATATGTAATTTAAATATTAATATCCAGTACTATAACTATTACTAAGTTTATTTAAAATCTTAAACAAATAATTAAATGCGAAACATCTTTTGTTCAACAGTAACGCTAGCTCGTCATAAAATTATAACGTTTTAATTTTGTAACGAATTTTCCGAAAGACCCGGAACTAGAATTTGTGATGCTGCAGGTGTTTCAGTCACTACGGAATCCCGGTATAACCTGGGACTTTAGAACCGGGACCTCCCGGGACAATTCGCTGGTTGTGTCCTACCTATTAGTAGTAAACAATACGTAATCTCTTATCGCCCACGGGCTCACGCTCACGTGGAGAACTTTGAAATAATAACAATATGTAGGACAATTTACACATATTGCTCTGGTCACAAACTAAGCTCTAGGCTTGTAATATGTGTACCAGAAACAACCATGTAATACATAGTATATTTTATAAACACCCTTTTACATACACCTTGGCCATGACAAACTGCACAGAATAATGTACTAATATTTTTTGCCATGGGTGGGAATCGAACCCACGACCTTCGGATACAACGCCAAAGGCGCAACCACTAGTCTATCTTTCGTTCAACACTAACGCTAGCTCGTCAAAAAATTACCTATAACGTTTTCATTTTGTCCCGAATTTTCCGAAAGACGCGCAATTATAATTTGTGATGCTGCAAGTTTTTTAGTCACTACGGAATCCCGGTATAGCCTGGGACTTTCGGAACCGGGATTTCCGGGACTATTCACTAGTTGTGTCCTGCCTATTAGTAGTAAACAATACGTAATCTCTTATCGCCCACGAGCTCACGCTCACGTGGAGAACTTTGAAATGTTTACCTCTGCTAACATTGTAAACAACATTCTATTGGTTTTAATTTATTTATAGATGCATGATTCAGCATTTATATAGGCACAATATATATAGTTCATAGACCAGGTTGTCCAATAAATAATGCCTTGGGATTAGCTATAATTACTATTTGGTTTTACGGTCTTTGAAGATCAAAACTTCATTTAGAAATTTTAAGGTGATTTTTTTCCAGTCAGCTGATTGATGGGTTAGCTTTTGATTTCCATATGAGGTAAATGCGTATATAATTTAATTATGTACATTTAAATTAATAAAAAAATCAAGAATAATAGATTGTTTAAAAGATCAACTTTTTTGTTTTATACTTCGTACAAAATTAACCCATTAATTACTACATAATAAAAAATAAAAAAATATCCACTATGTCCCGACTCTGTCCCGGCCCGAAGGTTCCCATAACACTGGCAGCATAACCTCTTTGTACTGCCAGTGATATCCTTTGTTTAAAGAAATATCCGGACCGGGAATCTCCAGTGATCTCATTTAGAAGAGCACATAGCTTTTTGCTGAATTCCTTGGCTTCAGAGCCCCAAACCCCAGTTGTCTCCACAGCAAATGGAACAAATAAATAATCAGATTTTAAATTTTGATATTTTGAACATAATTTAATTGTATAAATACTTCTTTTAAGCTTTTAGGGGAATAGTTGTTGAAACGTAATAGGTATGTACTTAGTAATAAAAAAATAAATTTGAAATCTTCAGTTCATAAAAATAAATGTCAAAATACTCAAATAGATTTAATACCATATAATAAAACTCCAAGAGTATAGTATTTCTTATATAGTATAGGATGCCTAATAAAAAAATAAGACATTAAATAAAACTATGAACTCACCACTTTAAGTCTAGAACGAAGAACTCCAAGTTTTCCGAACCGTACATGGAATGGTGAGCAGGTGAAGCTGCCGTCAGGTTGCTCCACCACCACCACGTCTATAGCACCGGTCAGAGTGGCACCGTTGATCTCGTTGTAGAATTCACGAAAGTTCGCAATGAACTTGCCGATATAGTTCATAGAATACATGGCAGACATTTTGGAGTCAGCGTTCACTTTAACAATGAAACTACACTAATTCACTGAGTCTATTACACTAAGCTAAAGTATAGCTATTGTCTATAGAATAGTTAAAATAAATTAACCCATTTTAGCAGCCCAGAATCTTCTGCTGGTACTCTGTAACAAAAGGAAATTAAATATTAATAAATGATAAAAAATAAGTAAGTAATATATATACCTAACTAGATATTACTAATTCAATTAAATATGCTTATTTCTATCCAGTCCTAGATAAATTGAGTTATTCTTATTTTATTGAGGTCGATACACTGCAGGCGCAGGATGTTGCACAAGCCCAGACCAATGATTACTATACGATCTAATTATGATTGCATTTTGTATACATGAAATATAAATACTATTTTTTTAGCGATAACTTCTATTTTTTAAATAAAATCGATGCGTGGGACAATACTTAAAGTAGACTGCCGTCTCGGTTCTATTTGAAATAAAACTTGTGTAGGTATTAACATTTTATATTCGCAACAAACATCCGCAATACCGTACAATTTCATTGGCGACTAAACTATTTTGGTTTCAACGAAAGTGGGTCATATAAAAATATTATTATCACCAACGTCCGACAAAATGAACTCTTTGTGGCTCTTGTTATTCACGTTTGTTATCATATCGCATTCGCAGGTCATGTGATTAAAATATGTAAATTCATTACGCATATTAATAGACTACAATATAATTGTTTTGTTCTTGTTATTGACGACAACATCTACGTAGGTACCTACACTGCATGTACAACAACTGACAAAAGAACATGTTGACCACACGACATCAGTCCTTTTGTTCAATACTTGATTTATTGTTTAATACTAACCACCGCAGAATTATCAGGTGAATAGTAACATAATCTACATGGTGCGAACAGTCCGACTATTGAAATCTAATGCTACAAAAATAAGCATTACACGAAATTTTGCCAATGTCATGTGGATAGTTTATAATGTGTAACTCTTATTAGTAAAAGAGAGATAATAGGATGGAAAGGAATTGGGAAAAGACCAGGGTAAAAAAGGAATAGCGACATGACCGTATGTAAGCATACGGTCCTGCCCATAGAATAATAGCGTTATTGATCCTGCCCATATCTAGTGAAGAAAGGAAAAAGTATAACCAACGATAAAATGGCTCCCGAAATTTTGGAAGGTCATTTTTCGTAGTGCGAAGACGCCAAGAAGAAATAATAATAACCATAAGCATTGAAAAAATAACTGCTGTCGGTGTATGCGAAAACTAGTAAAGTGCCAAAGTAGTAATTCGTTCACCCCGAGCAGTACCCGTGACATTGCGAGGCATGCGGCGGCGGCGTGGCGGGGCTCTTTCGCCCGTCGCCTACTTGTGTGTGCTGATGACTAATCCAATAATCTAGTTTACTCACTCCAACATAAATACTACATTCTCTTCTATAGAAATAAAAGGAATAAAATTAAAATAAATGCCAATAGAATTAATGTTACACGTGCATGACGTATCACAGTTTTTCGTAATATTCCTTATCGTTTAATTGATATGTATTCCTTTGTTATTCTTAGATCTTTATTTACTAATAATCTTGTTTGTTATTCCAATGCACGAAGTTCTTGAGGCTATTTTAAATGTGTAGGTACTTAGCTCAAATAAATTGTTCTAAAACTACTTATGAACTGTCTATAACTAAAACTTAAAACAGATTATCTAGTATTTAAAAGAGACTAACAAGAAAGATAACAAAATGTTTAATGAAAAACATGCTAAATACTAAGTAAAATTACCAATAATTGTAATAAATGGAACTCTGCTAAAATTATTATAGGAAAAGCTCAATAATATAGATAGGTGTCTAATGGATCTCGATAAATTAGATAGGTACGTCCTTCGTATAGATATTCCATATAGAACAGTATCATGATTGCGAGTTTCTTTGTCAAATAACCTACAAATTATTATAAAAATAATAAACAGATTGTTTAAATAACAATGAACGTCATGTGTTTTAACATTTATGCGTGAAGTGTTCTCGTAAACAACGATACATCACAATTATGTTTTCTACTTTACATATTGTGTAACATCATTTTGGAAAAAAACCAGTAAAGAATATTCCTTTTTTTATATCATGGGAACGTATAAAATTACTGTGGACTAACAAATATACAATCTATAAATGTACTTGATGACCGTGAAATTAAACTTGAATTGACTATTTTACATATTTGCCAAATGGGTTAACTAATTTTGTATTATAAATACCTATTACAATAATGATAAATAATAAGAGATTCCCCATAGTTACAGATAAAAAGGCGTCAAGTGACCTAGTCCTGTTTCGGTTTTAGTCTTCAAGTTCACCGGTTTTTAGGAGTCTACTGCATCGATTTCTTGTCGAGGTCGTAGTGTCCTTTCATGGTGCAGTTACAAAACAGGCAATTAATTTGACAATAAAGTAGCGAGGATATTAAAATACTCATAATGCAAATTCGTCTTTGTCGCCGCTCATTTCGTAACCGCATCATTTAGCTGGCATAGTTGGAGCAATCAATGTTGTCAAAAAGTCACAATTCGTGTGACGTGCAAATACAAAGTCGCTTGCCATACTTAAAAAATAAACATGAACAAAGTCGTTTTTCGAATTTACATAATATGCATTAGCGAATAATATAACATAAGAACCAAAGTGCTAGGTGAAATTTTCCAAGTATTTTTAACTGTAGCGTGCAACTAAATATTACCGTTGACATTTTAACTATTCGAATTTATTATAAGAACAATAAACAATTACACTATGTATAGGTATTTTAGTTTTTTATTTTATTTTACTTAATTTAAAAAACGAAACGCCATATGATAGTTGGAAGTATATTTAAATCTGTTCACAATTTTAACAAAATATTAATTTAACTACGAAACAACAATAGTTAACAACTAAAATATTATAAATGAGGTAAAAATACTCCAAGTTCTGTAAAGAGTCTTAAAAATTTATAATCCATAACAACCTCATACATAAGTAATAAATAATATTTTAATTCATAACATATTATCAGAACATTGTAAAGGTTGACATTATCGTAATAATAATAATGACGCTGATCCAAAACTTTATCACACGATATCAGTAATTTACAATTTGATTGATAACGAAATGCTATGAATAATTAACACGGACTAGATCGGAAATACTTTGGTGACAAGACAAAAAAAAAACAATCACATTGGAAGTTGGAACCTTTCAACTAAAGGGCAAACGACAACTACATAGGTATAGTTTGTACAAAATT
This sequence comes from Monopis laevigella, assembly GCA_947458855.1. Taxonomy (NCBI): domain Eukaryota; kingdom Metazoa; phylum Arthropoda; class Insecta; order Lepidoptera; family Tineidae; genus Monopis; species Monopis laevigella. The sequence continues at coordinate 18,174,372 of OX381577.1, read as the reverse complement.
CTATAAACACAATTTTGCAAGATTTAATTTCATATTTAGTTGGAAATTTAAATATAGTAGAGGTCTTTACTAACTCACTATACATTGACTTTGAAATGGTATTAAAATGCTGTAAGTATATCATAACTTATTAAAGATATTATTTCCGTAGAAATGATAATATAATCAAAAGGATAGAATTATTAGTTCTAATTTTCAGTTTATTAAGAAGGATCATACCTACTTTAGAGAACGAAAGCTTTTGCTATTAATCGACTCCATTTTTCAATTCAGGTGTGAATACTAGAGATATGGTGACTCTATAAAATACTATACATCTATAATTACCTAAATACTACATACGTTAGTAATTCATAAACATACACCAGCTGTAGTAAAATATTTTTATTATTAGAATAATAATCATTTAGTGACATTATTACAATGTTGTAGAATGTTCGTGAATTAACCGTAACCTTACCCTTTATATTACAAATAAGTTTAGTATCCTTTTTTTTTGGTAAACTCAGATAATTTTTACAATTTTGTTTTGCATTTGTTGCAATATTAAACAATACACTCTACTAAACCAAACGCTAAGAGCCAGTCAGTGCCGGTGGAACTGTGCAAAATTTAGCGACAGCTGCCCTTGGTAGTTTATTAGATCAAAATCCTTTAAAAAATCGTTCAAAAAGTAGTTATTTTTTTGAAGTCGGTAGTAACCTACCAGAAAATTTGTTTGCTCTTTGTTAATCAATTAGAGATAACGTTCCGACTTGTAATGTAATCGTGGTGAAATTTTATTTAATCTAGATACAGTTGCATAAATTAACAATTTAATTACATCAGGCTAAAAATTAAAGTGATTCTATATTTTTATTGTTTTGGAAAACAATTACTCATAGGTATAAAAACGCAAAAACAGGGACAAAAAGAAAGTACTTTTTTACGTTAGTGATGACAAAACCATCAATTACCGATAAGAGAAAAATAAAGAAAGTGTAAATAATTAATAAAATTACAATAGTTACCCACCTACGTCATATAACGTACGTAGTGAATTATTTAAGCAAAACATAAGTGTTAGAGTAAGTATTGTAAACATACGAAAAGCAAGAATTAAACAATAGTATATATATCTTGAGAGGATATTAGTCTATAAAAATAACAATGCCATAGAATATAATAGTACTACGTACAATGCACCATAAACATTTGTGTATACGGATATAAATTATTAAATAAATATTACCTTATTGTTATATTTAAAGCCATGTTTAATATTTACCGTGTCACAATTTAGCACTAAAACAATAATGTTCAATAACAATCGGAGTTTTAGTTCACTGAGTCTTTATGCGATAGGAGCATTAAAGACAAGCGCGCGCTTCCATCGAATAATGCCGATGCACTGGTAGTACGAGCGGTGATACTTTGTGGCGAACTAACTCCTACCACAGCTGACGTACAGTGACGTTCGACTCTACACTCTACACGAGGCGAGTATGCCCCGATATCGGAAGGCTGGGCCGATGGCACGGTATGGCGTGATATCTCATGACATCGCGAAAGTGGTTTTGCATAATGTAAACCTACATTCGTCAAGTACAAAAGAATTTTTAAAATTGCGAAAAGTTTCTCATACTGGATAGTTTTCGCTTTCCACGTGCGGGCAACATTTCGCTGGCTTGCATCATACCGCTTTCCAAGAGTGCGAAGATTCGGACAAGTTCAGGGGGCCTATTCTCGCGCCTTCGAATTGTCGGTTCCATATATTGGACTGAAAAATGACACGACCCCTATAGAAAACTGTCAGTTTCGTTCAAATACATGGAGCCGACATGCATGTTGAAAGTGCTCGCTCTTTCACACACACAAAGCAATCGCTTCCCAGGTTTCTTGAAAATCATCTTAATCAGTAAAGATTATATGCAATCAACTATAGTACCCACAGAAACACAGCGCTATATCAAATTCCAAAACACTTCTAAGCATTTTACCTCCAAACTTTATGAGTCAATATTCACGGTTCTTGAGATATTGGTTTACAGGCCACTTGACCGACACATTTATTTCTGCTTATGTTTATTTCAATATCAGAAAAGTTTTCTTTAATTTTTAATAGAGCCAAAGTCAGGATATAATGTAAACAACACGTACGGGTCGTTATTAAGGATGGCCTAATTTTAGTGCTCACAAGATATAAAAATTCGTGTCGTCCTTAACTCTTCTCCCTAAAAGAATTACTAAACTCTATTAATATGTATGTTAATGATGTAAGCAAAAAAAAAAATCTATTAAATAAATTTATGCACACATATCTTCTCATATTATAATACTTTTGTCTTATGCAGACCGATGGGATTAAAATGGATACGGTATAATAGCTTCCTTAAGGTTTCTGAAGGTAATTTCACTGGAAACTAAACTTAGGTATTATTAGCGGCTAACCAAGCTTGATATAGTATGATTGTACCCTATTTCGTTCGTCTAGCTAGGGTGCTGAAACAAAATACTAAATGTCTAAGTGCGCTGCGAACTGAAGTAAAGATTGTTAGGATATAGTACAAATTAGTTTTTAATTTTATTTTAATTCACGGACTTGTAGCCCTTTTTTATTCCTTTGGTATTTCGTTATTTTCTTACAATAATGGGTGTGTCTGGCTCAACGCACTATGAGGCGTACCTAAGCATCATGTTCGATGAAAATTTCATTAAGACAACGACGTCACACCGAAGCTAGATAATAGCGTTAGGCGAAGGATCAAAAACAAGCTCTACCATGAAGCAAATATGTGCCAGATTAAATATATACATGTACGAGTACATAACAATTCAATACGTGGGCGCAAGACTAGCGTGTTATCTAGAAAATGACCTTCTTGTACGCATGCGTACTAAGAATCAAGATGTGTTATTTTATTTGTTTTGGACGAATAGAAAAACAACATGTTACAAGATAATATTATTATGATAGAATTGGGTACATTATTGGGGGCACATTTCATAGTCAGCGCGAAACATTAGTTGTGCGTGAAAGATAAATAAACTACAACCATCTAGATATTTAAAAAGAAATTCAACAAATTCATGATTAACAATAAAAACCTAAAATTATATTTATTTATTAATTATTTCAAAACTCTCCGATGCCGACGAATTAAGCGTTCCTTATATACTAGCGAGGTGCCTGAATTTCTTGAGTAAAAAACGCACTGGCTCCCGACTTATCTATTAATTTTGAATAATTGAAATGTATTTACTTTTTATAAAATTCTCTTCTTTAAGAGCTGTGGCACCTGAGGGCATAGAGGTGACGTAAATATTAGAGGATGTCAAAGTGTCCGTACAGGTGGCATCCCAAACGAGAGCACGACCTCTGTACTACAGCACTATTGTCATGGTCGTGGGTTCGATTCCCACTCATGGCAAAAAATATTAGTAGGTACGTTTTTTTGTGGGGTGCATTTTGAGTATGCTACTATATATATATGTATATGCTATACAGCATAAGCAAATCAATGGCTGTGCTCCTCTTTTAGTTTGTGTGAACCACTAGAGTTTTTTACTTGCTGGTTTATTTTTCTCCGGGGTGTCTCTGAGGGGATCGACTTTACAGTTACTTGCCCTTAAAAATACCGATCCTTATACCTTTACTTATATATATGTGATTGGTTACTAAACTTTTATTTAGAATAAATATTTATGGCGTGGATATGGTCGGTGAAGTTGGTCGCCTTGGTGGCTCCCTTGTATGGCAGATAATGATTGACAGGTCAATAGAATCAGCTAACCACCTAGTCTTACACTAGTTGGTTATGTAGTGTTTGTTCGGTTCGGTAGTAATTTTCATATTAAGATTTTCATTTCATCGTGTCTAAGTTCAATTAATATTTGTCGTTCTTTTGTTAATGAATAGCTGCCTAACCAAACGGACTCTTAGGCCTCATTGTTTTTTTTTTGACTATTCATAAATATCTGTAAAGATTTACATGAAATAAATGATTTGATTTGACCCACGATATCGCCCGACCATGGCAGGAGCTCCATCTGTTGCCACCGAAATAAGGTTTTGGAATGGAATCGATTTTTTCTTAAAAAAATCACTCAGGACATTAAATGTTCGATTTTGATAATAGTCTATGGACGCTAATATGTGGTCATGACCTTTTGACAGGTCAGCCAGTTAACAAAAAAAAAGGTGGGAAAAATGTTGTAATTAATTCTTTGTAAAATGGTATAATTATATGTTTTATTGTGAATAGAGTTTTTGTCCCGTAAGTTATGTGCGGCATATTAGAAATACCATTGAAATTGTGTAGAGTTTCGTTCGCCATGTTTTAGGCGCCTACAAATAGTGATTCAGATTTGTCGCGTTGTATTGGTGATATAGTGTCTGAATATAAACCGTGGTATGTTGTAGTGTTATTGAAAGAAGAACGAAGATATTGCATACCTTGGGTACCCAGGGTTCTCGTCGCTGAAGCCCCACAACAAGCCATACGGAAAGTTTAAATTTTTATATTAATAGTTTTAAAATGAGAACTTAAGTAATATTTTTAGAATCATAAATCAAACTTTGGGTGTCTTTTCAAAAGTTAATATATTTTTTATAAAAATACTATCTAAATAGGATCGATTTATTATTTATTTATTAATATTTATTATTTATTTCCCTTAATGTTCGATATTTTTGAACGAAAAATGGCAAATTTAGTCATTTTTCGTTTAAAAATCTCGAATCGAGATGAATCTCGAAAGCGCGAGAATCGCCCACCTGGACTGAAGAGTTTTGTTTCCCGGCTTCTCGCACATTTCTGGTAGCAGAGCGTGGTTAGAGCACATTCTAGCACATTTTGTTAGTGGGTTTTTAATTTTGCCATTTGTGCAAATTTTGATAGTGTGTATAACTTCAAATTATTTGTTCCTAGCTCAGTTTAGAAACTGGTTTGTTGTCTAGATTTAGTTTATTTTGTTAATTGTTGGTTTTGTTGTACCATTTGGTTTGGATAAATCATAAATTCTTCCAACGGTACTACACCTTCATTTATTATTGATGAATAAATATTTATTTATTATTATTTGACCGTATGTTACTTGCCTATGCTTTGCTACCTTTGTAGGGTCAGGCAGGTCAGGTTAGTTTATAATATTCCTAGTGCAGTTCCAACATAGTTAAGTAGGTTTTTTAATTAAAATTAAGTTTATTTTCTTATTATTAGGGTTAGGTAGTTAAGGTTTTGTAAATTGTTTTATGTTTGTTTTCCCTTAGTAAGGGAACTTAAAACTTGTTTTAATAACAAAACTTGTAAATTTATTTTGATTTGTTGCAAACTTAAACATCATTTTGTGTTTATTTGTAAGTTTGTTTTTTTATTTTAAATTATAATTGTGTTCACCTACTTATTGTAATTATGTCTGTAAATAAGACCTCAATAAAAATTAGGGCTGTCTTAAGGTGACTTACATCCGCTGTGGATTTGGTAGACAGACCCGACCGATCCGCTGCTCTTTTGGTGCGGTTTGAAAAGATCCCAGAGTATGAACAAGAATTAAATAGGGCCTTTGAGGACTGTTTAGTTTTGAACCCTGTAGAGGATGAGTTCCATAAAGCTGTCACTTGTGACTATGACCGTGCCTTGGTGCTCATAGACACCATTACTGAGAAGGTTCGCGGAGGAATTGATAGGTCGCTTAAGATGGACCCCGAGCCTTCGCCAGTTGGTTCTTCTCCCAGGGCTTTTGAGCAGGCTACCTACCCTTGATCTCCCGCCATTTGACGGACGACTTGATGCCTGGGTAGGCTTCCTGAACCTGTTTGATAGTCTTGTGCACGGGCGGTGGGACCTCACCTCCAGCCAGAAGATGGCATATTTGTTGTCCTCATTGAGAGGAGAGGCTCGTGGCATCGTCCAACACCTACCCGTGACTGACGAGAACAATAAGATTGCGCGTGAGCTTCTGGCGAAGCGGTACCAAAATGTTAGGCGCTTGGCTGACACTCATGTCAACCAAATATTGGGGTTGCCTATAGTTGGTAAGGCACATGATTTGCGCAAGGACCTCTTGAACCCGTTGATGATTGCGGTGAATGCCTTGCAGTGTCTCAACCTACCAGTCGATTCTTGGTCGTTTATATTACTTAACATTGTGCTCGGGAAGTTGTACCCCGAACTTAAGCTGCGCTTTGAGCATAGGTATGGTGGTAATAGCATTGACTACCAATCATTGTTCTCAGACTTGTTGAATTTTTTGGAGGAAGAGTGCCGAATAGTGGATAACTCTGCCGGTGCAGGGCGGCCAAGATTTGTTGACCATCAGATGGTCCGGCCCCCTGTTCAACCACCTGATCAAACTGGCCAGCGTCCCAGGAACCGGTTTGTTGTGGCTGCTGTTGAAGCACAAAATTGTTTATATTGTAGGGACCCTGGACATTTGACACAATTTTGTAACTTGCGGGTCCAGGCCCTACAGAGCCAATGGTGTTATGTGTGCTTGGGCAAGCACCACCAAAGAGATTGCCGTGAATCGCGGCCATGTTCGCAGTGCAGTGGCCGCCATCATCTTGTTTTGTGTGCCAATTTAAATATGGGAGGCCGCCAACATGTTCACTATGAACTCCAGGGAGCTACGATCGTCCAGGTTTTATGATTCCTCACGTACTGAGGACCGGCGCCCCTCGTTATGTTCGGAGTTCACCCCCCCCCCATATTCAGAGTTCACCACCCAATATTCGGAGTTCACCCCCAGGAATGGTGGCCGCACCCCCCTCATGAGCGGGGGCAATGCTTCGCCCCCTCGCTTTGCTCCCATGGGTCGTAACCGGTGTGCAGCGCAGCTATCTACTGAAAGGTCTCGCTATCAGAGAAGACCTTCAGAGCGATATCCTCATGTTGTCGAGCCAATGCCATGGGACCAATCACATGAGATCCACAATTACCAGTGGATCCCAAACCCGAATGTTCCCGTACGTCCGGTTCATGATCAAATATGTGATTTTCCGATGCATGCCTTGTTGCAGACTCAAGGCTACTACCATGCAGCCTCAAATGGGAGATCTGCCATCGGACCGTATGAATGAGTCTCGTCCCTTTGCTGGCGTGGGTACAGATTTTGCTGGCTCGTTCTCTGTGAAAGTGTCACACCTCAGGAACGCTAAAATTGTTAAGGCCTTGTGTGTCTTTGTTTGTCTGTCCACCAAAGCCGTACATTTAGAATTGGTTTCTGCCCTAAGCACTGAAGCCTTCGTCGCTGTCGCTGGTAGATTTGTGTCCCGCTGTGGTTTGTCATCGTTGGTCCGGTCCGATTGTGGAACAAACTACAAGGGCACCGACCGCTATTTAAAGCAAGGAACTGCACTGTCCCAACGTGGAATCAGATGGCTTTTTGATCCCCCAGCATGTCCACATTGGGGAGGAATATTTGAAGCTGTTGTTAAGGCTGCCAAAACTCACTTACGTAGGGTGATAGGAGAAACCGTATTAACCTTTGAGGAACTTGCTACGGTATTTTGTAAAATTGAAGCCGTCCTCAACTCACGCCCGTTGTGCCCGCTCTCTTCAGACCCAAACGACCTCGAGGCTTTGACTCCAGTTCATTTTTTTATAGGGCACCTTGCCTGAATACTCCTTCAGAGATGTGAAGTGTACTCGACTATCTTCACATATTGCAGCAACGCTTGAAGTGGACTGATAAGACGGACCCTCCAAAGATATTTCGCCTAAATTTCCCCGAGCTGTAGGGTCTATAAATGGCAAACATATTGTTTTATAATGTCCATTTAAGTCTGAGAGGCAATGTTCTTAGCAAACCATGGATTCAACGTGCGGGTGCCGGGTCCATCGCGTGGTTGAAAGGCAGGGGAATGAACTGCAGCGTTCCCGGACTTGAGACCGCGAAGTAGGTTTAAAGGCCTTTCGAACTCTCACCTGCACTGTGTTCACTACCCTCTCTACTCAACCAAATATTATATGATCCTGTTAGCGCCATCCTGGAAACACGCTCCATAAAAGTTCCGACGGCTGTTCTCGGAAGGCCAAGATCCTTCAAAAGACGGTGCAAAAACTTTGCTGGAATTCCTCTTGCACCAACTTCCACTGCATAAAGTTGAGTTTTAAATCCGTTTCTAGTAATTTCGTTTGTGAGATCAAAATATTTGTTCGACTTGATGTTGTGGTCCTTGGGTATGTTTGTTTCCCACGGAACGGTGAGTTCTATAAGTATTACTTTCTTCAAGCACCGAGAGTACACCAGTATGTCTGGTCTATAGGCTGAAACTGCTAGTTCGTCTGGAATCTTGTAATGTATTTTTAATGTATCCATGAATATTTTCCAGTCTTGTGCTTTGTCCAGGATTGAGAACGGTTTACTTTGAGTTTTCTTGAGTTGTCCCTCCTTTACAAAAGTAGTCAGTCTTTCATTTGTTGTTAATCCTTTTCTGGCTCTAGCAATACTGAGACTTACAGCTTCACGAATAATTTCTAGAACTTTATCATGTTGGTGCGAATAATGACCTTTTTCAAGTAGAGTTTTGCACCCAGCAAGTATATGTCTGGCAGTCCCTACAGCAACACCGCACAATGTACATGTCTTATCTGTTGCCTTCCCCCATCTTACCAGATTACTCTGGTCAGGTAGGGACATTTGAAAGGCATTAAGATAACTTAATAAGTGCTGGAGACCAATCGTATATGAGTGTGCGCCATTTCAGGGCTGGAGGAATACAAACTTCCCCCAAAGTAAGCCATTCATTCTGTACTTCTAGGGTCATCGCGTGAACTCTGTAGCCATGCTCTTCATCTTTCCTTAGGAAAGATTTAATTTAATATTCTTAGTATTACAATTATAAACGAACATTCATTATAGTTCTGCTAGCGGTAGTAGAAAGCCAATACAATTTTAGTTTTGCTGATATTGGATGTCAGGTGGGCGATTCTCGCACTTTCGAGATTCATCTCGATTCGAGATTTTTAAACGAAAAATGACTAAATATGCCATTTTTCGTTCAATATTTGTATATTTATTGATTAATATTTATTATTTATTTCGTTTAATGTTCGATATTTTTGAACGAAAAATGGCATCATTTTTCGTTTTTTGCCTACCTGGTGGGCGATTCTCGCGCTTTCGCGCGCGATCCGCGGACTAAGTGTAGAGCAGGCTTTACCTAAATTATGACAGTGAGAAATGGGTAATTTCTTGAAAATGGCGAGAGACAGAGACTGTCTGATGTTCAGGGGGAGCAAGTTTTACTGGCGAGCAGCTGACACCGTAAATGAGTTAGAAGATTTGGTAGAGACAAATGCAATTTTCATATCAATTTTGAAATTCAAGATGGCGGCCCTGGTCAATATGTGTAAATAACCGACATTATACTCTGTTTCGACTAAGTTTAGTAAGTCTTTCGGGTAAAAATTCTCGTAAGTGTAGGAAGCCTTTTGGCACTTGCCGGCCGCTATCGCTGCATGCTTTGCTCGGCTTGTGCGTATGGTCTATGTACTAACATAACTTAACCTATCCTTCACCTAGTCTGGCCATTTTTTTTGGTAGAATAATATATTGAATTTTAAAAAATTGCAAATCAGCTGTTAAATTAAAAACTCACATAAGTGCAAATAATTAATTAAAAAAAAAGTCATTTAGTCTTAGTTCCGATAATTATTTTTTAAATTTTGTATTTTTTTTTTTCTTGAATACTATAAGTTTTCGTAAGATAATATTTTACAGGAACAATGACAATATTAATGTCTATGTAAATATTTTTTTTCATCCAAATCGGGACTGGTACGGATATAAAAGACGAGCCAAGACATCATCAGCCGAACAAACTGTCAACCACCCAAATCAGAAAAAAAGTAAGTGGTTGGTTTTCAGTAAGTAACTTCAATCAAAAAGTAAAGAAGACCTGTTTTCATGTCAGTATATTTATTATTTTATTTAAATTTTGTGTATGTATTTAAATTAACATCTTATTTTAGGAAAAAATAACTAAATAAATACCCTATCATAATAAAAATACCTAACTAATAATATCTTTATATTTAATTCATATTTAAAGGGGGTGATGGGTGTGTGAACTGCAATGCTCCCAGATTTAAGACGAATTAACATAAAAACACGATGTTTATACCATTCGTAATGATTCCCATGAATTAAGAAAATAATTAATATTTGAAACTTTCTTTAAATATGTAACGATTTATTTTCTATATATTTTTTACATTTTAGAAATTTGCGAACAAGTTTAAATAGATATAAATACAGGCCATGCTCAAGATGTTTTCGGGGAATTATATATCCTTGATCTATGATTTGGCTTTCAATCCAGCGTTACTGGATCCCGGCGCTCTGGATAAACTGTAGCTGTCTAAATTCACCTATAAACGCTAATAATTTAAATAAAAAATCACTAATATTATTTAATCTACCTTACCAATTATCGCAATAAATTATTCGCACAGACACACAAACGAACAATATTAACAATAAACACTTTATTACTTTTATATCGAAGAAGAACTCAAATAAATAATTCTGATAATAATAGTGAGCACAGATTATTATTATTAATCCAAATATTTAAAAAGGTTAAGAGATCTAAGCCCATACAGCCACGTCTTTAGTAGTTTTTGTAAATAATTATTTTCCTTCCTTATGTTTTGGAATATATGAACTTTTTCTTCGTAATATTTTTATTTCTTCATCGGTAATATTTCATTTAATAGTTATATTTTATTCTTTAGTTAATACGTAGTTTTTATTTTAAATATTTTGTCAGTAGAATATACATGTATATTTACAAAAAGGGTTTTATGGGTATCTTGATTTATTTAACAAATCCTGTAGTGTACGCGGGATATTTTTAGATTCTTTGTAAATTTCTAGTAAATTGTCAATAAGTATAATCCTTTGAATGGTAAATTGTGGGCAGTTAAAAATAATGTGATGAAGAGACTGTATTTCTGAGGTATTGCAATGAGTACATAATGGTGAACTACCTAATCATTTTCATTCTATGTAGATGTTCATTAAAAATACCGTGTCCAATTCTTAAACGGCATATTGTGGAATAAAATCTTTTATTAATATATTTGGTTTTTGTGTACCACGGTGCTGAAATGACCTGATTTATAATATTGTACCATTTTCCTTTCTGTTCTAATGTCACGTTTAGGGATGGGCAATTAAAAAATTTCATTTCAATGAAATTAAAAATAAGTGAAAAATATGAAAAATTTCAAAACTCCTTGAAAAATTTCAAATCCAGTGAAAAATATTTTTGTTCTATTAAACACCGAATTTTTATGATTTTACGCATTTATTAAAGTTACTTCCATTATTCTGTAATAAGTAAATATGTTTTATATTATAAAAATTCATTATTTAAATTATAATTGGAGTTTATTGCGATATAGAAAAAAAGTTAAGTCTTGCTTTTTGGACATACCTTGCTTCCGCTAAAAATGAAATAGATATTTAGGTACCTATATTTTTTTTTTGTTGGAGGACGACAAGTGACTTTGTATCTACCTGGTGGTGAGCAGACTTACAAAGCCCGTGAATTCAATGAATACTTTGTTCTTAAACAATGTTGATTTCTCCCACTATGCCGGCTAAATGATGCGATTACGAAATGCGGGGCGACAATGACGAAATGCATCATGATGCATACATAACAATACTTAAACTACTTCGGAAACATGGTCATACTTGAGCAGGCCAAAGACAAAACGTCTACTTATCACAAACGTGTTTAGTAGATCTTCTTGAGTAACACCAGGGTAGCAGACATCAGCGTGATCTATGATAGGGAGAAGTAAAGAATTGACTAACAGTTTTGTCTTAAAGGGAATAAGATACTGGGAGCGCTTCAGCGAATGCATACTGGCGAAAATGTGTTTACTGATCAGCAACGTGGTAGTTCCAGGAAAGATCGGAGGACATGTGTAAAGCAAGGTTCTTAGCATGTTGGCAAAAGAGAGGTGGTAAAATATTAAATAATACTGGAGAGATGGCTCCCAAATCCAATCTGCTCAGCATGTGTTTAGAACAAATTATCATGATCTGAGCCTTGCAGGGGTTGACTAGAATACAGAGATTTTGCGAACTTACCCGAATAGCCTCCAAATCGCTATTCACATTGGTAGTCGCTCATTTCAAGCGATAGTTGCTAGTCATCGGCATACAGATGGTAGGAACTGAAGTTTATTACTTGAACCATGTCATTTATGAAAACCGAGAAGAACATAATACGCCATCCTGCGGGACACCTGCAGACAATGAGCACCAATCCGAAAAGACGTCTACCTGTGTCCGCAAAGATAGGTATCGAACCACTGTGCCGCAGTAGGAGAAATATTTAGTGAACGAAGAATAGCATCGAGGATATCATGATCTACACAGTTAAAGGCGTTTCTAAGGCCAAAAGAACAAGTAGTATTAATTGTTTTCTCATCTATAGCATAGCGTATGTCGTCAGTAATATTTACAAGAACCGTGTTGATGCTATGAGACAATCGAAAGCTAGACTGCGAGTTCATCAAATCATTTTTGTTTAGAAAATCAGTGAATTGCCTGTGGACAACGTGTTCAAGGACTTTAGATCATGTCTCATCTGAACCATTCGGACAAGGAACATAATACTTGCATTCGGACTTAAGAATGGCAGGAAGAGAAAACGACTGTGTACGACTGGAGTATAGGTGACGTTCCGTAAGGCGTGCGTGCAGTCATTCTACTCAGTAAAGTACTCTGCAACGATTCTGATTTAGACTGAAATTAGGCAATGCCATATTTACATACTTCTTGTATCTAAATCAGAATCATCGATAAATAACATATTCCAACTCTATTGTGTTTGGAATTTCGCGGTTAGGATTATGGACATTTAGAGATTAACTTATCATTAAAAATAAATAAACACTCAATAAATACTAAGCACCTACTAAGTAATTTAATATATAATTTTAAATAATTCTAATTTAAATATTTTTCACACTGAACGTGAAATTTTCAACACCTAATGAAATTTTTCCGAAAAATTTCAATGCTTGAAAAATTTCACGAAATTTACCTATCCCTAGTCACGTTCCAATGTTCTTTCCATTTATCTTTCAATATTAATTTTATTTTGCTGTTGATTTCTGTCCATGGTAGTTTTATATTTCTTATTGGAGCACACTGTATAGTTGTTATGATTTTCGCAAAAGAATCTACTTTTTCATTTCCGGCAACACCGGTGTGAGATGGTGTCCAAAATAATATAACCTCTCTTTTTGCTGTTGAGATATTACAATATTTTTATCTTATTTGATAAATATAATGTGGAGTACCAGCATTGAATTTTGATTTGGATAATGCTAGGAGTACGCTCATGCTGTCAGTGATTACTATCCATTTGTCTGAGTCCGAGTTATTTTCTATATATTCTAGAGCCAATAAAATTGCTTCTGCAGTGTAAATACTACAAATTGTAGGCAACTTATATCCATTACCTATCTTCTTCGCCAAATCGTACATGGCCATGGAATCATTTTCTTCGCTTTTTGAGCCATCAGTATATAATTGTCGGTATGCATGCCAATTTGATAATTTCTCATAAACATCATATTTATTTATTTCAAGAAAATCGACAGCGATACAATAAAAAATAGTACATAAAAGATACAACATTATCATAAGACCAATAACAAATTTTCATTAATATAGACGAAGTAAGGTATTGATAAAGATTGCAATTAATTAATATAAAATATGTATGTGAACATGGGTGCGTGTAAGTGAGTGTTCCTACCTGTGTTCGTTTATGTGTGAGTGCTAGTGAATGTATGTGTGAGTGTGGAATGATTGATTGTGAATGAATTATCCATCGCCAAACAACGAAGAAACCAAATGATCCATAATCGCACCCCTAAATGCTCGCTGCTCGCCATTATAAATGTCTATATTAATAAATTTAGCCTTATACAGCCTGGCTAATCTCGGCAATGTTGAGTTTTGAGCATAATTAGTGTGGCAGTTGGGAACACTAAACAGTGCCCTCGAAGATACACGTGTCCGTCGAACAGGAGTCTTAAGTGATACTTGGCCAACCAATTCCTTACAGTCCATCCTTCCATTAACTATATCGTGTAAGAACAGCATATCGAGCAGCTGGCGTCTGGCATCGAGGGGAAGAAGGTGATGATTCCGACATGATTCAGTGTACACTGTACATGTTGTTCTTGTTCTAAAATTAAGATGTTTTAGAAAGATGGACTGTATACGCTTGATTCTTTCCTTATATTTCGAGTACCGAGGTGACCAAATCACGCTCGCATATTCAAGGACACTACGTACGTACGCATAATATACTATTTTAAGACAGTGAACATCGCTGAACACCTTACAAACTCTCAGGACAAAACCCAGATTCTTGTAAGCCTTGTTCGTAATAGCATCAATGTGTTGATCAAAAATCAATTTAGAGTCGAGATGTACGCCCAAGTCGCGCATTACATCGACTCTATCAATAATAGAACCATCAATGTTATAATCGTGTATGATAATATTTCTGTTCCGAGAGAATGTCATTTGAGCACATTCAGCGATATTAATATTAATTCTATTTCTATTGTAATATTCAAACAAACCATTTAAGTCTTTTTGCAGCATTATGCAATCACTTAAAGAATTAACTCTAATAAAAACCTTCGTGTCATCAGCATACATCAGATAAGATGAATTTTGTATAACCTCGTGTATATCATACAAATATGCATTATAGAATAAAGGCCCTAAATGAGAGCCTTGAGGCAATCCAAGCACTTGGATAAGGTAATTGATGATTACTTACCTATTTATCCTTAATTTATACTACATTATACTGTGTAGCTCTGTACATTGGTACAGTAACAAATAATCTGTCATAGGGTGTTTTACGCATGCTGATCAGTGGGGTGCACCTTGAGTATGCTAATATATATATATATGCTATATAGCATAAGCCAATCAATAGCTGTGCTCCTTTTTTAGTTTGTGTGAAGCACTAGAGTTTTTTACTTGCTGGGGGTCTCTGAGGGGATCGACTTTAACAAAAGCAATGCGTTTCGTTTCTTTTGTTTCGAAATTAGATAAGTAGATTATGTTGATATATTTATTAATTTATTAATTATTTATTAAGTATATAAGAAAATATTATAGTATTATATTATATACTTATAATATTATTTATT
Source organism: Monopis laevigella (assembly GCA_947458855.1). NCBI lineage: Eukaryota > Metazoa > Arthropoda > Insecta > Lepidoptera > Tineidae > Monopis > Monopis laevigella. The sequence continues at coordinate 18,159,181 of OX381577.1, read as the reverse complement.
AAGTATATGTTATAAAACCGTATTGTCGTTTTCAACTGTTGCAAATACTAAACGCATCCCGTTTATTTAATTTAATCTGTGCGTTTAATGTACTAAACCCGTTTTCGTAAACTCGATCAAAATTTAGCTGGTGAAATCGGATTGATGTAAACTGAGATCAATTTCAAAATTTGAACTCGTTTAAGCTGAACTTAGTTTTACTAAACTCAGTTTATATAGAGAACGGTGAAATTGGCCCTTAATTATACTCTATGACTTGAACGCGTTTAACTAAGCTAAACGACGAAAATCGGGTGTTCAGGGAAGTAAACTGAGTTCAACTTGAACTTAGTTTAATTTGTATGGTGAAACGGAAACAAGAGCTCTAAACTTGGTTAGACGCTTGAACCCGGTTTAGCTAGAACTGATCGCGTTCAGTGTGAATGGTGAAATTGGCCCTAAGACCTCATTGTTAAACTTTTTTATTTTTTGACTATTCATAAACATCTGTAAAGATTTACATGAAATAAATGATTTTGACTTTGACTCCAGACGGTATATTCACGAATCCAGACCTATAATTACCGATATGAACTGCCTGAGATCTATTGTCTAGGTAGGAGCAAACCCAACGATACAGATCGCCGCAAATACCAAGATGTTGCAACTTGCGCAGCAGGATGACGTGATCAACCCTGTCGAAAGCTTTTTCAAAGTCAGTATAGATCACATCAACCTAGACTGCGTTTTTCCATAGCAGAAGTTACATAGGACATAAATTCCGCAAGATTTGAGGTAGTGGATCGACCTCGCACAAAGCCATGCTGGGCGTCGGGAATACCTCTAACTATGACAGGGTATATCGAATCATAAACTAGTTTTTCCAAAACCTTACTAAAGACATTCAATATTGAGATAGGCCGGTAGTTAATGGTTTTGGATTTAGAACACTTCTTGTGTATTGGAACTATATGTGACTCCTTCTAACAACGAGGAAACACACCTTCGCTTAACGATCTGTTGAAAAGAATGGTCAGAGGCACACACAGCTCCATCGAGCATTGACGTATAAAAAAAGGAGGTATTTTGTCACTTCCTGGGCTGCCGGATTCATCTAAATCACGTAACAAACGCAATATTTCCTCTTCACTGACGACAACATTATGAATGTAGTCGCCTGCGTTACAGAAAGGTGAAGCTAATCGACTTGTAGTGGCATAGCAAGCAGCGGGTTCAGAGAATACACTCGAGAAAAACTCGTTGAAGCCATCACATATGTCCTGTCCAGACGAAAAGGTGTTTCCCTTATATTCCAGTTGACATGGATACCCAGTGCCACCCTTACGAGACTTTACATAAGACCATAGTTTTTTAGGATCTTTTTTTATTAATTTTTGCATATTAAAGGTATATAACTTAAAGCATTCACTCAGCATAGCTTTCTGTCTCGCTCTCAATAGCGAAAATACTTCATAATCAGACGGGTTATTAAATTTCTTCCACCTTTTGTGGGCCTTATATTTCTCCACAATAACCTTAATTAAAGACGGACTATACCATGAAGGGTAGTTGTACTTCCCAGAATGAGAAACCTTTGGTATATAATCGTCTATGATAGAGGAAAGAGTATTGTTCAGGGTGAACGCGGCATCATCGACAGATCCTTCACCGAGTAAAGCAGGCCAGTTTTCGTCGGCAATTGCACCACGTATACAATCATAAGCACCTTTGCGAAATTTGTATTTAATTATTCTACTACGTGGTTCACGAAGAGAGACCATCACAATGTCTAACAGCTCCAATTCCAGCGAAGGATGATAGCAATCCTCCGGTATTAACGCTGAGAGAGATTTACCAGCATCCTACAGCATATAGTGATAGGAGAAACCGTATTAACCTTTGAGGAACTTGCTACGGTATTTTGTAAAATTGAAGCCGTCCTCAACTCACGCCCGTTGTGCCCGCTCTCTTCAGACCCAAACGACCTCGAGGCTTTGACTCCAGTTCATTTTTTTATAGGGCACCTTGCCTGAATACTCCTTCAGAGATGTGAAGTATACTCGACTATCTTCACATATTGCAGCAACGCTTGAAGTGGACTGATAAGACGGACCCTCCAAAGATATTTCGCCTAAATTTCCCCGAGCTGTAGGGTCTATAAATGGCAAACATATTGTTTTATAATGTCCATTTAAGTCTGAGAGGCAATGTTCTTAGCAAACCATGGATTCAACGTGCGGGTGCCGGGTCCATCGCGTGGTTGAAAGGCCCCCTGCCTTGAACTGCAATGAACTGCAGCGTTCCCGGACTTGAGACCGCGAAGTAGGTTTAAAGGCCTTTTGAACTCTCACCTGCACTGTGTTCACTACCCTCTCTACTCAACCAAATATTATATGATCCTGTTAGCGCCATCCTGGAAACACGCTCCATAAAAGTTCCGACGGCTGTTCTCGGAAGGCCAAGATCCTTCAATAGACGGTGCAAAAACTTTGCTGGAATTCCTCTTGCACCAACTTCCACTGCATAAAGTTGAGTTTTAAATCCGTTTCTAGTAATTTCGTTTGTGAGATCAAAATATTTGTTCGACTTGATGTTGTGGTCCTTAGGTATGTTTGTTTCCCACGGAACGGTGAGTTCTATAAGTATTACTTTCTTCAAGCACCGAGAGTACACCAGTATGTCTGGTCTATAGGCTGAAACTGCTAGTTCGTCTGGAATCTTGTAATGTATTTTTAATGTATCCATGAATATTTTCCAGTCTTGTGCTTTGTCCAGGATTGAGAACGGTTTACTTTGAGTTTTCTTGAGTTGTCCCTCCTTTACAAAAGTAGTCAGTCTTTCATTTGTTGTTAATCCTTTTCTGGCTCTAGCAATACTGAGACTTACAGCTTCACGAATAATTTCTAGAACTTTATCATGTTGGTGCGAATAATGACCTTTTTCAAGTAGAGTTTTGCACCCAGCAAGTATATGTCTGGCAGTCTCTACAGCAACACCGCACAATGTACATGTCTTATCTGTTGCCTTCCCCCATCTTACCAGATTACTCTGGTCAGGTAGGGACATTTGAAAGGCATTAAGATAACTTAATAAGTGCTGGAGACCAATCGTATATGAGTGTGCGCCATTTCAGGGCTGGAGGAATACAAACTTCCCCCAAAGTAAGCCATTCATTCTGTACTTCTAGGGTCATCGCGTGAACTCTGTAGCCATGCTCTTCATCTTTCCTAAGGAAAGATTTAATTTAATATTCTTAGTATTACAATTATAAACGAACATTCATTATAGTTCTGCTAGCGGTAGTAGAAAGCCAATACAATTTTAGTTTTGCTGATATTGGATGTCAGGTGGGCGATTCTCGCACTTTCGAGATTCATCTCGATTCGAGATTTTTAAACGAAAAATGACTAAATATGCCATTTTTCGTTCAATATTTGTATATTTATTATTTATTGATTAATATTTATTATTTATTTCGTTTAATGTTCGATATTTTTGAACGAAAAATGGCATCATTTTTCGTTTTTTGCCCACCTGGTGGGCGATTCTCGCGCTTTCGCGCGCGATCCGCGGACTAAGTGTAGGCTTTACCTAAATTATGACAGTGAGAAATGGGTAATTTCTTGAAAATGGCGAGAGACAGAGACTGTCTGATGTTCAGGGGGAGCAAGTTTTACTGGCGAGCAGCTGACACCGTAAATGAGTTAGAAGATTTGGTAGAGACAAATGCAATTTTCATATCAATTTTGAAATTCAAGATGGCGGCCCTGGTCAATATGTGTAAATAACCGACATTATACTCTGTTTCGACTAAGTTTAGTAAGTCTTTCGGGTAAAAATTCTCGTAAGTGTAGGAAGCCTTTTGGCACTTGCCGGCCGCTATCGCTGCATGCTCGGCTTGTGCGTATGGTCTATGTACTAACATAACTTAACCTATCCTTCACCTAGTCTGGCCATTTTTTTTGGTAGAATAATATATTGAATTTTAAAAAATTGCAAATCAGCTGTTAAATTAAAAACTCACATAAGTGCAAATAATTAATTTTAAAAAAAGTCATTTAGTCTTAGTTCCGATAATTATTTTTTAAATTTTGTATTTTTTTTTTTCTTGAATACTATAAGTTTTCGTAAGATAATATTTTACAGGAACAATGACAATATTAATGTCTATGTAAATATTTTTTTTCATCCAAATCGGGACTGGTACGGATATAAAAGACGAGCCAAGACATCATCAGCCGAACAAACTGTCAACCACCCAAATCAGAAAAAAAGTAAGTGGTTGGTTTTCAGTAAGTAACTTCAATCAAAAAGTAAAGAAGACCTGTTTTCATGTCAGGTAACATCACATCGCGCGCGCGCTCCCAGCGAACGCCGCACCAGAACCAGCCTTTCAATTTATTTGTTGAGACAGGATCCCGGTCGCATCGGAAAACGTCGTATTCATCCCTGCAGAGCTCGGAGTCCAAAATACCAACATGCAACCAACTTTCGGTAAGGACAATTATATCAAATTTATCACACAAAATGTTCTGATAAAGGAGGGTGGTTTTTGTTCTCAATCCCAATCCTTATTCTTAAGAGTTTTATCAATTACTATTTTCATATCACATAATTTACTATCATATCTACCAAGTAGTATGATTGTATAGTTTTTGTTTAGTATCTTTTCTATTTTATCTACTAATGTTGAATCTGATCCATAGCAGAAAAAAGCATAGTCAAAATGACTCCTAACTAAAGATTTATACAAGATTAATAGTATTTTGGGATCAACTCCCTATTTGGATCCTACTAAAGATCTTAAAATATTTGTTGCTTTCATTGCTCGTTCCATTAAACAATGAACATATTTATTCCACTTACAATTTTGTTGAAACTGTACACCCAAAAATTTTACACTAGGCACTATTAATTGCTATCATAATATAATTTACAATTACTTTTGGTCAATATGCTCTTGCTAAAAATTACAATTTTACTTTTATTTGCATTAATGTCTAACTTTAGGTAGGAAAAATATTTTTGTAATTGTCTTAATGCTAAATTTAGTTTATTACATACATCTTTTACAATGCTACCGGTGCAATAAATTGCCAAGTCGTCAGCAAATTGTAGGCTATAAACATTAGTACCTAAATTCTTATCTATACTAATATTATAAAGCTGAAGAGTTTGTTTGTTTGTTTATTTGTTTGAACGCGCTAATCTCCGAAACTACTGGTTCGAATTGAATAATTCTTTTTGTGTTGGATAGTCCAGTTATCGAGGAAGGCTATAGGCTATATAACATCACGCTACGACCAATAGGAGCAAAGATATAGTGGTAAATGTGTAAAAAACGGGAGAAATTATTTCATCTTTGAAGCCTTCCGTTGCGTGCGCCGTGAAAACGGTTCAAGATACACAAAAAATATGTATTAAAGAATAATAGCTCTTTTAATGATCTAAAAAACAGTCCGCGATAGTATATGTCTATCTTTTAAGATTAACTCACAAAAACCGTTTTTATGGTACCTAATTTGGTTGAAATAATTTGTTTAAGTTGTATCAACATAATAATATTAATCTTTATTCAAATAAATATGTTGTTGGTTAAGAGTACTTCATTGTGAATAAAATTGTCTTTGACATAACTTAATTTCAACAAAAAACTTTAAAGATTACAATGATAAATAACTCCGAAACAAAACCAACTCGCTCTCTGCGCTGGCCGGCGCGGCGGGAGAGAGGCGGTGCTTGCGGGCAAGCCGGGAGGGGGGTGTAGCTCAACGAGATACCATGCCGCGCGGCTCACTCGCGCGGTCGGCTCCCTACTGAACGGTTGAATGCAGCGCTAATTTGTTTATGCGATATAATTATCATCGTAATCTAGGAATAATTCAGATAGGTAGTTGTCAAAAATAAGAGAGTTAGCAAGCAATATATATATACAATAATATACATATCCTACATACATATAATATATACATACATACCCGTAACAAAATAATAGATGATAAAAATAAAAAAGCAAGTTAATATTATAATATTGTGTCTTGTTATCTATATATATATATATATAATTCAAAGGTGACTGACTGGCTGACATAGTGATCTATCAACGCACAGCCCAAACCACTGGACATATCGGGCTGAAATTTGGCAGGTAGATGTTATGACGTAGGCATCCGCTAAGAAAGGATTTTGATAAATTCTATCCCCAAGGGGATAAAAGTTTGTATGATAAAAAAATAACTTTTCCACGCGGACGAAGTCGCGAGCATAGCTAGTTAATCTTATAAATATACAAGATCTACAATAGAGGACTTAAAATTCCTCCTTGGCAAACACCTTTATGTGAAAGTTTAGAACCATATAGCCTGTTATTATATTTTACATATATTTCTCTGGCATTAAGAAAGTGATATCTCCATTTATTTAATTTTACAGGAATTCCTATAGAAGCAAGTGTGGACGAGAGAATACCAAGATTTACATTGTTAAAAGCTCCAACTATATCTAGAAAAATGCAAATAAGTTTATTTTTGTTATTATTAGCAGAATGAATATCTAAAAATAAATGACTAAGGCTTTTACGAGCAGAAAATCCACGGCGAAAACCAAATTGATTGCAAGATAAAATGTTATTACTTTCGATAAAAAATTCCAGCCTTTGTTTTATCAGTAGTTTAAAAATTTTACCAACACAGGAAGTTAATGCTATTGGACGGTAAGATTCTATATTGTGACTATCTTTATCAGGCTTCAAAATTGGTATTAGGCAATCTGTTTTCCATTCATTTGGTATTAGAGATGATTCCCAAAGAGAATTTAAAATGTTTAAAAAGATTAATAAATTATTACTATTTAATTTAGAAATCATTTTATATGATAAGCAGTCCATTCCACAAGCTGTATTTTTGCGAGATTTCAGTGCTGAATTTAATTCAGTAAGAGTAAAAGATTTGACTAAATAGATATTGTTATTGTTTATTTCAGAAATATTATTTATACTTATAGGTGTTATCTCAGAACAACTATATTTTTTAAGAAAATCATGAATCCAAGGGGGATCTAATTCAGCAATATTTCGAGTATATTTATATTTTTTATTAAATTTCCTCAATGTTTGCCAAATATATGTCATGGGGGTGATTCTGTTTATTTTACTGCAGTATTCTTTCCAACTATCACTTCTTTTCTGTTTAATTATAAGCTTTTTAACAGCTTTCAGTCTTTTAAATGAAATACATATATTTATAAAAGCGTTAGCAAGGTGAGGTTTTTCGAAATATACTCCCACTTTAAAATTGTTTTTTAGTCTCAGGTATTCAATACCCTTATTAATCCTTTATAGAGAAGGAGTTAAGGATAACATATCACGAGTTCCGATAGGTTATAATAATAATAACTTTATTGACCAAAAAATCACAATTTATAGATTAGTAACAGTCTTGCTCGATAGCCCTGGTTCCAAGCAAGATATTAACAGCCAGGTACAAACCTTCCAGTCTACGGTATACAATTACTTTGTGGAACACTATCCTCCGGAATCCACATATGCATATACCAAGAAAGAAAATGCTTTTAAACTGAAAATGCGGCGTAAAAAGAGGGAGCTCATAAAGAAACTTCGCTGGGCCAAAGCGATGGGAGACAAGAACCTGTGCCACAAGTTAGCCAGGGCATTAAGATCTATTCTCAAATTAATCCAGGGAATTTGTCTCCAGATACAAGATAATAAAAATTAATTTAATAGAGCCCAGCATGAAGTTAGATTTGACAAAAACCCTTTTATTTATGCTAAGAAGATTTTCAGTGAAAATAGTGGAAGACTTTCGCTGACCAAAGAACAAATCTATAAACACTTCAGTGAGACTTATGCAATGCCACAAAGAGAGGTAGCATACCCGGATCCACCTTCAACACGACCGCATAATCCTGCAGTAGACTTTCAATGCAATCCACCAAGAATTGAAGAGACTGAGGAGCAAGTGAAGAAGAAAAGCGTAAAGTCAGCACCAGGTCCGGATGGCATACCCTACATTGTATATAAAAAGTGTTCTCACATTCGCAAGTGTTTACATAACATCTACTGTAGAATATGGTCAAGCAAACAAGTACCGACTGTGTTCGGAGAAGCAGCTTTTGTTCTTATACCAAAAAAGCCTGAGGTTACTGATCCTAAAGAGACAAGACCTATTACGTTAACAAACACTATGTCCAAAATCTTCTTTTCTATACTTCAAGCAAGAATGTCGAGGTTTATGATCACAAACAAGTACTTTTTATCCCAGCACCAGAAAGGATTTCTTCCGGGAATTTCTGGTTGTTTGGAACACAACACCTTACTTTCGGAATGTTTGAAGGATGCCAGGGAGCACGAGCGTCAATTGAGTGTCTGCTGGATTGATTTGGAAAATGCTTTTGGATCGGTTCAGCATAAATTGCTACAAGTTGCCCTAAAATGGTATAACTTCCCAACAGTGATCATGGACATAATTGCTAATTATTATAAGAACTTAAGATTTGTCATTACAAATAAAGATAGGTTCACAGATCCTCTTAAATATAATGTTGGGCTATTTCAAGGCTGTTGCCTCTCACCAATAGCTTTCAATATTATTATTAACATCTTAATTGACAAACTTAAAACTAGTGAAAAGAAGTGGGGATATAGATTTAAGTTAAATAATGTATATTCGGAGTCCATCTTAGCATTTGCAGACGACCTAGCAGTGCTAACACGCAATCCAAAACAATGCCAGAATTTGCTTACTCTGGTAGACGAATTCTGTGTATGGTCGAACGGCATGAGAACAAAACCATCAAAATGCTTCTGTCTGTGTCTGAGCAGACGAAATACTAGGTTTACGTCATACGACCCAGAACTATTCATAGCAGGGCAGAAAGTAGCCCCAGTAGGGGAAGCCATGCCTTTCAAATTTCTGGGCAGAAGGATCGATTTTAAAGGAAGAACACCATCCTTAGATGTGGTTGTGGAACGCTTTATTAATGACATCAACAAGGTAGATCAACAGCCAATTAGTAATGTCAAGAAAGCTTGGATTTATGACAACTACCTAACATCTCGTCTATCATGGCCTTTTCTTGTATACGACTTCAACAAAACTCTTTTGGTAAATCTGGATGCAACTGTCATAAGAAAACTTAAGTCTTGGCTTGGATTAGCTCAGGGCGCTGACTCCTCTACGCTGTTCAGGGGACAGCAACAATTTGGGATGAATTTTAAAAAACCATCTGAGTTGTACAAACATCTACGTGTAACCAAGCAACAAATCCTGAGTAACTCTCGGGATAATCTGATTGCATCTCTCCCAAAAGACTCATTGGCCTCTGAGATGGAGTCAAGACTTCAGTTTCATAAATCATTTATGAGCGGTGCCCAGATCAGCAAAAGGGGGTTAGGTTGGAAGAAAAAGGAATGTGATAAAGATGTTATTAAATCTTTCCTTAGGGAAGATGAAAAGCATGGCTACAGAGTTCACGCGATGACCCTAGAAGTACAGAATGAATGGCTTACTTTGGGGGAAGTTTGTATTCCTCCAGCCCTGAAATGGCGCACACTCATGTACGATTGGTCTCCGGCACTTATTAAGTTCTATCTTAATGCCTTTCAAATGTCCCTACCTGACCAGAGTAATCTGGTAAGATGGGGGAAGGCAACAGATAAGACATGTACATTGTGCGGTGTTGCTGTAGGGACTGCCAGACATATACTTGCTGGGTGCAAAACTCTACTTGAAAAAGGTCATTATTCGCACCGACATGATAAAGTTCTAGAAATTATTCGTGAAGCTGTAAGTCTCAGTATTGCTAGAGCCAGAAAAGGATTAACAACAAATGAAAGACTGACTACTTTTGTAAAGGAGGGACAACTCAAGAAAACTCAAAGTAAACCTTTCTCAATCCTGGACAAAGCACAAGACTGGACAATATTCATGGATACATTTAAAATACATTACAAGATTCCAGACAAACTAGCAGTTTCAGCCTATAGACCAGACATACTGGTGTACTCTCGGTGCTTGAAGAAATACTTATAGAACTCACCGTTCCGTGGGAAACAAACATACCTAAGGACCACAACATCAAGTCGAACAAATATTTTGATCTCACAAACGAAATTACTAGAAACGGATTTATAACTCAACTTTATGCAGTGGAAGTTGGTGCAAGAGGAATTCCAGCAAGGTCTTTGCACCGTCTATTGAAGGATCTTGGCCTTCCGAGAACAGCCGTCGGAACTTTTATGGAGCGAGTTTCTAGGATGGCGCTAACAGGATCATATAATATTTGGTTGAGTAGAGAGGGTAGTGAACACAGTGCAGGTGAGAGTTCAAAAGGCCTTTAAACCTACTTCGCGGTCTCAAGTCCGGGAACGCTGAAGTTCATTCCCCTGCCTTTCAACCACGCGATGGACCCGGCACCCGCACGGTGAATCCATGGTTTGCTAAGAACATTGTCTCTCTGCCTTATTAAACTATATTAGTACTTAGAACTAGTGATACACTGACTCACAAATTAGTTGAAAACTGTATTTCAGGAGTCAGTGTCTTCCAAAATTTTGGGCCTGTTTAACTAATTAGGACTATACATAGATATTAAGTTATTTTATCAGAATAGGTAACATGTTAGAGAAAAAACATCAATAATACAAATTACAGATTCCAGAGAAATTGTATTCATTATATATAGAAATCTAGCAATTCTTCATCAGCACACAGCATCTTTTCTGTCTCATTGTAACCTATTGTTAACAACCAGCTACTTAATATTTTTTTGCACTTATTTCTATTATATGAATATACATTACATATTTTATTAACTTTATTATACAAGAAAAAAAACCAAAAAGTTAAAGAATCGTCGAGTAAAAGAAGTATTTATTTTGTAATCATAAGATATGAGAAGGTGACGCCTTAAATTAGGAGTAAATATAATACTTGAATGTTGTTTAAGTAAAGTTTTCAATATAAATATCTGACGCACAGTCAAAACCTTGCAAGACTCGTACAGTAATAAAGAAGAGAAAAGTCTGGGACGAGAAGTGGCTACTTTAAGAATTAGCCTTTGAGCTCTAACCTAATCAAGTGGGTCTTAGCAGCACCACCCCACACCGTGATATAATAGAAAATGACTGACTGTACCAGAGCCTGATAAACCTGTCTCAACACATTGCCTTGAGCAACTGACCGAAGGTTTTTAAAAATGTGAACCAGTTTTCTAATTCTAGAGCACAACAATTATATGTGAGGAAGAAATGTAAGATTTGGGTCAATAATCATTCCGAGATATTTGACTGCATTACATCTCTTTAAAATGCCACAATAACAACCAGGAACGGCTAAGCAGGAGGGATCATGGGAAGAAGTCAAAGTAAATGATTGGTTGGGTTGAGAAGCGTTTCTCACAGAATACGTTATAAATTGAGTTTTGTCAACATTAAAAGTTAAAACATTATAGGACAGCCATTTTTTGACAGAATTGAAACCAAGCTGGGCAGTATTAAATACCTCTTCCCAAGTATTTCCAGAAAGTATGAGAGCAATATCATCTGCAAATGAGATAATTTTACCTTGAGAAAGAGGTAGAGAAAGTAGATCATTTATGTAAATGAGAAATAGTGTGGGACCAAGAACACTACCCTGCGGTACTCCATAATCTACAGAAAGGTCAGAGCTTTTAAAGTTACCTACCCTTACATATTGAGTTCTATCAGTAAGGTAACTTATAAAAATATCCAACTGTAGACCCCTGACTCTCATTATCTCCATCTTATTTAGTAGTATAGGGATAGAGACCGTGTAAAACGCTTTCGCAAGATCTAGGAAAATAGGTAGACATTTTTTATTATCATTAAGAGACTTGATAATATGATCAGTAAGGCAATGTACAGCATCAGAAATTGATTTTCCTTTACGAAAACCAAACTGATTACTAGATATGAGTGCGTTATTTTCTAGATATGAAACAAGTCTCTCATTAATAATACGCTCAAACACTTTAGATATGGAAGAAAGTATAGAGATGGGACGGTAATTGTTGACACGATCTCTATCCCCAGACTTATATATTTAGGAAGAATTTGAGATATCTTTAAAGAATGAGGGAATACCCCTTGAGAAATAGACAGATTAAAAATATACGTTAAATGCGGCACTAGATATACATTTTAAGAATAGTATTAGATACACCATCCCAACCAATTGCAGAGAGGAGAGACAATGTTCTTAGCAAACCATGGATTCAACGTGCGGGTGCCGGGTCCATCGCGTGGTTGAAAGGCAGGGGAATGAACTGCAGCGTTCCCGGACTTGAGACCGCGAAGTAGGTTTAAAGGCCTTTTGAACTCTCACCTGCACTATGTTCACTACCCTCTCTACTCAACCAAATATTATATGATCCTGTTAGCGCCATCCTGGAAACACGCTCCATAAAAGTTCCGACGGCTGTTCTCGGAAGGCCAAGATCCTTCAATAGACGGTGCAAAGACTTTGCTGGAATTCCTCTTGCACCAACTTCCACTGCATAAACTTGAGTTTTAAATCCGTTTCTAGTAATTTCGTTTGTGAGATCAACGGATCCACGGAACGGTGAGTTCTATAAGTATTACTTTCTTCAAGCACCGAGAGTAAACCAGTATGTCTGGTCTATAGGCTGAAACTGCTAGTTCGTCTGGAATCTTGTAATGTATTTTAAATGTATCCATGAATATTTTCCAGTCTTGTGCTTTGTCCAGGATTGAGAAAGGTTTACTTTGAGTTTGGTTTTATTTGGTTTAAGATTTTTAATGAAATTTCGCACCTCCACCTCATTAGTATCGCGAATGACAAACGACTTAAGACAGGCCTCAGGACATCCATGTACAAATGTCTCTACCGGCGCTATAGACGTACTCTTATGCGTAATCTTATTTGTTGTAGGTTTTTAACTAGGGACATCATTATCAAATCTGGATCTTGAAAGTTATAAATATAAGAAAAATCGTTATTGATTAAGTTATCATATATACCGTTAAAATCTAATTTAGTATTTGAGGTAAATGGTTTAGTTTTGTGCATCTGTTCATTTTATAACCATTACGAATTCACTAGCTGTTGAATCTTCCGGATTTCTTCTTGTATAGTCCGTTACGAAATATGTAACAAATTTATATTGTTCGTCCTCTTCATACTCCGAAGAACTACCACTATCAGAGTCTCTTTTAGAAAAATCCTCAATTGGACCTTTTTTTTTGCGTTTAGCTCCTGTTTTTACACCGTGGGATCTTCTACCCATGTTTTACATTTATTTACACTGTTTATATACACTTTCACAAATATATACACATTTATTTCCAACGTATTAATAAAATTATCAAAAAACCCGCCAGTAAAATGGCGGTACCCATTTTACTGTAGATTCTTTCCTCCTTCACATGACACTGGCACAACTATACCGTATGTTTGCATACGGTCATTTGGCCATTCCTTATTCTAACGTAGTCCTATCCCTATTCCTTTCCATCCTATTATCCCACTTTCACTTTACAATCAAAAATTTTTATCTACCCTTCTTACTGACATTGGCAAAAATACGCGCACACGTAGAAGCCATTTATTTAAGCAAATAATAATAATAATTAATATATATGTAGTCTGTGCTCAAAAATACCTACCTCTCTTTATTCACTCAGTGATTCTCATTTAATTTTTGTTCATTTTGAATTATTTTATTATCAGTATTTTTTTATTATGACGTAAATAATTGTAATATATTAATTATCAAAAAAGAGGCAAAAATGGTAGTTATATATTTTGTTCTTATTTTGTTTTGTGGGCATTTTCATTTATGTAGCTCAACTTTTTATTAACTTTTAGAGTTACCAAGATGAACCTAGTGGTTACGACGTAGGCTCCTTCCCTAAAGACTTCAGTTACGGTCCCTTTGAGCAAGATGAAGAAACAGAGCCAACTACAATGCAAGATGATCACAAACCTCGAATCCTTCTTATGGGCCTCAGAAGGTTTAATTTATTTCTTTAATATTTCATAATCATATATCTTTAATGTTTATATTATTATTATTATTTTGATGAATGGCTTTTCGCTTGACACGTAACTTTGCCATTGTTTAGTAATGTTTATAATCCTATTAAAAATAATTATTTTTTAACTAAATTAACTATGTCAATATAAGAAGGTTGACGTCTCTCTAGATTCATCCTCTGTAATCACATTCAAAATAATATACTACACTAACTGCAACACTTATTATTCATATAAATTTGTTAAATTGCACAAACAGGTAGTTTTCCTGTAAAAATAGTCATAATTCAATATAAGACAATATTTTTAGCTATCCATAGATTCTCCGTGTGGGTGTTGGGTCTATTGTGCGAACTATAGGCGGGGGAGTTAAATGTAGTGTTCCCAGACTTGAGACCGCAAAGTAGGGCTAAAGGCAGTTCCAAATTCAACTGTTCCCTTCGTTGCGCTACCTACTCTACCCAACCAAATACTACAAAAACCATTCACCGCCATCTTGGAAATAAAAGTTCCGTCGGCATGTTCTTGGAAGGCAGTTCCTTCAAAATTTTATGCAAAGACTTTGCTGGTATTCTGCTTACACAACATAGTTTAGTTAAAAACTGGTAACAGCCAATGCTTCTTTACCCAAAACATTGGTATGGGTTTGGCTATAAATTTAGTTGATCTGAATGCAAGCAGAAAGTAGCTTCCTCAGAGATGTTATTTTTGTATATCCAAGCCAAAGTTAAACCACATTAATTTTTTTAACTTATTTAATAATCTATATACAATCTCTAATTTTTAAATTTACCTCCTTGCATGATATATTATTTTTATTTTGTTTTAGATCTGGTAAATCATCCATCCAGAAGGTGGTCTTTCACAAAATGTCTCCAAATGAAACACTTTTCTTGGAATCCACGAATAAGATAGTTAAAGATGACATTAACAATAGCAGTTTTGTACAATTTCAAATCTGGGATTTTCCAGGACAAATAGACTTTTTTGATCCCACTTTTGATTCTGAAACCATTTTTGGTGGATGTGGTGCTTTAGTGTTTGTAATTGATGCACAGGTAATGATGACAAATTACCATCAAAATCTTCTTCCAGTCTACTGCTACATAATTATCTCACCATACTATTTGTTGGGTGTAGACTCAAAATACCCTTGATCACAACAAGATGGGTATTAATCCTCTTATCGGGTATCTTCTACATGCATTGGATGGGATGCTGTAAAGTACAAGCAATAAAACAAATAGGTACAATCATATTACACTAATAGGGATCATCATTTATGTGTGAACAAAAAGAATATATTGTACAAGTACAGTTTTTACAATAATTTGTGGTCGCTTTTGTACATATAATAAAAAAAAAAACAGTAATTGTTCTAATAATTTATATGCTGGTTCTGCCCTTTTTGATTAGTAATATGCAATATATAGATGTATATGTATCATCACGGGTGCCTTACGGCGCCTAGACTATTTGTTGGGCGTAGACTCAAAATACCATTGCTCACAACAAGATGGGTATTAATCCTCTTATCGGGTATCTTCTACATGCATTGGATGGGATGCTGTAAAGTACAAGCAATAAAACAAATAGGTACAATCATATTACACCAATAGGGATCATCATTTATGTGTGAACAAAAAGAATATATTGTACAAGTACAGTTTTTACAATAATTTGTGGTCGCTTTTGTACATATAATAAAAAAAAAACAGTAATTGTTCTAATAATTTATATGCTGGTTCTGCCCTTTTTGATTAGTAATATGCAATATATAGATGTATATGTATCATCACGGGTGCCTTACGGCGCCTAGACGGCCCCAGGGTACCCAGCGGAGGGGTTTTAATCCCACCTCGTTGTAGCCGATGGTATGAGTCTACACCGAACAAGTGGCTAGCTCGTTGCAATGTTTTAAATAGACTCAATAACCCATCTATAAACAGTTTCACAAGTTGGTATAGTGAAACCGGGACCAACAGCTTAACGTGCTCCCCAAGGCACTATAGTGGTGTTGTCAAACAAATGTACATAATTTTTTTAATTAAAAACTCATTGGTACACAGCGGGATTCGAACCAGGGACCTAAGTGTTTTTAAGTCCCAAGGTCTAACCAACTAGGCCACCACGTAATAATAAAAAATGTTTCAGGATGATTACATGGACGCCCTTAACAAATTACATGATACTGTAACCAAGGCACACAAAGTCAATAGTAGTATCAAGTTTGAAGTTTTCATACACAAGGTAGGTATAATTTGCACTACCCTGTTTGTTCCTTTTGAAATGTTTTGAGATATTTACCTTTGTTCCATGTCTCTCATCTCAACTCTGAGACTTGTGGGTTTTCCAGCATAAAATATTTATGAGATAATTTATACCAACAGCAATTAATAGTTCTATAATTGGCGGCCTTAATCTTAACCAATTATGCTATTTTTTTCACAACAAAAATATATATAAATGTATGATTTTTAAATTGTTTAATATAAACATTAGTAAATCTTTTAAAATGGATTCAATTTTAGTAACTTTATAGACAGGTGGTTCTTACTGTTATTCATGAAATTTCTCTCGTCTGTCTGTCACCCATCAATAACGAAGACCAAGAAGGCCTTTCCAGGCTCACCTCCATGCCAATTCTTTAAAATAACTTTTGAGGAAGTTTCGTATAGAGTATCAGTGCTAATTAATAGAGTTATTGTCATATAATATGACACAAAACCAGGTGAATCTGTCTGTCTTTTCAGGTGGATGGTTTAAATGATGACTACAAGATGGAATCCCAGAGAGACATTCATCAGCGGGCTACAGATGACCTGGCAGACGCTGGATTAGACCATGTGCACTTATCATTTCATCTCACATCCATTTATGATCATTCAATATTTGAAGCTTTCAGTAAAGTTGTTCAGAAACTCATTCCACAACTACCAACATTAGAAAACCTTTTGAATATACTTATATCAGTAAGTAGAGTTTTAGAATAGTTGGTTTTTTATTAATAAAAGCAAGGCACTCCTATTCATCAGATTTACAAAACAATGAATGGGTACCTTTTATTTACAATAAACATTTAAGGCGTGGATATGGTCGGTGAAGTTGGTCGCCTTGGTGGCTCTCTTGTATGGCAGATAATGATTGACAGGTCAATGGAATCAGCTAGTCTTACACTAGTTGGTTATGTAGTGTGTGTTCGGTTCGGTACTATTTTTCATATTAAAATTTCCAATCGCGTTTAAGTTCTAAATCTGATATCGAGGTATAATAAATATTTATCGTTTTTTTGTTAATGAATGCAGCCTAACCAAACGCACTCTTAAGACCTCATTGTTAAACGTTTTTTTTTTTTTTGACTATTCATAAATATCTGTGAAGATTTACATGAAATAAATGATTTTGACTTTGACTTTGGTAGATTTGATAAATATAACCGTCAGATCAAGCATAGACTTGAATAGTCTGGCTATTAGGTATTAATTTCTATGGTAAATTTTGTCAATATCAATAGGTCAGTGGTAGGGGTTAACTGTAACTTGCATAGATAAGGCTAAAATAGTTTGGATATCTAGGTCCAGTTGCTTGTACCTTCGTATCATTATCATTTAGACAAGGTGAACAATTGCGTGACGTATACCGCGATAAAACACAGAACGAAGGAGTAATGTCTACCGAGTTATAGACAACAAATATCAGCAAAAAATAAATCTGTATGGTGTTGTTATGTATAGTATACAGTGGACTTGAGTGTTGACACTTTAAGCTAACTTTTGTCTCATTCCAGGCAAAAATTAATTAGATGCTGCCAATTTTTTTTTTTAATTTTCTTCTCAGCTCATTTTCTGTTACTTTTAGACAAACATAGCTGTCAACTTGCAGCTCATGTTGTACTCAAATTGTAGCCTTATAGTTCTTAGCAGTTTGACATACTTGTATACAGTTAATCACATAGTTGTTATCTACCTAGATATGTAACTTAGTTAGGTGGTCCAGCCAGCCTGAATGTCATCATTATTTTACCTTATATACATAGGCAATAATATTGAGACAGTTTTCGGTGTCCCATGTTTGGTCAAAATGGTAATTTGCACGATGTTTTTTAAATTTGATTACTTGATAGTAGGGATGGGTCAATGAAAAATTTCATTTCAATGAAATTAAAAATATGTGAAAAATATGAAAAATTTCAAAACTCCTTGAAAAATTTCAAATCGAGTGAAAAATATTTTTGTTCTAATAAACTCCGAATTTTAATGATTTGTATTAAAACTTTCATTATTTTGTACTAAGTAAATATATTTTATATTATGAAAATTCATTATTTAAATTATAATTGGATTTTATTGCGTAAAATTATATAGAAAAAAAGTTACCGAGTCTTGCTTTTTGGAGATAGCTTGCTTCCGCTAAAAATTAAATAGATATAATATTATCAATGATGCATAATAATACTTAAACTACTTCGGAAATATGGTCATACTTGCGCAGGCCAAAGACAAAACGTCAACATATCACAAACGTATTAAGTAAATCTTGAGTAAACATCAGCCTTAGCACGGCCAATTGTCAAAACGATGTGGCGTGACTTTTTGCTAGCTGACGGATGGTGACGATGGGGAGAAATTCCCACTTAATGAAAAAGAGAGGAAAAATTTCTACCCTATAAATAAAGTAGGGAAAAATTAGCAACTTTTGAAAAAGTGGGAATAATTCCCACTTAATGAAATAGTGGGGAAAATTATAACTTTTTGAAACTATGGGAGAAAATTCTCACTTTTTATAAAGTGGGAAAGAGTCCCATAGTAGTCAAATTGAATATTTCAACTGTTTTAAGTGGGGAAAAATCCTTTTTTTTAAAGTAGGAAAAAGTCTTATTTGACGATTAATTGATTTTTAGTGGGAAATAATATCCCATTTTATAAAAAATTGGGGAAAAATATTTATCCCCACTTTTTAAAATGTGGGAATTTTTAATTTCTGTCATACTTTTTCAAAATTCCCATGTTATAGCATACTTTCTCTTATAGTATTTTCCAACCTTTACATTGACTACTTTTTACAATTCCCACGTTCCCAAAATTCCCTCTTTATCATATATGAATATTTTCACGTAATTCCCTTTTTTTCTCCTAGAAACTTTTTTTAAAAGATTTAAAAAAGATAAGCAATGTCGCGGGCACCGTGATATACATATTTATTACACCCAATACCTCAAGCAAGACAAAACTCATGACAAGACATGAGTCTTGTCTTGAAGTGGCCGTGCTGCAAGTTTAGGATAAGACTGATGTGAAAAATTGTCAAAGGACACACTCTCATGTCCTGTCTTGGATGTGGCAAATGATGTGGAATATTTTTTGTTTGTAAAATCAGTGAATTGCCTTTGGACAACGTGTTCAACTTTAGATTATGTCTAATCTGAACCATTCGGACTTAAGAATAGGAGGAAAAGAGAGCTACTGTGTACGACTGGAGTATAGGTACCGTGCCGTGAGGCGTGCGTGCAGTGACTTTATCCAGCAATGTAGTCTGCATTCGAATTGACGATTCTGATTCAGATTAGGCTATATTTACATACTTCTTGTATCTAAATCAAAGTCCTAACTAAATAACACATTCCAACTCTATTATGTTTAGAATTTCGCGGTTAGGATTAAGAACATTTAGAGATTTATTTATCATTAAAAATAAATAAACACAATAAATCAGTACCTACCTATTAAGTAATTTTAAGTGTAATAGTAATCAAACGATGACTCGAGTTTAGTATATGAAAGACAAGACAATAATTAAGTATATTGTATAAACACACTTTTTTAAAAACATTTTCACCAGAATAAGTCCTTGTTATGTTCCTCGTTGATTTTTTTTTTAGTATAATTTTAGAAATATCCAAAATTATATAATTTTGTTAATTCGATACATTGTAAAACAATTTAACTTTTAATAAATCAGACTATTGTATTATTAAGAATAGTGTACACATACATATATACACATTTTTATAAGAAAAATATTTTTCATATCAAACGTGAAATTTTCAACACCAAATGAAATTTTTCCGAAAAATTTCAATGCTTGAAAAATTTCACGAAATTTACCCATCCCTACTTGATAGAGTTACATTAGAATTGATTAGAACCTAAAAAAATATTAAACATTTTTAAAAGGATGATAACACAAAAGTAAAATATATATTTGTCTGTCAGATAATGCCCAACGGCATTAAGTCCGCATTTGTATTATGCAATAAAGTTTTATAAATAAAATAAAATACTGCAATAAAAAACGCTACATCACTAGCCACTATTCTGTGATGTCATTTGTGCTCCAAAATCACGCTTTCGCATATAAGTTTATGGATTCTTTGAGGGTAGCCCGAAGGCTGTAGGTAGACGCATGTGTCTGTTATGTTTTTTATATTTAACTTTATTGACTATTAAGATTAGTACACTTTTGCACAATATGCAAAAGTGTACTAATCTTGTAGAATAAGCATTCGTAGTTATCTTAGGTGTGAGAAATGTAGCGTGTAGCTTTAACGCTGTGATCTCAGTTTTTGTGTTATATAAAATAATCCCTTAGCCTTCGATAAAATGGTGGTACCCATTTTAGCGTTGGTTACTTTCAATCGATATTGGCAAGACTATGCCGCATGCTTACAGTCATGTCGCGATTCCATTTTTTTGCCCTAGTCCTTTCTCAATTTCTTTCCATCAAATTATCCCTCTTCCACAAATAAGATATATAAATAATTAATAACAACCCACTAGATATTGGCAAAATTCGCGTAACGCGTAGAAGCCAATAATTAAATTCTAATAACAAGTTCATTGTTATTGTATTCTTTTGTTTATTAATATGCGGTGTAAATACTGTATAGTCCCATTATGCCAAAAATCACCCGTAACTGCACCTCAAAAGTTGGTCAATTTTGAGTATAATGGTATATTTAATGGTTATTCACAAATTATGGTAATAAAAGACAATAAATACCAGAAACTGTAAAAGCTGCTTTGTTTTTGCACGAATGACGTCACAGATGGATTTGCTAATGTCAAGGCGTTTTGGAATGCGTTCCGATTCTACAAAAACAAATATTTATAAATATTATTTATAAAAAAATGTGCTAATTAAAACAAAATAAACTGTAAATATGTTCAAAGACATAAAAGAACATTAAATAGTTGGTGTTACATGCACATTCCCTATTACTTAACATTAAAAAATACCATATTATTGTTTCATTAATAATTTGATTTTTTATTTATAGAATTCGGGCATAGAAAAAGCATTCTTATTTGATGTGGTGTCTAAAATATACATTGCAACAGACAGTTCTCCAGTGGACATGCAAAGTTATGAATTATGTTGTGATATGATTGATGTGGTAATTGATGTCTCATGTATATATGGGTGAGAACACTTTATATTATTTTTTAGGACGGCTAGGCAAATGTCTTATCACAAGCTATTTATGCAGAGAGACAGATACAAACACCTGAGTCTCACACCAAAAGAGTCCCTTGTTTTTATTAGGACCCAAAAAAGAATAAAAAAAATTAAATGTATATAATTATAAAACAATTATTTTTCTTCTTTTTTTTATTTTTTATTGGAGCACGGCATGAGAATTTGTATCTACTTGGTGGTAGGCAGACCTATAAAACCATGAATGGGGTCGATCAATAATTGTTCTTAAACAAAATTGATCGCTCCCACTATGCCGGCTAAATGCGACGATTACGAAATGGATGGCGACAAATTGCATTACAATTAGTATATTTTAATATACTTGCTGCCTTATCGTCAATTCAACCCATTTCGTAACCGCGCCTTGAAAGGAGACTACCACCTTGACAAGAAATTGATGCAGTAATCTCCTGAAAACCGGTGGACCCACAGACTAAAACCGAAACATGTCTAGGTCACTTGACGGTTTTTGCATCTGTATGGGCGGTGGTAACGAGACCAGTCGGTAGGCCTAACGAAGTTATAGATGCCTTCCTCCCACCTAAATCTATAGTTCCGTAAATAATATTAGAAATACAAATACCTAATTCATATTTATTTTTTAGAATGGTGGATGAAAGTGATGTAAATACATTTAATAATCAAAGCTCAAGTTTGATCAAACTAAACAACGGGACAGTTTTGTACCTGCGAGAAGTAAACAAATTCCTTGCACTTGTTTGCATACTTCGCGAAGAAAACTTTCAAAAGCAAGGTAATTTATCCATACTAATATACAAAATTTCAAACACTTTGTACTTACTTTTAATAAATTTTTTTACTTGGTTACCAAACAGGCCATTGATTTGACGATAAGGCAGCGAGATATTAAAATAGACTCGTAATGCAAATATGTCTTTGTCGTTGCCCATTTCGTAACTGCATCTTTTAGTTGATCATCAATATTGTTAAACAATAATGTATTGATCAACTCCATTCATGGGCTTTGTAGGTCTGCTATTCATTAGGTAGATACAACATGTATATTTGGAAATAGTATATTTAGAAGAAAAAAAAGCAACAGTATACAAAGTTGGTGTTATTAATATCTGGTCAGGATTTTTTTATTTTTTTTTATGAGAGCTCGGCATGTGACCTCACATCTACCTGATGGAAAGCAGTATAAAGGTCCAAGAACAAATGCAACCAACAATTACGATCTACATAACCGTTGATTGCACCTATTATGCCTATACACACATGGCTTAAGATGCCTATACACACTTTGTTTAAAGGACTCGAGATTATAGGAAGAAGGAAACATGCGAGCAGGTAGAGCATTCCACATTTTAATAGAGCGACAGATATACGAATCACCAAATCTAATGATGGATGTTTTAATCAGTTTTATGTATTATTTTAAAGGGGTCACAAGCTTATTCCATTTTTTTTTGTGTTATATCTCTAACCTGGTACTCAAGCTAGGACCAAAAAATTGGTTTTATAAATTTCATAATTATTTCCAACTTTACCAATTTAAATAGAAATAGTGTTATTGTATACCTGATAATAATTTGAATAAAACCATGGTTTTATTCTCACACTAAAAAAGGTGAAATAAAGAATACCTACAAAAAGCTTTTTTTTATTTTATTTTGCATTGTTTAGGTATTTTATTAATTTCAGTGGCTCTACAGTGTGAGTGAGATTTTTTAACTGTACAATCCAACTGTTAGCTCACCACCATTCGAATGGCTTTATTTTCAAAGTATGACAAAATAATATCTGATTGGTGAAAAAGTTAACTTACTTACGCAGTAGTCTAGTTAACTTGAGTGTCCAACTGATAGGAGATAAATGAACTAAGTCTACCATTACCAAAAGTTTATTTTTTCCACAATAATAGTTTACCGATAACTAATTAACGAATGTTATTTTTTAAATTTATTTAAATAGCATTGTTATGAAACAATAATGTATTTGTTGCAGGTGTGATAGACTACAATTTCCTATGCTTCCGAGACGCCATAACGCAAGTTTTCGAGCTTCGAGACCGCGGCCCGCCTGCCGACCGCGTCAATGGCGACGATCTCCTCTCGTAGCACCGTCGCTGATCAACCCTCCAAATCGTGACTATCAGAATGGCGCGTCTATTATCAGTATCACGGATCAAAATATTTATACCATCAAGTGACCTAATCATCTTTCGGTTTTAGTATGTTGGTTCACCGGTTTTTAGCGGCCTATTAATTGTCAAGATAATAGTCTCCTTCCATGGTGCGGTAACGAAACGGTTATTTTGACGATAAAGCAGCGGACTCGTAATGCAAATTTATCTTTGTCACAGCCTATTTCGTAACCGCTTCATTTAGCCATAGGGGATCAATGCTGTTAAATAATATATTGATCGACCCTATTCATCGATTTTGTAATTCTGCTTACCATCAGATAGATACAAAGTCACTGCCGTGGTCCAGTAATATATATTTTATATATAATGATTGCAGGTGTATCATTGTCTTGAACATAGTGTGCCCTATAAGATGGCTACCATTCCTTAATATGTCTGCACCTTTTTGTGTACGCTACAATCTCATCAAATAGTTAATAATATTATTAAGTTATTTTTAATAAAGCGGCGCGTTGATACACGAAGCAAAACTCTTCGTGTATGTTTAAATTAACATTTTTAACCTGCCAAAATATCTAAAAAATATTAATGTAGACATACCATTAAAAAACACATAAAACTCAAAAAGTAAATTACAATTCTTATTTTATTACAAGAGATATATTAAAGGCAGTATTTACGTGCCCAGGATCCGATCAAATTTAAAACGAGGCAATAAAAATAGGAAAAATAATATTAGAGGAACCTTTTACAAAACTGTTGAATAAGAATGAACAAAAAATATGCAAACAATGGAAGTCGTCAAAAACTTACTCTACAAAAAGGGTGACCCAAAAACCTTAAATAATTACTGTCCAATTAGCCTAATCCCTATTATTTACAAACTCTTGTCATCCTGCCTACTAGAAAAAAATAACAAACAACCGGATAATTACCAACCCAGGAACAGGCAGGATCTAGATCAGGATATAGCACCACAGACCATATACACGTAATGACATCTACAGAGACTGTAAAAGTAACATTAAATTAGAACAAACGGGACTTGAAATTTACCTAAGAACAGGATTACGACAAGGAGACCCTTTATCGCCTAAACCAGGATTTCCCAAACTATGGGTCGCGAGCGAATATTGAGTGTGCCCTGCCTGTAGAACGACACACCAATCGACCGAGCCCACGGCCGTAAAAAGTTGTATTTCAATTTTGTTTGTTATTTAAAAGGTCCTATATTCATATTCGTAACAGTTAAATTTCCTAGAGATAGGTCCCGAGTTTGTATTAGATGTGTCGTAGCCCAGACAGCTTTGGGAACGACTGGCCTAAACTATTCAATAGTGTACCGGAGAAACTATTTAAAAATCTAAAGTGGGCAAAAAGATATGATCAAAGAACATTACAAGGAAAGCATAAAAATAGGGCCGGAAATAAACTTTGATAAAACAAAAATAATGTAAATAAACAAAATTCAAATAAGAAAATAATTAGTATTGATGACATACAAATGGAATACTACATTTACCTTACATTACAATAATAGGCAAATTACCTTTAATGAAAACAATACTAGGGGAATTAAGAGAAGAAAAACATGGTGCAAAGCTTGGCCTTTCAAAAATTAAAAGAAAAAACCTACATATAAATAAAAAACGCAGTCTCTGTTTATATTTTAAAAAATAGTTTACTGCTATTAACATCAGGGGCCTTATTCCGAGTTTGCAAACGTTAAACACGACAAGACGTTGCGTAAACTATAAATATTGAAATATAAATTCTATTAGCCCCAGGAGCTAATATAAAAATTAAATTTAAATTAATCTTGTTAAGGATAAAAAGTTAAGTTGTCATAATTTGGTTTTTAAGTTGAGAATATGATTAAAAGTCAGTTAACTATATTTTATTTTAATAAGAACTGTACAGCGTGAATGTGGAGTAGATGAACCGAAAAGAATAGGTATTTATGGGTAAAAATATATTGTTCTGCATGGAAACCTAGATATGTACCGACTTATTATCAGTGTAAAAATAATGACAAGTAAATACGTTTTTGTATTGGACCGTAAGACTTAGGTACTCTCTTAAACATTTGTGGCAGCTTAAGGGATTATTGCTTACGAAAATGGTGAAGAAGTATTAACCAATGGTAGCCATCTTATAGGGAAACCTATTTTCAGATCTATGGATCACGGGTGCGCTCCGACGTACGATCGTCGTACATCATCAAACGTTCATTTCATACCTTTCGAACTGTGCAACATTCAAGTACCTACGAGGTATTAAGAAAAACATTGGTAGGTACTCGTAATATTTCAATACGTGATTAAATTATACCTACGCCATTCTGATATTCACTCCAAATCACATACATTATTTATATAGCCACAGAGAATACCTGAAAATATTTTTAAAGCTAATTTCGTAAGTTGTGTTTATTGAAAATATATTTTATATTTAAAGGTTATATTTGGAATTTTATTTTAAACGGTTTTTGATTTAAACACGCCTGGCAAAAATTCTTCTAAATATGGACTTAATTTAGATCATCGTTTCTCAACCTAGGGGTCGCGTTATTAAAGGCGGTCTTCAAGAAGAAGCTACAAAGTTAAAAACTATACCTTTAAAAAAAAAATTAAATGTATAAAAAACCATATTAATTATTATAATTTTATAAAGACGGGGTAGCAATATAAAAATGGTTGAGAATCTTTTATGATTTAGATGATAAAAGTTATATACCTACTTAGTGGCCGAGTTGGTTAGACTCATCTTTAAAAACACGTTTTTAGAGGTCCCACGTATACCAATTTGTTTTTTTTATTAAAATTATTTAAAAAAATATGTATTTTTGATTAACAACACCACTATTATTAATGCCTGAGAGAGCATGTTAAGCTGTCGGTGACAGTTTCACTATACTTGTGTTAGACCTGAGTCGGTCGATCACTTTTTGTAACCCGGGTCGATCACGACCCACGGGTCTCGACAACCCAGTGAAGTAAACAAACCTGAGTACATCATAAGCCGCATCGATCGCTGCGACCCACCGATCAACTTTTTATAATAATTATAATGTTTATTAATTAGGTAGATATTATTCGGTATGTATATGGCCGCGTTCGTTTTTAATTATGTGCACCTTATGGAAATATTTGGCAAGAGCGATTTGCTTTTGCCAAATATTTTATGATGAGGTACCTAATATTTATATTATAATCTTTTTTATGTATGGCGGTCTTATATTCGCCATCCCAACCAAGCAAATAATTCTGTCTCCTTCACTTCTTCGCTAGCGCTCTTCATTTGTGTCGTCCCCCGTCTCTGAGTCACCGACTCGAAAGAGCGCGCGGGTCTCGGGTCACGCGACGTTCGGGTATTTTTAGAATACGTCATCGGGTTACTCACCCGTGGGTCGTGAGCGGGTTACTGTGATTCGATCGATCATGATCGACACAGGTCTAACTTGTGTAACGTTATATAGTTGGGTTTATTGAATCTATACAAGCATCGACGAGCTAGCCACACACTCGGGCGGTGTAAGGCACCCATAATGACATTTATTGTAATTATTTTTGATCATATTAAAAATCAATCATGTAACATAAAAAAAACATTATTAAAGTCAAATAAATGCTACTAAAATCATTGGCTCCCAGTATTTTTCCTTTAAAAAAGTATAAATTTAACATTGACTCAAGTTTTTTTTTAAATAAATGTTTTATAGTCCAGTTTGTCTATTTAGAGCCCCATGTTCATTTTCAGTTTCCGAGATACAGTAATTTAATATATGCAAAAAATCTAAAATTTTCCGTAGAATTCGATGCACTAAAATTAAAGCAACTGACATTATGGGGGTCCGTAGAAAATTAAGGCCCAAGTTGGTGAAAAACTGTTTTTTTTGTTTAAAATAAAGGAAAGGTTCGTATTAAAAAGTTTCATACAGAAGTTGTAGAAATATAAATTACGGATCGATCTAGGCCATTTGGACCTCCCAAGTATTAACAAACAAATTATTTACTTAGGACCCAAAATCACTCACAGACTGGCCTATTATACTTTACATAAAATTGTATAGGTACAAAGGTATAAAAAAGAATAATACTGTAATATTAATGTAAAATATTTATTAATCAAACAATAATTTTAATAGTTTTACATCGAATGTAAAGTTAATCCGCCCCCCCCCCCACCCCTTTCCTAGCACGCGGCAAGCTAGCGGTGATAAAATACTTTTGACAATGATGATTCAATTGTTTTTAATACAACATTTTTAAAATTTGACGTTTCAAGCTATTTTATTTTGTAAACTTATCATAATAATATATTGGGCGCTATCTACGGAGGCTGATCTAAATATGTAACTATTTTACTACAGTATACCATAATTTAAGTTGCTTTACTGCTACACTAAAATTTGTATGGGAAATAGTTCAGCGCTCCAAGCGGAAATTTTGAGAACTAAAAATGCGAGCGTGTGATTGGTCAAAATGTTAACGCAGTAGTATAGTTAACGCGAAAGTAAACGTTAAAAAAACTCACACTAGGGCTACTGTGATAGAGATATACCCTTACACAGGTATTAATAACATATTGGGTCCTCGAAGAACACTGTTTTAGGTTGTCTCTTTTTTTTTTGCAATAAAAATGAATATATGTAAAAGAGACAGAACCTATTTTAACTAAAGTGTTCTTCAAGGATTTAATAAACAGTGGTAAAATTACTCTGTTTAAATAAAAATTAAGCTCTTTCAATGTAAATCACCAAGGATTCTAATGTAATTACTACAATCATAATTTGACTTGATCATCCATTTAGAAACTGACAGTCTCCTGTGCACGCTGCCCAGCCACAGCGGATAAATTGGCAAGCGCCGGGCGGTGGTGGCGGCCGCGACAGAAAGTTGTATGGTTGTTCGCGTGGGAGGGGGCGGGCAACGCGCGCGTGTTGTCGCAAGAGTCGCGCGTGTTCCTGCTGCGCGCGCGTCACGCCCCGCCGCAAAGCCGCCACGCTCTCCGACCGCGCGGGCATCGCCTCCAGGCTCGCGCTCACCGAACCCACCTCGGCCGTCTCCGTACCGATTATCTCTCGATCGTTCAACAACATCCCCAGATTTAATTTCATATTCGCGCTCCCGTCGCGATACATCAAATAAATAGAAGCCTGATCCAGTATCTTCAATGAAAAAAAATCATTCAACTTGACAGCCTTCGCCTTGATTTGGAACGGACGAAATTTTTGAGACAATTTCTTACTCTTTTCTTTAATATAGTTGTCGTATTCGATAGCTAACATTTGTTCCTTATCGGTATTATTTTTTTCTTGTGGGGGTCCCTCGATTTTCGATATGTCCGTTTCCTTTTGCGACAGAGTGGTGTCGATCATCACTCGTCGCAGAACCGGCGGTTCGTTGAGCGTGTGCCACTTCCAGTGGGATATGGGTCCAAGAGATGAATCTGACACCACGCCTTCTGTCTGATTATATTTTAATCTATCATAATAAAAGTATTTTAGTATAAACTATGTTGTTACTACAGAATCAAATAATATATATAGGAGGTAAGAATTTATTAACCTGGTTTTACCCTCTCTATCGAATACAACACCGTTGCCCAATAAGTCAAACATAGCTAAAACTGTACCCTGACGTTTTAAATTATCTTCGTTATTGTATATTACAATTCGCTTTTGAGCATTTAGTTCTAAAAAAATACGTATCAAATTATTTCACCCCGTTCGGAGTAGAACAATTTCAGTTATTAGTTATTTTCTAAGATATTTCTCAACATTATATGGGATATAGAGTCAGGATCACCACTCATGTACTGCAACTAAAACTGAAACTATAATTTGTCTTGTAGTTTGATAGATGTGTGCTACAGACCTACAGAAGCTCCACGGGTATCGGACTTGAGTGGCGGTTCCGACTACAGTACAAATGTGAAATTTTGTTTTTGATATGCATAATTCATTTCATGTCATAAGGCGCCTGATGGTAAGCAGACCTATAAAATTACATTAATGGGGTCGATCAATAATCAATACACATTGATCGACCCCATTAATGTAATTTTATAGGTTATTAATGCAAAATGAGCGGCACGACAAAAAATTATTAACATTACGAGTGCCTGTTTCGAAACAGGCAGTTGATTTGATAATAAACCAGCTATATTTTTTTTTAGGTAGGTATATTACTCCGTATTATTCATTAAAAAAATTTACATCATCGAGACTGTCTCAGAAGGAGAAGCGGAAGGGTTAAATACCACCTCGTCGTAAAGTTTGATCCTTATAAGTGACACTATCAGCAGGTGCAATAATACTGCATGAGTTTTTTTTTCAAAATCAACGTTAGATTCCCAGCTAGGAAAATATTTTTTCAAAAATCGAACTCGAGTCTCTTTTGAGCATTTTTTGCTATTCCTTGTAGTTTAGAATTTTGCCTAGAAGGCTCACTTGAAAAAGTCATTTTATTACAAAAAAGGCAACCTAATATTATTTCGAAAAAAATACAGAATAATATCTATCATTGCCGAAATGTGAAAAGTTTTTCAGGAAAGAGAAAAACCATATAATAATAATAATATGTAGGACAATTTACACATTGCTCTGGTCACAAACTAAGCTCTAGGCTTGTACCATGTGTACCAAAAACAACGATATAATACATATTATATTTTAAAAACACCCAGACCATCACAAACTGTACAGAAAAGGTACTATTTTCTTTTTCCATGGGTGGGAATCGAACCCACGACCTTCGGATACAACGCTTTACTATTAACAATTACTATTTATTTGTCCCCTTTATCTTCCTATAGTTTGTAGGTCCATATTTTAATTTTTAATAGGTCTTAGAACAAAAATTTAAACACTACCTAAATATATATTTTACAGTACTGCATGATATACGAGTATCTGCCTATAGAAGTCTTTCTTAATGGTGTCATTTCAAAGGTCGTTGTATAGTTATTATATTTATGGATCCTTACCTTCAGCATTATAACAATGTAAAGCAAGATTACCATTGCGATAATACCAGCGGCCTCCTCCATTATTGTCAAACTTTGCTAATTCTTTTCCGTTGTCATACGTCATCACTCCTTTATGTTTA
Organism: Monopis laevigella; assembly: GCA_947458855.1. Classification (NCBI taxonomy): domain Eukaryota; kingdom Metazoa; phylum Arthropoda; class Insecta; order Lepidoptera; family Tineidae; genus Monopis; species Monopis laevigella. Next base: position 18,128,471 of record OX381577.1, on the reverse strand, counting down.
TTATTTTCAAACCAATTAAATTCAGGATGTGATGGCTGCATGCTGTATATATTCATCTATTATGAGAATACATTTTATATAACTATGAACTTTATCATAATATACTCGTACTTTGCTACTAAAAAGGTTTTGCAAACCTTTCTCACGACTTTTTCTGTAGGCAGCATTGTCCATCCCTTTTCTATAAATGTTTGATCTGATAGAACATATTGTATTACACCTTTCCCAGTTTTTTGTTCCACTTGAAGCTGGAAAATAACCTCGCATGTAGGTACTCATATAGTATGTAAATGTATAATAAAATTATCAGTCAATAAATACTTACATTTTTAGGCGTAACTTGTTTAATATTAATAGGATCCTTGCGTTCTGACATTGATTTAGTATCATTACTCTTTCCTATAGCCTCTTCTTCATAAATAAAATCCGAATGTTTCTTCTCAAAGAATGTTGGTTTAAGTTGTTTTATTATGTGTTGATGATGTTTGTGTTTCAAAATTTTATTACCAACAATAATACCACCAAAATTTTCAACTTTATTAATTCTCCTATCGATGCTTTCAATGTCAAGCTCTAAATCAGAATTTATACATATTAAACAATTATCTATCGGTTTATTTTTATGTTTTTTATGTTCCTCAACTTGTAGAGGTGAAATATCTAGATCAGATAAATATTTTGGCTTTTGTTTAATTTTAACTAACTTAATAATTTCGTCATCGTTTGACAGTTTTCGAACTTTTATTTGCCTCATATCTAAGTTTTTTATGTTTTCTTTTGATTGATTATTTTTATAATGCTCTGGTTGTTTTGTTGTATTTATTTTGTCTTTGCCTTTTTCTATAATTGACTGTCTGTCGGTAAGCAAATTTTTTTGAAGAAATTCTTTAGTTTTTTCATTTAAAATAGGAACTGGATTTTTTTCTTGTTTATCTTTAGTTATATTGGTATTATTCAAAGGATTATCTCCAATAATATTCCTTCTCTCAGGATTGGGAACTTCTATAATTTTATTTTTTAAATTACCTTGTTTCAATATTTCATCTTTAGAGGTAATAGTTCTTTTATTATTGTTTGTCTGATATTTTTCTTCAAAATTTTGTTTTCCCTCTGCATCTGTCACTTTATTATTCATCGAAGTTTTATTACTTACTTTATTATTTTTGTTTTCACTATTTAGCTTTTTTATGACAGCAGAATCTTCATACATAGAACTATCATTTATTTTATTCTTTGATCTAAAAGTATCACTGTCTATATTTTTGTTTTGCAATATTTTTTCTACCTTTGAGTTTTCTTTATTGGGTTCAGATTTCTCAAGGTCTTGTTTTAAGTTAGATTTTAAAACTGTAGGTTTTTCTCTATCTGGTGTCTTTTTTGTATTTGTTTGAGTTAGCGCTTTCGAGCTTATTTCTTTGTTAACTGTTTTATTGACAACTTTTGGTTTTTCAAGCTCTTGTTTCAAATTAGTTTTTGAAACTTTAAGCTTTTCTCTATCTGGTGTAATTTTTGTATTTGTCTGAGTTGGCGCTTTCGAGATTATTTCTTTGTTGACTGTTTTATTAACAATTGTTGGTTTTTCAATATCTAATCTTTCGTTTTGTTTCTTTTTATCATTTTCACTGTGTACATTACCTAATTCTTTTTTATTTTTTAAAATTTTGTCCCCTATATTATTATACGACTTTTCATCTTTATCCGAAAAAACGGGTCTTCCGAATTCTTCATTTGATTTATTTGTTAAATATTCACTTTTTCTATTAACTTTTTCTACTTCATGACTTTTATCAGTTGCTAAATTATCTGTATTTTTTAACTCATTTTTGTGGCCACTTGATACACCTTTTTCTTGGATTTTATTATTTTTTCGAATATTTTTAATTAATTCTTTTGATGATACGTATAAAGAGTGTTCATTTTTTTGGGTTTCTTTAGGAAAAAAGTATGACATATCTCTTAAAAGGTTTTTAGATGATTTACCGTTTAATAGATTAATTGGTAATTTATTAGGTTTTTTTGCTTCTTTTAAAAGTTTTTGATCTATTTTATTATGATCTGTCATAAAACTTTCATTGGAATACGATTTTTTTTTGTGTTGATTTTTTATTGAAAAATTATTAAATTGTTTTGTTGTTTTATTTTTTCCATTAAAATCTTTATTAGAATATCCCATTTTTTTTGATGCATTATCAATTTCATTTATGAGGGTTTCTTGTGATAATTTTCCAAAAGAATATTCTTTTTTAATAGAGCCATTTAAACTTGTTTTCATATTGGATTCTTGAAATCTATTTTCTTTTATTAAATTATTTTTATTTTTAAATATTTCATTATCTCTTAAAGTTGTAGATTTGACAAATTCATGTTTTCCTAATAAATCAAGTTCCTTTTTATTTATCGTTACCAATGACAATTGCATTAGTTCTGTATTGGGCTTGTCTGAGTTAATTGTAAATGTACTATCTGAAAAATGCATTTGTTCAATGTTCGGTTCACTTTGGTGCTTGTCTGAATTCAATAGATAGTCTTTAAAAAAGATATATTCTTTGTTTAAGTTTTTTGATTCCATATTTTTTTTATCAGTTTTTATTAATATTTTTATATCATCCTGAATTTGAAAAGAATGGGGTTCTTTTCCATTTAATAATTTTATGCTGTTTACATTTGGTTCACTTTTGTGTTTTCCGGAATTTAATGCACTTCTATGAAAATAAAAATTATTAATATGTTTTTTATTATTTTTTTTATAAATACTTTTTGATTTCACTATGTTATTATTATCATATTTTTTAAGACTTCCAATATTATCTTGAATGAAGTTGTTGTTTTCTTTTTTTGGTAGCAACTCATTTACAATTTCCTTATTTTTTTCAACATCTAATTTTAGCTGTTCTTTCAAATAGTATTTTAATTTGCAATGATCACAAATTCCGGTTACATTATTTTGATTAAGAATTGGTATTTTTTCCTTAATATGTTTTAATTGAGAAACTATTTCATTACAACGAGGACAATCTACAATTGTATCTAGAAAAAATATTAATAAATTTTATAAATAAATTCCATTTAAAGAGATATCAAAACTAAAAACTCTTTAAAGTACTGTACTCGTACCTATACGAGTGGCATGCTTTTTACAAGGCTTTTCCAAAGATTTTACATTTTGAATAATAGACCTTTGTAAATTATCTTGATTTATCATACAAGTTGGGCTCGCCATCTGAAATAATCAATCACTTGGTCTGTCGACCCAGGTGTTTAGTGGGGCCGAGAGCCGGCTAGGGTTAACCCTGTTGCCGTGACAGGTACCCGGCGGGCGAGAGAGAGCCCTCCGGGGACTTGTCGGGGTATGCGCGAGGTTCCCGGTATTACGGATTTTCTAAGAACTTTCAGTTTGACCCTGTACGAGGGTCTGGATAATGAAATTGAATAAACTATATAGTAAGTTATTAGTTTTATTATATCTTTTTAAAATAGAGACCATTCACGTCAATATATCGCTGCATCCGATGGAACCACTGAGAAAAGCACTTTGCCCACTCATCCTTACTGGTCTCGACAGCCTTTTGAAACGCAGTCACTGCTTCCTCTGCGTTCATAAAACGTTTTCCTTGAAGTTTTTCTTGTGTTTTCGGGAATACAATTTAGGCGAGGTACAGCGGGTGACCCAGTAATTCCACTTCTGACGTCGTCAAATAGTTGATCTTTCGCCCGGCGAAGAGGCGTTGTCGTGGTGAAGGAGGATCATACTCCGAGGTGGTTTCTCCCCAACTTTTTCGAAGACAAGTGGCAAACAATTGTTAGTGTGTACCACTCTGCAGTAACTGTTTTTTGATCCTCTGAAACGATTGTCGCGTAATGACCTGTCCTTCCGCTTTTTCCCACACTTCGACCTCTCTTAACTTTGCAACTCCTCGAAGGGAAACACCCACTGAGCAGACTGTCTTTTAGTTTCCAGATCATAACAGTAAATCCAGCTTTCGTCATCCGTAAGTATGTCAAACACAGCATTTGAGTCACCAATCAAAACGACGGAGTTTTTAGGCCCCGGTCAAATTATGAGGTATTCACCGGGCAGTGCCGGGCACTAAGCTTCCTGACCGCTAAATTTTCATGGATGATTTTGTGCACTGACTCATACCGGTGCCTAATAGATTGGGAGATGATGACAGAAAACGTTCTCCCATTTTCTACATTCAAAACCCCAGATAAACTATTTTCGTGCCAAAAGACCAAAAAAAATTTGGTTTATTTTAGTGCAACATGTTGTATGGGAACCCTGCATTTTGTGATTAAAACTTGGTATAGTTATTCCTTGGGTATAATAAGTAAGATATATAGAATAAGTAGATTTAGCCCGGTAGCCACCGCGTGGGTGGCGAGGGAAAGGGGGGGGGGGGGGGGGGGGGAAGTTTGCATTCGCTGCGCTCAACTGTGAGCACTATTCTGCTAAAACTATTGGTATAATGGAAAGTTGGTATCGTTTTCGGATAACTTAAGGATTAATAATTCATTTCCATAATAAAAACTATACTCGTCCATAGAAAAAATCAAAATGATTGAACAAATTACTAAAATCATGGACTATATTTTTATACATCAACGTTTATTTTTAAACCAAAGAAATATTGTTATGAAAAAAATATACTCTAAAAGCCACATTTACTACGATTAAATATAACGTTTATTAGAATAGGTACGACTGTAAAAACTAAATAAAAAAAAAATATTATTATTCACGGGACAGAGTAGGTACAATACCATATTTACCTTTTAGTCGAGCACTGATATAAGTAACCATTGGTTATTTAGTAAAACCAGCGTCATACTGATATTTTTAATATCCAAATAAAATATATATATATTTATATTCGTATACATTATTTAATTTTATTTGCGGTAAAAAAAACTACCTACCTAAAGCGTTTTATTGATCATAGTAAGTCTTTTTTTTTAAAAAGCTGCAATTTCTAAAGGAAACAAGCCAATTTTCACAGTGATAGTAAGGACCTATATATCCCCATATATCATTATTATCAATATTTATTCAATAATATGTTATTAATGAATAATGTCTGAACTTAATGTGAAAGGAAACATGGGAATGGGTGTTGTAGATAGTTATTTTATAAGTTAAACAAAAACTGTTAAAAAAAAACTTAGTATTAGCAGTTGATTCTTATTCGATCTTATTATTTTTTGATGATGTTTGAGGTACGCCATCCTACTCTTATTACTTCTACGCTCGAACGAACTGGATTTCTGGTCCATACCTTTTGTTTGATCTCGTATCATAAATGCTCGATGAGATTAACACCTGGACCAAGTGAAACTGCCAAACGCGACGTGTGACATCTAGTATCAGCATTACCGTGGATTTGAACTAAGTCTCCGCCGACAAACACTGCATATGCAAAATGATTCTGGAGAATATTGGCGATGTACCGGTTTGCCGTCAGCCCGTCTCCTCGGCCTTTTTCAGACAAAAAATCAAGCACAGTTTTTCCGTACGGGGGGTCATTTCAAGTTTGCAACCGCTAACACGATAAGACGTTGCGTAAACTATAAATATAGAAATACCTATAAGTTCTATTAAATATACGTGGTGGCCGAGTTGGTTAGACCTTGGACTTAAAAACGCTTAGGTCCCCGGTTCGAATCCAAGTGAGTACCAATGAGTTAAGAGACCACGTTAAGTTGTCGGTCCCGGTTTAACTATACCAACTTGTGAAACTGTTTATAGATGGATTATTGAGTCTATTCAAAACATCGCGACGAGCTAGCCACTTGTTCGGTGTAGACTCATACTTTCGGCTACGACGAGGTGGGATTAAAATTCCCTCCCTAGGATTTTTTTTGTGCTATAAAGAATTTTAAGGAAACAAATTAATTATTCGATGTTCTTAATATTTATATCGATTTATAAGTCTTCTTTTCCATCTTCCAGAATTTATCATTTCGATGGGTACATCCTTACTCGTATTATTTTCCCTTCATTTGCCAGAATATAGATAGATACTTTTTAACATGCATAGTTTTTGTTCCATTTATTGAATAAATATATTCTTGCTTATACTATGTGTACGAGAAACGATATTTTTACCTATCTAACCCACGATATATATCAAACCCACGACCCCCGGTAACAACGCCGAAGGCGCAACTACGGAGGCAGTCATTTAGCCATCATAGTGGAAGCCACCAACACTGATATTAAACAATGTATTGGTCCCATTATCGGTGTGCTTACCGCCCCAGTAAAATTCCGTGCCTTAATAAAACAAAACCTAACTAGTATTATTAATCTTTGCTACTACCTAACAATATCAGACCCCCGAGAAAATATTCTGAACAATACAAGTATAATATATGTGTGTAGGGCGTTATTTCTGACTACCCCATAAGGGACCTAGTTCAAGATGAATTATAATAATAATGAACAAAAATGCACATTGTACAGAAAATCGTTAAATACATGTATTCATAAGGCAACCGACGTAATGTCATATAGTCATATACTATACTATACCACTAAGGTGGTCTTAGGTTGAATTGTACAATTATCATTCAGTAGGTACAACATGTTTCCGCATACTCCCTTACGCCTATGGGATTACCTTTAGGGGTGAAACAGAAAACTGAGTAGAAAAATAGTTACAACTATGCTGGTTCTTCGATAAATCTGAACCAGCTGAATCTATTTCAAAAACTTTGGTGTCTACGATATAATTATATTCTTGATGGGTTTATATTGATACCAAAATTGAAATGTTAGACTCTAGAGCAGCGGTCGTCACACTTTTCCGGCCAAGGGCCACGGGTGACAATGTGGGTATCACTGTCGGGCCTTGGGTCATACCAATACATTGTTATTTAACAGCATTGTTCGCACCCACTATGATAAATAGGTACGAGTATATATTTGCGGTTACGAAAAAGGCATTGACAGACAAATTTGCATTACGAGTCTATTTAATAGCCTCGCTGCTTTATCGACAAATTAACTGCCCGCTACGTAACCACATCCTAAATATCGATAGAATAGCCTCCAAAAAACCTATGAACCCACAGACTTAAACCGAAATATATAAATATACTAGATCACTCGTCGGTTTGTGGTAATGAAATCGATCGGTCGGTCGAACGAAGACATAGAGACCTTCCTCCCACCTAAAAAAAATACTTAGTCGGGTGGAGCCATATCAGGTGACACGGTGGCTGTTCGTTAAGATTTCTTGAGTTTTGTCCAGAAATTCGTTCACAACGATAGCCTTGTGAGATGGCACGTTATCGTGGTGGAAAATCCATGATCTTTCTTTCTACAAATCGGTCTTTTTCGACAAATTTTGTCTCTCAAACGACACGCAACACTGTGAACATCATCTGACTTTTGATCGATTTTGACAATGCATTTTTCGATTTCGGCACGGTCGGACGTCCTTGTTCCGAGTTGACTGGTTTACATGTAAAACTCAAAAACTCATATATTTTCACCTGTTACAATGTGGTTTATGAATGTGGGCTTGGAATTAATTTGTTTTATCAAATCTTTATAGAGCAATTAATTTTTGCAAGAAAATTCACGTATTTCGGTACTCGTTTCATGCCCAAAATTGTTAAAAACGTGACAAATTGATTCGTGGGACACAGACATTTTAAATATCTTTCAGACTTATTCGACCATTTTCAGTCACCGTTTCTTTTACTTTAACGATGTGGTGGAAGGTTTGCTTCAACATTCAACCTTCCACCACATCGCGACCGGTTTTCAATAAATTCGATTGACTATAAGGACTTATGTAACAATTTCAGCGCTTCAGCAAAAGAAATTCTATTTGTAACGCACATGGCAATTTAAACAGATTGATCCAAATTTGTATCCATTGTAATAATCGCAATGTGCCAACCTTGCGACGAAAGTCATTTTGCTACGACGACATGAAAGCTTTTTAATTTATATAATTCCAGTACTTTCTAAAATTATTTAAGGAATGGAAAATCATCAATGTTTAATGGCAATTGTAACAAAAATATTAACCGACCGCGGTCTCTGTTTATTCCCATAATAACTCTCGCATCGGTGCCTATTTAGTTACATTTATATGCAAAATTTGCCTTAGTAGGTGGTTGACTATTGAAATTATTTGCATTGTCGCGGGCCGCACAAATATCGACCACGGGCCGCATGCGGCCCGCGGGATGCAGTTTGACGACCACGGCTCTAGAGCAACAGCTACGATAACCAGAACAACTAAATTTTGTTTTCTCTGAAATATGAAAATAATATCGATATTTTGTACATCACTACTATCGGTAATATCACTCGACAACACTAATTGATATCTATAGATCTACACTATACATATGTATGTAAACCTTCCTCCCGACCCTCAATGAGAGAAAGAGCACGTTGCACTCAGTATAAGATTTTACCTACAATTCAGACAGCAAAACGACTTTCTGTTTCCTACCCCTAAACTATAATGGATTTGAATAAAAATGGTTTTATTTTATTAAAGAGATAATAAACAATGACTGTACGTTTTTCTTTTTTTAAATGTCTGTCTTAATATTTTATAGGAATTATTTTAATATAAGGATTTTTTTACATTTTAGGGGCTTATATTTTCTTTCCTACACCAAACTTTGGAAAAAGGAAAACGTACGAGCCTAGATATCGATCATAATTATGACTCCTCCAAAATTCATAAAAATCCATGAATGTTTAGGGGGGTGAAACAGTCAAGACTTTTTGTGTGAAAACTCCGCATCAGACTCTGGTCTTAATATCTCCGTAACCAATGGTCCGATTTGGATAATTCAAAAAGATATACCATTCCTATTTCATAAAAAACAACGTAGTTTTATTGAATTTGATTTAACTTTACTGATCCTCATTAATGGCATGCAATTCACAACGGCCGAGTGGGCTCAAAGGGTTGTGTGAAAATGAGAAAAAAAATCGCATTTCCGTGTTGTAAAAATGCATACCGATGTAAAACATTAAAGTTTCCATCACAAAAAAAATCTGCGAAAATTGATTGCTTAGGTATCGAATTTAAAACAGATAAATATGGAATTAAAGCATCTCAAAAGCAGCATATAGAGAAAATATTAAGAAAGTTTAATTTAGAAAATTGTAAAGCTGCTTGTACACCAATGGAAGTAGGACTTAACTACAAAAATGTACTGATGAAGATGTTATGAAAAGTTACCCATATCAAAGTTTAATTGGTTCTTTAATGTATCCGGCAGTAGCCACTAGACCAGATATTGTGTATAGCGTAAGTTACTTGAGCCAGTTCAATGCTATGGAGCAGAACATTGGAAGGCAGGAAAACGAGTACTACAATACTTACAAGGTACAAAAGAATTATCTTTGAATTTCAAGAAGTCGAATAAACCAACTGAAGGTTATACAGCCGCCGACTGGGCATCATGTGTCATTGACAGAAGATCCTATACAGGATTCTGTTTTAAATATGGTAGCGTGACAACAAGCTGGGAGTCACGAAAGCAAAGAACTGTTGCGTTGTCCACCTGTGAAGCTGAGTTTATGGCAATAACAGAGAGTTTTAAAGAAGCTATACACTTGAAACAGCTACTCAAAGATATGGGACAAGGTCAAGCAAATATGACCATTTACAATGACAATCAGGCAGCACTAAGTTTATGTGTGAATCCTATTGTGAGTTCTAAAACCAAACATATAAATATAAGGGAACAATTTATTGAGGAAAAACTTAATAATAGTGCTGTGGAACTGATATATAAAAGAACAGATGACATGATGGCTGATATGTTAACCAAAGCTCTTCCAGAACAAAAGTTAACATATCATCGTAAAGCTGCTGGTTTATTTTAACAGTTACTCGTGAGGGGGAGTGTTAGATAGTAGGCTGCATAGCGTACGAAAGAACTAAACCTGTCACTGAACGCCGTCACTCGTTACTGTATAATAGATGTCATATGTATGTATGTCATGCTTGTGTGTTGAATAAACAGAGTATCCTTCCATAATTCTTTTACTGCTATAAATATAGGTGTATGGTTATCTGAACCTACAGGACCTCAGGTGGCCATATCCACTACCATTAATAATAAGTATAGAAATTAATTATATAATTAATTAGGTATTAATACAGATTTAATGATGTTTATAATGTTAGTGCTTCTCTGTAAATACCATATTTATATAAACAATTAAAATATATATATAAATAAGTTAATATGATGTAGATTAGCCTATATTAATAAATAAATAAATAAAATGGGAGAACGTTTTCTGTCATTATCTCCCAGTCTATAATGGCCGGTATACCTACACTTTGATTAGTCTATTGACAAGTGTGTAGTGTTGAGTAGGTGATGTCCTACAGTTTAGTATACGGTGTTCATAATAAATCTCGGTGTCTTTTTTTTTAAGGAGTTAATAATCAGACCTACAAAGTCCGTGAATGGGGTCGATTAATACATTGTTGTTTAACAATATTGATCGCTCCCATTATGCCGGCTAAATGATGCGGTCACGTAATGAGCGGCGACAAAGACGTAATTTAATTGCATTACGAGTATCCTGGCTGCTTTATCGCCAAATAAATCACCGTTTCGTAACCGCACCTTGATAGGAGACGACTACCACTTTGACAAGAAATCGATGCAATAGTCTCCGGAAAACCGGTGGACATTTATTAGGTTTGACTGGTAGAGAATGCCTAGCGGCATTAAGTCCGTCTTTGTATAAAATTTGTGCAATAAAGTTTTTTAAATAATTAAATATGAATAATAATATGTAGGACAATTTACACAAATTGCTATGATCACAAACTAAGCTCTAGGCTTGTACTATGTGTACCAGAAACAATGATGTAATATACATATTATATTTCATAAACACCCAGACCATGATAAACTGTACAGAAAAACATACTAATATTTATTTGCCATATTATTTGGGTGGGAATCGAACTCACGACCTCCGGATTATCTCACATTAATAGGTGATATTGTGACGATGGCCATTTTTTAGCTCATTGAATTATAAATTCTGGGCAAAATAAAACAGAAAATTTAACGTAGCATCGAGTAAATGAAACTACTTAGACTTGAATTTTCCAATCTATGCAAGTACCTACCCAGTAAGAAATTATGATAAGCCAATTAGGTACAAAAGTTTTTAGGTAGCTACATAGAAATTATTTCGTCAGTTAATTAGGTACGTATGGTACTTACATGATAAAAAATCGTCATAGATACCATGTTAAAAAATCGTCTTCGAGAGAACCCACATTATTTTCCTCCCCCTATACCCACCTAGGTATTCCTTAGTAAATATCACTTCTCTTCATACACTAGTATTTATTTTTATATTTGTAGTCCTTTTTATAATAACCTATTATATCCAATTACCTATTAATAAAATTAGACGCAAAGTGATTTGATGAAATTTACAACAAAATAGGTAAATAGTATGAAAAATCTCACTTCAACGGTATTTTTTTTACATCTTACGTCTCAAGTGACGGTTTAGTTGTTTTTAACACAGTTTTTTTTTAAATATTTATTTAACAGCTTTGGATACAAGTACTTTGGAGCCAATAATGATGTGTTAGAAGCTGATTAGGCTGCTTTTATATCAATAGATTTTTAGTGGAAGGGCACAATTAAATAATTTAATAAATAAATTATTAAGACAGAAGTCAACGTTCAAAATTATGACAGATGTATTCTTTTATATTTTTATTTTCAACTTTTAAGAGGGCGTCCTCTTAAAAGTTAATCTGTTGCTTATATAACATAATATGCCTACTGTACAAATAACTTGTTAACACAGTATGAATGTTTGACATAAGGTAAAGCCTTAGTACATATATCAGCCACTATATCTGTTGTAGGTTGATATAATAAAGTTATTTTATTTTGAGAAATAGCTTCTCTTACCGGACACTTATATGTTTTGTCTTTTTATGAAAAATTGGATTATGAGCCAATTTTATATAGCTCAATATCTTTATAGCTACTATAAATAAATGAAATATCACCTGTACCTAAAATTTCTTTTAGTAATTTCATCAAATACATTGACTCTGTTGTGCTTCTGTGGAAAATAAAGCTACGCAAGACTGTTTTTGACAGCCCCAGGTTATAACATTATTATTTAATTTAAAAATATATCCAGTAAATGATTAACAATCTAAATCACTGGCCCAATCTGCGTCAGCATATCCAGTTATTTTAAAATTATTATTATTAGATTTATTTTTATTATATACAAGTCCCATATCTACTGTCCCTTTTAAGTAACGCAATACTCTTGTAGCAGAGTTCCAATGTTCCTCAGAATAACAATTATTAAACTGACTTAAATATGAAACACTATATAAGCTATATCAGTTCTAGTCATTTGACATAGATACATTAAGGACCCTATTAACTCCCTATATGGTAAATCGTAGTTAATAACTTTACTAGGTGTTAATTTTAAAATAGTTTCTAAAGGAGTTTTTACAGTTTTACAATCAGCCATGCCAAATTTATCCAAGATATTTAGAATATATTGTTTTTGACATAATATTAGCTCTCCTTTATCAGAACAATATTTAATATTTAAACCCAATGCATTATTTATACAGCCAAGATTTTTAATCTTAAAATTATAAACTAATGTATTTTTAAGTGAATTTGCCATTTCTTGATCGTTATAAAATATAAAGAAATCGTCAACATGATGCCCGAACTTTGTGTGCGTGATAATATCCAACAACGTGTTACAAAATACCCCGTATAAATATAATTAATTATCTAAGCCAAAAATATTTCAACCTTAGTAAGGGAACCAAGATTATTTAACAGAAAAGTCTACGTACCTATTTTACCTAATAATTATCTACTGTAATAGTTTTTCTATTTTTTATTCATAAATGTTTGCTAACTCAATACAAGGATGTCATTATACTCAAGTATTGGCTTCAAAAAATGTCAAGTTGGAAAAAGAATATATGTTGTTAATTTCAAATCTTTTTAATCGATATGTACAACTGTTTCGAGTTTGCAAACATATTTTTTTTGCAAAATAACGATGCTTTCTAACTCGGAATATTACGATATGATGTTGTAGCGACATGCCAACAAAAGTATAGAAACAAGAGAAAGTCCTGAAAAGAACTGTTTTTATTCCATTTTATAAATAATTTGAAACAAGCGAAATTCTGTCTATAATGCCCATATGAATTGTCTATAATGTCCATACAAGGATGTTGTTGAACCGAAGAATGACGGCAGCACCGCTGTGTAAACACCATCCTCCGATGCAAGCTGCGTCACCGAAGCAGGCGCTCCGCAAATCTCCGCACAGTGCTGCAGTGTCCTGTGGCCTTATTCCGAGCTTGCAACCGCTAATCACGACAAGACGCTGCGCAAACTATAAATATGGAAATGGAAGTTCTATTCCAATGGTAATATAGTATGTATTAGGTTGGCTATAATCACGGAATAAATAATACAAGTAATAAATAATACTTGTTTTATTTATTCCGTGGCTATAATAATCTTGAAATACACGAATTCTTCGCAAGTTTGAACATGTGTGGAGCATTGGATATTCAACTTTATAATTAACAGGATAGAACTTACATTTCTGTTAGATATCCATTGCCATAGTTATGCAATGATCATTTTCCTTCTGAACAAACTGCACACATTGGGTATTCGGGGCTCCCAGCTTGAGTTGTTTAGGGATTATTTGAGTGACAGATACCAGTGTTGCACGGTAGGTGGCTCCATTAGTGAGCCCCGGCCTGTTACTTATGGGGTCCCTCAGGGCAGCATTTTAGGTCCAACATTATTTCTCATTTATATTAATGATCTCTGTCTACTCGTACCTCCCAATGGAAAAATTATTTCATATGCTGATGATACGGCTCTGCTTTTCTCTGGTGATACCTGGGAGGATGCCTATCATGCTGCCCAAAGTGGTATGAATATGGTTACACAATGGTTGAGGGAAAATATGCTGACCCTTAACGCGGAAAAAACCAAATATTTGACCTTCTCCATTGGCAAATCCTTACAACCACCTTTGGAGTTTTCTATTACAGCCCACACATGCTCTGATCCCTATTGTAATGAGTGTTCTTGTATACCTCTAGAAAGACCAAGTGTTGTTAGGTACTTGGGCATTATCCTCGACTGTCATCTAAATTTTAAGCAACATATCAGCACCCCGGCTTCACGTATAAGAAAATTAATATACATCTTAAAAAATTTAAGACATATTGCTGAAGATAAAGTTATGAAAACGGTATATTATGCTCTATGTAAGTCCCTTATTACATATTGTGTGACGGTGTGGGGTGGTGCTCCAAAGAGTATTATGATGCCTTTAGAAATTGCACAAAGAGCTGTGCTTAAGGTTAGCACTTTCAGACCTTTTCGTTTTCCAACTTTTCAACTATATCAGTCATGTGGTGTGCTTACCGTACGCCAGCTCTTTGTACTTCATACAATTCTTAAAAAGCATTCCCATCTTAATTTTAATAACCGACTTGCTGAGAATAAGAGACGACATGACATTGTATGCGAATCTTTTGTCTGTAGTAGCATATTTTCACACAGGTTTTACTGTTTTCTTGGTGGATACATTTATAATAACTTAAACAATTCTATTATTTTACTCATGCACTAAATTTCAGTTAAATAAGATCGTGACCAAGTGGTTTCTGACACAGACATATTATGATACTGAGCAATTATTGCATGTTATTTCCTAAGGAATCATTGTGCACTCAGTTATTGTTCTGTTTAGTCACAGCCTTAATAATACATTCATAAAATTTGTATATGCATATTTTTATGACACACACACAAACACACTAACACACACATAACACATCCTCTCTTCTAATGTAATTTAGTTTATATTCAAATTGTTATTGTGTCACTGACGTCTAGAGAGGACAATCAGAATCAGTTATTTAATGTTTTTCTTTTCTTAATTCTTTTTTATTAGTGTCACCTGGAAGGAAACTGATACCTGTCATACAGGTTACCCTAGTACGGGTATCAGGACAACCTAAAAGTATTGTGAAACATTTTTTTTTTTTGATGCAATAAAGATTTTTATTATTATTTATTATTATTATTATTATTTAGTGTCGGTAGAAGAGTAATGTCACTTCTGGTTGTCAGATATGATACTTCAATAAATAAAAAAATACGAATTTATGCATATTTATATTTAATAAATTGGCGACGAGGATAATGGAGAAAGAAATACTTGCACAATTATTAGAAACTATTTCTACATCATTACAAGGTAAAAATGATATTACTTTTACTAATACTTTCAATGAAAACGAAGAGGTATGGGAAATGTTCATTAAGCGATTTTTTTTTATTAAAAGGGTTTACAAATGATGACAATGCTGGTATCGATGACAAAAAGAAAAGAACTCTAATACACTGATTAGGACCTAAATCTTTACAAACTTTATGCAATCTTACTAGTCCAGACGAACCGGAAACCAAATCTTACAGTGATATTAAATATTTGTTAAATGAACACTATAACCCAGCACCTAGTGATATTGCAGAACAGAATAAATTTAGCAAATGCATTCAAAACGAAGGAGAAACTATAACAATATTTTTAACAGAACTAAAGAATTTGTCAGAAAATTTTAATTTTAATTGTCCAAAATGTAACGCCTCTATTACTAATTCACACATACGACAGCAATTTGTTAGCGGTGTTAAAGATGTAAAAATTTTACAAATTTTACTACAAAAAAAAACCTTTAAATAATGACCTTAAAAAATGTGTTGATATCGCTTTAGCAATAGAATCATCTGTTCGGGATTGTAAAGATTTTTTGACAATTTCGAAATACACAGCAACTATCACAACCGAACAATGTTAATATAATTAAAGCTCACCTTTTACGCATCCAAGAGCAACTACATCTACCGATAATACCAAATGTTTTCGTTGTGGAGATATGAACCATTTTGCTAATACTTGTTATCATAAAATAACTAAGTGTTTAAAATGCGTCAGTATTGGTCATACTGCAAAAGTATGTTTGAATGGTCAGGCACCTAAATACAATTCTGTCAATACATCAAGACCGGCACAAAAATTACTTACTGAAGAAAATGAAGACATTGATGATAATACAATAAATACAATTAATTTACTGCATCATTCAATTAAAGTACCAAGAATTATGATTTCCTTGTTAATTGATAATGTACCGATACAATTTGAATTAGATACTGGGGCTTCAGTGTCAGCTATTTCAAAAGAAAATTTTGAACGTAACTTTCCAAACAAGGTTTTACAAAAAGTTTATTTACCACTAAAAACGTTTACTGGAGAAATTATAAATCCAGAAGGGTTTGCAAATGTCAATATACAATTAATAAAACAATTGCTTTTCTGATCATCTAGATCAGAAAAGCAACGGCAGATTATATATCATAAAGGGAAAAGTTGATACTGTTTTGGGAAGGGATTGGTTACAACATATTAAAGTTAAAATACCTGAGATTAAGTTAATTCATTCAATGATACCTGATAATAAATTTATTGATATTACGATAAATAATTTGAAAAAAGAATATTCTGATTTATTTAAGGCTGGTGAAGTAAAAAACTATACAGCAAAGTTATGCATACCCGCTAATTGTTTACCTATTTATAGACCAGCTAGAGTTGTGCCTTATGCTTTACGTGCGAAAATTGAATTGGAATTGGATAGGTTAGAACGGGAAGGCATTATTACAAAAGTGAATCACAGCGATTGGGGTACCCCAATTGTTCCTATTGTTAAATCAGACCAAAGTTTAAGATTATGTGCTGACTACAAAATTACGGTTAATAAAATGTTATATGATGATCATTATCCAATACCTAATATAGAAGATATATTTGCCACTACAATGAAGGATGGAAAGATATTTACAAAAGTTGATATAAGACAAGCTTACCTAAATTTACCTGTTACTGAAGAAAGTGCTTTGCTTCAAACCATTACTACCTCAAAAGGCGATTACAAGGTGAATAGGCTTATGTTTGGGATCAAGACTGCTCCACAAATTTGGCAAAGATTTATTTCACAATTACTACAAAATATTCCTGGGGTAAGTGTATTTTACGATGACATTAGAATACAGGGCAATACGTTTGATGAAAATTTACAACGAGTTAAAGCTGTTATTGACCGTATGTGATTTTTTTTAAAACATCTATAGAATATCTTGGTTATAGACTTACTTCGGAAGGCTTAGCTAAAAGTCCTGCAAAAATAAATGCTATTGTTAGCGCGCCTAAACCAAACAATATAACGGAACTAAAAGCTTGGTTAGGTTTAGTAAACTATTACAACAAATTTATTAAAAATATGTCTATGATAGTATGTCCGTTGTATACACTATTGAAGAAAGATACCGCATTTGTTTGGTCTGATGAGTATAATGTTGCATTTGAACGAATTAAAAAAGCAATTATTTCACAAAATGTTTTATGTCCATATGATCCTAAATTAAAATTATTATTAAGTACATCTGTACTGCTAGTCTGTATGGTTTGGGTGCCGTTCTATCTCATCAGTTACCAAATGGAGAGGAACGTCCTATTGCATTTGCATCACGTTGGTTAAATACACCAGAAAAGAATTACAGCCAAATAGATAAAGAGGCTACGGCTGTGGTATGGGGTGTTAAACATTTTTTTAATTATTGATTTGGTTAAATCTGATATAGCAGAAGATTTACGTGAAAAACTTATACCTGTTACCGTTAAAGATGTCCACGTATATGAACCTGGAGACAATGTTGCTGTGAGAATTTATAATGATTCTAATAAGAAATGGATACTGGGGAAAATTGCGAGAAGAGACGGCTCGTGTCACTATTATATTACGGTGAATGGCCAGTTGTGGAGACGACACGTTGACCAAATTAAAAAGACCCTTGTTAATATTAATAATAAAACCGTAGATATAGAAGATGATGATATTGTGCTGGCTGAATGCCTAAATAGTGATGCTGCAAATATTAACAGTTCTCCAATGCAACTACCTGATAATGTAGAACCAGTTGTATCTGCTGAAACTCGACTCTCTTTACCTGCAACTAATTGTATTCCTGAACTTAGACGAAGCTGTAGGGTTCGCAAACCTGTTAACAGGATGGATATTTAACTTTGATTTCCTGTGCTTCCAAATAAGGGAAGAGATGTTAGATATCCGTTGCCATAGTTATGCAATGATCATTTAGTGTCGGTAGAAGAGTAATGTCACTTCTGGTTGTCAGATATGATACTTCAATAAATAAAATAATACGAATTTATGCATATTTATATGTAATAATTTCAATACCCGTAGTTTACGCAAAATGCGCGACGGTGAACGTGTCAAAACTCGGAATAAAGCCACTGTTGTCTCGTATGGCTGGTGTCGGCGGCGGTCGCTCAAGAATTGGCCGCGTGTATTGCGCGGATGTCTTATATAGTCCCCGACTACCACGCCGCACCGTCGCAGCCCACTACTACAATGAGCTGCGAATGCACCGTATAAACGGCGGGAAAATATGGCGGCAATATTATAATTTTATTTTGTATAAATATAGGAGTAATTATTAATTAAATTCATTCAGAATTAATCACTCGAAAACATCAAACCAAGAGTTTTATTTCACAAACACTCAAGTACTCATGACCCCTAAAGTGGTAACCCCGAGAACAAAGAAGCCCTTCTTATAAAAAATGGCTGAAGAACTAAAAAAGGAACATACAGGCCATGAAGACATCGATGCAGTTTCTCTCTCGACGCAAATACCGCCGTTCTGGAGAGACTCACCTCGCCTGTGGTTCATCAGATTAGAAGCTGCGACGGACAAATTAAAAGGAAGCCAGGCCCAACTTGCCCGAATTGTGATAACGAAGCTTTAAAAACAAGACATCGAGCAAATTTCAGACCTCTTGTACAACCCATCTACATCGGATAAGTATGAAGAAATTAAGAAACGCTTAATAGCTTCATACGAGGAGTCGAGCAGCCGCCAATTCCAAAAACTCCTAACAGAAATGGAGCTTGAAGATCAAAAGCCGTCGCAACTCCTTCGACGGATGAGAAATTTGTCCCGCGACAAGATACCCGATACAACTCTACAACTTCTGTGGAATAATCACTTGCCAGACCACATAAGATCTGCACTTGCTGTCACTGAAACACTAAGCACAAATACAACACCGAAGAATTGTCACATCTGGCTGATACAATATTGGAGACCAGCTGCACACAGATAGCTACAGTATCTTCTCGCACTACATCTCCTTCAAGTTCACTAGAAGACACACAATTTCTAATTAATGAAGTCAAGAAATTGTCGATGGAGATCGCCTAAATGAAATCAAAAACACAGTATGGTCAGCGGCAGAATCATCTTGAATACAGAAGAAGCCGTTTTAGAAACTCAAGATCGCCAGCTCGGTCACCATACAGTTCGCGGTCTCCAACGCCTGCACGAAACCACTCTCCATCTCTGTACTGCTACTATCACCAACGATTTGGGGCAAGAGCATTCAAATGTACACCACCATGCACTTTCAAAAAAACGAATGAAGTTATGTTGGGAAACTAGCAATCTCACCGCCTATTTATCAACGACAAACTAAACAGACTCACATTCCTAGTTGATACGGGTGCGAACATATCCGTTATACCAAGAAGAAAAGGAGTAATCACCAAACCTCTTCCATTCTGCTTATACGCTGCCAACAATACGGTCATACCAACATACGGTGAAAAACTCTCGAACTGGATTTCAACCTCCGGCGAAAATTCAAATGGAAGTCACCGTCGCAGCAGTTTCCAAACCAATATTAGGGACAGACTTTCTCAAGCATCACCAGCTCATGAGTAGGCCATGTAGATAGCAATTTAAATCGTGCTCGCGAACTGTATTGGCAACGATATAATCGATGGTAGACCCCCCACTGAACAGCGACGGCTGCCTTCGTACCAGTGTTTTCTGAACATTTCAAGACGACTACATTCCACCGGCTCTTTTCATCGGTCTACTGGAAGTGGACGTCCAAGCACAGTCGACGCCAGGCAGGCTGAATTATAGTTAGAGCATTTTGAAGAGCCGACGCGAGCCGGAACAAGATTCGGTATAAACCATGTTGCAGTTTGGCGAATTTTTCATGACGACAATCGTCACCCTTATCACTATCGCCGTACACAGAAGCTGATACCCTCAGATTTTGCACCCAGGAGGAACTTCTGCGAGTGGTACCTCAGGCAGTTAGAGGAAAACCCAAATTACCTAAACTATGTTCTTTGAACGGACGAAGCAACATTCACGAGGTCAGGACTTTCAAATATGCCTAACGATCATGTTTGGACTCGCGAGAATCCACATGCTTCACGGCAGGGCAGATTCCAATACCAGTGGCGGCTGAATGTGTGGCCTTATGACGGACATGTCATCGGTCCCGTCATTATGCCATCACGTCTGAACAATAGCAACTATCTAACGTTTTTACAAACGGAATTCGAAGAGGCGATTGACGACTTTCCTGTGGCTGACTGGGATTACTTTGAGAACCAAAGAAAGATGGTGTTTCAGCATGATGGAGCTCCGGCACATTTTGCTCGCAACGTACGAGAACATCTTAATGTTGGACTTCTTTTTGTGGGGTTATGTGAAGGACAGAGTGTATTTCTCCGATTGCCCAACGGTTGCCGAGATGGAACAGCCTGTTAGATCGGTTTTCGCACGAATAACACCGACGATGGTGCGAAATGCCACACAAGCCATATCCCGACGAGCGAGGTGTGTATTGAGCAAGGCGGAGCACACTTTGAGCCGTTTCTGTAAATTTGACGTTTATTATGAAAAAGTTAAGTGTTCGTTTAGGTTGTTTCGTTAGGTTAGATCTTCAAAGAATTTTGTCGTTCCGAGAATTAGGTAGAAATGTAGGTACATTCTGCGTAGTTTACTCTTTTATTTTACTGAAATAGGGGTTGCACAGTGAAAATAATACCTAATATTTTTTTGGGGTAGAGTAAGTTCCCTATAAACTACGAATTTAAAAGTTTAATCAGCTTTATTTATTTTAAACAGTTCTATAACTATTTGGTGTCAAAAAATATTAATTATATTCTTAAAAAACATCAACATCTTAAAAATAGTCAAAACATTCTAAAATATGACATTTTTACTAACTTTTTTTTTAATAGTGAACATAATATGGACCTCGTAGTTTCAAATATGGACCAGGGTCTTCTTTTTCTTCTTTTAAATGATGGCCTCTACTCGTTATGTACGAGTAATTTTGCCAGTGTCAAGTGAGGGTAGAATTAAATAGCTTATTTTATTATAAAGTGAAAGTGTGATAATAGGATGGAAATGATTAGGGAAAGGACT
The DNA here is from genome assembly GCA_947458855.1 of Monopis laevigella. Lineage (NCBI taxonomy): Eukaryota > Metazoa > Arthropoda > Insecta > Lepidoptera > Tineidae > Monopis > Monopis laevigella. Next base: position 18,107,039 of record OX381577.1, on the reverse strand, counting down.
AGGTTAGAATAAGGAATGGCCACATGACCGTATGCAAACATACGGTATAGTTATGCCAGTGTCATGTTAAGAAGGAAAGAATCTACAGTAAAATGGGTACCGCCATTTTACTGAAGAAATGGATTCGTTGAGATAGCACAAACACTGAGATCACTGCGTAAATATTAAACTTCTCACACTTTAGATTACTTATGAATGCTTATTCTACAAAATTGGTACACTTTTGCACAATAATATCCTATAAACTTCACTGCGAAAAATATATAAGAAACACACGACTACAGTCTTCGGGCTACCCTCAAGGAATCCGACATGGTCAATTTGGTTCAAAATAATATTTTAAAAAATCGTAATTAAGTAACAAATATTAAATCAGTTAATTAATTATTAGGGCTTAGACTAAGCATTGGTACAAAATTCGCACACATAGAAGTCAACCATATCTTCTATGCACACGCTTCATGAGCCCATCGCCTATAAGATGCAAATAGAATCTATTACTTCAAAATTACATCGAAAACTGGCTAAAACGAAAATTGGCTCACGTGAATACCTGCATGCGCTCGCGGAGCCGCGGGAGGGGTTGAGCCTTACTGTGCGCTGCTCGTCGACTCGATGCAACTAATATTTTTTGAGAAACGCTAGTAAGTAGTGTAAATAAATAGTAATAGTCGTTGAAAGTACAATCTAATATTAGAGGACGTAAAGAAGTAATAACATTGAATGATGTTTGGTATGTTCCAACATTACCAAGAATTTATTTTCGGTACTAGCAGCCCAAGATCGTTTACAAAATAGCATATTCGAATCAATGACAGAGATTTGTAGATTAAAGGTGAATAATATAGAGATGCTATATGGAGAAAGCAAACGGTGTGGTGATCTTTACAAGCTAAATTTAATTAATATATAAATCCTAATATACCTGTACAGATTAATGAAGTTTCTAAAACTAATATGTTACAGTTATACCTACCATGAAAGGTTAGCACATCAGAATAAAGTTCATGTTAAGAAACTGATAGAACGAGAAATGAACATTAAGTTGGATTTAGACTGTGAGTTATTTCTATGTTCTATTACTAAATATAGATATTTTGTTTAATTCAAAGATGATTACTCAAAATTCCGCTACGTATATTTCTTAAGAGAGAAAAGTGAGGTTTGTGATAAATTGAAGATTATGTTAGCTGAGTCTGAAAGAACAGGTCACATAATTATAGAGATTTTGAGTGATAACGGAGGAGAATTCGACAACGAAAGCATAAGAAATGTACTGCAGAAATATGGCATAAGACAAAAGCTTACAATGCCATATACACCCGAACAAAATGGTTGTGTTGAAAGAGATAACAGAACTATTGTAGAAGCTGCAAGAACAATGATGCATGCACATGAGGTGTTACCTCAAGGGCTTTGGGCTGAATTAATAAATACTTCCGTATATATTATTAATAGGACAGAACCTAAAAATGTCGACGAAAAGTCTCCATTTGAATTATGGTATGGAAAGAAACCAAGTATTAAACATTTACGGATAATTGGAAGTAATTGTTATGCACATATACCTAAAGTAACTAGAAAGAAGTTAGATAAGAAAGCAATAAAAGGTATTTTAATCGGATATGACAATGATAATGGGTATAGAGTTTGGTGTAAAGAGAAGAATACACTGATAAGATCCAGAGATGTTATTTTTGAAGAAAATGTAATAAAACTTAAAAATGTAATTGAAATGCCTACAAGAACGGAAATTTCATCAGATATACCTAAATTGTCTAATGATGTAATATAATAAGTAATGAAAGTATTGATGACATATTAGATGATAATATAGATAATAATAGCAATGAAACTGAAGATGAAATTGAAAATCAGAACGGAATTACATTAAGAGATCGCGCAAAATTAAAAGTACCTAATAAGTTTAATGATTTTGTTACGATGTCTGTAAATAATGTAAATACTATTAAAGAACCATTATCGTATCAAGAAGCTCTAAAAAGTAATGAAAAAGTTAAATGGAAAGAGGCTATGGATAGTGAAATTAAAGTTTTAATAGATAATGAAACATGGGAAGAAGTAGAGTTACCAAATAATAAGAAACCTATTGCAAGAAACCTAGTAAAAGGATTTTTAAATTAATAAATAATTCTGATGGATCTATAGAACGTTTCAAAGCAAGATTGGTGGTAAAAGGATATTTTCAAAAGAAAGGCATAGACTACTATGAAACGTTTAGTCCAGTCGCTAAGATGAGTACTATAAGAGCTGTTCTCTCAGTATAGCTAGTAAAGAGAAAATGACGTTAACACAATTTGATGTGTCAACTGCGTTTTTGTATGGTAAACTAGATGAGGACATATACATGAAAGCGCCGGAAGGTTATTTGACAAAGAATAATAAAGTACTTAGGTTAAAAAGAAATCTTTATGGACTTAAACAAGCACCTAGGTGCTGGAATAATTGTTTTAAGGATTTTATTATAGAAGCTAGATTTAAACAAAGTACAGCAGATCCGTGTTTGTTTATAAGACAAAAAGGATCAGACCGAATTATATTGGCATTATATGTAGATGACGGTTTGGTTGCGTCAAATAATAAAATGGAAGCTGAACGTTTTATTAATGAGCTTCAAATAAGATATAAAATTAGTGCTAAATCAGCAAATTATTTTCTAGGATTGGAGATAGAAAGTAGAGAAGATAATTCAATAAAAGTTTCACAGACTGGATATGCTACAAAGATATTAGAGAAATATGGAATGAATTCTTGTAAACCTGTGGGAACGCCTATATTGAAAGAACAGATGGATGATGAAGAAGGCGAAATAAGAGATTTTTCATATAGGCAAATTGTTGGAGCTTTGCTTATCTTATGGTAGGAACTAGGCCAGATATTGCATACGCAGTCGGTGTAGCTAGTAGAAATTTATAAAGTCCAACTAAAACTGATATTTTGAGAGTGAAACGCATATTACGATATATAAAAGGAACTCTAGAGATTGGGGCATACTTTATAAAAAAATCTGAAGAAAAAACTAGGTTATGTTTGTGACGCAGATCATGGAGGTGATTTAACTACAGGTCGTTCAACTTCAGGAATGGTATGTAAGTATTCTGGAGGAGCTATTTCATGAAGAAGTAACAGACAGTGCTCAGTAGCTATTCCTTCAACTGAAGCTGAAACTGTAGCAGCAAGTGAAGCTTGCAGAGAGATTATTTCGCTAAGAAGATTATTGTCAGATATTGAAGGAACAAAGGATATTCCAATATTATATATTGACAATGAATCAACAATTAAATTGGCAAATAATCCACCGTACGAGTATCACCAGAGGACGAAGTACATAAGGCTTAGACATTTCTTCGTAAGAGAAGAAGTTTCAGAAGGAAATGTTAAAGTTTTGAAAGTGTCTTCAGAGAGTCAACTGGCGGATATAATGACCAAACCATTATATAAACCAAGATTGGTTAAGTTGAGGCAAGGGATGGGTTTAACGAGAGATTAAGTGTTGAACTCACGGAATAAATAAAACAAGTGGAAGTGTGATGTGGGCGTGGCTCCTGTTCCAGCCGTTTGCGCTGATCCGCAAATACCATTTTTTTTGCGGTTAGTTGTGTCCTCTACGCCACACTGATGTTATCCATTTTCTGGATAATAAAATTGCATAAAACTTCGTAAATATGCCTTATTATGCTGTATTGCAGTGTAAAAACGATAGTCGATATAACAATGTTTGAAATGGTGGTGTATCTTATCATCGGTAAGTTCATTTACTAATTAATTTAATATAAATTAGATTTTATATTTCTATTTGAGAGCAATACATATTATAATGGACTTTATTTCATTGCCTCTAAGGTCGAGTTTGTTTCTATTAATGTAAATAATGACACATTCATTCTTATACAATTACTCGCTACTAAATTAGAGCTGGGAAAAGTATATTTATTAAAAAAATCGATATTTTTCTTTATCATTATATTATTTTGTATTTAAGATTATTTTCTTGTTTCATCGCAATAATTAAGGTATTGCGATAATCATCTCAATTTAAAACAAAAATGTCGTATAAATGAGGAAATCAACTTTTTATTTAATCATTTTTTTTTTCAGCGACAATATTTTTAAAGATTTCATATTGATCCTATCATTAAAGAAAAGTGGATTGACGCAGCGGGAAAAAATAATTGAAACGTGAAAAATATTTAATATAATGTTATGACAACTTTACTTTCATTTTTTCTTTTTTAAATACCTACTTTTTTATTGTAAGTAATACAATTTAAATGCCTAAAAATATTATTAAAATTGGTAAAAATATCACCCAGTATAATTTAATCTTATATCTAATGAACAATAAACGGTAATTAAAAATAACGTCTATTCGTTTTATTTTTCAATATTTCCGAAGAGAATAAAAAAAAATGTCACATAATATGAAATGTAATTGTGCATTTTCACAGTTTTATTTAAATAGTAATTGTAAATTTATTTGTTTTGTAACCGCATCAATTAGCCGGCATAATGGAAGCGATTAATGTTATAAAACAACAATGTATTGATCCACCTATTCATGGACTTTGTAGGTCTGCTTACCACCAGACGCAGAGTCCATAATCTGCTCTCATAATATCAGTCGTCTCCATTCATGGACTCAGTTGACCTGCTTACCAACAAGTAGGCACAGAGTCACATGACCTGCTCTTATAATATCAATCGTCCCCATTTATGGAACCTGTTCACCTGCTTACGAACAGGTGGGTAGCGTGTCATGTGACTCTACCTACCATTTATTAAGCAGGTCTACAGACTCCATGAATGAGGACGACTAAGTAATAGATTATAAGACGTCAAATGACTGCATCTACCTGGCGGTAAGCATACCTCCATAGTCCATGAATGGGCTTCCACTATGCCGGCTAAATGATGCGGTTACGAAATAAGCGACGACGAAAACGAATTTTCTTTACGAGTATTTTACAAAACCTTGTCACTTTTTATTTAAAAAATCAGCCGCCCGTTTCTTAACCACACTCTGTGTAAGGAAACTACTACCTCGGCAATAACCGGTTTTTGAGATTACTACAACGATTAGTAATCTCAAAAACCGGTAAACCCACAGACTAAAATCGAATCATGACTAGTCCCTTGACAGTTTTTGCATCATACAGATGCAAAATTTGTCAAGGGATTAGTCATGATTTTGGATTTGGGCGGTGGAAACGAGACCGATCCGACTGATCGGTCTTGTTTCTACCGCCCAGGCCTTACTCCCACCTAAAATATTTTTTACTAGCGGCCCGTCCCGGCTTCGCACAGGTTTGTATAACTTTAACTATATGCTCAGCGCACGCCACGGAAGGCCTCAGAAACGATACTTTTCCCCCGTTTTTAAAACATTTTTGGTTACTGCTCCACAACTATAGGACCAAGCGTGATATTATATAGCCTATGTTACTTCTGAATAATGCAGCTTTCTAATGGTGAAAAAATTATTGCAATCGGTCCAGTAGTTTTTGAGTTTATTCATTACAAACATACAAAAATACAAATCTTTCCTCTTTATTATATTAGTATAGACTAACATTTAAAAAATATAATTTACTACACACATTAAATTAAAAAAAAAACATCGATATCAATACTTTCAATATTTTATTATGTCCCGCCCTTGAATTATTATATTTTGTGCATAGAAAGTTCTAGAATAGTCAAACAGACTTTGGCCTTATAAACTATATTAGGCCTTATGCCGACTGCATAAAACAATTAATCGGATATTGATTAAATCACGCCACCTGTGTTCTAATAGCAGAACCTTTTTAGCAGAGTGTTTAGACAGTTTATATCTACTAGAAACTAGATGTCATGACTTTTTGATATATTAATTTAAATCTTATTTCATAGTGTATAGTGTTTAAAATTACTGTGTATTTTTGTAACCAATCAGGACGATACAGTTATAGATTCAACACTTATAGATATATGATTTTGGCGACATCGGTTCTGATACATTTGGTGTTGTATACCATTTCCACTTGTATTATTTATTCCGTGGTTGAACTAGACAAAGAGAGAAGATGTTAAAAAAGTATTTGTCAAGCCAGTCATCTCTCGGTTTTGTTCACTTGGTTACCATTTGTTGTTGTAGTAAATCTTTTAATAAATAAATAATGGATGTTTTATAAAGATCAAAGTTTAATTTTAACAGTCTCTGCCTACCATGTAAGGGAACTGGTGTGAAGATAAATAAATAATAGTAACAATATATCTTCTGTGGGGGTAGTGCACTTATCAGGTACAGCCCCCACATTCTGTTTCTTATAACGAAAACGTTAGCTTCCCAAAATAACAAAATCCTTTAAAAATTGCATTGAACAATCAGCAACGACAAAAACTGTTACCTTTAAAAGAAACCGAATGTGGCCGCAAGATTTAGTCAAAATATGTTACACTCTATGTTACAAAGTAAAAACTCGGAAGTAGGAAACCGTTTTTGTGAACCAACGAGAAAAAATAAATTTGTTTTAATAATAAAAAATGTGGGGCGAATCTAAAGCGGAAACCTTAATTTGCAATAATTTCGCTAAAAATGCTAAATAAAATATTTTTTGTGTAGAGAAGTTAGCGACCGTAACGATGACTGTTTATACAAATCGATATTTAGAAAACTGTGAAGTGAACTGAAGTAAGGAAATGAAATAGAATGTAATAAAGGAAAAAAAAGTAGAAAATGTAGTAACTGAAGTGTAGGTAGTGAAATGTAGTAGATTTGGGTGAACTCGTGTGTAGTAGAGTAGAGTAAGGAAAGTGTAGTAAACAGGGTGAAGCGAAATGGACTAGTAAAAGTAAAACGGAATAGTAAAGGAAAGCAAAGTATAGTGGATAAAGTGAAGTGGATTGGGGAATTTTCATTTAATTTACTCACTAAACTTATCTTCACTACAATTAAATACGTTTCTGTTTACTATAAGTTACCTCACTTCACCGGGTTTATTTTGCTTGACTTCTCTTTACTTTACTTCACTTTTACCTACTCTACTACACTCCACTTCACCCCAATATGTTTAAATTCGCTACCTACACTTCACTTACTACATTTTAATCAATTTTCTTAGTTTTTTCCCTACATATGAAAAAATATATATGTAAATATGTTTTTTTTTTCATTTCACTTCGAGCTAGCCACTTGTTCGATGTTGACTCATACCATCAGCTACGACGAGGGAACTATTGTGGGGAGTTTGTGTGTACCTGCGTGAGAACGTGTAATAAAATTTTAAATCATTGTACCTATATTCTGAAAATATAGTCTAATATAAGCACTAATTTCATTCATAAATATATCTAGGTATGGTTTCCATTGAGTATGTATTTATTTCTGCCAATGCGAGTTGATATTGTTTTATTTCATTCCGCGCAGATGACGTCACACAGAAATAATAAATTAAATAAAAAATAAAACAAAAGAATGAAATTGGTAGCTTATATATTTTATATATAAGCTACCAATTTCAATTTCTATATTTAGAGATTATACAATAAAATTGTCATTTTTGAAAATTTGTTGTACCCCCTTATCCTTATCTTTTAAAATCATGAAGGTAAAAAGAGGGCCCGTCCGTGCGCCGCTACTGGAGTAAGCATCATTAAATTTGCAGGGTGCCGCGCGAGTGACAAATTTGTCACTCACACTTTCATTTTTTTTTACATCCTCAGTCTGATAATCAGACTGAGGTAACCAGCGGAGGGGTTTTAATCGCAACTCGTCGTACCTGATGGTATAAGTCTACAACGGACAAGTGGCTAGTTCTGCTGATAAAATCTAACAACTTTTTCTATGGAACCATATGTCACAAATGAAAAAAAAAAATTGACTTCTTCATACAAATTGGTCATTTTAACGTTACTAGTTTGTATGGAGAAGGCCATTTTTTTATCTTTTGCGATACATGGTTCCATGGGAAAGTTGTTTGATTTGATCATATTAGCCCAAAGTATATCCTTTCAAAGTTATTGAGCCTATTCAAAACATCGCGACGAGCTAGCCACTTGTTCGGTGTAGACTCATACCATCGGCTACGACGAGGTGGGATTAAAACCCCTCTGCTGGTTACCTTGGGGCCGTCTAGGCCACGGAATAGAAAAAACATGTTTTTTCTATTCCGTGGTCTAGGCGGTCTCGGGCGCCGTATGTGTGTGTATTACAATTGTATATCTATACTAATATTATAAAGCTGAAGAGTTTGTTTGTTTGTTTGAACGCGCTAATCTCAGGAACTACTGGTTAGAATTCTAAAATTATTTCAGTGTTGGATAGCCCATTTATCGAGGAAGGCTATAGGCTATATAACATTACGCTGCGACTAATAAGAGCGGAGTAACTATAAAAAATGTGCAATAATGAGGGAAAATGATTCCTTTTGAGAGCGTACGCTGCGTAAACGGTTAAAGTTACGCAGACGAAGTTGCACGGATTAGCTAGTCAATAAATAATTATTAATCTTTGAATATCTCTATAAATCCCAAAATATTTGGTTTATATCGATAAGTAATAATATTTGTTGTCGGTGGCAACACTATCGAAACTATTAAGTATGCAATTTAATATTTAGCTTTTTACATGAAGCTAAAAACGCCCCGCGCCAATGGAGTAAGCATGATACATAAATTGTTTCATAATAGTACGATACCGGTGTCGCCAATTTCTGAGGCAAACAAATGAAGGACGGGAAAAAAGGTGTGGCTTCAAATGGCAGCTCAACGCGTCTGACACTTAAAAAACTGCTTAAGAAAAAAAGAGATACAAGTTAGCTATTGTCAAACATGAATGTGTGCGCGTGTCTATGAAGTGTGTTGTTTTTTTATTATAAAAAGCTAAATATTAAATTGCATACTAAATAGTTTCGATAGTGCTGCCACCGACATAAAATATTATTACTTATCGATATAAACCAAATATTTTAGGATTTATAGAGATTATCAAAGATTAATAATTATTTATCGATATACAATTGTAATACACACACATATCATCACGGGCACCAAGGTAACCAGCGGAGGGGTTTTAATCCTACCTCATCGTAGCCGATGGTAAGAGTCTACACCGAACAAGTGGCTAGCTCGTTCCGATGTTTTGAATAGACTCCATAACTTTGAAAGATAACACTTTGGGCTACTATGATCAAATCAAACACAAACAAAACACTTTCCCATGAAACCATGTATCGCAAAAGAATAAAAAATGGCCTTCTCCATACAAACTAGTAACGTTAAAATGACCAATTTGTATGGGGAAGTCAATTTTTTTTTTATTTGCGACATATGGTTCTATAGAAAAAGTTGTTAGATTTTATCAGCAGAACCTCATATTAGCCCAAAGTACATCCTTTCAAATTTACCCTGATAGACACTTTCGCATTTATAATACTAGTGGATTTAAAATATGTAGGTATTGTATTGTAAAATTCTTTATTGCACAAAAGCTTAACACTATTGTACATAGGCGAGCTTAATGCCTTAGGCATTATCTACCAGCTAACCTTTGGGAGATTGACCAAAAATAAAACAGGCAGAGTGCTATTTAAAGCAATATAAAATATAAAATACAAGGTATATAGATAAATTATTAGGTAATATGACAATACATACTAGTATTATAACATATAACATGTATACATAAACTTACATAAATAATAATATATAGACATACATAAATAAGTAGATATATATACACACATAAATAAATAATTTCGCATACTTACAGTAAAAAAAAAAAGAAATGTTATCAGTTTTGTTTATTAAGGAGCAAAAAGTGAAGATGGGTTTTAAAGCTGTAGTAACTTTTGTTCGTATTGACAGGGGAAGATTGTTCCAGAGTGATGCTGCGGTTACTGTAAAAGAATTTGAATATCTGGTTGAAGAATGCGTAGGAATAGTAAGAAGGTTATTTTCGGTAGACCTTAGGTCACGATCATGGGTAGAAGAGAGGTATTGGAAGCGCTCTTTTAAATAATTCGGAGAAAGAGGGTTGGAAAGTGTATTGAAAAGATGAGTTAGTATATGCTGATGCCTGCGAAAGCGGATATTGAGCCACTTTAACTGAATACGAAATTGGGATACATGATCATACTTACGCAAGTCAAATATATAGCTTATACATAAGTTGAGAAGTCGATCTAATTTATTCAGTAGCTCTTCAGTAAGATCAGAGAAGCAGACATCAGCATAGTCAATTATTGGAAGCAACAAAGTGTTTGCTAGCAGTAGCTTTGTGGCAAGAGGTAGGAAAATTAGGTAGGTATATATTACAATAAATTAAGATACCTACCTTATTAAATAAATTATTTATTAAATAAAAACACATGCACAACTAACTGCATGTTACCTACTAAATTCAATCTCAACATTTTTGACCGACCTCCAAGAGGAAGTTATAAAAGTCGATGCAAACTACAAAAGGCGACAAACGATTAAATCGTAGCTTGATTCCTCAAAATGTACTGAACATACACGGGTATGATTGTTGGTATAACCATCAACTCTTTTAATTGCCTTTACCCATTTACGTTTTAATGCCGGATCTTTCGGAAAACTGTATGTATAGAAAATATAATTAGTATTATACAAAAAAAAAAACAATAATTGTATAAAATCTCATAACCATGAAAGTATTTACAAAAATCGAGTTTATCAACTATAAAATCACATCACTAAATTGTAGCTGACAAACCTCGTTGGACGGTTCTGCCCCCCTAGCCAAGAGCATGAGCGCTAAAAGCGCGCACGAAAGTTTTGTATGAAGATGACATTTGGTGATGACGTCACGTTCGTTAAATGCGTTGACAGAACAAATTGCCAGCCAAGAACACGAACGGTGAGCGTTGGGCATTCGTTTTCGTTAAAGCGCTCGCGAGAGGCCAATTCCCCCATACATTTTGACAGAAACCGCTACATACTCAGCTTGCGTTCGTTTTGGGACATAAACATGTTCACAACGATCACGATGTATATTTATGCGTTTTTTTTGAGATTTCGGCGGCAAAAGTGGCGATGTGATCTGCCACAATGGCCGTTTTTTTTGGCCCAGAATGCTACCGTGAACTGATCACAATGACCCCAGTCGATAGGTGAGGCGTTGTGAACATATTTTGACATTTGTGTTTGTGACAGTTTTAAACGTTACAGCCGTCTTATATTTTTAAGATCAAATTTATTGTATTTTAAATCGAAATGATTTTAGAAAGATTTGGCATATAAAATTAGTGGATTGTACGATTTCTCCTATATTTTATTGACAAGTGACAGTTGACAGCTTCGTGATAACAATTGCGTTCGATTTGGATAGTGGTAATTGTGGCTATTAGGTTAGGTTTGTTTGTAATCAAATGTAAAGAGCATTGGCCCGTAAAATAAAACGAGATATCACATAGTTACACCAATAGGATTTATTTTTTATCATCTCTCTCTCTTTAACACTAAAATAACGAATATCGTTCCGATTAGGCATGTAAGTTAAAATAAGCATTAATATACAAAGGTGTAAAAACTGTACAATATATTTTACACCATTAATATGATGAAAAATGTATATTGCTTTTAATTTATATTCTTAATTCATTCGTAATATAATTATTATGTGTTATAAAACATAATATTCAAAATTACTCGCGGGTTTTGAATATAATATCGGAACGTCAATAATCGGGCCGAGCGGTCGCCCTCCCGCGTTCAACAGAATGAATGTTAACGTAAAAAATTGTTCATGGCTACTGATTTCTGTCGATCACTGTCCGTTCTGCGACGCTTGGGCGCAAAAAGCGCCGATGCTCTTGGCTAGGGGGGCTGGGGCTCTAGAGAAAAAGCAGGCGAGGCGACATGTCGCGTCGCCTCAGTCAAAAACGTATGTATTTTGACAGTGACAGTAGGCGTGAGGTACGCTGTCACCTGCCAAAGTCTATACAGTTTTGATTAAAGGCGACACGACACGTCGCCTCGCCTGATTTTTCTCTAAGCCCCCTGTTGTCGCCATACCTTTTGATTAAATTAAATTTAAATGATTATAAATTATTTTCAAGTATCGAAATTCTCATTAAAAATAAAAACACATCACTAGTTCTTCAACTTCTAACTGATGCACATAGTTTGACAGTTACCATCAGATTTTGATATTTTAATTATGGGTTATATTATTATCTTTTATTAAGGTTTAATATAAGAAAAACATGTTAAATACATACATGAAAAACGTGACACCAGGTACTTTTTTTTAAGAGTAGTTTCTACACAGCTTTAATGAACAATTAACCATTTTTCCGACAATAAAAGCGGAGCTCTTTTCCACCTTCTCCGCCGAACGCACAAATCAGACTGAGGATGTAAAAAATTTGAAAGTGTGTGTGAGTGACAAATTTGTCACTCGCGCGGCACCCTGCAAATTGAATGATGCTTACTCCAGTAGGGGCGCGCGGACGAGCACGGTTTTTACCTTCATGGCTTTTTATAATAAAAAAAACAATACACTTCATTGACACGCGCACACATTCATGTTTGACAATAGCTAACTTGTATCTCTTTTTTTGTCAACCAGTTTTTTAATAATAATATTTTATCAATTTCAGAAGACATTTTTGATAACCGTTTCCAACGATGTCACTACTCTAAACCAAATGGAGGAATTGAAGATTTATTGATGAACATAGAGAGTAAGCTTGTAAACTATACAGAGAGTGACTACTGTACTGTATTATATTGAAAAGGATTTTATTACTACTAATGATTATTTTAGCTTAATATTCCACATAAGAAATACACTTGAGTCTCTTGTCCACACGAATAATGTTCTATGCTTACCAACCTACAAACATGGACCAGGACAACATACAAACTTATACAAGTGGAGAGTAGAAACATTTAACAATCTATTGTATCTAGATATAATAACAAATAAACATGGATATGTGTTTGATTCAAATACATATATATCATACAACTACACTATGTTTACTAAATATTCTGGTCACATAAATAATAATGGAATCTACACAATATTCGATGAATTAAAGTATACAATCTTATAACTCGAAAAATCTTTTAATATAGAAGACTCTAACACCGTGGTCGTCAAACTGCGGCCCGCCGTCGGTATTTGTGCGGCCCGCGACAAAGCAAATAATTTAAATAGTCAACCACATATTATAACAGATTTTGCAAACAAATTATTTTGAAGAGATACACGCTTACTTTATAAAAAGGAGACTACCACCTCAATAAGAAATCGATGCAGTAGCGCCAAATAGCCACCGAGCGGGAAGGGAATAAACAAAGACCATGGTCGGTTTGGCTAATATTTTTGTTACATTTTGCCACTAATCATCGATGGTTTGTCAATACAAAATTTATATTTTAAAACGCGCAATAAAAAACTATACATTCCGTCAAGAAAGTACTAAGATTCATTCATTAAAAATACTTGCACGTCGAAATAATTTTTGTCGTTAGGTGTATTTTTAGCCTTATTACCATAGATATAAATATCAAGATAGGCCCTTCCATACAAAAACCCAACGATTTTTTGTCAATAAAGTGACAACTAGCGCCACTAGCGGTAAGAATTTGAACTAATACATATATGATGTGACGTTGTAAGGGCGTACCAATTTAATTAGCCAAACTATTATTTTTCATTTTCATAGTTTATTTTTATGTTTACGTTTTTTTTAAATAAATATGCGTATATGACTTAGGTGTTTGTATATCGATATGTATGTTTATCAATTAGTCTGTCTATGAATCTACATCTTAGCGTCAAATGTCTCGAGAACGAATCGTCCGACTGACTTGAAATTTGGAATAGTTATAAATATTGTTAACCCACATTCATCCAAAATGGTATAAGCCATAGTTACTTATAGGCTCGAGTGAAAAAGGGTGTAAATAAATAAATTTGGGACAAATTGGGTCACCTGAAAGGTATTTATTTATAAAACATAATATATTTATGTAGTTAAATCAGGTACAGTTTAGCTCTCGTTAAATGAAAATTATTTGTGTTAGAAGGAGTTTACTCTAACACAAAGAGCGATAATGGATACCGTGATCCAACAGTACCGAACAACAACGGAAAAATAACCATCATTGATGAATATTATTTACTTTGCAATATTATATAGCAATATATTAACTTATATTAAAAATTCAATAATGTTGGTATATTAAAAGGAGTTTAAGGTTATTCCAAAAATATTATCTCTAAAACATACAGCATGAGCTTCTGGCGAAATAATAAAATGTCCAAATTTTATAATTTATCTTAAAAAACTTTTTTTTAAAACTGGTTTTCAAGAAATTAATATTTAAAATCTAGGTTTGTGTCTATATTTTTATTTATTTACAAAGCTAACAGTGGCAGTTTCAAGAACAATCTTTCTATATAATACGAGTCCATACTTCCCTTCGTAGATCATTAGCAGGAAATCTTTAAAAAAAATACTATTAGAAAAAAAAACAATTGTTTTAGAACTGAAAAAAAAATCCCCAATAATAATCGTATATATTTTAATACAGCTTTATGTTTTGATATGAAGCAAAAATGCGCATCTTTGCTTCATTTTCACCTATCTGTTATACCTATATCAAAACTTTTTCTAAGAGTTTCTTTAAAATCCGAATATCCCATATAATTACGAATATCTTAGTCCTCTGTATAAAAATAAATATTTTAATAGCCTATACATAGCGAGGAAGGCTACGTATAGGCTATTAAAATATTTATTATTTACATTAGCAGGAAATCTTTAAAAAAAATACTATTAGGAAAAAAAACAATTGTTTTAGAACTGAAAAAAAAATCCCCAATAATAATCGTATATATTTTAATACAGCTTTATGTTTTGATATGAAGCAAAAATGCGCATCTTTGCTTCATTTTCACCTATATGTTATATATCAAAACTTTTTCTAAGAGTTTCTTTAAAATCCGAATATCCCGTATAATTACGGATATCTTAGTCCTCTGTATAAAAATAAATATTTTAATAGCCTATACATAGCGAGGAAGGCTACGTATAGGCTATTTTTTTATTTTTTTTATACATGGGGTTAAGATATACGTAACAGGTTAAACAGGACTTATAACACAAAAATAATTTTTCAATTCAGACAAGTAGTCCTTGAGATTAGCGCGTTCAAACATAATTCAAACAAAATCTTCAGCTTAAGAATATATAATCATATATAGATAATCATAACTTTTATTAAAATTTCACACTTTTTCATTCGAATTTTGTTTGAAACATATCTTATTGTATTCAGTATAAGTATTCTAGGCGTAAAAATATATAACGTCATTACAAGGTTAAGTCGTTGATATTAATCTCTCCATACATTGAAATAGAACGAATGAAATATAACCTAAATATATTTTTTTAACAGTTAAATATGAAATTTTCGGTTATCCGATGATCAGAAATATTGTCTTTCTTTTTGTTGAACTTTGTCGAGTAATTTGTGCAACGTTTTACTACACAATACGGGATCTTGGCAAGGTATTTAGAGTACTTTTCGCTGCCTCTGCTTGAAACACACTGACGTATCGTTGGTGCGAAATTTATTTTTTAGCACCAATGTTTTAGTACTTAGGAAACATGTTTTGAGGCCCGTCCTTACTATTTACGTCAATGCTTATTACAATAAATAAAAATTTCGAATGATTTGTCTTAAATTGTGCATTGTAATTTTGACATAATTCTTACGGTTAATCGGATTTATGCATATGAGTGATACAGACGGGACCCTAAAATCCGGTCGCGATGTGGTGGTAGATTGTTTACTTCAATATGGTCGTCCATCAAAGTTTTTAACTGAGGCTAGAGCCTCAGTGGGGTTTGCGCATTGTAGAAACGTAACGTATTCATTTACGTATACGTGAGCAACAACCAATAGGATCGCTTTATTCAATCCTGTTACCAAAAATAAAGCGCCCCTATTGGTTGTTGCTCACGTATACGTAAATGATTTTTACAATGCGCAAACCCATGGTAGAGCCTCTGAACTAAGGTAACGGAAATGGTGGCTGGAAATACTGGTTTAAGTCTGAGAGCCGCTGAAAGTTCGTTGTCTCGCGAATTAATATGTGCGATTTTAAACTATTTGGAAAACAACAATGTAATGATCGACCCCATTCATGGATTTTATAGATCTGTTTACCATCAGGTAGGTACAAAATTTGATGCGCCTGGCTACAAAAAAAAACGAACTGAATAAGTAGTATAAGTGGACAACACCCTAAACGTGCCGCCCGACAGTAATTTGGTGAAAATACTTGGGTACATTTAGCACAGACATTTAGGTAGTATAAGTGGACAATACCATTAGTGTGCGGCCCGACAGTAATACCCACATTGTCCTATGTGGCCCTTGGCAAGAAAAGTGTGACGACCACTGCTCTAACATATCAAGACAATGTGATTATTTTCTCGTATAACTTTATAAGAAAATTCCATCAGAACATTGCTGGCTTTATGCAAAAAGTAGGTCTTTTAACTGTTTACGTTGACGAATTGTTAGCTAATCAAGTAGAAATTGACATTATATGTATCACGGAGCACTTTATAATGGCAGGTTTTGAGGAACTGCTAACCATTCCGAACTATCAATTAGCAGCAAGCTACTCAAGAAATCACTACTACTATACTACAAAAAAAAGAGAGGTGGAGCTTGCATATTTGTGAAGTCAAATCATATTTATAAGGAACTTAAAAATATTTCAAAACTCTCAATATCTGGAATATTTGAATGTTGCGCTGTAGAGTTAGTATCACACAATATTGTGATTGTTTGTATATATAGAATTCCCAAATATAACAATGAAAACGCTTTTTACGAAAAACTAGAATTAGCACTATTAAAAGTATGCTATCTAAACAAAAAAAATGTGTATTGTGGAGACTTGATCGCTTTATTCAATCCTGTTACCAAAAATAAAGCGCCCCTATTGGTTGTTGCTCACGTATACGTAGTCGTAAATGATTTTTACAATGCGCAAACCCATGGTAGAGCCTCTGAACTAAGGTAACGGAAATGGTGGCTGGAAATGCTGGTTTAAGTCTGAGAGCCGCTGAAAGTTCGTTGTCTCGCGAATTAATTTGTGCGATTTTAAACTATTTGGAGCATGAAATGAGTGCCGAATGACTCGGATTTTCTGCAAAAACTTAATTGCGAAAAAGAGCTAAAAAATTCATAAAATAAATTAAATTCCAACCCCACATTTATAAAAAGTTTTGTAAAAGGTTAGGTGAAAATACATGGGTTCACGAGTTATACACGTGAACCAATCAACTAGGCTGGGCCGTCCAACTGTGCCGAGACAAAAAAATGCATTGTCAAAGTCGATTAAAAGTGAAAATGATGGTCACAGCGTTATGAGGCGTTTGAGAGAGAAAATTTGTCGCAAAACACCTGAGGCCAGGTGGGCAATACTCGCGCTTTCGGCATTCATCTCGATTCGATATGATAACGAAAAATTACATAATATGCCAAAATTATTTTACGTTCAAAAATATCGAATTAAGATGAATGTCGAAAGCGCGAGAATTGCCCACCTGCCCCCCTAGCCAAGAGCATGAGCGCTAAAAGCGCGCACGAAAGTTTTGTATGAAGATGACATTTGGTGATGACGTCACGTTCGTTAAATTCGTTGACAGAACAAATTGCCAGCCAAGAACACGGACGGTGTGCGTTGGGCTTTCGTTTTCTATAAAACGCTCGCGAGAGGCCAATTTCCCCATACATTTTGACAGAAACCGCTACATACTCGGAGGGAATTGCCAGCCAAGAACACATTTTTGTTCGTTTTTTGCGACTGCTAGGCGCTAAATTCGACGGTATACGGGCGGGTGGTCGGGGTCTCCCTTTCGAGCTATATTCTATCAAAACGACGCCATTGTTTTAATTTAAATTAACTCAAAGTATTATTTTTTTTTGTTTTAGAAGTTTTTTATTATGTTGTGGAAATTAAATTGAATAAATAAAATTTATTAGTAAGTGCAAATAACGAGTGGCGTCTTCATCGACGCCAAATATAGATTAGAGCCACGAAAAGTTCTCTCTATTTCATACTTACAAAGCTTCTCAAAATACAGAAGTTTGCTTAAAACCAACGTGAACAAACTAAATATTTAAAAATCTTAAGGACTAAGGAGTTCATATAACAATTTTAAAACTATAGCAAAAGTATAACTAGGAAAAATTGGACAAGAATTACTTACTAATAAAAAGAGTATATTGGAGGAAATTTTCCGTCATTTAATTACATGGATTGGAATTATTTGGAATAACTATGAGCTTAACATAAATGGAAGTAAACTATCTTACCAGAGATTTGAGGATTTTTAGTTCCAGTTATTATGCAAACAACTAGCAATAAAAGTGAAAAAGCGGGGCTTATTAGAAACATGTGTGAAAACCAAAGCTATGACAAACAGACATAAACAAACCCTGAAAGTAAATTATCAAGAAATTGAATAAGGTACTTTTATTTAGGTCAAACAATTGCTCCAAAACTTTATATGGAGAAAGAAATACATATAATAGTATGTACGTTCTCAGGTCTCTGAAAGAAGTATAAAAAAATCAAAACATCCCAATGCAGAGTAGTTGGAGACCGCTGCCAATGGTATTTGCTGGAGGAGGCCTATGTCCGAGGACAACCTAAACAAATATCTGAACTTGATTGATAATAGTGTATAGAAGTGTTACAACATTAAATCAAACAAAACAATATTAGGCAAAAAAATAAGAAAAAATGTATAAATTCTTGTAAAATATCAACAAATAAAGTTTATTTTTATTTATTTCTTTATTTTTAATGAAAAGTTCACATTTCAAAGAAATAGGGGATACCGGGGAGAGTTTAGGTAACATTTTAGGTTTAACAAAGGATTTTTCAGAGATTTTGTGAAGACCTAGAATGTTTCACAAGTAGCACAAACTTATGGTTTAATATATTAGTATTGCTATATTCTTCTATAATTGTATATAGTGCCCTAAAAGAATATGATTTTCCTTGACCATTACTAATAAAATTTGTTACACCTTTTGGTATTTCAGGGACTGATGATGGTCTTTGTGGTTGTACAGAATGACTTTTCACCTTGAGTTTCAAATATAAAAGAATCCTTTTATAGCGGTATATTATTATTTAAAAAAAAATCCTAGCCCTAGTAATAATAATACAATTTAAACTCGGCCACTATAGATATTTACAATATTAGGTATTTTATTATATACACTATATGACCCATACATGCACACATCCACACAAATATTCACTCAACGCTGTAATATATATGTATAATATTGTTAAGTAAAAACTACTTAGTACTATTATATAAATGGTACTAAGTAGGGTATTTGTAGTATGTACTATTAGACCTATATTGTTTATACAAGCTCTTTTATTTATAGGAATTTTAATTCCCATGCAAGCACTATAAATAGTTAGGATGGTACCTAGAGTAACATTTCATTATTTTATATGAATACTATTAGGGAATTACATGTATCTAATGTGGGCATTTGTAGATATACTTACCATAATGGTAAGCATATCTACAAAGCTTAATTTTAAACACACTGGTATTCATAAAAAAAAACTTTTTGAGTCCTTGAGAACACTTGTATATAGTAGGTTATGTCTATTTTACCAAACAAAAATAAATATGTAAAAAAGAAACAAAACTTATTTTAACTGAAGTGTTCTTCAAGGACTTTATTAAGTTTTTATCATAAAGACCATTATTAATTAAAATTCATAATAAAATTTATTAACCTGACCCATTTAAATGATACAAGTATCAATAAGAAATGTTAATAATGATACTAGCATTTCTTATTCAATAATGTATGTTTAAATGGATCCATCCGACAGACCTAGACACCTTTAAACTTATCCACCTATATGTCTCTTGATTCTGTTAATGTATATTTCAATTAATTAAATATTTCCCAGAATATTGATTTCTTAAAATTGGATAATATTCACAATAAAACATAAACAAATTAAAAGTAAATATTTATTTAATAATTTTGTTTGGCTTGGGCCACTCTAAAACTTTGAGCACCATAGTTTGTAACCTCTCTTGATGGGGAAGGGGGTAGCTGTCCTTGAAACTCTGCAAAGTATAAATACCTGAAATAAAAAAAAAACAAATTGTAATTAGTTTAATAAAAAAATCACAATTGCAACATAACTGGGTTGGAGTCAGGTTTTACCATCTGTGTCAGTTGACTCAGCGCTTGCAAATATTTTAGGAGAGTGAATAAAACTTTAATAAAAAAAATATAAGCGGACAATTTGTAATTTATTTTTCTTAACTCACCTATAGTGTAACATCATATTGGTTATTATGCTGCACAAGCCATTACAATTTGGGAAGACTCTTCAGAATCATAGTGAATCAGTAGCAGAACTCTATCTATTCCAAGGTATTTTAATGACCCCCTGAGATAACCATTAGCCTGCTTCACATATATCCTGACTTGGCAGTGTATTGGTCCGCTGAGGTATTAATTAGGTAATGCATCCATGACAGGGGTAATCAATCATGGTTCCAAGGCATATCCGAAACAACCTGAAATAACATTTATTTGTATGAGAAACAAAGGTAAATAGATGGGTGTTGTAAACACAAAGGTCCGTTTTAATCAATTATTAGTAATAACCTTAGAAGCACTTATTTATTTTGATTCTTACCTATTCAAAAAGTAATTTCCAATCCGAGAACGATATAACTGCAGTATTTCTTCCTTGATCACAGAGTTTTAAAAAATAATATAGTCGTGGGCCGTCCCGGATGCCTCGAATTTATATTTAGAATTCTTTAGTTTATATTTACAACTTAAAAGTGCCATATTAATAATGCCGAAGAGTTTGTCTGCATATTTCTATTTTCTATTAGGTTTGTTTGTAATCAAATGTAAAGAGCATTGGCCCGTAAAATAAAACGAGATATCACATAGTTAGACCAATAGGATTTATTTTTTATTATCTCTCTCTCTTTAACACTAAAATAACGAATATCGTTCCGATTAGGCATGTAAGTTAAAATAAGCATTAATATACAAAGGTGTAAAAACTGTACAATAAATTTTACACCATTAATATGATAAAAAATGTATATTGCTTTTAATCTATATTCTCAATTCATTCGTAATATAATTATTATGTGTAATTTTGAGTGTAAAACATCATACTCAAAATTACTCGCGGGTTTTGAATATAATATCGGAACGTCAATAATCGGGCCGAGCGGTCGCCCTCCCGCGTTCAACAGAATGAAAGTTAACGTCAAAAATTGTTCATGGCTACCGATTTCTGTCGATCATTGTCCGTTCTGCGACGCTTGGGCGCAAAAAGCGCTGATGCTCTTGGCTAGGGGGGCTGACCATAGAACACGATAGCCGCATCGACCGAGAAAAATGTTTAGGAATTTTACTCTATGGGTAGACCGACGAGAAACGTCAAATCCCATACATTTGGCTTTCGATGGGTATTTCGATTCGATTATCGATTGGTCTTTGGTGAGGCCCCAGATTTGTCGAAAGAAAAGTAATGGATCTTCCACGACGATAACGCGCCATTTCACTATTGTGAAAGAAACAAATCTCAAAAAATAAATATAATAAAAACTCAACAAATCTTATTTTAATAATACACTTCTAGGCCGTGATTTCAGCCGATAGATAAAAATAGAATTTACACGGCAAGTACAAAAAATGCGTTTAAAAATAAGTATTTTAATAATTTATTATTTCATAGGAAAGAATTTACTTTTTTTTTTATCTACCTGATGGTAAATATTTTTTATAAAGCATCGATCTATCATCGGCTATTTTAAATAGACTCGTAATAGAAATTCCTCTAACGATGACTGATTCGTTACCGAATTAATTAGCCGGCAAATATACTTAATATATAATAAATAGGTAATGATAATCAATGCTGTTAAACAACAATGTAATGATCGACCCCATTCATGGATTTTATAGATCTGTTTACCATCAGGTAGGTACAAAATTTGATGCGCCTGGCTATAAAAAAAACGAACTGAATAAGTACCTAGTATAAGTGGACAACACCCTTAGTGTGCGGCCCGACAGTAATACCCACATTGTCCTATGTGGCCCTTGGCAAGAAAAGTGTGACGACCACTGCTCTAACATATCAAGACAATGTGATTATTTTCTCGTATAACTTTATAAGAAAATTCCATCAGAACATTGCTGGCTTTATGCAAAAAGTAGGTCTTTTAACTGTTTACGTTGACGAATTGTTAGCTAATCAAGTAGAAATTGACATTATATGTATCACGGAGCACTTTATAATGGCAGGTTTTGAGGAACTGCTAACCATTCCGAACTATCAATTAGCAGCAAGCTACTCAAGAAATCACTACTACTATACTACAAAAAAAAGAGAGGTGGAGCTTGCATATTTGTGAAGTCAAATCATATTTATAAGGAACTTAAAAATATTTCAAAACTCTCAATATCTGGAATATTTGAATGTTGCGCTGTAGAGTTAGTATCACACAATATTGTGATTGTTTGTATATATAGAATTCCCAAATATAACAATGAAAACGCTTTTTACCAAAAACTAGAATTAGCACTATTAAAAGTATGCTATCTAAACAAAAAAAAATGTGTATTGTGGAGACTTTAACATAGATATTTTAAAGAATAATAGCCTTGCACAAGATTTTTAAAATTTCTTATTAAACTTTAATCTTAAGTTAAGGAACTAAATCAACCGACTCGACTAAATAGTATGACTTGCATAGACAATTTTGCACATAACATTCAACGATAAAACGTAAACAACTGTAAAGGAGAAATTATTGACCTAGCCTTATCTGATCATACAGCACAAATTTTGAAAGTACCAGTAAATAAAACCTGTAAGTTTAAGTTCTGGCGTATGCAGAAACGTGATTATTCTTAAGATAATATACTAAAATTAAAAAAATACCTCCACAGTCTACCCTTTACAGATATCTATACAACAAAAGATCCAAATAAAGCTTTTGACCAATTCCGTGAACTATTTTTACTTATATACAAACTCTGTTTTCCATTACAAACAATAAAAAAATTATAAATAAGAGACAAAAATGGATATCTCGTGGAATTAAACTATCCAGCAAAAGACAAAGACAGTTTCTCTGGCACTACCCAAGCAGCACTCAAGCTTTATAGAAGCTGCATTTAAGTTGCCTTTTATACTAAAAGCGTTTAATTAGGCTGTATAAAGGTTTTAGAAGCACTTAAACAGACCTTATAATCACAAATTGGGCCCCAAAATAAACAGCTTTAATAGTTATTAAAGCTGTATAGTAGCTGTACAAGTAAAGAAGAAGCTGTTTAAAAGCTGCTTTATCGCTGTTATTAGGTGTAAAATAAAACCCTAAATCTTTAATTATTCTTTTGTAACGAAAAATGATTTAAAAAAGTTTTTAAAGAGAATAAATGTAAAAATAATAAAGAGAAAATTATATTATGGCGACATAATTTTATCATAATTGTAAAGTGTACATGTTTAATAAGACTTGAAAGTTGTTGATATTCGTAAATTTTCAGTGCGGAATAAAATTTATTGTGTTATGGTATACATTTTAAGTGAAAATATTAACGCGCCTTCAAAACAATAAGATTATATTAATAAGGATTTGTTCTAAATACGGTAAGTACAATTGCTTTTAAGGTACAATCAAAATTTATTTTAAAATATTTTATGTGATATTCAACACCGATTATGTTTTATTCTAAAAGATACTAATACGTTCATCACCGACCATAAATTTTAGTTATATATTTAATAAATTTGTTTTTAATTATCGAAAATGGCGATAATATTTTTAACAGCCTAAAAGATATTTTAAAAGCATTATAATCTAAATAGCTGTAAGTAGTTTGTTACGGATTCTTTTAGTCAGCTATAAGCTGCTATTTAGCTGTTTAATGGAATATTTTTATCGTTCAAGAGGTTTAATTGATAATTTTCATATCTTGTAATTCTTAAAAAAAAGGTAGTTAATGAATATCCATACACTTTGAATTTTAGAGATACGTTGAAGATGTGAAAAAACCTCTCTTATTGTATATTTTATATTGAAATTTACTTTGTCAGTAAGTGAGCAAAAGAATTCCGTTTCACATGTGACGAAGGATGAAAAAGAAAATAGCATCACGCTACGACTAATAGGAGCGGAGCATCAATGAAAAATATTGCAAAAACGGGGAAAATTTATTCCTTTTGAGAGCTTGGCGGGCGGTCATGTGGGGGACGGCGCGGCAGCGAGGTACAGGGTTGCCATTTGTACGATTTAAATCGTATTTGTACGATTTTTTGATGATTTTACGCGAGTACGATCGAAACATCGAAATCGTACGGAAAACGTACGATTTTTTATAATCCTTTTTTTTTTACTTTTTTTCATCGATTAATATGGCATATTTGCTATAACTTATTTAAGATGCAAATTTTTCTCTTTCTGGTATATTTTTTTTAATGTCTTTTTATTTTTTAATGTGCGAAGAACAGACACGTCTGACAGACGAAGTTGCGTAGGTCAGCTAGTAGAACATAAATTGTTATCTGTGTTTAATTTATACATGAATTATTGTGTAACTTATTTACTTTATATTATTTTTCAGAAATTGCCGTTTAAATTGTGAAAACTGTAGAGAAAGGGGAAAAAATCTCTGCATAATACCAAATGGGAAACAAAAGGAGAGTTAAGGTGGCCAAAAAAACGAGTTGACATCGCTAGATTTGTCAAAGGCGAAAATTCGCCGGTTGGACCATAATTAAATGTTACATAAAAAGGCATTCTATACGATCGTATGAAACCCAAATAGCACCAGATCGTTTTATTTTTTTCCATGTAGATTTATTTTCCATTTTACTCGAACTTGCACAACAATTAAAGTAAAGCTGACTAAAATCTGTACTATAGCTGCAATTTATCCTTGAAGTATTTTAACACCCCACTATACATAAGTCATAGGACCAATGTCTTTACAAGAGCGTAGAGTTACACTTTAAATATAAGTTTTATTTTAGATTTAGCATGTACCATTGTACAGATAAAAACATATAGTGATACTATAATAACACTTTAGGCTTTAATAAGTCAGCTTCAGGTGCTTAATAAGGTCTTTATACAGCTTTAATGATAAAAAACAGTGTTTAGTGTAAAAAGATGTTTAAAGTTGTACAGTAGTGTTTTTGTATAAATTTAATATATTATGTGACGAACAAAAAGGGTTTAGAAAAAACAAAGATATCAATATGGCCATATATGATTTACTTAATAATATACTGACTAATGTAGACAAATGAAATACCTATATGTGCTATTTTTACAGACATGACTAAGGCTTTTGACTGCGTAGAACATGACAGATTATTGTATAAACTACATTGCTATGGAATTAGAGGCAATATTTTGAATCTTTTTGAGACTTATCTTAAACAAAGAACACAGTTTACTGAAATTTCCAGAATATGCTCAAAGACCCTACTTGAAATTAAATACAAGTCAGTTACTTTAGAATCTAAATTTGGTGTTCCACAAGGAAGTGTTCTAGGCCCACTTCTTTTCTTATTGTATATAAATGACATGCCACAAAAAGTTCCTTGTCCGATGACTCTATTTGCAGACGACAGCACAGCAATAATTAAATGTAAATAATAATAATAATAAATCATTTATTTGCCAGAATATGGGTACATGTTGTTGAAAAGTTGTTTGCTTGATCCTACATATTCTACCACACAAAAATCATCGTCTCTATGAACTCTCACTACTTTGATTGCGTAATCAGGGCCAGTCCATACTGCAAATAAGCAGATATTCTTATTTGCAATATGAAGCTGGCCCTGGACTTGGTAAAACCAGTCGTGCTTTTCATTTAAAGCAAGTTCACCAGAATTATTCTGTTTAAAGCATTTTTTTTTTCTTGTATTCGCTTCTTCTGGGTCGATACCGAATGCGGAGGAAGGGCATTTAATCTCTATTAATCCTTCTTCACAGATGCCATCAGGAGAAACTCCCAGAAAGCACTATTTTTCATCGATGAACAACCCACATTGTTCAATTTTAATGCTTTCTTGTACACCTAATTGTTCCAAAGCTTTAGCTTCATTTTCTTTTCCATGTTTAATGCAAGGTACATGGCTTAAATCGTAGCTATATAAAATAGCCTTTACCAGTGGAGCAGAATTTCTATTCGAACGCCTCTTGCAGATTTTGCTAAACTTTGATGCCGTCAAAATACTTCGGTGAAGTTCGACCCATACATAATGTGCTTTCTGCTTGTAATATGGTACTGCGTTCGATCTCAAAACGCCTGTTGTTTTAGATTGTTTAAAAACAAGTCCTTCGCCTTGTTAAAATCATTTTGGATCATATCGGTGCGTTGACATTAATTCCAGTGTCTGTTTCAATTTGCTTCTACTGCGCTTTACTGTTTTTAAAATTTCGGCATGTCTTCTTTGCTCTAATCCTTTAATATATTTTCCTGGGCTTTTGCCCCATAGTTTTTTGTATAATGTATATTGCGGTTTTCCGCTATTGAAAAACACTACTGCTACGTAGCAACGTGCTTTATAAGTCTTTTAAAGAATAATTTACTCTTTTGCCACCTACTACTTTGGCTACTACACTATTAAATTGTTCGGCACGATTGTTGGTGAAGTTTTGCAGAAGACTTCGGGAATTGAATGCTAGCTGAGATGCGTTTTTTCGCACCTTGAGCATTAAAATTGGAACCAATCGGACCGACATTTTGTTCTGCTTTCCTTTCCAGTGTGCAGTAATAATCGTCACATTCAGCGTGGTCGCCAAAAACACGTATGCTATTTAATATGTCTTTCTGCAAATTATATATTTTTGTCTCGATGGAAGTAATTTGTTTATTTCTAAATATACTTGCAGAGCGGATAGAATTAAAAAATAAAACGGATTTTATGAAAAAAGGTTTCTTAACGTAGCAATGTTTTCCGTACCCACCTTTTTTTTCTTTCTGAAACAGTTTCAACCAAAATTAGGTATTACGTATTCGAACGCCTCTTGCAGATTTTGCTAAACTTTGATGCCGTCAAAATACTTCGGTGAAGTTCGACCCATACATAATGTGCTTTCTGCTTGTAATATGGTACTGCGTTCGATCTCAAAACGCCTGTTGTTTTAGATTGTTTAAAAACAAGTCCTTCGCCTTGTTAAAATCATTTTGGATCATATCGGTGCGTTGACATTAATTCCAGTGTCTGTTTCAATTTGCTTCTACTGCGCTTTACTGTTTTTAAAATTTCGGCATGTCTTCTTTGCTCTAATCCTTTAATATATTTTCCTGGGCTTTTGCCCCATAGTTTTTTGTATAATGTATATTGCGGTTTTCCGCTATTGAAAAACACTACTGCTACGTAGCAACGTGCTTTATAAGTCTTTTAAAGAATAATTTACTCTTTTGCCACCTACTACTTTGGCTACTACACTATTAAATTGTTCGGCACGATTGTTGGTGAAGTTTTGCAGAAGACTTCGGGAATTGAATGCTAGCTGAGATGCGTTTTTTCGCACCTTGAGCATTAAAATTGGAACCAATCGGACCGACATTTTGTTCTGCTTTCCTTTCCAGTGTGCAGTAATAATCGTCACATTCAGCGTGGTCGCCAAAAACACGTATGCTATTTAATATGTCTTTCTGCAAATTATATATTTTTGTCTCGATGGAAGTAATTTGTTTATTTCTAAATATACTTGCAGAGCGGATAGAATTAAAAAATAAAACGGATTTTATGAAAAAAGGTTTCTTAACGTAGCAATGTTTTCCGTACCCACCTTTTTTTTCTTTCTGAAACAGTTTCAACCAAAATTAGGTATTACAATTTTCCGAAACATATGAAAGCAATAATAAAGTGCGGTACACATTACCTTCATACCTTCGTTTGCATTTCTTATTCAGTTGTATATTTTATCTTTCTAACACATCTGTACCCAGAGCCATTCCGTCCCATGCTAGAAATATGCAAAGCTGTTAATAGGTGCTAACGTATATTACAAAAAAAACTACCTAAACATGTTTAATCAATAAGAATTAAAAAAATAAGATTTGCAAATAAAAATATATCAAGTTTAAAAAATCACTGTTTCTTTGAGGGTAGCCCGAAGACTGTAGACGCGTGTGTCTATTACAGTTATCAAATTTAATGTTATTAAATATTATTGTGCAAAAGTGTACTAATTTTGTAGAATAAGCATTCGTATAGTAATATTAAGTGTGAGAAGTGTAGCATTTACGCTGTGATCTTGGTGTTTGTGCTATCTCAACGAATCCCTTTATCTTCAGTAAAATGGCGGTACCCATTTTACTGTTGATTATTTCTTCCTCCTTCACTTGACACTGGCATCACAATTTTTCTCATTTTCACACAACCCTTTGGCCCACTCGGCCGTTGTGAATTGCATTCCATTAATTACGATAGCTTGAATTTATTTGCACTACCTTATAATATCACGGAAAACCACTAAAATTCTTTACAGAAAGAAAAGCCATTTTCTTTATGACGTGCAAGCGTGCGGCGGCCAATAACCCCTCTATCTTTCATATTTTAGGGTTAATTACTAATTCTTAAAAAGGCATGCAGTAGAAAATGGGAGAACGTTTTCAGTCATCATCTCCCAGTCTATAAGTATTATTTAATAATATTATTGTTTTTATGAGAAAATTTGACTAGTTTCAGGACGAATTCGTTATGTAATGTATACCTTGGTTATTTAGTCAAGAAATGAAAAATTGAGGCCGTAGTGTACACGATAAATACCTACGTAACTGACAACACAATTTTTGAATAGTGTTAATGTATCAGTGTAATTACATAATAAGAGCTCAAAATTTTCCTTCCCAACGTTTTACAAAAAACGTCTTTCGGAAATAGGCTGAAATAAGTTTTTATTATATCTAAATTGTTACGTACAACATCAATATCAAGAAATGGTCAAAGTAATTCTGAAATACAAGTTTATAGATACCTCTCTATTTCTCGGAATTAGAACACCAAGTCAGTTTTTATTGCTTTTCTGGACAAAATATGTAAAACGGCTCTTAAACCAATATTATGGGTTTAATTTGTCCTATGTTGAGACAATTTAAATTATTAATTTAAAATGGAGGTATCCATGGGGCAAGCTAGCATTTTAATAATAAAACAACAAAATTGCAATATTAATATATTAATCCATTTTGTTTTTAAAAATACCTAATATTCTTTGTTTTAAAGACTTTGTTGAGCCTAAAGGTTTTAACACTAATTCTTTGGTACAGATGTTGTTTAATGGGCCAAATGCCAAAGCCACAACTGTGCAAGCTAAACAGATCACATTATAGGGCATACTGAAATCTGGTGTTGGTAATGAAACCATGGCTCCGTTAGTTCTTAATACTATAGAATACCCTGAAATTAAAGAATTTATTAGTAAATAAATAGATTTTTTTTTCTAGTAGTGGACAGCAAGGTATCTGGATTACTGGGATTACTTCATACCCTGTTTTCCACACAGTATTTTAAGAGTTTTCCTAACAATCAGGGCTAAGTAGCAGTTTGGTAAAGCTATTGATCTATGAACATTGACTTTCCTCATTGAATTAAATAGGAAAATAACCATAATAACGTCTGAGTACTTATGTTGGTGTAAGTAAATTATGCCACCTTTTCCATCCACTGCACATCAAAAATAGCTAAAGTAGTACTTACAAGGTTGTGATGCATTTACTATAGAATCAATAGTGCTTCCTGTAATAGGCAGGCTGGTGTAATTTTTTGCAGTAGGTAACATAGCAGTTATTATAGCAGACCCCACATAAAAACCATGGTTAGCATCAGGTGGATACTCTTGCCACTTCAAGAATACAAATTCAAAATCAATAGATATTGTTGTGGTGGTTCGAGGTGGCAATCTTAATAATATCTCTAAATGATAAGGTTTCTGACGATTACGACCAGGTGAATAGTATTGTGAAAGAATAAGGTTACTTTCAGCTTCTCCATTAATTCTTAGTGAGCTCAACTGTATTGGTAACCACCAAGGACCATTTTCCAAGACAACCACATTGATAGGTGCCCAATAACTATTAGTAATGGCTGTGACAATGCCTCCCACTTCTTTACCATAACCCAAAACATATCTCGCAAAATACAGGGGTGGTGGAACAGCAAAAAGAACTGGGTTCTTTTTTTCATATTTAACTGCTATATTAACCATTTGTCCGTCTGCAGGAATATCATAGATGGCTAAATTAACTTCGCTACCTCCTCTGCTTGAAGTTAACATATGTTTTGGTGTTGGAATTAGTTTAAATGTTTGGGTCTTGTTAGAAGTAACATCTACATAAACACGACTAGAAGAAGCCAGTGGACATCCACCTGGCAATCCCTGACCAAATAATTTTCTAAAAGACCAATCATTACTCTCTATGATTTTGTCATCATACACTAATGCTACAGTCAACTTTATTTCATTTTGTATTTGGGTGCAGCTCTCTGATGTGCAAACTTTTCTAAAATGTACACCAATAGAATGATAATTGGTATTGTGGATCATTCTTGAGTTTAATAATGCTGAAAATCCTCTACTTGACTCGCAAGGTAACAGCTTTTTCCATGGTGTTAGATTTTCAGTGCAAACAATCTCCCTTGGTAAGGATGAATACCGAAGTCGAGATGTAACATTTTCATTGCTTTGAAATGTACCCATGGGCCATAATGCCATTTGGGGAGTAACTGTATTAAAATTATCTATAAAATTAAGTGATGCACAAAATAGACCAGACAATGTAGCTGCAAGTTCTTTCCATTGCCTATCAATGTTTTTAACATGGGGTGAAAACCATGCATATAATTCTGCACCTGGTGCTGCATCTAAAATTGGATAACCCCACTTATCATGTCTCCACTGTCCTTCTGTAAGTGTCAAGTGTAATTCTTCTACTTGGAATCGATTTATTACTTCAGTTAGTGACCTAGGAGAGAGATGCGAATGTTCAACTAAAAAAAAAAATTATAATTATGATATTATTCCAAAAATATCAAAAAATTTAATATATTATTAATCCTTACAAGTTAAATTGGAGTTTACAAGAGTTACAAATTGAAAATAGGCATAAACATTTGTTGGTAGCATAGGTTTTATGAATAGTTCTTCTTTAAAAATGTCTTTAGGTTCAAAACATAAGATATATTTTATTACTAAAAAAAAAACAATAGGATACATAAACGCCTTCATTTTCATTTCTACCATATCGATTATAGAAAAAACGGGCAAAAGATACACATGTTAATCACACAAATGAGAAAATAAAGAAATCACGACTCAAAGAGAATCACTTTTTGAAATCAAACATTCTTTTCTTTCTGCAAAAAGTTCTTGCCACTGGACAATTTCTGCCCAAAAAATATTAATTATACTAAATACTCTATGTGCAAGGCTGCAGCTGACAGCTGAAGAAATGACAATATCACAGACTAACTAAAGGAGCTATTCCAAAATTCAAATATTATTACCACAGAATAGAAAAAACAAGTGGAAGTGCAAAGTAGGCGTGTTTAGGTACGCTTATTTGGTTTTCGTGTCAAAACTCGGAATAAAGCTCCTGGCTACATCACTTATTAATTAACTGCTCAGCAGCCACATTCTGTTTCTTATAACGTGAGCGTTAGATTGTCAAAATAACGAATTTCGTTATTAGCGCTCAGTACTCCAATCAGTGAAGGTTAACAAAATACTCTGATTGGAGGAGAGCGCGCTAATAACGGAATTCGTTATTTTGACAATCTAACGATCACGTTATAAGAAACAGAATGTGGCCGCTGGGCCGTGTTCGTAAACTAACACTTTAACACTTGGTAATGTCACTACACTATATGCATCTCTTCTTCTCTAAGCATTTTTCAAAATTTTAATCGCACTCTGTAACACTACCCATTGTTAAAGTGTTACGTTTGTCGTTTGTATTTAAAAAATATATATGAATATAAATATATATATATATATATTTAAATAAATAAATCTAACTACAATATAAGATACTTTGTGTAATTTCACAGAGGGCCTTATATATATATAAATCCTACAACCTAAGTGGTAAAATGTATTTAAAGTGGCGACCACCGACATTTGGCTACCGTTATAAAAAAGAGTGGTATTCGTTGCGTTGTGCGTTTTCCGTTATTTAATTATCGTATTGAAACTAGGTTAGAAAATTATGAATTTAGTCTCTAATAAAAGTGACTAGGTACCTACTCCATATAATATTCAATTAACTTGAATAACATTTTTATTAGTATCTACTTACTCAATAAATTAGTAATTATACCTCAAATAGTTTTGATTTATTTTACATTTTTAGTTAATGTAAAAAAAGAGTAAATACCTCCCAGTGTTTTTTTAAATTATTATTTAACCAAAAAGTAATGGTTTATTAGTCTTCTTTCAGGGTACGATTAGGAAATAGGTGGTTGGTTTGATGATAAAGCGAGGATATTTTAATAGGTATGGACTTGCAATAGCCGATTCCTCTTTATCATCATCCGTTTTGTAAACGCTTCGTTTAGCCGGCATAGTGGGATCGGAATGAGAATTCAGTTTTGGAACAATTGTATTGCGTCGTTGATAGTGCATACCCGCGTATAAACAGTATGAAATTACCACGTAACTGTATTTTAAAGATTATACAGGACCAAGAAAAAACTTCATAATTTTTTCGCCAATTTAATCAAATTCACCGTCTTAATCTGTATGCAAGTCTATCATGACTATTCATGACAGCTTACATAGTATCTATACTAATATTATAAAGAGGTAAAGTTAGTGATTTTGTGAGGTTGTAGTGGTTATCTCTGGATCTACTGAACCGGTTATCAAAATTATTTCACTAATGGAACATATTTTTATTATGACAATATAATAAAATAAATTCATATAAAAATATCTTAATATAAAGAAAAATAATGAAATTAGTCGCAATATTTGGTAGAGGCATGTGAAGGTATCTTTAATAGGTTACCAGCCGACCCGTGCAACTTCGTCTGCGTAACTTTAACTATTTACGAAGCGAACGCAATGGAAGCTCTCAATACCACGTGTTATGGTAGTAACGTGTATGCGAGTTTTTTTTTAATAGAGCAGGACATGTGACCCTACATCCATCTGATAGTAATGATGCTTGCTTCAATTGTAGTAATGATGTTTGCTTCAATTGTAGTAATGATGTTTGCTTCAATTGGTTGATTCCACTATTTCTGCTTGATAAACTTATTCACGCCTCGCTTAAAGGACCCACGATAAAATGAAGAAGGGAAAACGAACAGAGGCAAGGCATTCCATTTTTTTATCGTACGACATATATAAGAATCAACATACCTTTTTGTTCTGGTGGGCCTATCATCCACTGTATGTGTATGCATTTTATGGCCAGTGCGTATAGTACGGAAACGAAATGATAGTCATGTTATTATTAGTCTATCCAAACTTACCAAAACTCTATACGCCTAATATTAAGTTGAACTTTTAATATTAGGCGTAATAGCTCTGAACCTTTGCTCTGAACTAACCGTGATGTGAACTAAGAAATTATTTTTTTACATCCTCTTTGTAAGAAATAAATCTGTTTTAAACGATATTCATTATTTTTACACCCTCTCCATAAGGTTACAATAAAATAAAATAAAATAAAATTGTTTAAAGCGATAAGGTTAATAATTTAATATAGTGGTTAAGTATTCCTAAATTTTCTAATTTTTCTCGCAATTTTTTGATTTTTTTTCTTACATAAGAACCTTCTCCAGACAACAAATAAATAATTAGCGAAATCGACCCAGCCGTTAACTCGTGATGCCGTGACCAAGTAACGTATGCACATCTTTTGAAGGCGCTCAAGTTTATTAAGTATTTCTTCAGTAAGGTCGGGATAACAGACATCAGTTCATAGGCAGAAGTAAAGAGGTAACCAACGTAATCTTAGCTTTAAAGGAAATGAAACTTTGGGCCCGCTTGAGAGTGTGCATGCTGGATTTTCTTTTTACCAATTTCGGCGATCTGACGGTCTCACGCAAGATCATGGGCATTGTTTAGACCGACATTCTTAGCATGTGAGCAGGGGCCTTACCAAAGAGCCAATCGATAATCGAATCGAAATACCCATCGAAAGCCAAATGTATGGGATTTGACGTTTCTCGTCGACCAGGCTCTACCCATAGAGTAAATTTTCTATACATTTTTATCGATCGATGTGGCGATTCGATTGGCGATCGTGTTCTTTGGTCAGGCCCCAGGATGGTTTTATTAAATGATAATGGTGAGAGGTCTTCCAATTTCAATCTGCTCAATATCCATTTGGAACCGAGCACCTGTGTCTTGGCCTGTGTTATTCACCAGAATTCCAATTTGCTGGGAACGTAATCGAATGATTTCGAGATCACGGTTTACTTTAGTAATCGCTTCATTAATTTGGCTTATATCAAAGTGAAGCTACAGCTGCAAGTAATCGGCGTACAGATGGTAGGAACTGAAATTTATGACTTGAACCAGAATACCTTGTACCAGATAGTGTAATATTATTTAGACTTTAATTACTTAATATAAAAATATATAAAAATGTCAAACTTGACATACGTGTTTATTATTATATAAAATATTTTTGTAGAAAATTTACAGTATTATTTATATAAAAGACTTAAATACAAGAAATTGATAAAGATAAATTGTATGTAAACAGATACAAAAAAGTTTAAACATCCATAAGCATTATTTTGGTAATTGCTACTGTTGGTTGACAATCAAGTAGGTATCTGGTTAACAATATTCCATAAAATCAAGAAGATGAGGACAATTTTTCAATTTTATATTCTCTGGACTAAAAGGTAATGAGAAATAATTTATAAATAAAGACACCTAACTATTAAATATTTGGTGGGAATATTCAGAATCAATATTTTACATTATAACAAGTAGGTACCTATCTGCAAGGATCGACAATAGTGTGTTTTGGCAACTTGAACGTTTTCGATGGATGGACCTACTGTGTCGTGTCATATATAAAGAGATTTAAAATCATCAAAACATAAAAAAAAAACGCACGTAGCGAATAAGTTCCTGCTTTCAGTAATTCTAAAACATTACAACGATCTTGGATCAGCAGAAGTGTATCATCGGATGTGTCGTGTTGTGCATTGTGTAGTGTCCAAACGTTTTACCCATTTAAGTCCTATTAGATCTACCATTATTTTTTTTTATTTTTTATTATTATTATTATTAAATATTTATAATCCATTTGTTAATTATTAAATATATTTTTAGTCTTTATTAGATATTAATGTTTTTTTAAAGTCGGTTTTATTCAAATATTATTCTTTTTCGTTAGTTTTTAATTTTTAATTTCTATATATTATATCTATATTTTTATGTGTTCTCTTAATGGGTGATAATAATAATTCTAGTATTATTTCAGATAACACATCTAATTTTATAAAATGTAATTTATGTATTGATAATAAACTATATAAAGGTAAAAGAGGGATAGCTCGGCATTTAGCATGGCATCGAAGTCGCCATGATGCAAACATTAACCAAAATATTCCTTCTACCAGTACCGATACAATTGACCAAAACATTACATCTTTACAACATGAAAATGAGCCCCTTTGGCAAAAGCTTTGTAAATGCAAAAATAATATACCAGTCATTAAGAGAATACCGAGGGGAGCACGTTTAACCGTCTCAAAGAATCTAACAGAAATAATTTGTGAGGTAATTAAATACAATTCAGTCGCTTCTTGGGAAAAACTTTTAACCTTTTCATATAGAGTTTTACATATTAATAGTACAAAAGATAATAAGAAAAAATCGGTAACTAGCCTTATAAAAAGTAATATTCACAATATTTCACTTCCCTTATTTTTACCCAATAAAAGAAATAAATATGATGTCAGTAAAAAAGTAGAAGAAAAAGTTTCAGATGGGGATCTCAGAGGTGCTGCAAGACTTTTATTCAGTGATGACAAAACAGCACCTTTAAATACTGATACACTAAATGCCCTTAAAATGAAACACCCACAGTCTTTTTCGTCAGAAATTCCATTTGAACCATTAAACCCAAATCAACAACAAGTAGAAGCTAGTATTGGAAATATTATAAATGCAATATCTTCTTTTCCTAGTGGTTCGGCTGGTGGTTTGGATAGTCTCACACCCCAACATCTTAAAGACTTGACCTCTAAACAAACAGGTGAAAACGGATGCTTACTAATTTCTGCTATTTGTTCTTTAATAAATTTAATGTTATCTGGAAAAGTCAATATAGAAATAGCCCCAATTCTATATGGAGCCAATTTGATTGCCTTAGAAAAAAAATGTGGTGGTATCCGCCCAATCGCGGTTGGTTTTACTTTTAGACGTTTAGCTTCAAAATTATGTTGTAAATCTATTCAAGAACCTTTAAATAATATTTTCGAACCAATACAATTGGGGGTTGGTAGTAAAGGAGGCTGTGAAGCTGCTATACATGCAGCCCGTAGTTTTCTATCAAGTTTCAAAAATAAGATATTTTTAAAGTTAGACATCAAAAATGCTTTTAACTCAATTTCCCGAGAATACTTTATAAAAGAAGTGAAAGAAAAATGCCCATCAATATACAACTACGTTTGGCAATGCTATTCAAATTCTTCAAAGTTAATATATAATAAAAACGAAATTTCTTCCTCAGTAGGTTGCCAGCAAGGAGATCCTCTTGGCCCTGCTTTATTTAGTTTGGCTATACATCCAATAATTAAAAATTTACAGTCTCAGTTCAACATATGGTACCTTGATGATGGGTCATTAGCAGGAGAAATAGACTCGGTCTTAAACGATTTTTCTACAATAATAAACAAATTTTCAGAATTAGGCCTCGAAATTAATAGTAATAAATGCGAAATTTTCCTGTCAGAAACTTTTTCAACAAATGAAAAAACTGAAATCATAAATAAATTTAGCAGACTTGCACCTAATATAAAACAAATTAATATGGACAACTTTTTTCTTTTAGGGAGTCCTATTTTTGATTCAGGTATCCCTAATTTCATCGAAGATAAATTGGAACAATTTAATAATATCTCGGATCGTTTCTCCAAAATTTCTTCCCACATTGCCTTAAATCAAAATAATTTGAATACTGTTGGTACATTGACATTATTGAGTCTCTAAGCAAGTTATTGTAGTTATAATGTCCACGAAAAAGGAGGTGCAATCTAAAATTATAAGCGTATGAAACTATAGAACGGCAACACTGCTACCGGGTATTTTAGAAAGAAAAAGTACGGTCATGTTACCATTTTATTTCCATAATGATTAAAATTGGAAATTTTTATGCAGTTTCTTCCGCTTATAATAATTTCAATTAAATTTTATTTCCTCCTAGTCTTTTCCCCTTATAGGGATGCGCGATCCTGTTCGTCAATCCGATTTTAAGGATCGTATCGGATCGTAATGCCTCGATCCGATTCTCGGATCGGATCGCATGCCGTCGATCCGATATTCAGGAAATCGATATGGATCGGATGCAAATAATTACGAAACAATTCTATATATATAAGGTATAACTTGAAAGAATATACGCGATATATTAAAAAAGTGACTTGTAATGGCTGAATAGGTGTAATGGGATGACTCCATTCAATGGAATTTACAGGAGGAACTATTTTTTCACTAAGCAGTTTTATAAAAACAAAACGTCCTTATGTCTGAAACACTCAGAGACAATAACAAATAGAAACCAAGCGGGCCACACATTTATGTTTACTTACCTACAAAAGGAGAACGGTCATTCTGGACCCAACCGTAAAAGCTTAGCGTTCATAAACAACGATATGCTTACTTAATAATAGATAATTTAAGCATTATTTTTCAGTATTCAAAATAATTTTAGAAGTTGGGGAAAAAAAGTTCTGACAACTTTTGTTACGTGCTGATTCTTTTGTCTTTTCTGTATTATTATCCATATTATGCAGCAACTAAAATGCTTATACATTAAACAATATTATTTATGCTTATCTGGATTAAGATTTAACAAAATAAAGAAAGAATTCACATTATTTTGAAAGAAAAAGAAAGGTCGCATGGTATTGAATGCCCTTTGTCCATTTATCGCATGAACAAAATAAAATAAAAATATAGCGACGTTCGATTGCTTAGGCTGATAGTCTTGCTACCAATGCCTTAATATATATTTTTTTTAAATCGATAGATTAGCGCATGCTCCGAGTGTATTCCAAATATTCAATTTTCTGAATATATTAATTATACTCTATGTATTCAATACAGTTTCCTAAAATAGAAGACTAATATAACTTTTTATCTAATTTAACTATCTTAAGGATTCTTTGAGGGTAGCCCGAAGACTGTAGACGCGTGTATATATTATATTTTTAAAATTTAATTTTATTGAATATTATTGTGCAAAAGTGTACTAATTTTGTAGAATAATCATTCGTATAGTAATATTAAGTGTGAGAAGTGTATTATCTCAAATAATCCCACAATCTTCAGTAAAGTGGCGGTACCCATTTTACTGTCGATTTCTTTTTCCTCCTTCACTTGATAATGGCAAGACTATACCGTATGCTTTCATACGGTCATATCGCCATTCCTTTTTCTACCCTAGTCCTTTCCCGGTTCCTTTCTATCCTATTATCCCACTTATACTTTACTAAATCTTTATAAATCCACCCGCAACCATCGCACTTGATATTGGCAAAATTACACCTATAATGCGTAGAGGCCACGAATAAAATAAGAATAACTATCTTAACTCTTTAGTGATAGTCCTTTTTTATAAACATTTCGACACTGGCAAAATTCGTGAAAAGCGAGAGGCGATACAAACTATACATTGAATTTCAAATATTTTTAGTTTTTGTCTGGAGATTAGGTACTCGCGACATTGTAGCCGGTGCCATACTACTGTGAAGAGATAGTGACTTTTGAGAGAATTCTTTACATTTCTTATACTTGCTTTTTTTTTGCTTGAAATCACTCGGGACATTTAAGCTGCTGCTAGTAGTGGTATTTGAGCTAGTGACGCTTAACAAACCTTGTTCGTGCCTGCCTTACTTTGTGGCTTCATAGCGGATGCTTGTTAAACAGTTATTATTTTTATTTTAGGTAAAGTAAAGCTTTTATATCCCTAATAATTTACGCTGCGTTAATTGAAAATTGTGTGTTCATTGAATGCAGCGACATAGTTTTTCTGCGGCAAGCCGATTATTTGAAAAACGTTGTTGTTTAACGTTGGACATACCCAGCAGATGTAAGTATCAATGTTCATTGGCTTTCTCTTTCAAATACAAAGCCTTTGTTGATTCAAAATCCTAAATATTTATCATGTGAACCTATATCTAGTCAAAAAATGATATATAAGAATATCTAGGCCACCATTCCTTCCACACAAAATAACACCGGTATTCATAAAAACTAATTCATATTGAGTGCTTGAAAAACACTTTGGCCTGTATTTTTAACAAAGTTTTTAGTAACTAAAGTGCTCTTGAAGGACTTTAATTACCATTTTTATTGAAAAGGCCATATATCTACGCTCCAAAAACCTATTATAAGTAATTAATAATATATAAGTAATTAAATGGATAGGTATCTTTCAGGGCGCATACATTAACCGCGCAAGTCAATCGCCCCGGAGAAAAAGGTACTGCAAAGGTTATGAAAGTAAAAACTGTGGCAATCCTCATGTACATTGAAAATTATTTTTGTTTTTTTAATTTATTATTTACAAAAAAACTTAACCTATAATTGACAATAATTTGCATATTTATTTCAATATTTTAAAGCCAGGTAAATAACAGCGACCAGTATCTGGCCTATTCATATTAGGCAAAAGAATATAATTATTGGTTTTACTTTAATTATAAACCTCTATATTTATTTATCCTCCTTCTGTATTGGAGTATCTAAAATTTTCTCTTCCTCTGTAGAATGAGATGACATATTCACATTATCCTGTGATCCTGTATCACCAACCTCCATGCTTTCAACATCATTTCCTAAGGAAGAATCTGTTACAACCGTTGAGATGTTATTCTCTTTGCTCTCATCCAGCATGGTACATTTGATCTCTTGATGTTAACTAAAATATATAAAACTCTTTTTATACAAATATTTTGAATCGAGCAAGCATTATAATTTTTTTTAATGATCTGAAAGATACCTATCCATTTATCTACCCATATATTATTTATTACTTGTGCTCCAAATGTAATATATATTTGGAGCATAGATATATGTCATTTTCAATAAAAGAGTTATTGAGTCCTTCAAGACTACTTTAGTTACTAAAAACTTATATATTATAGCTAATAAAAGAGACGAAACCAAAGTGTTAAACTCAAATAGAGACATAACTAAAGTGTTCTTCACACACTCAATAAGTTTTTATGAATACCGGCGTTAGTCAGTATTTTGTGTGGAAGAAAGGGTGACCTAGATATCCTTATATATAGTTTTTTGACTAGATAAATGGCTGTATAGGTTTACATGGTAAATATTTTTGTCTTTCGACGAGGGCTCTATATTTGAAAGAGAAGGTCAACAAATATTGATACTTACATCTTCTGGGTATGTCCAACATTGTCCTCTGTGGGCGTTTGTCTCGATACCTCTATGGTCCATTTGTTTCCACTAGCTTAGTTAAGAATTTTAAAGAATTTCTTGTTTCATCAGTCGCAGTCATACTAGTATAATAAACAATTCTCGCTATCAAATTTAGTAATACTTTAATTGTAAGTATTGCTGAAAACAGAAGTTCCAACTGATACTGCATCAATCAAGTGTGGGTAAAAAATATGACTAATCACTTGAATTAAAATGTTATATACAAATAGATTTCTGGACTGCCCCGTTGACGTTTGTAGCTAACGCACGTAGTCCGGAGTTTTTTTTCAATAAAAGTCCTTATATATAGCCAATTTCTAGTAAATTAACATTTTTCCTAT
Source organism: Monopis laevigella (assembly GCA_947458855.1). Lineage (NCBI taxonomy): Eukaryota > Metazoa > Arthropoda > Insecta > Lepidoptera > Tineidae > Monopis > Monopis laevigella. The sequence continues at coordinate 18,065,935 of OX381577.1, read as the reverse complement.
GTGATTTTGGTGTTGGTTTGTATATATTTTTGTGTTTTAACCGACAATCATGGAGCCGATTCCTCCGAAACCTCCGGATCCTCTCGGAGTTTCAGAGTTCGACTCATTTTCGGGGTCCCCAGCCATGTTCTCACCGGAGCCGGTAAGTGCCCCCACTCGTAAAAGATAATTAGTTACTCCTCCAGATGAAATTGGTAATCCTAAAAAACTTGTTACAAATCAAAATAATACTACCCCTGCTGTTCAAACAATCTACACTTATCCCAGCCTAGAAGCCAATCAACGTAAATACTCTAGTACGCATAAAGCCCCTTTTATAGTCCACGTTATGCACAAAGAGGACGCCAGATTCTGGCCTAACTATTAATCGCATCAAGTTTGGTCAATTTTTGGTACATTACGATATCCAGAATATTATTATGGGAGGGGTGAAAATGGTAGGCCGTAATCGAGTGTCTATCGATTTTTCCTCTTATAAAGATGTTAATAATTTCTTGGAGAACCCTTATTTAAATACTCTAAACTTTGTAGCATCTGTTCCAACATTTCAAATCTCTCGAATGGGGGTCATACGAGAAATCCCCTTGGAAGTCTCTATGACTGAATTAGCAGAAAATTTTATTAGCCCATCTAATTGCGGCATATCATAAGCTCGTAGATTAAATAGAAAGTCTTTGATAGACAATTCTCCAGTCTGGATCCCCATACAAACCATTGTGGTAACATTTAAGGGCCAAATCCTCCCTGAAAATGTCTATTACTGCTACTCTTCTCTGCCTGTCTCTCCATATATTCTTCCATCAATTCAATGTCAGCAATGTTGTAGGTTCGGTCACATAAAATCACAGTGCCGATCAAACCCTCGATGTTACAAATGCGGCCAATCCCATTTGGGTGTAACTTGTGATGTTGTAGAGTGTATTTGCATACTCTGTGGAGGTACTCACATGGCCATATCTCAGGAATGCTATGAACATGGTAGACAAAAGTCTACAAAGGCTTTATGTCTCAAGAAAATATATCGTTTATAGATGCCTCTGCAAGAATTCCAACCCGCAGTTTTGCGGAGGTTGCTAAATCCTCTCTAACCCCTCTTGATAACCCCCATCCAAAGTTTTCCAAAACCTGTTATAAAAAAAATATTTTTCTTACCTCCAAAAACTCACAAGCAGGCATATAGCAAAGGCTATGATTCAGTAGCCCATAATTCTATTGTTGGATCTTATGACCCTCCTCCCCCTGCCAATGGTTGTGCTCTTCAAGCCAGCAGCCAAGATACCTCAACCAACCAACGAAAACTTATTAGCAATTATCATTACCCTCCTTATTAATTTATGTAGTAAAACGCATAAAATACCAAACAATATCACAATTAAACTGAATGATCTGCTTTCTACTTTAAAAATCGCCCCAGACACAAATAATTCAATGGCACACCAATAGTATTAGAAACAAGAAAGCTGACTTACTTTATATTATAAATAAATTAGCATTGTGGCCATCAGTGAAACCTGGCTCAAACCTGGGGCCAGGTTTATCCTTCCACGGTTTCTCAGTGTGAGAGACGACCGAAGTGATGGCTACGGTGGAACTGCTATCTTTATAAGAAGTAATATTTCCTTCTAGCAAATTCCAATCCTCAACCAGAATCCTGAGCTTAATATTGTTGCTATTAGAGCATCAACTTTGTTTCTGTTTATATCCCCCACCCTAATCGTTCTTATATCTCCCTTTTCCATTCACTTTTCTCTTCTCTTCCTACTCCAATCATTATTTGTGGGGATTTAAATTGTCATCACCCCATGTGGGGACCTCGTTCGGCTGACTCTTTTGGCCTGGACTTTATGGACCTCTTAGACCAAATGAATTTCTGTATCTTAAATGATGGGTCACCAACACGCAGACCTAACCCCTCTCAGCAGCCTAGTGCTGTGGACCTTTCCATCTGCTCTCCTTCACTTTCCTCAGGCTTGTCCTGGACAGTTCTTTCCCAGTCATTTGGAAGTGACCATTATCCTATTATCATTTCAGCTCTAACTTCTTCCCCTATAACCTTAGATTTTGATCCACTATTAAAATATAAAATTAGCGAAGCAGACTGGCAGCAATTATCCTTACTTACAGAAGAGAAAACAAACTTGTTAAGTAGGGTGGATGATGAAAATTATTTGGTAATATATGACCAATTTATTGTTTTATTAACTGCTTCAGCGGATGAGTGTATTCCCAAAAAATCATATGGAATTTGGCGAGTATTGTCTCCTCCCTGGTGGGATTCTGACTGTTCAGCTAAAGTCAAAGCTCGTAAAAATGCTGAACGGCTTTATAAATGTGCAACGTCTGTAGTTAACTTTGTGAATTACAAGAAAATTGCAGCTGAAACTAGAAAACTCTTATCAACTAAGAAAAAAACTGGTTGGAATAAATTTTGTGAAAACCATTCTCCTCGTTCTCCTTCATCCTTAATATGGAAAAATATTAGAAGATTTCGTGGCGCTATATCTGATAACAACACTTTGTCCTCCAATGGCCCATCAGTTTGGATACAGAAATTTGCAGATTCATTGTCCCCTCCCCCTGATCCTATATTGGATAGCTTCCATCCTTTATTAGGCAGGTTTAACTTCCAGGACCCTATGGATGGCCCCTTTAGTTCAGACGAGTTTGATAGTGTTTTGAATAAACTTAATGATTCCTCTCCGGGCATTGATGGTATCCCATATACTTTCCTTTGTAAGGCTGGAAGAAAATCTCAAAATCTTCTCCTACAAATTTTAAACAAAATTTTCCTTAAGGGTACTCCTCCAGAATCCTGGAAAAACCAGATTGTTATCCCTATTAGAAAGCCCAACAAAGATCCGTCCCTTCCTTCATCTTATCGCCCCATAGCCCTCTCTTCAGTCCTCTGTAAGGTTCTAGAGTACTTGATTAAAAATCGACTAGAATGGATTGTGGAAAGTAAGGATATCATTTCCAAGTCACAGTTTGGTTTCCGTAAAGGCAAAGGCACAAATGATAGCCTGGGAATTATCACTACAGATATTAGAACAGCTTTTTCCAATAGTGAATCTGTAGAAGGGGTTTTCCTTGACTTAAGTTCAACGTGACGTTTATGACAACGTCATTCTTCCTCTGCTCAGGCATAAAATGCTCAAGCTGAGCATTCCAGTGAGGATTGTCGAAGTCATAGCCAGCTTTTTAGCGGCCAGAACTATATCTATCAGATACCGTGGTCATCATCTTTCTCATCGGAAGGTTTATAGAGGCCTCCCCCAAGGATCTGTCCTAAGCCCCCTTCTGTATAACATCTATGGTCGGATTAATAGTCGATGCTAAGCAATTGCTAATGCTTAGCCGATGCTCCGGACTATCAAACTGCACAAGAAAAAACTAAATTTTGACAGTTCCAAGCAATGGCTCAGGCTAAGCAACGACTATTAATCCGAACACTATACTCACGACCTGGACCTAACTGTAACTTCCTTCTGTAACATTCTACAATATGCATATGACCTTGCCCTTTACACCTCAAAAAAAAAAAAAAAATCTCAGGGGCCTTATTCCGAGTTTGCAACCGCTAATCACGACAAGACGTTGCGCAAACTATAAAATATGGAAATATATGCTCTATTCTAATGGTTATATAGTATGTATTAGGTTGGCTATTATAATGCCGCCATCTTGAAATACACGAATTCTTTGCAAGTTTGAACATGTATGGAGCATTGGAATTTCAACTTTATAATTAACAGGATAGAACTTACATTTCAATAACCGTACTTTACGCAAAATGCGCGACGGTGTACGTGTCAAAACTCGGAATAAAGCCCCAGGTCCCATTGAATACTGCCTTGTATTACTTAAATATTTGGCTAAAGGACCATGGCTTATTTTTATCTCCATCAAAAAGTGCAGTAGTATTTTTTTCTAGACAATATTGTCTAGAAAAAAATACTACTGCACTTTTTGATGGAGATAAAAATAAGCCATGGTCCTTCACTTAACATTAAAATTAATGATCACCCTATCCCTATTCTCATCATTCTTTTAAATTCCTTGGTGCCATATTAGACTCGAGAATGTCAGGAGTTCCTCATTTTGACTATGTAACAGAAAAATGCGAAAACACGATCGCCAATGGAATTGCCTCATCGATCGGTAAAAATGTATAGGAATTTTACTCTATGGGTAGAGCCTGGGGCTCTAGAGAAAAATCAGGCGAGGCGACGTGTCGTGTCGCCTTCAATCAAAACTCTATAGACTTTGGCAGGTGACAGCGTACCTCACGCCTACTGTCACTGTCAAAATACATACTTTTTGACTGGGGCGACGCGACATGTCGCCTCGCCTGCTTTTTCTCTAGAGCCCCTGATCGAGAAACGTCAAATCCCATATATTTGGCTTTCGATGGGTATTTCGATTCGATTATCGATTGGCTCTTTGGTAAAGCCCCTGTCTTGCTTTTGCTGTTATAGGTATTTGAAGTGCTAAAAGTCAATATTGTATATATCACTCTGAATACGCGAACTCTCAAGTGTAGAACGACAATCGCGATAAATTTAAACCCAAATGTATACAAATTATGATTTCATTTGGGTTATTAGTATAAATAATTTTTCTAACTAATTCGATCGATACAGTAAAATGATAGTTCGTGGGTGTGTCATATAACCTAACTAAACTAAATCTGATTTTCATTTCACAATCTGTCTGCTGTCAATGCAGCACGAGTAAACACAACTAATAATTTTGCTGAGTAATATTCACGGCCCGAAATGTTCGCTATATAACTACTAGGCATAATTTCAATTTGAGGTTATAAATTGAAATTCAATTGAGAATAACTTTTTTCTCCCAACTTCTCGAACTTCGATGTAATTAACAAATTTATTACATGTATTTTCTTCTATCGAACTGGATAAGTTTCACTTTTGAACGCGGCTTCTAAGCCTGGGACTGAGAATAGATGAGCTATGACCATTCTCCTTTGTTAATAATATAATTAATTAAGATACGCGTATATTTACCCGCAAAATATGCCGCCAAGTTAGGAACGCAACGTAAACAAAAATCAAGGTCGGTTTCTAACAAAAAATCCAAAGTACCCTACTCAAATGTAGTAAAAAAAACTGCCTTTCAATTCATATGATCCGATCTTTAAAGTTTTGTATCGATCCGCCACAAAATCGTATGGTCCCGATCCGATCCTAAAATCGCCGGATCGTATGCTCTCGATCCGATTTTCTAAAAGATCGGATCGGAACATCCCTATGTCCCCTTATCCAATCATATTACTATACTTTATTCCTTGGGCCTTATTCCGAGTTTGCAACCGCTAAACACGACAAGACGTTGCGTAAATAATAAATATGGAAATATAAGTTTTATCTCGTTAATTATAGAGTTGAAATTCCAATGCTGCAAACATGTTCAACTTTGCGAAGAATTCGTGTATTTCAAGATGGCGGCATTATTATAGCCAACCTAATATTATTATACATCATACCATATATCCATCAGAATAGAACTTATGTTTCGATATTTATAGTTTACGCAACGTCTTGCCGTATTTAGCGGTGAAAACTTGGTATAAGGCTACTTACATTAAAAAAAAAATCTACATCCACTTGACATGAGCACAAATACGCGTAATGCGTAGATGCCATTAAGTAAATTAATAAACAAACGCATCTAAACAAAAACTGTTTTATTTTATTTAAAGGAAAAAATTTATGTTATACAACCAAACCTATCAAAATGGATAATGAATTTGTAGACATCAGCACAAGTTTATTTTTACAACTAGGTTATGGTGTTGGGCATATATTAAATGATGTATGTGCCAGTCTCTGGTTTACTTACCTTCTGGTATTTTACCATTTAGTACTTGAATTTAGTTCTTCACAATCTGGAAATTTAATGCTGATAGGCCAAGTTGTAGATGCTTTATCAACACCGTTTGTTGGATACCATTCTGATAGAACAAGCAATAATTTTAGTGATAAGTATGGAAAGAGGAAATTATGGCACTTATTTGGTAAGTATCATAATATTCTTTATTTCAATCATTTTTTATTATAATAATTAAAATAACCAATCTAAGAATTTAAATAGGCCAACTGAGGTTTTCTATAGTGATATTATAATTCAATAAAATTACAGTTTTTTTGTAAAAGCGGCCCCAGCCTAGTGGTTAAGTCACTGCGCAACTGATAACAAGGTTAAGCAAATGACAACAAGGCCAGCCTGAGATGGGTGACCGCTTTATACATCGAGGCTATTTCATCATAAACATAGCAACAAGCTCACCACTTGTAAGGTGTTGCCTCCGAATACCATCGGTGAAGCGAGGATGGGTTAATCCCTTCGCTGGGTACCCTGAGGCCGTTTAAATGGTCCTCGGGAGCCAAATAGGCACTTGTGATGTTTTTTTTTTTTTTTGTCTTCTATGCCTTCGAGTGACAATATTGATATAAAAACAAATAATAGGCCACATTCACGGCCACAGCATAGTGGAGGAATGTGTAACAATACTACACACACACTCAAAACATAACTAAATTCGAAATATAAATAAATTCTAAATTATTAAAATAAAAAGCAAAAATCAACAAACCTAAACACGTTTAATGTTATCATAGTTAATGTATTTACAGATGAGAGATAAAATTTTAATCAAAAATATATGTAATAAAAGACATATATTAGAAAGTAAAGGTATATTATACAACGGCACAGAAGAAATAATAGTACAAGTACAGAAGCTCCACTCCGAAAAATTAATTAAATAAATAGTGACTTTTGCTCTGACACAATACAGTTCATTTCAGAAAACTAAACCTGACCTTGTAAACAGAACTTATAAATACCTAGTCATACTAATAGGTAATTAAATTTCTAACAAAGTATGTGAATAGGAGAGACCTAAATAACTATAACAATATTGTCCTTTGGAAGTGTGAAAAACTCCGGATCCATGTTACTATTATTTTAGCAGCCGAAAATGGTTCAATAAGTTTTAGACCTCATTTTAGTTAATATTAATATCACAAAGCGGTGCGTGTGGTTGTTTGGGCAGTCTCGGGCACCGCAAGGCACCATATGATAATATATATATATATATGGTATTAATCCTAATTGAAATAAATCACTTCATATTCAAGGTTGTTTCAGTATGTATGGCTTACTTTGTGAATTATTTAAATCGGACATTCCATTCAAAATATATCATGAATAAAAAAAAATGGATCAACGAGGAGTTTTGATGTAAAATTAAAGTCAATAAAAAATCCAAAACATTGCTGTAATTATTTTTGTCATACGACCAAAATTGAGCTAGTAGCAATCAAATGAATGTGTCGATCGTCAAGTTGTCGCGGCTCGAGTGTGTGACGTCACTGTGACTGTCGCCGCCAGTTAGCCGTTGGCAGTTGTAAGGCGCGCTGTGTTTCGGCTTAGCTGATTGTGGTTAAAACTAATTAAGTGTCAGGTTACTGTCTGGTAGAACTTGTTTACTATGTATACATATTGTATGTATTTTTTTTCTATTGTAGTGGAGTATTTCGTGCAACATGTTGTATGGGAACCCTGCATTTAGTGATTTAAGGCTCAAAACTTGGCATAGTTATTCTTTGGGTAGTATTGAGTAGGTTTAGCCCGGTAGCCATCGGTAGCCACCGCGCGGGTGGCGAGGGGAAGGGTGGGGGGAGGTAGTTTGACTCCGCTGCGCTCCACTTTGAGCGCTATTGTGCTAAAACTATTAGTATAATGGAAAGTTTGGTATCGTTTTCGGGTAACTTAAGGATTAATAATTCATTTCCATAACAAAAACTATACTCGTCCATAAAAAAAATCAAAATGATTGAACAAAATACTAAAATTATGAACTATATTTTAATACATAAACGTGGTTTATTTTTAAACCGTAAGAGATATTGATATGAAAAAATATATTCTAACCCACATTTACTACGATTACAGAAATATAACGTTTATTAGAATGTTCCTATTCTAATAAACGTTTTTTAGAATGTTCCTATTCTAATAAACGTTATATTTCTGCCTGTAAAAGCTAAATAAAAAATATAATTCATCACGGGACAGAGTATATTTATATATTTACGTTTTAGTCGAGCACTGATCTAAGTAACCATCGGTTACTTAGTAAAACCACAGTCATACTGATATTTTTAATGTGCAAATAAAAAAAAAAAATATTAATATACGTATACATTATTTAACTTTATTTACGGTATAGAAACTACCTAAGTACAAAACGTTTTATTGACGATGGTTATAGTATTTTTTTTTAAAGCTGCATTTCTGAATTTGAAGCAAGCCAATTTTCGCAGTGATAGTAAGGACCTGGATATATTGATCCTTATTATCAATATTTTCATTCAATAATATGTTATTATTTAATAATGTCTTAACTTAATTTGAAAGGAAACATGGGAATGGGTGTTGTAGTTAGTTATTTTATAAGTTAATCTAAAACTGTTTATAAAACATAAAAACCATAAAAACTTGGTATCAGCAGTTGATTCTTATTCGATCTTATTATTTTTTTGATGATGTTTGAGGCACGCCATCCTACTCTTCTTATAACGTTGTCTTTATTACTTCTACGCTCGAACGGACTGGATTTCTGGACCATACCTTTTGTTTGATCTCGTATCATAAATGCTCGATGAGATTAATACCTAGACTAAGTGAAATGCCAAAGTACCTGTAATACGCGACGTGTGATATCTAGTATCAGCTTTACCGTGGATTTTAACTATGTCTCCGCCGACAAACATCGCATAGGGAGCAAAATTATCCTGGAGCATATTGGCGATATACCGGCCTGCTGCCAACCCGTAGTTGCGTAAACTATAAATATAGAAATATAAGTTCTATTCCAATGGTTATATAGTATGTATTAGGTTAGCTATAATAAAGTCGCCACCTTGAAATACACGAATTATTTGCAAGTTTGAACATGTTTGGAGCATTGGAATTTCAACTCTATATTTACATGTCTCAGTTCTTGCTGCACGTCAACACCCGATGGTGCCGATTGTGCAGAGAGGTTGAGAAAATACGAAATATAAAACTGTCGTCTCTCTCAGAAGTACATCGGCGGCGGCTAAGATTGAAGGGACGAGTCTCTTGAAATCGTCTCTATACTAGGGAAACACCTGGCACCAGCAGTGAAGCTGGGTAGCGGCTGCTCCCTGACTGGGTATTGTTACGATGTAGTAACAGCTGTAGCGGCTTCTTTAGGTGTAGTATTTGTTATAGAAATCAGTTATTAATCCTTAAGTTATCTGACAAGACACCAAACTTTCCATTATACTATTAGTTTTCGCACAATAGCGCTCACAGTGTTAAACTCCCCCCCATCCTTTTCCTCGATACCCGCGCGGTGGCTAGCGATGGCTAACGGGCTAAATCTACTCAATACTACCCAATAAATAACTGCCAAGTTTGAGCATTTAACAAAGAAGACAACCCTAACGTCGCTAAGAAAAGAATGACGCGATAGAAAGAGAGGCAACTTTTAGGTGAATATAAATGTAGGTCATTAGCGCTGTGCAATCTGAACTGAACTGTATTGTGTCGGTGCAAGAGTCGCTATTTATTTAATTGATTTTTCGCAGTGGAGCTTCTGTACTTGTACTATTATTTCTGCTGTGCTAAAGCATCAAATTTTCTTTTGTACTCTGTAATGCAATAGTGTTTAAATAAATAAACCTTATGTGGCGTTAATTAAGGTTTAGCGCAGATTTAGAGTCACGAGTAGTCACGACAGTTTTTGTTAGGGTTAAGAGGTGGATAGGATGGTAAACTATATTATAGGTAATTCACAAGGTAGTCACATACACATGATTTAGGATCGAGTGACATACGACACAATGTCATACAGTTACTTGTCTAATGTAACATGTCATTACCGGCCTGATATACATTCATATATAGGCCTCGCCAACATCCCCACTTGAAAGTATATTTGCCCAATAACAATAAACTTTATGTAGTAACTAGTCCTAACTTATTAACAAAATAATCAAACTTCACCCTAGGTAAAGGTTTGGTAAACACATCAGACAACATTTCATTTGTAGACAAATGATTCACCTCTATTACTTTATTTTCGATATGCTCACGAATAAAGTGATATCTTACGTCAATGTGCTTACTTTTATGACTAGTTACAAAGTTATTAGACAATTGGATGGCTCCCATATTATCACAATATATCTTAGTGGGAGTCTTTAAATTTAAATCAATTTCTTTGATTAATTGCCTTAACCACAATACTTCTTGAGCAGTAAACGACAATGCCATGTACTCAGCTTCTGTCGTACTCAAAGAAACTGTCCGTTGTTTCTTCCTAAACCAAGAGATTAAACCACCTTGTAGCTTAAAACAACTACTAGTTACAGAATGCCTTTCTAATAATTTCATTTCCCCAATCAGCATCTGAATAACATTCCCAAATATCCGAATCATTACTATTATACACTAATTTATAATTTACAGTACCTTTCAAATATCTAAATATACGCTTTACAGCCTTCCAGTGACACATTTTAGGTTTACAATTGAATCGACTCACAATACCTACAGCATACGCTATATCTGGCCTAGTAATCTGCGAAACATAGAGGTACCTTCTGGAAGTTCTTCACCATCAGTGAAGGTAATACCTACTTCCATTGGGGTAGAAATAGGATGACAGTCCTGCATATTAAATTTCTTCAGGATACTATTTACATACTCACCTTGGTCAAGCTTTATACAATTTTTTCTTGTGTTATTCGGACACCAAGACAATACTTAGCAGCACCCATGTCTTTCATCGAAAATCCCTTTTTTAATTTGTCTTTTATAGAAAATAAATATCTTAAAGAAGCATACTTAACTACAGGTGAATAGGTTTCCTGGTAATCAATACCAGCCTTCTGTGCACAACCTTTCACAACTAACCGAGCTTTTAAACGAATGCTTTTATCTGGGTTTTCTTTTAATTTATACACCCACTTCGTATTTCATAATTTTTGACCATGAACCCTATCAACAACCTAATGAATCTTTGTTTCGCAACAAAGATTCATGTTCCTCATTCATTGCTCGCATCCAGTCATTAGCATGTGGACTAGACAATGCCTCATCAGCCGTTTGTGGCTCATCTATCACTATTCTCATTTGAGAACCTTCCTTACAAGTATAGAACATTACATAATCGTCCATACGTTTAGGAATCCTATTGCGAGTAGACCGTCGCATCGTAATAGTCTCAGACTCACTCTCATTCATGTCATGTTCATTCTCATTTACAACATTGACATTATTTACACTTACATTAGGCACAATATCATTTTCATTTACAAAATCATTGTTATTAGAATTATTTACATAAATTTTGTCATTATTGGGTAAATTATTATCAAAAAATTGAATTTGTTCGGTATTATTGTATACAATATCATTTTCAATGTATTGACAATAACTGTCACCAATTAAATTTGACATGTTTATTATATTTATATCGGTTAATATTATTTATATATTTATTCGGTAAATCGGGGTCAAACAACATACTTTTGGCATTTTCAATAATCGTTCGATTAAGCCGCTCCGCCACACCATTTTGTTGTGGGGTATATGGTACCGTCATGACGGTAACTGACGCGCCAGTTCATGTCTTATACCAAATTCATTTAAAAAGCTCTTCATCCTCGAGTTTAAGTATTCCGTACCATTATCTGATCTTATTCTTTTTTTTTTACCCGTTTCATTCCCGACCATAGCTTTAATTTCATCAAACTTCTCAGGTACTTCACTTTTCTCCTCTAGTAAATAGCCGTACACTTTTCTGGTGTAATCATCTACAAACATTAATAGATATCTTTTACCTGATACAGAATGTTCCTCCATCGGTCCACATAAATCAGTATGTACAAGTTACAATTTACAATTTGATTGTCTCATACTACTGGGAAACGGTTTTTGTGCATCTTTCGCTTTTATACATATTTCACAAGCACTATCATCTCTTTTAAAATGATCCATGCCTTTCGACCACTTGCCAAGTATATTCATAGCCTTTCTATTAAGGTGACCGAGCCTTCTATGCCATAAAAGAGATATATTTACATTATTTAACATAAATACCTTATTACTAGATGCATTTACTTTGTACACTCCATTTTCCTCTGATGCTGTAGCTATCAGCTCTCCTGCACCATTTTTTACAATTCCTCCTTTCTTATTGAAGGTTACAGTATGATCTTTCTTCACAAGCTTGACTGATAACAAATTTGCTGCTATATTCGGAATTTTACATTCCGAATATAGCAGCAATTTACATCAGAAGCATTTCTCTCCACTTCAGGTCCGTTTATTTTTAGTTTAATGTCAACATCACCGATAGCTGCCGATTATAGTTCGCCGTTTGCTGCCATAATTTTATAATCAGCTTTTCGTACGTTCGTCATATTTTCCTTATTGTTCGTCATATGACTTGAAGCACAAAAGTCAAGGTACCAGTTTGTAGCTTCTGGACCTACAAAGTTCGACATACAATAACCAACCATAGAATTTCCATTTTTGTTGTGTTTGTTTTCATCTTCAGATTGTCGACCTTTTTTAAAGTTTTAATCTTGTTTACCTTCTTTTTAGTATAACAATCTTTAGCACCATTTTTATTACATTTATAACACCTGGGACCTTCATTTCTATTCTTTGAAATCAGAGCTTTATTTACACTATTGTCATTTGCATTGACTTTGACATCTTGTAGCAATTTGACTTTTATCGCATCTCATAAAAGTCAAATTCACTGTGTTAATAGGTTCTATTAAAAGTGTGATTACAGATAAAGTTTTCTTACTTTTAGTCTCATCTATTAATTCACCTTCAATAGTGCACCACAAGTCAACCATCACTCAGCTCTCATCGCGAATTTCCACTCGGGATAATTATCCCTGCCCTTCAATTTCTCTATTTGCGGAATCATGATTGGGCTTGCCATTTGTGACGCGATCTTCCACTGTTCGTAAATCTATATTTTTACGAAATCCACCCAGCGCGACTTGTGCGGAGGCCCATAACCTTATGTTAGGGCTAAGAAAACGTGGATAGGATGGAAAGAACTGATGGTAGATAGATAAACTATATTATATGTAATTCACAAGGTAGTCACATACACAGGATTTAGGATCGAGTGACATACGACACAATGTCATACAGTTACTTGTCTAATGTAACATGTTATTACCTAGTGTGAGTTTTTTAACGTTTACTTTCGCGTTAACTATACTACCGCGTTAACATTTTGAGTAATCACACGACCGCATTTCTAGTTCTCAAAATTTCCGCTTGGAGCGCTGAACTATTTCTCATACAAATTTTTGTTAACTCAAACGCAAAGTTATAGTTAGAAAACTCACACTAGGGGTACTGATATATATTCATATATAGGCCACGCCATAAGTTTTAAGACTTAGCTTACAAAAATTATGAAGACACACACTTCAAACGTAACGTCTCATAGACAAAGGTGTCTAATGTTTACGAGAACTGCACAAGTTTACCTAACGACTGCCGGTTTCCCTTAAAAATGCTTGCGCACAACAAAGACAAGACTCTCTGTCTGTCGTCTACTCCCATAGTAACTATGAAAAAAAAAGATATTATAATTTAAAAAATCATAATGAAATAACTAGCCATGGATCACTATAACCTAGGAACCTAGAATAGTGGGTCGTGGTCTCCTGGCACGGGTAACGAGGGTGGTTGGTAAAAATAAAATAACAAAATGTGCATGAAATTATTCATGTGAAAAAAAAATCTATAATAATATTATACTTCTCGGCTTTTATTTCATACATGTCGGAAGAACCCCCGGCTACGCCCATATCTCCTGGCAAGACAAAACAGTTTAATTTTACCTGATGTGCGCCGCGCCGTATATAACTGCACAATTAACCATTTTTTTTGAGTGAGTGGAGAACATTTTTGCAAAATCAAACGATATATGACGCCGATTGCACGTGAACATGTTTTATATATATATTGTATATGGCCATTATGACCATGAATTTGTGCAGAGGGGTAAACTTATTTATGCTACATCCGTTGGTTATATGATCGAAGATAATAGTATACTGTTATAAAAAGGTATATTACCCCTAAATGCTGCATTTAGGGGTAATTATTATATTAACCTTGCAGCATTTTGGTAATAAGCCACTTTTATGGTTATTCTCCAATTAACAGTGTAATTAAATTACTTTAATAATGTTGTTAATTTCTTTGCAGGTACAGCATGTGTTTTGATATCATTCCCATTCATATTTTCACAATGCTTGGGTTGTACAATGTCGCATAAGTGGGCCCAAATGTTTTATTTTGCAAGCTTTATTATGATATTTCAAATTGGTTGGGCATCTGTACAAATATCTCACTTGAGTTTGATTCCTGAACTTGCAGAAGATGACCATACACGCACACACCTCACTGCAGTAAGGTACATAATTTTTGAAATACGAGGGTCAAACTAAAAAGTTTTTAGAACTAGCCACGTGTAAACAATATAATAAAAAAGTAAATTTAAATTTTGAAAATGGAACTCTGCCAATATTATTGAGCTTCAATCAACAATTGTATATCGAAGTTCAACCATAGGGTATTTGACTCCTTTTTGAAACCCGTTTTATATGATTCTTCATTACATAATAATCACACTACATTGATATTTCCGGGATGTCTACTCTATTATTAATAAAAATCAATGTTAAAGTTTGAATTTCCACAATGTCGCTAAAAACGCTGTTTTGCAGTCTATATCAAGTGTGACGTCACACGCAAGTAAACAAACAAGCACAGATTAAATAATCTCCTATATATTATACTCTATTCTATTTCATCTACATGATTTATAATCTGTGTATTGTTTTGTTTATTTGCGTGTGACGTCACCAGCCATCATCCAATCAAATATGTTTTTGTTATAAATAAAATTGTAAAAAATATTCAATTTTATTCCGTGTAATCTACAAAAGATATACATAATTTAGTTTAAAATCAAGTGAAATATGATTTTTTTAAGCCATTGTTTGATAGGATGACCACAATTTATAGTATATTTTTAATGTAGTCAAATAGCCTTGATCGAAGTTATTGATTATGTATATTTCATTCATTTGTCATTTATTTTACGATATGGCGGCAAATTGAAAATTGTCTGTGACACGCAGCATGAATTTAACGCGAGAAATTATGAAAGACTATGACTACAAGAAATTTATGAAAAACTTAGATTGGCCTTTCAAAATGAAGCCCTATCTCGTCGCCACTGATTACAACTGGTTTAATGAGTTTAACCGTGGCCGCACTAATCTCACCGATAATCTGCGTGAGGGACGGCTTCTATGGCGATGATTGATCAGTGTTGTACGGCGTATGATAAAAAATGACAAACGAGTGACCTATCGCCTCGGTATAAGTCAGGTGCACAAAATCGTCCATGAATATTTAGCGGTCAGGAAGCTTTGTACCAAAAACTCCGTCGTGTTGATTGGTGCCGTGAAATGCTTCAAAGGTTCTGTGTTCGTCATACTTACGGGTGATGAAAGCTGGATTTACCGTTATGATCCTGAAACTAAAAGTCAGTCTGCTTAGTTGGTGTTTCTTTTCGAGGTGTTGCTAACTAAAGTGAAGAGAGGTCGAAGTGTGGAAAAAAAAGGGTAGCCTCGGTTTTCAGAAGAACAGGTCATTACGCTACAATTGTTTTAGAGGATCAAAAAATAGTTACTGCAGCACTCTGTACACTAACAATTTTTTACCACTTGTTTTTGAAATAGTTTGGGAGAAACGACCTCGCAGTAGGATCCTCCTTTACCACGACGAACGCCTCGTCGCACACCGCCGGGCGATCGACTATTTGGCGACCTCATACTTGGAATTACTGGGTAACCCGCCGTATAGCTTCGACCTGGCAAATTGCGATTTTTAATTATTCCCGAAAAAAAAAAAAAAAAACAGGTAAAAAACGTTTTAAGGACGCAGAGGAAGCAGTGGCTGCATTCCAAAGAGCCGTCGAAGAGACCCCTAAGGACGAGTGGGCAAAGTGATTTTCTCAGTGGTTCTATCGGATGCAGCGATATATTGATGTGAACGGACTCTATTTTGAAAATATATAATAAAACTAAAAACTTGCTACATAGTTTGGTAATTTTTTACATCAAACATGGTTTTAATATCTTAATTATATATAATAATAAAGGGTGGTGAAATTTATGCATTTTTATTTTTTATTGGAACATGGCATGTGACGTATCTACCTGGTGGTAAGCACACCTTAACTTTTTTTCTATACTTGGAGTATAGAAAAAAAAGATGTGCATCTGGATTGAGAGATCTAATCAAACCAAGCAAAATGGCTATGTTGGCATTTCGTAGCATAATGTAGCGAGGAAAAAAGTTAGCGTCCAAAAATAGGAGCTCTCAATCCTGACGTTTTTGAAAAAATATAAAAAAAATATTTTTAGAAGTATTTACTCTATGTAATTTTTTTTGTACTAACATTCAGTACACACATCGTAAGAAATAATCAGAAGAATTCTAAAATTTTGGAGGTAAAATGAAGAAGATATAAGACAAAACATGGATCTCTCAATCCAGACGTTTAAGATTGAGTGATCCTTTGAAACACCATGTTAGGCTGAGTAGAAGCAAAAGTTGACTATGCGAGCATTTAATAGTACTTCTTGACATATTTGCAAAAAATAAATAAATATCCAAATGATAACCGTTAAAAAGTTATAGCAACTTCGTCATTTTTAAAACATCAGGACTGAGTGATCTATATTTTTACATATATCTTCTTTTACTTTCATCGCACAGAAAATCTAAAATTCTACGAATAATTAAAAAATCATCTTCTAAATCCTGGCATTTAAACTATTTGTGTAAAGATTGCACTTTATTATATTTTTAGATTCAATTTTACCCATACAGCAAGTCGTGTAGGGTGACCACTTTTTTTTTTGTTGGCACTCGGTATGAACACATGCCAATCCATACAAATTCAGATTGATTCCGAAACAAATTTTAGTGTTTACTAATACCAGTAAATCCATAGACTAATGTTGAAAATGGTAAACCCACAGATTGATGCCTTAAAAATAAATCTGGATACCGTTATAATTACGACTGATCTCAAATTTTCGAGCTACCTGAAAAGTGGTACCTAAACTCAGACTAATCCCGTAACATAACCGTCGAATTTCCTGAAAACCAGTAAACACTAATAATGTGTTTAAAAAAAACTTTTTTTAAACCACATACTCGTACATTAAAAACCAAGTCATTTTAAATTTCTTTAAAACGGTAATGTTTAAATAATAACCGCGACACAAAATCAATACAAAAAAATGACAAGTGCGAAAACTCGCCCGCGGTGTGTCTCGAAGGTAGCGGAGGGGTTTTATTTCCACCTCGTAGCAAATTGTGAGTCTACACTACACTGAACAAGCGGTATTTGTTTACACTTAATCACCCATCGGTAAACAGTTTCACAAGTTTATATAGTGAAACTAGGACCGACAGCCTAACGTGCGCTTATCTTTGACTTGGACCCTTTTACACCTACACCTTTTAGGATATATTTTACTAAATATATATATAAGTACCACAAATTTCAAGTATATCCGACCAGCGGTTCTCGAGATATTCATGCCGTCAAACAAACAGACACCTACGATTTCTTTTTTTTTGAAAATATAAATAAATTCGGAACCCTAATGAGAACACAGGTGATTATAACCATTCAATGGTAAAAAAGTGATAATCCAAAATGGATTACTGGACACAGAGAAACGTTTAACAAGTAATTTGTACTTTGTGAATATTATTACAGCATTTCCTTGTTATTTATACTTCCATAGTACCTTCACACAATATAGTATTCCAGTATTCTGTGCTTAAATAAACGTCAAAACGAAATATATTAATATCTAAGTTACTTCGCCTCTCAGGGGAGCGGCGTCATCAGTGACAGTAATTTGTAGTGATGAAATCCATACACTTAAATCAATAGGCAAATCATATGGTTTATTATGTATTTTTTTAGCATTGATTTACACACAACTTGTAATTTTACTGCATTAAAATGAAAGTTAAACTATAAATATTTACAGAATAATATGCCATGCTTCATAAAAATTAAAAACAAAACATGGTCACCCTACACGACTGCTGTATGGGTAAATTTGGAATCTATAAATCTAATAAACTGCAACCTTTACACAAATTGTTTAAATGCCAGGATTTAGAAGATGTGATGATTTTTAATAATTCGTAGAATTTTAGATTTTCCGTGCGATGAAAGTAAAAGTAGATATATGTGAAAATATAGATCACTCAGTCCTGATGTTTTAAAAATGACGAAGTTGCTATAACTTTTTAACGGTTATCATTTGGATATTTATTTCTTTTTTGCGATAATGTCGAGAAGTACTATTAAATGCTGGGATAATCAACTTTTGCTTCTACTCAGCCTAACATGGTGTTTCAAAGGATCACTCAATCTAAAACATCTGGATTGAGAGATCCATGTTTTGCCTTATATCTTCTTCATTTTACCTCCAAATATTTTGAATTCTTATAATTATTTCTTACGATGTGTGTACTGAATGTTAGTACAAAAAAATATAACATAGAGTAAATACTTCTAAAAATTGTATTTTTTATTTTTTCAAAAACGTCAGGATTGAGAGCTTCTATTTTTGGAAGCTAATTTTTTTACCTCGCCTTTACAAATTAAAATATTTCATATATAAGTTTCTACATTATGCTACGAAATGCCAACATAGTCATTTTGTTTGGTTTTGAAAAGATCTCTCAATCCAGATGCACATAAAAAAAAGTAAGAATGTGGTCACAAAATAATACTTTTTATCCCAGCACATAGATAGAAAGGTTTTTTAGAGGAATTCTGAAGAAAGTGAATTTGGAAGACTAGACAGCAAAGAATACCCTACTATAATACCCTTGATGGCATTTTATAATTTATCCAACCTTAAAATTAAGGATTTTTATGTTTAAATAGGAAAACTCTAAAACTTATACATTTTTATTTACAGATATGGCTTCACAGTGTTTTCCAATATCTTTGTGTACATTATTACTTGGGTAATTTTACATTTAACTGGAGAATGTGATAAGGTAATATTAAAATTTCATTCAATATTTTAACCTTGTTGGTAAAGCTTTTGAAAAACTATACATAATTATTTCAGCAAATTGGTCCTGGAGACGAATGGAAATTTGGGTATATTGTCTACATTGTAATTGCAGTAGGTACTGTTGCATCAGTTATATTCCATTGCATGGTACGCGAGAGACATGTTAATCAAATGGAACCAAATAATCCAGCAATCAATGTTCATTGTGAGTTTCTGTCCAGACCTGCAATGTATCAGGTAAGTAATCTATACCGGGTGTTAATTACACTTCTATCGTTGGGTTAATATATTATTAGGTATCTTCTATAGAGTTAATTTTTCTATTAAAAAAATGGGTAGGAATTTGTAAATATTAAAAAAAAAAACTGCAAAAAAAATGTATTTTATACTACACCTGCTCGGAAAGTAGGTTCTTACTTGCGTAAGAATAGGTCAGAAAGTACGTCTTTGTAGTCGTACAAATATGCGGGAGGAAAAAGTGTATGAAAATCCATTGTTAACGTGCTTAAGCGGGAGGAAAAAGTATATGAAAATTCATTGTTAACGTGTTAGTTTTTTTTTAATTTTTTTTCTTCAATTCTTCCAAATTAGGAAAGGCAAGGGTTCAAATCCATACAGCCTAGTTTTATTTTACAAGTTCCGAAATTTTAATCAAAATAAAATGAAAGTATTGGTTTATTGGCTGTTTACTTTCTTTGCATTTTTGATTTATTAAGTTTAGAAAAGTAGCATAGATTCTTTTCTAAATTTAATTATTTTGGCGAGGCTGCATAGAGCATGATTCCCTTGCCTCGCCTATCTACGTTAAACGAACAAAAAAAAAGCGCGCGCAGACTGCTTTCTTGTTCCTTGTGAACTTTCAATTTATGTTTTGTTATTTTTAATTACTATATTCTACTCGAAATGTCGTCTAGTAGCGATAGTGAAGATTTGACAACGCCGCCAGAATTAAAAGTAACTGCCCAAGAGGTTATTGAAAACCTATTACCCGAGAAATCTAAGAATAAATATAACAAGGCGTATGAAGACTTTTTACAATGGAAAAGCGAGAAAAATGCGCATTCTTTTTCTGAAAATGTATTATTATCTTATTTTAATGAAAAAGCGCAAAAGTATAAGTCAAGTACTTTGTGGTCTTTGTATTCTATGTTAAAAAGTACTATTTAACAACTGTAATAATTTTAATATAAACTTTAATTAATAGAGATTTTATTTTTTATTTTCCTCGTAGGTGTAGTATAAAGCACTATGTATCACTCGGCGAGAAAGTGCGATTCCTAACTCGAACGAATTAAGGCCCTCCGCTTCGCGTCGGGCCTCAAACTTCGCCCTCGTTAGTAATCGGTGACTTTCTCCCCTCGGTGAACAATGTACTATTGTGGATATAGTAATCTATATTATAGGCGCTCTAGTATGTTTCATACGGATAAAATCTTGTAGCAACATTATAAACCAGCACACTAGCCGTTCCACAAAAAGTACCTACTACTATTTTTCAAATTAGGAAAGGCAAGGGTTCAAATCCATACAGCCTAGTTTTATTTTACAAGTTCGAAATTTTAATCAAAATAAAATGAAAGTATTGGTTTATTGGCTGTTTACTTTCTTTGCATTTTTGATTTATTAAGTTTAGAAAAGTAGCATAGATTCTTTTCTAAATTTAATTATTTTGGCGAGGCTGCATAGAGCATGATTCCCTTGCCTCGCCTATCTACGTTAAACGAACAAAAAAAAAGCGCGCGCAGACTGCTTTCTTGTTCCTTGTGAACTTTCAATTTATGTTTTGTTATTTTTAATTACTATATTCTACTCGAAATGTCGTCTAGTAGCGATAGTGAAGATTTGACAACGCCGCCAGAATTAAAAGTAACTGCCCAAGAGGTTATTGAAAACCTATTACCCGAGAAATCTAAGAATAAATATAACAAGGCGTATGAAGACTTTTTACAATGGAAAAGCGAGAAAAATGCGCATTCTTTTTCTGAAAATGTATTATTATCTTATTTTAATGAAAAAGCGCAAAAGTATAGGTCAAGTACTTTGTGGTCTTTGTATTCTATGTTAAAAAGTACTATTTAACAACTGTAATAATTTTAATATAAACTTTAATTAATAGAGATTTTATTTTTTATTTTCCTCGTAGGTGTAGTATAAAGCACTATGTATCACTCGGCGAGAAAGTGCGATTCCTAACTCGAACGAATTAAGGCCCTCCGCTTCGCGTCGGGCCTCAAACTTCGCCCTCGTTAGTAATCGGTGACTTTCTCCCCTCGGTGAACAATGTACTATTGTGGATATAGTAATCTATATTATAGGCGCTCTAGTATGTTTCATACGGATAAAATCTTGTAGCAACATTATAAACCAGCACACTAGCCGTTCCACAAAAAGTACCTACTACTATTTTATTCGACTAATGTTGCTTGTTGTTACTTTTTGACAATTACTTTATTAGAAAATATTTTTATTTAAACTAGCTCGTCCGCTTCTACTATCCGTTATGATTAAAAAAATGGTAGTGAGTATAGTAAGGCTTAATTTCTTTTTTACTTCTTATATATTTATAGGAGCCTCCTGATGCTGATTACGCTAATAATTGATATAATTCTTCAGTCTATAACTTATATCATTAATACATCTATTTCTTCAGGGAAAATCCCTTTTAAGTAGAAAAACGCTCATTATCCTCATACCGAAAAAAATATCACCAACAAATTTTAACCAACTTCGTCCCATATCGATTCTTCCTTTCCTATTTAAAGTCCTCGAACACGTTGTCCACGGGCAATTTGCACTGATTTTTAAACAAACATTCTTTGCTGAACCCGCGGCAGTCTGGCTTTCGTTTGTCTCATAGCACCAACACTGTTCTCGTAAATATTACTGACGACATACGCCATGCTATAGATGAGAAAAAGCTAACACTGCTTGTTATGGACTTCAGCAACACCTTTAACTGTGTAGATCATAATATACTCATTGCTATTTTTCGTTCACTAAATATTTCTCCTACTGCGGTGGTTGATTCCTATTTCCACGGATGCAGGCAGCGCATACTGGTAGACAAAGTCTTTTCGCATTGGTGGTCCCTCGTGTACGCTCGCAATGTCTCGGTGTTTTAGTCAACCCATGCAAGACGCAGATCATGATACTTGGTTCTAAACATATGCTGAGCAGATTGGATTCGGGAGTCATCTCTCCTGTATTATTTAGTAATTTACCACTTCCCTTCTGCCAACATGCTAAGAACCTTGGTTTACACCTGTCCTCGGATATTTTCTGGAACCACCACGTCGCAAACGTAACAAAAAATCAGTATACGTTCGCTGAAGTAGTCCCAGTATATTATTCCTTTTAAGGCAAAGGTCTTGTTAGTCAAATCTTTACTTCTCCCTATCATAGATTACGCTGATGTTTGCTACCCTGATGTTTCTGAAGATCTACTTAACAAACTTCCTCCTTAACGTGTGCATACGTTTTGTCTTCGGTCTGCGTAAGTAAGACCATGTTTTCGAATACCGCAAATAGTTAAGTTGGATCAATATCCGGTCTTGTACATCTGCTGCCCTTTTTATACAAAGTACTATATAACACTAATACTCCCACTTACCCTTACTCGTTTTCTTTTTCTTGGTTGACCGCCCCGTTTATTCTTTTATATAAAGTTTTTTATTAAGTTATAACCTTCTGAAAATCCCGTTACATTTCTCTAACAAATATTGAGATTCGTTTACGGTGTTTTGCTGCTCGCCAGTGGAATGCTTCCTCTGACTATAATATCAGCCATAGTGTTTAAACGCTTGCCCACAACTCATTATATGAATATTTAAACTAGATCCTCGTAGCAATTTTGTTTGGTATGGTATGTTTATGTATCGCTTGTATTATATTATATATTGTATATAAGTAAAAGTTTATGTATTGTTATTCATTATTGATAACATTATATCTAATTATTTTTTCAAATCCAAAGCATAATTTACTCTCTCAAAGGTTAGGATAGGTTAGCTTGTAGAAAATGCCTAAGGCATTAGACATAGCTTGCCTATGTACAATTTAATGCAATAAACAAAAGGCAATATGTGTAAAAAAAGTCCTATATATTTTTATTATAAGTGACCAATAGCATTTATAAAGATAGATGGATCAGTATCTCTAGACACAACAGCGTAAAGTTTATTTTTTAAAATAATATGATGAACAATATATATATATATCATCACGGGTGCCTTACGGCGCCCGAGACCGCCTAAACGGCCCCAGGGTACCCAGCGGAGGGGTTTCAATCCCACCTCGTCGTAGCCGATGATATGAGTCTGCACCGAATAAGTGGCTAGCTCGTCGCGATGTTTTGAATAGACTCAATAACCCATCTACAAACAGTTTCACAAGTTGGTATAGTGAAACCGGGACCGACAGCTTAACGTGCTCTCCGAGGCACTATAGTAGTGTTGTCAAAGAAATGTACATACATTTTTAAATTAAAAACTTATGTTGAACAGTTTTATACATATTATTGCTCTGGTCACAAACTAAGCTCTAGGCTTGTACAATGTGTACCAGAAACAACGATATAATACATATTATATTTTATAAACACCTAGCTAGACCATGACAAACTGTACAGAAAATAATACTAATATTTATTTGCTATGGGTGGGAATCGAACCCACTACCTCCGGATACAACGCCAAAGGCGCAATCACTAGTCTACGTAGGCGGTCAAAAGCACTAGAGTAAAGTATGAAGATGATCCCCCGGAGATACTCCGGTGAAATCGGTATCGCCTCTTTAGACTAGTGGTTTTGCCTTTGCGCCGGAGGTCGTGGTTTCAATTCCCACCTATGACAAAAACAAAGACTAGTACGTTTTTCTGTATAGTTTCTGGGTATTTATATAATATTATAGGCCGATATATTAATATCGTTGTTTCTAGTACAAACAGTATAAGCCTAGAGCTTAGTTTGCGACCAGGGCATTATGTGTGTAACGTCCTTTATATTGTTAGGTATATAGTTTGGTTTATGAATTATAATAAAAAATGTCCAAAAACTTACCAAGACCAATCCACATCTTTCACAAAATTTTGTGGTTGTTTCAGGTTGCAGGCATTTACATGAGCACTCGTTTAGTAGTAAATGTTGCCCAGGTATTTGTCCCATTATATCTTCATCGCAGCTTGGGATTGCCTGCGAGGTCTTTGGCTGTGATCCCTCTGGCTATGTATTTGGGTAGTCTGTCTGCGGCAATGCTTCAACGGTTTACTCCACAGTCTATTTCTCGTGGGGCCCACTATAGCCTAGGTGCCGCATGTACGATAATTGCTAGCATCTGGTTATATGTTGATACAGGATATAATTTTAAGGAATACTACATTTATGGAGTTGTGATTTTAATTGGTATGTTGATATGAAAATTTATACTTATAAGAATTTGTCAATGATAATTTATTGTATTATATTTTATTGAGTGGCTACGCGTTACGCGTAATTTGGCCCATGTCTAGTGGTGGGCCAAATGTCTAAATTAATTTTATTATTTGTGAAAGAGGGATAATAAAATAAAAAGGAAATGGTAAAGGACTGAGTGGGAATGAGAAAGTGCGATATGCAAACATACGGTATAGTCCTGCCAAAATAAAATGAATAAGAAAAAGTAGGTAACCGACGATAAAATTGGTACCGCCATTTTATCAAAGGCTATTAAGGGATCATTTGAGATAAAACAAACACAGAAATCAGTGCTACACTTCTCACACCTAAGATCACTAAGAATGCTTATTATACTAAATTAGTACATTTTTCACAATTATATTCAATAAAAATAAATATGAAAAATATAACAGAATCACGCTACAGTCTTCGGGCTACCCTCAAAGAATTATTGATTTACACAGAATTACATTTTCTTTGATCCCTTGCTTGCTATATGTATAGGTATAGTAGTAATTTTTATACTTTCGCGTGCTGTCACTATATCTATACTAATATTATAAAGAGGAAAGATTTGTATTTTTGTATGTTTGTAATGAATAAACTCAAAAACTACTGGACCGATTGCAATAATTTTTTCACCATTAGAAAGCTGCATTATTCAGAAGTAACATAGGCTATATAATATCACGCTAGGTCCTATAGTTGTGGAGCAGTAACCAAAAATGTTTTAAAAACGGGGGAAAAGTATCGTTTCTGAGGCCTTCCGTGGCGTGCGCTGAGCATATAGTTAAAGTTATACAAACCCGTGCGAAGCCGGGACGGGCCGCTAGTATTAATATATAAATATTGCGGACTAAACGCGCTACCTTAAAACATTTGATTACCTGACCTAGTTCAAATCAGGGTTAACAAATGTTTTAAGGTAAATCGTGTTTAGATCCGCAATATTTATATATTCATATAAAAGTATATTAATTTAGTAAATATATTTTAACAACTTTCAATAATAGATACTTATTACTTTTATTATTAAGAATTTCCAAAAGTTTTATATTCCGATTTAATTAATTAAAAATATATTTACAGGTTTTGGAGGAGCTGTAATGTTGATAACAAGTTTAGCATTTACTGCCGATTTGGTAGGCACTCAAACCCAGGCGTCTGCCTTTGTCTATGGCCTTATGAGTTTTACTGACAAGCTGGCCTGTGGGATTGCTATAGCAGTCATCCAGATGTTGTAAGTAATCTTTATTTCACCAATTTAGGTACAAAATGGTGTGGCTGCGCGTTTAACCTTGGTTTCTGAGGACGTAGGTTCTATCCCCATCCATGACAAAACAATATTAGAGTAGTTTCTGTATAGTTTGCCATAGTCTGAGTGTTTATAAAATATAATATGTATTACTATCGCTCGTTTCTAGTTTATAGTACAAGCCTGGAGCATAGTGATAAGGGCAATAGGTATATGTAAAAATAATGTCCTACATACATACTATCTATATATATACTACATAATATCTGTGACCGAGTTGGTGATAGCGGTGACTCAAAAACTGTGGATCATATCTATACGTATATTAAAATTGTAAATGAAAAAAACAGTACATTGATCTGATTAAAATAAAAACTGTCTGCCTGTTTGTTTATGTAATATATGGTACAGTATTTTCAAGTAATGCCGCTACTTGAAAATACTGTACCGATTTATATGCGCTTTTTTTCTTGAATAGCTATTACCTCTGGGGGTAAATAGGCTATATTATATTTTGATATAACTACAGGTGATTGGGTTTCCGAGTGAGTCTCTTAGGATTTTTTTTAATACATCATAGAAAAAAAAAAGTTTTTTCGTTTAAAGTTGGTATTTATCATCTTTTTGGCAACTGCAGTGATTGGTAGGAAAGTAGGTAATTACTGAAACCCATAAATCTGTGTTTTAAATTCATTATTGAGAGCAGTTATTTTTTTCATGTTGAAATAATTCGATGGGCAGCAAAAAAATAAAATCGTATCGATATAGAAATGCATTTTTGTTTTGTTTAAAAACAACACAAACACGAAGTTACGGGTATATATGATATAGATTCGATATACTTATGACAAGCTTTGTTACCTACATTCAATTTTAAACTTTAATTAGAACAATTCTCAATCTACAGAATAATTGTTCTGCGAAAGCTCATACTTTAACAATGTTTTTTTTTGTTTTAGTGCCGAGGAAGCGGACAGTATGTTCTACAAAAATGTCGTATCAGGAGTGTGCGGTGTGGCCACCATGCTGGGCCTCGCGCTCGCAGTCACGCTTCGTATGCGTTCGCGCACGCTACTCGTTAATGGTAAATACTTTTTTTACTGTGTATCTACCTGATGGTAAGCAGGTCTACAATGACCACGAATCGCCCCCATTATGCCGGCTAAAAGTAGCGGTTTCGAAATAGGCGGTGACAAAGACGTAGGTACTTATTTGCATTTCAAGTCAATTTTAATATCCTCCCTGCCTTATCGTCAAATCAATCGCCCGTTTCGCAACCCCTGGAGACCTGAGGCTCTACCATGGGTTTGCGCATTGTAGAAACGTAGCGTATTCATTTACGTATACGTGAGCAACAACCAATAGGATCGCTTTATTCAATCCTGTTACCAAAAATAAAGCGGCCCTATTGGTTGTTGCTCGCGTATACGTAAATGAATACGCTACGTTTCTACAATGCGCAAACCCATGGTAGAGCCTCTGTACAAGAAATACCTCGACAAGAAATCGATGCAGTAGTCTCCATAAACCGGAGAACTTACAGACTAAAACCGAAACATGATTAGGTCACTTGATGGATTTGGTATTTAGTATATATCCGTACGCTACTCGATATAATAGTAACTATTTATTATATACCAAGCGCACGCTACCCGTTAATGGTTAAAGAAGTCAAAAATATCTATTGTAAATGTAATGTAAATCTTTACTTTAATTTATGAAGAGTCAATAAATCGTGTAAGTTGCAATTGGTTTCCTTCATCTCTTCCTCACGATAATCACCTATTACATAACTCACTATATGTGACGAGCAAAAAAAAACGTGATCGTCTCAATATTACCTGTAATACCTCCTTGTTTTTTATGATAAACAAAATGAACCCCCAATAAATATTTAAAAAAAAACTACATTTATTTACTGTAGTCGCTGTTGCAGCATTTCTGCAAAAAGTTTATCTTTATTTGTTACACCCGGTTGTTACGAATGCTGCTCTCGATGTCTAACAAATGCAGCGCCTTCTATAAAATGGTTTTATCTAAACAGCCCTATTGAAACGATTGTATTTGTCGTCGATAGATTAAAAAAAAAAATGGTTTTATTTTTGTTTCAGAATTTTCATCTACTGACGAGACTTCACATCTAATTCCACCAAATAATAGATAAATATTATGTTTTAATTGTATATAAATATATAAGTATTGTAGGTATTTTTACGGTACGCTACTATATGCGCACATTTGTGATATTTGTATTAAAACATTCCAGTTAGGTAATCTCTTAGATTTAAGATATAGGTTCCTACATACTTAATCATAATTAAATGTCAACAAATAATACCAAATTTACCTTAATACTTTTATATAGAGACCAGGAGGGTGTCCAATGGCCCTTTGGAATAAAAATTGTATCTAGCGTAACAATATATAGTATAGCCTATTACATACCTTGATATAGAATAACTAATATACCTATATATAATTTAAAAAAATAATAACAAAAATCCGAAACGTGAAAAGGGACGTTGCATTTTATATGTATTAGACAAAATCTTTTTTTTTTTATAAATCTAGTATCTATTAATGAAAATATCATTATCACAGGTGCCTTATAACAATCGCAGAGAGTATTTGCGCCTTCAGATTTAGTTTTCAGATTATTTATGCCTTTTATCTATAATATCATTAAATTTAAGTAATATTGCATTCATGGAAGCAATTACGCTTGCCCATCGTTTATCAGACAGCGATTTATTAATTGATCCTTTGTAATTCCCACCCCCTTGCTGGATTTTGTGAAAATAGGATAGGTATATATTTTTGATTTTAAAGCGAAAAAACATTTTTGCGATGGATGATGTCTACTCATATGAGATTCCAAATATGGTAGCCAAAATGAGTAAAGAATTCCCTTGGATTAGTACTCAATATTCTTGATTTCACAGCGACATTGTCACAGACAGTTTACACTTTTCTTACTATTCTGTTGTGAGAACCTACTTTAGACTTTCTTTTACATTCATGTAAGGTGTGCCCAGCCATATTGTAGAAAGTGTTATGTTTATTCTGATTTTTCTTTTTATAGCGTTCCGCTTTAATGTGTCCTAGGGTCTGACCAAAGAACACGATCGCCGCATACCTATCCCTAATTTATTATAGAAAAATTCTATTGGATCATCGTTAGGCTTCTTTACTCTTACCAATTCCCTAATTTCAGATAACTTGTTTTTTGTTCTTTGCTTGGAATAAATTTAGCTTTCCATTCATCTCAACTGATTTCATAAATTGCCTACTGTTCGTACCAAATCCAGTTAACTTTTTCATACAATTATAAATTAGTGTTCGCTCGTCCCTAGTAACTGTACTCGACTTGTGTAACTATTGCCATATTTGTATGAAATAGTTTATGAGCAGCTTTTTACGTGATCATAAAAGATGATACAATTGTCAAATGATTTTGTTTTTATTTACTTATTGTATATTATTATACATTCAACAATGTATTAGTTTAAAAAAATCATACGACCTTTGATTGGTTCAGGCAGAACCATAACAACATTTTCGATTGAAGATTCATAGACATCTTCTACGTGCGGGTAGTAAAATACCAATTCATTTTCCCTTTAATTTTCAATAGAATTATTTGTCAATTTTATAACGTTTACGTTACTTTTTGATTTTATTTATTTTTATGTTTGACTAAAACAGTATTTTTTTTCTTAAATTTTTTATCATTTTCTTCATTCTTTCTAAAAAGTTTTTACTAGTTATAATTTCTGCACCAGGTGCGATTCTCTTCTTTCCGGTTTGCTTGTGGTCAATGTTTGAAGTAATAGTTTAGAAGATGTAATAGTTTTTAGTAACAGACTTTATTACATGCAAACACAATGTTTTAAAATATTTCAAAAACACTTGCCTCCGTTCTTAATAGCTACGTAACTATCGTTCATATTGGTCCAGTAAGTCCAGGTGACTTGCCTTTATGCTAAATTAATGAAGGATTGTTTTCTCCTTTTGCATTTGGACCTAATACGTCGTGTTGGTTTTACTCGGTGAACTTGTAGTCCTGGTTGATGGAAATCCTACTAATCCAACCACTTTACTTTTAGAGAGATCTTTGGAAAAACTTGTTTTATCTATGTTCCAAATTCTCTCTAGGCTATTTTGTAAGACGAATTTTGTTATTGTATTATAGATTATGTCAAAATAATTATTTATAACAAAGGGGTCTAACATTTTCTTTCGTGCAAATTCCACAACCTGTAGCTTTTTAATGGATAGTTTATTTCGTTTTGAAAAAGCTTTTAACCAATCATGACCCGACTTTCCATTTGCAAATTTTTTTTTTTATATTATTACTTTTAATATAATCATCTAATAAATCGAGGGCTTCATTTTTGCAACCCAAAACCGTTCCTTTCCATTGTATGGAGATGCTTAGCTAATTGTTTTTCAGTTTCGCATACCGCCTTCGTTTCTAAGATGTTATGATACAGTAGAAAAATTACCCCCTTTTATTTCCTCTTCTAAGTAATTTTTTTTTAAGGTAATTTAATTTCTTAGAAGAGCCTACATACCAAATTTAAATTATGTGGCATCACCATCAACATTCCTAAAAAAACATTCATGGCCCGGGATTCTAATTTTTATAATCCCTTTGGGACCAACCCTACAATAAAAAAGATAGCTACTGTCAATATTTCATGTTCCTAGCTACAGTAGTTTCAGCTGGGCGATGATGAGTAAGTCAGTTTATCAGTCAGGACATATATATGGCCTTATTCATATAAACTTATTGAGTCCTTCAAGAACACTTTAGTTATAGAAGGTTTTGTATCTTTTATTTAACAACAAAAATGAATATGTGTAAAAGATACAAAACATTCCATAACTAAAGTGTTCTTCAAGGCTTCAATAAGTTTTTATGAATAAGGCCATTTAACTACGAGGGTCAAACTGAACATTTTTAAAAAATTAAAAACTGAGCAAACTAGTAAGTTATTATTGGTATATTTTATTATTATCTTTTCAAAATAGAGTCCATTCCCATCAATACATCGCTACATATGATGCAACCACTGAGGAAAGCAGTTTGTCCACTCGTCCTTAGGGGTTTTTCTGACGGCCTTTTGAAACGCAGCCACTGCTTTCTCTGGACGCAGTCGCGTATGCAATAAAACATTTTCCTTACAGTGTTTCTTTTTTTTCGGGAATAAATAAAAATCGCAATTTGCCAGGTCGGAGCTATACGGCGGGTGACCCAGTAATTCCACGTCTGTACCCCTAGTGTGAGTTTTCTAACTATTACTTGAGTTAACTAAAATTTGTATGGGATATAGTTCAGAGCACCAAGCTGAAATTTTGAGAACTAAAAATGCGAGCGTGTGATTGGACAAAATGTTAACGCAGTAGTATAGTTAACGCAAAAGTAAATGTTAAAAAACTCACACTACACCCACTACTGACGTCGCTAAATAGTCGATCATTCGCCCGGCGGTGTGCGACAAGGCGTTGTCGTGGAGAAGGGGGATCCTACTGCGAGGTCGTTTTTTCCAACTTTTTTAAAGAGTGAGTGAAGTGGCAATCAATTGTTAGTGTACCACTCTGTAGTAACTGTTTTTTTGATCCTCTAAAACAATTGTCGCGTAATGACCTTTATTGAACTAAAATCTGGACTCCACCTCAGAGGACAATGAGTCTTTTGGGAGAAATCATTCCGATTATCACGAGAGTTGGATCAGGATGTGTTGCTTGGGTACATGTAGATGTTTCCATCATGTTTTGTAGCAGCCGTCAATACCGTAATGTTTGAAGACTACGTTAAATGGCCGAATAATATGCAGGAGGTAGTACAGAAGTTTCATATGTTGAAAGTAATGCCATTAATTTGTGGCTGTCTAGATGGTAAATTGGTGGGGCATCAACTTACCATCTAGACATGAAGAACTATTCGTAGATCGACACGGAAATCATTCCATAAACTGTTTGGTTGTATGCGGCCTGACAGGAAGTTTTGAATAACGAAAATAACTCTGATTCTGATAATGTATTTGAAGGCATCCAAGATGATAGGGCGGAGCAGTCTCGGGAGAATAATCGGTTATTTCAGAAATTAACAAAATTTAATATCAATTAAATGTAATATAAAAGTAAGCTTACTATTAACAAAAAGTCATGACAACAAATGACTAAAGTATTCAAATAGGAAATCGTAAAAGTATTACCTACACTATATCACCAACCTTTGACTACCATATTCATTTAAAATTATATTGTCGTTCGTAATTAATAAAATTTGCTTTGAGGTATCCTGAACACAGTCGTGTTTTATTGTATTTTCCTGAGACATGGGTTTAAATTAATTCATGTTTCAATTACTAGTTATTTCATTTTATCATGATTGCGATTTCTCTTTTGTTATGTTAGTTAGGAATAATTGTGTTTTGCGCGGACGAAGTCGCGAGCAAACCTTGTAACTACAAATTACAAATACTTGCAAGACAAAACTACAAGCAGTTTTTATTTATTTGGTTTCAGAGACAAGTCAGGACATAATTTTGGTTAGTGTCACTATTGTCTTGAACTGAAGCTAAAGTCGTCGATTTTGCAACTATTCCATCATTTATTGGCGAATCTTCACCTATAATCTCCAATATAAAATCATCTTTTGGGGTAAAAATATTTTTTTCCCTCCTCTAGTTCCAGTTGTTATTGCATCGTCTCTTTTACTCTGAAGATAAATAAATAATAATTTTATATACGTGGTGGCCTAGTTGGTTGGACTTAAAAACACTTAGGTCCCTGGTTCGAATCCCGGTGTGTACCAATGAGTTTTTAATTAAAAAAAATATGTACATTTGTTTGACAACACCACTATAGTGCCTCGGAGAGCACGTTAAGCTGTCGGTCCCGGTTTCACTATACCAACTTGTGAAACTGTTTATAGATGGGTTATTGAGTCTATTCAAAACATCGCAACGAGCTAGCCACTTGTTCGGTGTAGACTCATACCGTCGGCTACGACGAGGTGGGATTAAAACCCCTCCGCTGGGTACCCTGGGGCCGTCTAGGCGGTCTCGGGCGCCGTATGGCACCCGTGATGATGTAAAAAAAAAAAAAAAAAAAAAAAAAAAAAGCCCATATAGAAGTCACTCAGGGTTACAAACAATACGTAAGTAAGTAAATAAAAAAACGATGTTATAAAACAAGGAAAAAGGCAACAGAATTTTGTATGACTTCTTAATCATATTTACCTACGTTATTTAAGTATATTCCGTTCAATATATCTAAAAAAAATGTTACGAATTAACTTCTTTTCATTTAATTTGGGCAAAATTAGAAATAATATTGTTAGTGTCAATTTCTTTAAGTAGATCATAATCTATACTTATCAAAGAGAGATGATTCAGACGTTCTTGACCCATCGTGTTCCTTAACACATTTTTAATATACTTTAGTGTTAAAAATAAACGTTCGCCGCTATAGTTGGTGATCACATGAGGCGAGTAAATACGCAAAGCAATTTCTACATTTAAAATCATGATTCCAATAAATTATCTGTTAGCAATTTTAAAATTGTATTTCCAGAGCTTCGTGCTTCGGGCTGTCGATATCAGTAGCCACATCCGTTTTGAGCAGCTCAGCGAACTGTACCTACTAATTTGTGGTCTATGCTGTCTTCCAAATCATCTGCGTAAGCACATACCATAATTGGATAATTTTCAAAATCTTTTCTACCGCAATTGATGATTTTCGTAATATTCCAAAAACCCTAGACAATTTTTGGTATGCTTTCATACGTTTTTCTAAAGCAGATAGTACGTTATCAAAGGGTCAACCAACACCCGTTGGTACTCGTCATGTCCTTGCTCGCCCAAAAATAACTCAATTTAATGTCTGAACTCAAAATATATTCTCAAAACAACTCTTGACAGCCAAAGCACTTCAGTATGTAACAAAAGGGTCTCATGCTCGCTGCTAAGCTCTTTACAAATGTCTGCAAGAATTCTTGAGTTTGTGGAGCGGGCCTTGATTAAGACAATTTTTACAGCACTTTTAAGAGTACGTAATGTCTAAGCTGGCTTTAGACAAGCAAGTATTTGGTGTATACCACAATGGCCCATTTTGCTTCTGGAGCTACATCTTGTATTCGCTTCACAAGTCCTGAAAAACGACCAGTCATTGATGTGGCACCATCAGTGCATATTCCTACTACATTTCGACCAATCTAATTTCTTTTTTTTTACAAAACCGTCGACCATGGGAAATATGTCGGTACTCGAACTCTTATGAACCTTTTTGGAATGAACATGACGAACATATGTTAAAAGTTGAGCCAAGTTTGATATGTCTGTGGATTCATCAAGTTGTATGGCAAAGTAATCGCTTTGTAAAATGCGTCGAATTTGGTGGGTATTCACATTATCTGACATGTCTGCAATACGGGCCATTTTTTCTCTGAACATACATTTCTCTTTTGATGAAGGCAGTATAAGGTTATTCCCAATTGTATGCGGTTTTGCTTGCTTGGCAATTAAATAACTTAAGACTTGCAGGGCATTAAATTCATATTTAAAGAGAGTTCTCAATATATTTTTGAAGAAGGCACAGCCACTACTCTCTTGGTTGATGGAAAATACAAATGGCTTTGAACTTCTTGGAAAGAACTGCTTCAACATTTAACTTTTTCTTCCGACCTCCAGCTCCGCGACCAATGACTTCTTTTCTTTTGTCCTCCAGAAATTAAACAAATGATTCGGATACAATTCTCTTATTTGTTTCTGATTTCGGGGGCCTGAAAGTTGACAGTCTTTTATTCACTGACATTTTGTTTGTGGGATAAATTCCAGCCTTTGAAAATTCAGCTTTTAGGTTGTTTTTTGGCATCACATTTTCCCATAATATTTTCAACAAGAAAGGAAATTTGTTTTTCGGGATAGTCGGTATTTGCCCCTCTCGTGCGAATTTCTAGTCGTCCAAAATATTTCGACAATGCATTTTGAGTGGTCTAAAGTACGCTACATCCAGAGGTTGAGTCAGGTGGGTACTATTGTGTGGCAAAGACAAGAAGGCAATGTTGTTTTCCTTGCATGCTTTCAAGACATCGTAGCTTATGTGGCAACTCAAATTGTCCCCAATTATGAGTTTTCTACCCTGTTCCCTAGGAAGTGCTGGCAAAACCGTGGTAATATTGGATCTGTTATAACGTGCATTTATTGGGCCGCCTTCAGTCCATGTATACCACAGATGTTCTGATTTATAATTTACATATGGCGGTAACCTATGTCCAGCAGCATCACATTATTAAACTAATAGAAGCCTAGGTAGAATTTTTAATTGCTTCGGGGTATTTTGTTCCGATGACGTTTTGTAAGGACTTATAGTCGACTAAATTCGTTACATAGTAATTATAAATTAAATTTGGGGGAATATTTAAATAAAATATTTCAACTTTCAAGTGGTTGAAGTAAGATTTTATTACATCATCATTTCCTCGGACGCGTTTTATGTTACTACATAATCGCTGCGATAGTTCTCTTTTGTCTTTTTAAGAACATTGTTGCCTAAATTCTAACTTGAAAATTTATTTTGAACTGCGGCACCGATTGTCCCTTTTTGTCCAGATAAGTTTTAACGATGCAGCGCAAGTCAAATAATGGTATTGGAAAACCGTATCGGCACTTTTCCATTTCTTACATTCTCTTATTTATATTTATACCTACTAATGCATTCTCTTGATCATTTGAAAAATGCACTGGCGATCTAGGGCTCTTGAGAAAAAGCAGGCGAGGCAATTCGCGTCGCCTCAGTCAATAAATTAAAGTAAGTACCTATATATTAGTAACAAAAATAATATACGGAGAAATAATAATAAAATCAAACAAAGAACAATATTACATTTTAAAAGTTATAAATCTACATACAACACAATAAGATAAAATTTGAATGTACCTAAACGTGAGTGTGTGTGTATGCGTTTGTGTGAATGTAGATAGTATATATGTAGTGTGGGTAGTATATTATTTTATGATTTCATATTTTGTGACTGTTGTCTGTCATGTCGAGTCATGTCTCATGATATGACTCGTAAAAAACTCTCTGTCTGGCTGAAAGTCCACGTCCTCAGGTAAGCTTCTGTCAATACCTTCACTTCATGTACACTTTTATATCTTAAATTAATTTTCCTAATAATCCTATTATATATAAAAGGAGTCATAAATGGGGCGAACCGTTGAGAAAAACTTGTTTTGGTTGGAAATGTGGATATATAGGTGTGCGTATTAACAAATAAGGGGCAACCAATTCGACTAAACGTTATTATAATTGTGTGTACAAATTTAAACGCTATTTATATGGAAATAATGTACATACGTGGTGGCCGAACTCGTTAAACCTTGGACTTAAAACATTTAGGTTGACCCTGGTGGGCGATTCTCGCGCTTTCGAGATTCATCTCGATTCGAGATTTTTAAATGAAAAATGACTAAATATGCCATTTTTCGTTCAAAAATATCGAACATTAAACGAAATAAATAATAAATATTAATTAATAAATAATAAATATATAAATATTGAACGAAAAATGGCATATTTAGTCGTTTTTCGTTTAAAAATCTCGAATCGAGATGAATCTCGAAAGCGCGAGAATCGCCCACCTGGTTCGAATCCCGGTGAGTACCTACAATGAGTTTTTAATTTTAAAAAAAATGTACATTTGATTGACAACACCACTATAGTGCACCCTATATAAATATAATATAGTACGTACTAGATACAACAACGCACCGAGGCTGTACACGCACTGATTAAAGCAAAAAGAGAGAAACCCCCTTTTTTGCTCTAATCTAAGTAGCCAGGGGCCTGACCAAAGAATACGATCGACAATCGAATCGCCGCCACATCGTCCGATAAAAATGTATAGAAATTTCACTCTATGGGTAGAGCCTGATCGACGAGAAACGTCAATCAAAACCCATACATTTGGCTTTCGTAGTTATTTCGATTCGATTATCGATTGGCTCTTTGGTAAGGTCTCAGATTACTTCTGGTGGATGGATGGGAACGTTCATGTGACGGAAGTTTTAGCAGATACCTATAGGTACAGTCCCTTCCCCTTGCTTCGACCATTTAGAAAAAACACATTACCTATTTAAGGTAAATGGGAACAAAAACAATGCAAGACAGGCTATGATGCCGCATAACGTTCAGCTAAAATTTAACCAAAATGACGTAATTAGGTACTACTTGTCTGTAAGTTTTTAATGTCACCGGGTTTGCATTACGTCAAAATTGCATCATATTGATTAAAGTTTAGCTTTAGGGTGTGCGCGATATCACCTCGCAAAACGTACAAATTTTAATTATCGATTTGAATAAAATGATACCAAAGACAATAGGCTATTGAAAAAAAAACTGTTTCTTTTTTTCTGTTACATCATCACTTTATAGAGGATATAATATATGTAGGTATGTCTTAATGCAAACTCATCTTTATCACTGTCCATTTCTTAACAGCTTTATTTAGCAAGCATAGTGGGTTTGATGAATGCTGTTAAACAACAATGTTTTGCTCAATCCAATTCAAGGGTTTTGTAGGTCTGCTTGCCATTATGTAGATACAAAGTCACAT
Organism: Monopis laevigella; assembly: GCA_947458855.1. NCBI lineage: Eukaryota > Metazoa > Arthropoda > Insecta > Lepidoptera > Tineidae > Monopis > Monopis laevigella. The sequence continues at coordinate 18,028,384 of OX381577.1, read as the reverse complement.
GCCACTAAATAAGAAAATAAACCAGATACATATTTGTAAAATAAAAAGTTTCTGGTCCCCTGGACAATTCACATCCAAGTACCTACTGGCATGCAGAGGGTAGGTATTTAAATTATAATATAGGCGGGTAAAAGGCAAATTGAATTAAGCGCCATTTTTTATATTTACCAGGGCATTATTCGGAAACGTAACACTTTAACACTGGGTTGTGTCATAGAGTGCGATAAAAATATTGAAAAATGCTTAGAGAAAAAGAGATGCATATAATGTTGTGACATTACCCAGTGTTAAAGTGTTAGTTTCCGAACACGGCCCAGGAGAGTGGTAACAAAATTTCATCATACCACCTTTGTTTCTAAATTGTTTGCAGTTGTAACTGCAAGACTTTGGAATAATTTACCAGTCAATATAAGACAATCACCAAATAGAGTCATATTTAAAAAAAAGAGATTATTATTACTATCTAAATTCATAGGTAGTTTTTATTTATCTTTCATTATTCTATTCGTTTTCCACTTTGTTACTTCTTCTTTCTCATTTTGTAGTTGGTAGTATATGTAGTTTATGTATATAAGACATATTTAAGTATTTTATATAATATTCACTGCGTTATATACTCAGTTACTGTATTGCACCTACCTCACTTATTAACTGCTTTGATTGTCCCGAAGGTTTGACTGGTAGAGAATGCCTAGCGGCCTTAAGTCTTTGTATTTTGTATGCAATAAATATTTAAATAAAATTAATAAAGTCTGAATATTTTAATATAAAACTACCGCAAGTCTAATTTGTTTAATAATTATAAAAAAAAAAAAAAATTATAATATTAATAACATTAATGTTTTCGGAAATTAAAGGTGCTGGATACCAAGTAGCAATTTATTTGAGTAACGTGTTGCATATTATTAATAAAAAACAAATGTAAGCAAGTTATGTATTGTCTCTAAATTTTAACAAAATAGTTTTTGAAACTACAATATTCACATTGATAGGAATAATTTTACACATAATATGATGCACTGAATCATCTATTACACATATGAGAAATAAAATAAAAAATGTAATAGATAATTAGAACTATATGAAACCATTGTTATGTTTAAGCATATAAGGGAGGGAAACTGAAGGTTAAATTTTGTTTTCCATACTGATGTATTTAAAGTTGTAAAAATATATTTGACAATAAATAGATCACCTAAATAGCTTGTTTTATTATTTGCCAAAATATATTATTGAAGTAGCGAAGCATTGGTACTGTCATTATCTGCTTACAATCCCATTATACTGCATTGTCTCCACCCACTAAAGCCAACACTGTGAAGCGTACTTCATTAGGATCACGAGCCATAAAACTTTGACATACTTTAGCTGCATCCTCCAAAAATGAATCAGCAGTGGTCAGGCCATGATTGATAGGAAATGCTTTGCGTCCATCTAATTCATACAATGACCCATTTACTTCTACAAATGCTATAAAATGATGATTAATTACATCATCAGCACTGGGAGTGTTGGTTTGGCCTTCCAGAGCTAATTCTTTATGTGCATTTATTATGCCTTGACATTTTTCTAAGAGTGCGCCTTTAGCAGCTGGATCCATGCCATGAGCTTCTTTCAAATATTTATTAATGTACCCATCATCTAATGGCTCTATTTTATCAATATTATTTGCAATGCTGTGGACTAGTGCTATGGTGCCACAAGCGTTGCTTAAGTTTTGTTTCATATAAAAAATTTTAGAATCAACTTCTTGACCCTTAGAGATAATTGCACCTTCTTCATTTGTTTTGTGGTTCTCATAGGCTTCAGATAACGGAAACAGCAGCATCACTGCTGCTACCGGACGTGGCACAAAGCATAGCATTTCGGGGTCTAAGCTCAAGACGTCAACAATCTTCCATTTAGTGGGGACTCCTAATTTTTGAAGAAATTTGTTCATTACATCAGGATTTGATTCTAATGGAATCAGTGTTTCAGACATTTTTACTTTTTTGTAACTAGTAGTTTCTCAGGAAAATAGCACAAAGGCAATGAAAATCTACACACTGCAATAAGTTTAAATCTCAGATAAATAGAGTACTACGGTTTAAATTGATTTGAGTGACGGAAAAAATGAAAAATGACATGACAAAAGCCGGCCGAATATTTAAAAAAAAAAATAAGGCATTGGTGTCAAAGGCCATCCATCTGCTTGTCTCAACGGGGTGCGTTTTCTTAGCTGTGACCTTATTCCGCTAATCACAAGACGTTGCGCAAACTATAAATCTGGGGCTTTATTGACACGTTCACCGTCACGCATTTTGCGTAAGTTACAGGTATTGAAGTGTAAGTTCTATCCTATTAATTATAAAGTTGAAATTCCAACGTAAACTAAGTTTTACACAAAATTCACAAAAGCGTCTATTACAGTCTGACGATCGATCAAGCGGCCAACAGTTCTTCACACTCCCGTTCAAATAGTGAATCAGTCGTCCAACAAATCCGATATTTGGCCGCCTCCCATATAATTAGTGTTGTTCGCGTCGCATTAGAAATATGTCATATCGATAAATTAATTCAAAAATTAATTAGATAACATTGAATAATATTATACATTTCGTTTTTCTTTTATGTCTAATTGGCTATACGATAATATTATTGTTATTACGATTCCGGAAAAAAAAATCAACGACGATTTCTCTTAATGTATGTACGGTGATCATCAGAACTTGAATTACCTACTTTATTTTTATGTCTGCTGTTTTCCTAAGGATTCAAATTTAAAAGAAATATAGAGACGGTTTTGTAAAAAAGCGTCGATTGGGGTCCCGTCAAAAAAACAGTGCCATATGTTCAGACGACTTTATCACTTCCGACTTCCTAAGGCAAAACAACAGAAGAAAATTAATTATCAGTGCCATACCCACTTTTATACCACGATGTTTGTCCCCTTAGACTCTTTGTTACTTTAACTATATTAGTTTTTTATTATTTTAATTTTAGTATATGAAAAGAACGTTGACAAAGCATGTTGTTGGATGTTATATTTTACATGTACATTAAAAATACATATATTGGAGCACGGCATGTTAATTTGTATCTTTCTGATGGTAAGCAGCCTCTCAATCTCGGTATCCTAGTCAACCCTTGCAAGACGCAGGTCATGATCCTTGGCTCCAAACACATGTTGAGCAGACTCACGGAATAGAAAAAACAAGTGGAAATGCTATAAAGCACCAAATGTATTAGAACCGGTGTCGCCAAAATCATATATCTATAAGTATAGAATCTATAACCACTTCGTCCTGATTGGTTGCAAATATACACAGCAATTTTAAACACTATTCTCCAAATAATTAGATTTAAATTCATATAAAAAAATAAACATGCCATCTATCATAAAGTAGTAAGAACCTACTATAAAATTTGTTCTGCTATTCCAACACAGATGGCGTGATTACTACAACATTCGAATAAATGTTTTGTTCAGTCGACATAAGGCATATTATCTTTTATATAAAAAAGTATTTTAGTTTATTCTAGAACTTTCCTTGCATAAAAATATAATAATTGAAAGGCGGCGACATAATAAAATATTTAAAGTATCGATATCGATGCTTTTTTTAAATATAAATTATGCTCTATATATTTAAACGCAGATGGAAGGGAAAACTTTTTAGAAAACATAGCTATAAAACTTTTAGAAAATATAAAGGCTTAAACACTGATTTTTGAGATAAGTATATTTTTTTAAGTTGAGTTGGGTGACGTTGTTGTGACGTGAGCACGAAACAAAACTTTGGGACGCAATCTTAATATAACTAGTATTTTTGTAATAAAAATAAAGAAATTAGGCAAAATAAAGAAATTATTTTTGCCTGGAATATTACATTAATTAATAAAAATATTTTTATCGTTATTTAAAAAAAATGAGTTTTTAGTCGCAATGGTACAGACCCCAATTTTGTTTGTGCATATGACGAAGGTTAGAAAGTTGGTTAAGTTCTTATTGATGACCTTTCAATGATTTTAATGAAATTATATATAAACCGCTCATTATAACAATATGGTAAATAGTAAGTAATGGTAACAATGGTAGCCTAATAAATTTTGATTATTCAATTTTATAAACTATTAATTTCAATTTCTTTTTACAAACAACTGTTACTGTGTCTAAATATGAACAAAATTCTTCATAATAGAGAATAGCTGCTGCGCTATAAATATTTTTTTATGTATGTGGTAAACCAACCAAATTGTGCTGACTTCTACGTATAGGGAGTTTATCGTTATAAAGAGTTTACACATACATTTTATTATTCTAAGCCCACACTATTAAAAAATTGTATGCGATAAAATATGAATAAATATTTAAAAAAATATGTAAGTATATAATTTTGTATAACTGCCGAAACTGTTCCTTCTTTTCTTTAAATAAATAAGTTATATCGATAAGCACCCACTACAACATAACCGAGTAGCAAGAACTTTTGAAATCCAAAGTTCAATCTAAAGTATTCTTTATTACAATTACATAAGGTTGATTTTAACTTCATTTAAACTACAATTATTAGTAAACCAAAACAAGCTAAGGTTTTTAAAGAATACTAACAAAATCGTACTTACCGATGATACGAAACACCTCCATTACGAAGATTTTTTCTCCTACTATCGTTTTTGCACTCCAGATTGCAACAATACGGCATATTTACAATAATTATGCGGAAAAATCAGGAACGACGCGAGACTACCAACTCGAAGCGATGTTAGACACGACTGATAACGACTGGGATCAAATAAGCGTAGCTACGCTTAATTGTGCCACACTAAACACGCCTACTTTGCACTTCCACTTGTTTTTTTCTATTCCGTGAGCAGACTGGATTTGGGAGCCATTGCTCCAGTATTATTTAATAATTTACCACTTCCTTTTTGCCAACATGCTAAGAACCTTGGTGTGCACCTGTCCTCCGATATTTCCTGGAATTATCACGTCGCTGATGTCAGTAAACGTATTTTCTCCAGTATGCATTCGCTAAAGCGGTCTCAGTATCTTATCCCTTTTAAGTCAAAGCTCATGTTGGTCAATTCACTGCTTCTACCTATCATTGATTACGCTGATGTCTCCTATTCGGATGTTACTGAAGATCTACTTAACAAACTTGACCGCCTCCTTAATATGTGCATACGTTTTGTCTTCGGCCTGCGTAAATTTGATCATGTTACCGAATACCGCAAACAGTTAAGGTGGCTTAATATCCGGTCTCGTAGATCAGTACATCTGCTATCCTTTTTATATAATATACTATATAACCCTAATACTCCCTCTTACCTTAAGACTCGTTTTCTTTTCCTTGGTGATTCGCATCATCGTCCCCTCCATTCCTCTGTCAATAACCTTCTAAAAATCCCGTCACACGTCTCTTCCAAATATTCAGATTCGTTTACGGTGTCAGCTGCTCGCCAGTGGAATTTGCTTCCTGTGACTATAAGATCAGCCCCTTCCATCAGGGTGTTTAAACGCTAGCTCACTGCTCATTATCTGAACGCTTAAACCAGATCCTCGTGATAATTTTTGTTTGGTATGGTATGTATGTTTATGTATTACATTTATTATATTATATACAGCATTTAAGTAGTTTAAGTATTGTTATGCATCTAATGCATCATTGTTAAAATTATATGTATATCCTTCAATCGAAAGTTCCGCACCCTAAGCATATTTCACTCTCTCAAAGGTTAGCTGGTAGAAAATGCCTAAGGCATTAAGCTCGCCTATGTACAATTTTGTGCAATAAAGAATTTAAAATAAATAAATAAATAAGCAGCCCAAAGTCTATAAATGAAGTAGATCAATTAATTGTTGTTAAATAACATTGATCGCCCCCAAAAAACTAAAAAAAATACCCACATACTTAGAAGTAAATAATTTAATTTGATTGTAGTATTTGTTTGCTATTTATACTGGTTTAAATGCCGCGAATAAAGAAAATAATTAAAATTTGTTATTAGTCTCCTGATATAATTAATGTTATTATTATTTCATTATAGTTGATACCTATACCTAATATATAGGTATCAATAATTAATCTTGTAATTGTTTTAAATCTGGAATGATATACTATCATTTACTTTTCACTATCTCAATCGTATCTCTGTGTGTATATACCTGAATTATGTTTCTTGTATTTATATAAATATCTATTGTGTGTTATTATTAATATTTATTATGATTAATATTTACCATATACTATCAAAATGAGCGTGGTTTAAGAACAAAAACTAATGAAATCCTTCGAAATGCGTATCTAAACTCCTATGACGTGATTCCCTTAACTGAAACCTGTGGGGTAACCACCGACTCCGATACCGTGAGTTCTCGTTCGAGTTGAGATCAAAAATGACGTCATTTCATACAAATCATATTTACAAACTTCATAATATTTTTTTTTTTTTTTGTAATTAATTAGGTACTCGAACTAGTTATGCATTGGGCAATTCAAATAACGATGTTTAACTTTTCGTGGTAGCAAAAACATCGTTCTCGATGTCAACTCTAACGAGATCTCACGGTATCGGAGTCGGTGGTTACCCTGCTGGTTACCTGATAACATTGGCAACAGTGAGATCCTGGACAGTCGATATATGGTGTGGAGTAAAGTCGTGACAGCGACTACAAACAAACTGCTCAAACTATGGTAGGCGGGGTGCTGGTTCCTCTTTTAAAAGAGATATCATTGCATATGACAATTTGCAGTGGCAATCCTCTGCTGAGGATATATGGGTTACAAGAAAACAATATTCTAGAAAATCTGTTAAACTGTGGTTAATACATATACCCATATATGTGCAATCTAAATTTAGGTTATTCATTCGCCACCCAGCTTAATAATTTCTGTCATAATCTCAACTCAATTGTTAATTTAAATCCTCTGGATACATTAGCAGACTTCCACATCTTTGGAACTATACCCTCCGAAAGTGACCGCTTATAGAGAATAGAAAGTGGCACCTGTAATGCAGGTGCATACTTAACAATAAATATTGGTGGTTGAGAGTTATCATGCTGCAGTTTACAGTCAGAAGAAACTGTATTGCCACTGAAGGTTGAATGGAAGCATTGACGTAGGACCAAAAAGCCTTGGGATTCTCGGTTATAGAATTTTCGATCCTGTGGATATATGTGTGGAAACATGATCGAACGCCCAATTTCTTTTTCTCTTTACCGTATTATTGAGAATGATTGATAATCTGGGGCCTTACCAAAGAGCCAATCGATAATCTTTTCGAATCGAAATACCCATCGAAAACCAAATGTATGGGATTTGACGTTTCTCGTCGATCAGGCTCTACCCATAGAGTAAATTTCCTATACATTTTTATCGATCGATGCGGCGTTTCGATTGGCGATCGTGTTCTTTGGTCAGGCCCCTGATAGATTTTGATAATTTTTGATTTTTTTTATGGTATTTGAACTTTTCTTTTAGGATTTTTATAAGGGTATACTCCTCGTATACCATGGAGGATATCGGTTGGCTTGCTGAGCTTTTGAGGGATGAACATATCTCGGGACTCGTAGAGAATATTATAAAACTGATTTACAGCTTCATCTACAGTGCCTGTAATGTAACGTCTCGTGTTTAGCGGTTATAATCTTGGAATGAGCCCCTCACAGCCCCCTGTATGTAAGTAAAAAAAAAAGTGATGGTCTTTGCTACCAATGCCTTAATTAATTAAAAAAAAAATATATAAAAAACTTTCGTTTTCTAGGGGAGCCAATAATGCGCGGACCGATAAAGCGCGGACAAATAATTCAAGCCCGGGCCCGGATTATTTGTCTGCGATTTATTGGTCCTCCAATTATTGGCCTGAGTCAAGCTCTCTCAGGGCAATAAAACGCAGACAAATAATACGCGGACAAATAATTCAAGCCCGGGCACGGATTATTTGTCTGCGATTTATTGGGCACGGATTATTGGGGTGCGTCAACTCGGCGCGGTGAAATATTTCGGATACAAAATTTGTACCTACCTAAATTTGTAACCGCCTCTCTTTGTTGCTATTGAAGGAAATCAGGTACCATAGAGAACCGAGTGTTATGCCAAGCCAAATCCGCTCTTATGTAAGGTTGTCAAATTTTAATCGGACATCTTTTTATATTGCTCTCTCTTTTTATTTAATGATAAAAAACAATGCGTAAGAAAGAGATGAATAAAGGTATATGATAACCTCAGAATCTAAAGGAGGGAGGGAACATACATGTAAACAAAAATATAACCTACATTTTGAAACAGTAATAAATTAATAAAAATATTATTTAAATTAAAGTAAAATCAACAAAAAGACGCATTAAGTTTTATTACGTTTATAAATGTACTTCAAACAGATATTGGATTTATATATTACGATTTTTAGGAGCAAATGACACACACAGTAAAAAAAATACATTTTTACAAAAACAAAATGGACTAATAAAAGGAAGGCATCTAACAAAGGCATCAAAACAGCTAACAAAGGCATCTATCTAATATTCAGTCACAAATAAAAGTAGGTATACTTTGGTTTACTTAAATTAAAGCCCTATAGACTTCGCATTATACGTACACTAGCATACTATGCATACCATCTTCATAAAATAAAAATTAATACAAGTTCATCTCTATGAATGTGCATCCGACATGCAGCATCTAGGCTATTGCTATTTTCATATATCTACTTACCAATTTCATCTTAAAACCTTAAAACTTGGGTAGGCTCAAGATTCTTTCAGAATATAAAATTGCTTTACTTGTCATCTCAAACTTACTCCTTGATCTTGTAAAACTGGAACCAACAGCTTAACATGTTCTCTGGGCCACTATAGACTGACTAGACACTGGGGATTGATATGAGGAGCTAAAAACCATAGTGTTTTTAAGTCTGAGGTCTAACCAACTCGGCCACCATGTATATTTAATATATAGTTACCTATCAAAACTTTTTATACTTTTACTAATTCTCAACCCTTTATAAAATTAGTATGCTGAAGTGTGGCAGTGGGAGAAGGGATAACTTTTATACTAAGTAGGTATAGTTTAGTTATTATTTTCTTTACTCATAGTAACACAAATTAAGTACATAGGCAAACTTAATGTCAATGCTAGAAGATTTGGGAATCAGTACATTCAAGGTTTGCAGTATGTTTTATATATGGTGTAATACAAAAGTATAATAATGTCTAAATATAATCAGAATTTACATAGGTATCTATTGAATATCAAATGAGTATTTAGGTATGGTTGTAAATATTCTGAAGTGTAGGTAAACGGGAACAGTTGTAACTTGTATTATTGCTAATATTATGTTTTATAAGCACCCATGTCAAGGCAGTCTATAGTTCAACATAGGTACACTAATATTACATTATTTGTTTACTGTAATAAAGTGGGAATGGAACCCACAACCCCCTGAAACAATACCAATAGCATAACCAACAAGACTATGAAACAGTAATCTGGATATAACATCTTCAATACAATGACAGTAATCATGAAAGAGTATAAAAGCCTACTTTAGACAATGGGTATACAGCAATGTAAATTTTAATATATACCTACATGTGAGCATTACATAAATAATCTATTATGGTACAGGCAACTATAGGCAGATATTAAAAAAACAAACAATTAATTTGGGCATTGATATCTGACTGCCCCAGTAGCATAGCCACCAAGATAGTGAGAGGTAAAATAAATTTCAATCTTGCTACATAGGTTGGGCAATGTTTTTACTTAATTTAATAGCTAAGAATGTTATTTAATTTCAGATCTGGTGAATTTATGATACCGGCCATCCTCTCCAGTATACATCACTAAACACTTGTGTTCATGGAAAAAATAGTTTTAAGTATATTTTTGTATATAAATAAATAAAATAATATAAAAAATATATATTTGTATAGTTCTTGTATATATGTAAAGTTTTGTACCTACTTTTATTTTTTCATAGTAGTTCAGTACTAATTTAATGATTTGAAGCGGACAACAAGGTAATTAAACTTAAATTGGCTTCCCTTCTTATTTTGCTTTAAAATTATAGAAAGCAAATTAACAAGTAGGTCAACTTTGCCCATCCACATATCATGCATAGTGTAGGTAATCTAATATAAGTTAGCAAACCATACACCCACATGTATGAAATGAGGTTCATTGAGTAGTCTGGCTGAAGCAGAGTAGTAAGTAAACTATATAGATATACATACTTATTAATCCATATGTGGGTACAAGTGCCATTGTGTGGTCATAGGAGGGTGGCAAATAAAACTATTCAGACATATTTAACAACCATTAACAATTGATGTATGTGGGTTCCAGGTTCATCGTTTATTTTGAAGCAGTTTTGTTAATAAAGCTATCAATAACAATTTTTTTACAACCTGAAACTCACATTTTTACCTGGTCTAATACTTATAAATGAATTCAATATGGAATCAAGTACAGAACATGGAAATAAATTATATTAGTTTTTTTTATTCCACTCTTGATTTTGTAATATATATAAAAATATTTTTGAACTTGTTCTAAACACTGTTCTCTCCCATTTGTATTTTGGCAACTTGAAGGGCACAATAAATAATTTTGGTTCCAAAGATTTGTACAAAAACAATAAAAAATAACAAAATACAGATTTTCTTTTCTAAAAATAAGAGTCTCCTCAAGGTCTCCCATCAGTTAATTTATATACATGGTGACTTTAAAAGGATGTACTTTAGGCTAATATGAGGTTCTGCTGATCAAATCGAACAAACTTTTCCTATAAAACCATTTGTCGACATTGAAAAAAAAGATTGCTTCTCCATAGGTTTCAAGGCAATTTTTTTTTTCAATTGCGACACGTGGTTCCATAGGACGTTAAAATGATCAATTTGTATAGGGAAGCTTTTTTAATTTGTGACACATGGTTCCATGGAAAAGTTGTTCGATTTGATCAGCAGAACCTTATATTAACCCAAAGTACAGCCTTTCAAATTCACCCGGTATAGGTAGTATACCTATAATTTGAGGTAGATATATTTACTTATATTTAATTTTCCAAATAAACTAGGTAGGCTACTAGTCTTGCCATATTATTTTGATAATATTACTATGTTTACATTTACACCCATACCCAGGTTCAAACTTTAAATAAAAATGAAACAAGTAGAGAATCAAACTAAAAATTTTACAACACTTGCAACTCTATATTCAGAAACATTTCATAAAACCAATTAGTTAAAAATAAACTCAATTTTCTCCCTATTGCATTGGTATGGAATAAATATAAAAACCATCACAGGTACCTTTTTTGCTTCTGAGAACCTTTTAAACTAAATACTATTGGCAAAATGAGAATGGGTTAATCCCTCCACTGAGTATGGAATAAAAAATAAATCAGGTTTAGGCTTAACCTGGTTTATAAAATATTTTTAAATAGAGCCTTCATCAGTAATGGCATTACCATAAATTAAGGGTGTTGTCAAGGAGTAGTGAAATAAAATCTTTTCAGTGGTCAGTTTTTATTTTACTTTATTAAATTCAATAAGTAGATCCGGTAGGTCTACAAAGAAACGATGGCAAAAGACCAGACGGAATGACCATTATACCATATAAATGTGGGCGCGCTTTGGTCTGGGATGCCACATGCGTAGACACACTTTGTCGTAGTCATGTTACATTATGTTCGAAAGGTGCCGGGCTTGCAGCAGAACAAGCAGCGCGAATAAAACGCACTAAGTATGCTGAGCTCCTGAATTCTCACCAATTTCTGGCTTTTTCTGTTGAGACGATGGGTCCTTGGTCAGAGGAAGCTAGTAAATTTATCCATGAAATTGGAAAAAAACTATTTAAAATATTGGTACTGGTGATCCTCTGAGCAAGGAATTCCTTGTTCAGAGGATCAGCATTGCCATCCAGCGTGGTAACGCCGCTAGCGTCCTCGGCACATTACGCCCATCGTCTCAAAATCAAAATTATTATTAAATAGCTAAGTATTTTGTATTTTTTTTTTAATTTAAATTTTAACTTTGTTATTTAAGACTTAAAAGTTAATAAATAATGTATATTTTAACTATAAAGAAATTCAAAAAGTACTAGGTACTTAAATTGAGATTTAAGATCCTGTAAATAAATAAGTAGATACATTTATTTTAACAATTAGCCAACACAACACAATGTCACTGAATAAAATATATTTATGCATTTTTATAAATTCCTTATTAGAATAAAATATAAAATTGTTAATTCTAAATTGCAGCACACATTTTATTTTAACAATATATTGGAGTTATAAGGTATTGTCATAGAAGGTAAAGATTTTTAATGACCCGCACTACTTACTCCAGTCATTCACTGCCTATTTGCATGGGAATATTAAGCATAGTGAGTAATTTGGCATTTATATATCTAACAAATAAATCTGACTTAAAGCAATTAGACGGTAATATTCTTTCATCTCAATAGTTAATGTACTGCAATATTTGGCTTTTGTGCTAAAGAACTGACTATTAAGTGGCTTCTCACAAAAATGAGCAAGAATTTCAAAAACTTTTATGGCTATTAACTGCTATGAATTAAAATGTGCCTGAGCGACTACTACCTATATTTTTATAGTATAGCGAGGGTCAGCGGCAAAAGCGTAGTCGCCGCGTAATCATGTTCCTAGTAACGAGGAATATTTCCTAGCCGGAACCCAACCTCACATAAGGGGGGTTGTGTCTACTTAGTATATTTTAATATACCAGTATACTGCCATATTATTCCTGTGTATTAATTTTAGTTTGCTGGTATTGCTCGCCTGTGTTGCCTTCCGTATGTATAAATATACATATTATTATTACTATGCGTGTTGCACTGAACAAATAACTAGTAAATAATGTGTAGGTGCATATTTATATGTACAACGACGTCAACCTTTATACAGTCAGTGGCGATACGACAATATCCTATAATATTTAGGTCAATAAAATTACCTATACATGGATTTTAAGATCAAATTTAATTAAGTATAGATATTTTACAAATTAATTAAAAAAAATAACCTAAAAAGTGAATAGTAGAGGTGAGCGTTACAAAACGTAAATAGTTATAAAGTCGTTATTTCATGAATAACTAATAACGGTTATTATATTTGTAATAACAATTTGATTAAAAAATGTAATTAAGAAAAATAATCATAAGATTGATTTTTGAGTATGGGGGGATCGTGGGTTCGATTCCCACCCATGGCAAAATATATTACGAGTAGATCGTTTTTATGTACAGTTAGTCATGGTCTGGGGTGTTGATAAAACTTTATTGTCAAAATAATGAAATCCTTTAGGTAAAATTGTACGCGGAATACTGAAAACTGTCAAAGCAAAAGCACGTCTAACGTAAGGAATAAAGTACATGCCTTTTTTAGTTATTGATGTTGTTGATTTCCAATGTCATTTATAAAAGATTTCGTTATTTTGACAAGCTAGCGTTTCCGTTATAAGAAACAGAATTTTTGCCACAGAGCAATATGTGTGTAAATTGTCCTACATATAAAAAAAAGGCTATATTTTTTTATTTCCTTTTATTGGAGTACAAACACAATAGGCTTACGGCCAACGGTTGACGAGATACTTATATAAAAAAACATTTTCGACCATATGAACATTTTTCGGGTTACACCTATTTTTTTTTTGTTATGTCATTCGACTTATTACACGGCATACCATCGAATTCTATCAAAAAATGCAATTGTCTATAAGGTCGAAATTTCTTTAACAAAGTTAAAATTACTTCGACTGGCATCATCGATGTCTATCGTTTAAGTACAAGCACTGCCAGGGGTTAATAATTATAGTAAAAAACGTTTTGATATGACATTTAACTAAATTACATCAATACCATAACTATGAGTCATAAAACAAAATATAGACCAAACAACATAATAATTAAAATATTTTTTTATTACCTTTTTTAAATAACAAAGAAAAATCGGAAACTTAAACGACATAATAACGAAAAAAATATATACAACTATAAAAACCCTAGAGAGAATGAACTACGAAACCGTCACGGAACGAAGCGCAACCCATCACCTAGTCGGAGAGCACGACATTATTAAAAAAACCGATAACTAAATTAAAACGAGGTTAACAACATAAATTCCAAAAAAAACAACGACAAAAACCTTACTATGAATCACGATAAAAACTACTATAAAAAATCAACAAATATCACAATCACGAGAAAACCAATTACCACCTCGTTACAAGAGTTTAATGGTCGGATTAATAGTCGTTGCTAAGCAATTGCGAATGCTTAGCCGATGCTTCGGACTGTCAAATTGCATATGAAAAAACTAAATTCTGACAGTTCCAAGCAATGGCTCAGGCTAAGCAACGACTATTAATCCGAACATTAGTGTTAATAAGTCTACACTAAGTCCGCTTTTGTATTATGTATGCAATAAAGATTTACATAAATAAATAAACGGGTTATTAACAAGAGTAGTAGTAGTAGCGGGGTATTTGACCCCCCTGGGTTCGTTGATCGGCATGGGAAACCCCTGTTGCCGAGGCATCAGGGGATTATTAACAAGAAAAACCGTAGCCGTTATGTTACGGTGAAAACATGTAAGTCACGACACCACTGTGAATAGTACGTAGTACTCTATTTTAATCTGTGGAATAGTTTACTACCACAGATTAGAAGATTTTTTTTTTTTTTTCGGTAGTGTTCTCAAAAATAGAGAAGGAAAAAGGTATGGACCATAAAGCCTATTCTTCTGCAGACTTTAGTATGAATCACTCACGCTCGGATTAATAGTCGTTGCTAAGCAATTGCTAATGCTTAGCCAATGCTCCGGATGTCAAACTCCATATAAAAAAACTAAATTTTGACAGTTCCAAGCAATGGCTCAGGCTAAGCAACGACTATTAATCCGACCATCAGTCTAGAGGTGGGCTGTTTAAACGAGCGTTAAAATAACCACTTTTTAACAGCTTGCGCTTGATACGGGCGCGCCATGAATTCAGATGAAATAGGGAATATGCATGTTTTTTTTTTAATTTCATTAATTGATAGAGTAGTTACTCTAAAAACAAATATTAAACATTTTTTAAAGGGTAAAACACAAAAATAAAAGGGTTTAAACTTTATCTGCCACGACCGCAGTAAAAAACGGTACATCACTCCGCCGCCATTTCATGACATCATATATATATATATATATATATCATCACGGGTGCCTTACGGCGCCCGAGACCGCCTAGACGGCCCCAGGGTACCCAGCGGAGGGGTTTTAATCCCACCTCGTTGTAGCCGATGGTATGAGTCTACACCGAACAAGTGGCTAGCTCGTTGCGATGTTTTGGATAGACTCAATAACCCATCTATAAACAGTTTCACAAGTTGGTATAGTGAAACCGGGACCGACAGCTTAACGTGCTCTCCGAGGCACTATAGTGGTGTTGTCAAACAAATGTACATAAATTTTTAAATTAAAAACTCATTGGTACACACCGGGATTCGAACCAGGGACCTAAGCGTTTTTAAGTCCAAGGTCTAACCAACTAGGCCACCACGTATAATGTATTACCACCACGTATTCATGACATCATTCGTGCTCAAAAAGCATATTAGTTTAAAGTTATTGCACCTCAAAAGTTAGTCAAAAGGTTTGCTTATCACAAATTATCGTAATAAAGGACAATTAACACCCGAGAAAACAAGAAACTATGGCCTTATTCCGAGCTTGCAACCGCTAATCACGACAAGACGTTGCGCAGAATATAAATATGGAAATATAAGCTGTATTTCAATGGTAATATAGTATTTATTAGGTTGGCCATAATAATACCACCATACGAAATACACGAATTCTTCGCAAGTTTGAACATGTGTGGAGCATTGGAATTTCAACTTTATAATTAACAGTATAGAACTTATATTTCAATACCCGTACCTTACGCAAAATGCGTGACGGTGAACGTGTCAAAACTCGGAATGAAGCCCCTGTAGACAACAGAACACACGTTGGCATTTGTATTTGCACGAATGACGTCAAATGCAGTGTTTGCTAATGTCAGAGCGTTTAGAAATGCGTTCCGTTTCTACAAAAAAATCTTTATTTAGATTTTTAAAATGTTATTAAAAAAAAAAATAGACAATCAAAATAAAATAGATTACTGTAAATATGTTCAAAGACATAAAAGGAACATTATATATTAAAATAATAATAATTGGCGTTACATGCATATTCCCTATTGCAGCAATCGGGATTTACGTTATAAGAATGCGAAAAACAAAACTGTGGGTTCATCCAATTATTAATTAATGGTTAATAAAAGGCCAATTTGTGACGGTATATGAAGAAACATTATCATTTTATATATACATTATATTTGGTTTGAAAAAACGCCAACGGATCATGCAGACTAATGTTTTAATTTTATTTTGCGAGATGTGTTACAGCACTTCCGTGCTAATACAGAGCACTGACTGATTGATCTCTGTTTGACAGGTAATCTGTTCTCCCAGAAGGAGTGGGGATAGAGAAGCAAAATTTTCAGGGCCGTGTTCGGAAACGTAACACTTTAACACTGGGTAGTGTAACAGAGTGCGACAAAAATATTGAAAATGCTTAGAGAAGAAGAGATGCATATAGTGTAGTGACATTACCCAGTGTTAAAGTGTTAGTTTCCGAACACGGCCCTGGGTAGGCAGCGGACGGAGTAGAGTATTTGAAAAAAACTCTTACGTTATGTGTATCAAATTATATAATATATTACCCAATTTTTTTAGGGAATTACCAAATGCTAATTTAAAAAACCTTGAAAAGGCTTATTGTTAGTCAAACCGTATTATGATATTAATCAATATTTATATGATCTAGTACATCATAAATGAAATAGATTTATCTACATGCTATTCTAATGCTAAAGTATTCATTTGATTGTACTTTTATCTTATGGTGAGTGTAATTAAGTATGTATTTAGTAATGGGCTAATTCTGTAGACACATTTTTTATATTGTACCATCTTGTAAACTCGGAATTACTGCGAATAAATATTTCATTTCATTTCATTATTAAAATGGCTTCGTATTGATATAATATTTGAGTTGCGTTTTTTGTATGGTATAGTGGAGCCTAATATCTAGATTTTTTCCATTATTGCTTTTATTAATTGAATTGAATGATTATTCATGGGTTCTTGGTCGAATTGGTGTATCGATAAATTTTCAAATAAATTAATTTCCAGACATAAATGCAAAGCATGTGTGGTTATATATTGTTTTGTATGTTTCGTTACTATTTCTACTTTCTTACAAACCGTAATAACATCTTTAAAAGGATATGTTAATCCAGATCATAGATATAGATAATAGTTATAGCAGATCGCTCTCGTAGATACTTTATAATACTTTCCATTTTAGCATTTTTTTTGATAATCTTCTATTGGTTTCTTGGAGTCGCTTTACGTTAAGACAAACCTTTTAATGGTCTCCTGAGCCCTTATCACAGATAATTTTAATTTACCTCTTCGAGGTGTGTCCAGTATATTTGGTACATCAGTCGCTTCGGGTCGGGCTTGCGGAGAACTACGAGAAGATTTTTTATTATCTTCAAAAGCTTTATTAGCTTCTTTTACAGGTGAATCTTTTCCATTTATCTGAAAATATTAGACTATGAAGAGATGTGTTAAAGATATCTCAATTCAGTACATTTTAAGATATTCCTGCGGACAGACAAACAGGTATATGAGTGTCACCTTATGTGAAGCGGCCAGTAATTAAATGTTTTTTTTTATCTTCAAAAGCTTTATTAGCTTCTTTTACAGGTGAATCTTTTCCATTTATCTGAAAATATTAGACTATGAAGAGATGTGTTAAAGATATCTAAATTCAGTAGATTTTAAGATATTCCTGCGGACAGACAAACAGGTATATGAGTGTCACCTTATGTGAAGCGGCCAGTAATTAAATGTTTTTTTTCGAAGCCACATGTAATAATACACAAGATACTATAGAAATAACAACTTTACAATGGCAATTAAAATATATTGGTACTCTATGGGTACGCTAACTTGCATTATCGACATGATGCCAATCAACGCGTGCGTCCCCTCACTATTGCATTCACTAATGACTCGCGGCTTTTGCACGGCTGAGGTTTTGCGTTCCAACATACATCGACGCACATTTTAAAAAAAGGTAAACTTAACGTTATATACTTACTTGTGATGTGATACGGCAGAATTTTGTTTGTTGATGTATTTACTTTGATTCTTATACCAAATCACAGCACAATGAGGCATTTATAACGATTTAATATTAATGTTTATTCCGCAACGTACGAAGAGCAACTGGTGGCCGATTGCGCTCATATGTGCGCGCAACGCATTTTTTTGTCACGACTATTATTATTACTACCGTCTCTAGTGGTCGGATTAATAGTCGTTGCTTAGCCTGAGCCATTGCTTGGAGCTGTCAAAATTTGTTTTTTTAATATGCAGTTTGACAGTTCGAAGCATCGGCTAAGCATTAGCAATTGCTTAGCAACGACTATTAATCCGACCATAGGAGTGGGCAGCGCGCGGCGATTCCGTGCTCTGTGGGGTCTCCATACACAGCAATGTTCGGGTGAAGCAGTAACTAACCGATTTTTTTTAGGATATATTTTTTAGATATTTATTGAATACATTTTTTTTTGCAAAAACTAATAATAAATAAATTTTACTGAATTTATATCAAAAGTAAAATTAAAACTTAACTACGAGTATATACACATTTTATCTTTAATTCCAGCAGGTAATAAATATTTTTTGATTAAATTTATTAAAAAGACACAAAAATGCTTTAAAAATATTTATTCTCCGGAATTAAGAACATTTTCAAATTTAAAAAGAAATTATTTATAATCATTAAAAACAATAATAGATATAGAAAAATCAGTAAATTTTTCTCGCAGAAAATGCATTTTCATTATTGTATAATTTAAATTCTTACAATAACAACTATATAATACATAATAGAGAGAGACAATGTTCTTAGCAAACCATGGATTCACCGTGCGGGTGCGGGTCGCGTGGTTGAAAGGCAGGGGAATGAACTGCAGCGTTCCCGGACTTGAGACCGCGAAGTAGGTTTAAAGGCCTTTTGAACTCTCACCTGCACTGTGTTCACTACCCTCTCTACTCAACCAAATACTATATGATCCTGTTAGCGTAATGAAGCTAAAATAACAAATGACTATATTACATGAAAAAATCTAGAAGAATTCTAAGCGATATAATACCTACTGCTAAAACTAAATGCAAATAAATGAAAATAAGTTTTAAAACAGAACAATCTAACCAAATTAATCCTTTTTAAAGCATAAATAATAATTAAATGTTAATAAATTGAAATTTCAAAAAAAAAAAAATTTTTTAATAAAAAAGGCTAGTATCCATGGAAATAAAAAAAAACATCCTACGAGTATGTATTAGCCACGGAATAGAAAAAACAAGTGGAAGTGCAAAGTAGGCGTGTTTAGTGTGGCACAATTAAGCGTAGCTACGCTTATTTGATCCCAATCGTTATCAGTCGTGTCTAACATCGCTTCGAGTTGGTAGTCTCGCGTGGTTCCTGATTTTTCCGCATAATTATTGCAAATATGCCGTATTGTTGCATTCTGGAGTGCAAAAACGATAGTAGGAGAAAAAATCTTCGTAATGGAGGTGTTTCGTATCATCGGTAAGTACGATTTTGTTAGTATTCTTTAAAAACCTTAGCTTATTTTAGTTTACCAATAATTGTAGTTTGAATGAAGTTAAAATCAACCTTACGTAATTGTAATAAAGAATACTTTAGATTGAAATTTAGATTTCAAAAGTTCTTGCTACTCGGTTAGTGTTGTAGTGGGTGCTTATCGATATAACTTATTTATTTAAAGAAAAGAAGGAACAGTTTCGGCAGTTATACAAAATTATATACTTACATATTTTTTTAAATATTTATTCATATTGTATCGCATACAATTTTTTAATAGTGTGGGCTTAGAATAATAAAATGTACGTGTAAACTCTTTATAACGATAAACTCCCTATACGTAGAAGTCAGCACAATTTGGTTGGTTTACCTTAAAACACATACATAACAAAATCTTTATAGCGCAGCAGCCATTTTATATTACGAAGAATTGTGTTCATATTTAGACACAGTAACAGTTTGTAAAAAGAAATTGAAATTAATAGTTTATAAAATTGAATAATTAAAATTTAGTAGGCTACCATTGTTACAATTACTTACCATTACCATTACTTACCATTTACCATATTGTTACAATGAGCGGTTTATATATAATTTCATTAAAATCATTAAAATGTCATCAATAAGAACTTAACCAACTTTCTAACCTTCATTTAAAATATTTTTAGGTTTCCCAAAGACGCCACTGTCAAAGAGAAATGGATTGATGCTACAGGTAGAATAGATTGGATGCCAACAAAATCAAGCACCATATGTTCTGAACATTTTATAGAAGATGATATTTTAATATCAAATAAAGGATACAAATATACAAAACTAACAGCATTTCCAACTTTGAAAATCTAAATTAAGCTTATAATTAATTAAGCTTTTTAATCAAGTAAGTTACCGTGTTTTTTTTTTATTACTACATACATAGAGGCATTGGAAGTGTTTATGATATGATATTAAAATGTTTCATAATAGTCAATTGTTCTATAAGAATAAGATAACCGATAAAAAGAGTATTTTGTTGACTAAATATCAAATCTATTTCACACTATTTTAAATTTAGTTTTCCTCCTGTTCATTGTTTTTGTTATATTGTTTTTCATTTTGGTTTCAGACACAAATGAACGCTGCAAATTCTTCAAAAAGGCAAGGTGGTTTGGAGAGTTCCGAGTTTAAGGTACAGCCGAAAAAGAAGAATCGACTTCATAAAGATATTATAGAACAACTTGAACAGTTTCCTGTGCAACAACATTCCGCTGACAGTATAATTCAGCCAGAAAGAGATGATGAAGTTAAAAATATAGAACCAACAGCCATTTCACATTCTTTAACACCGAGAAAGAAGAAACTCAAAGGCCAACTAAGATTTTGCCAAAGCAAAATTAAAAAGCAAAGCCTAAAAATAAAACTATTACAAACAAAAAATCAAAGACTTGTGTGATAACAAACAAACAAAGTGAGATATTGTGTGAAATATACTAAGAAATATACTATATTTGTTTTATTGTAAATTGAACCGGCCGCCTAATGCAAAATACTTTTTATAAATAACTTTTTGCTCTAACACAATGTAGAGCAAAAAAGTTGCACTTGTTAAATTTTCATGCATCCCAAAATTTAACAAATCAATGTGGGCTTCCGAAAAGATTTCCTTTCTTGTGAATATACCTAAATTATTTTTTTTTAAATAAAAAAAAATGGTTTCTGAGATATATATTTAATTAAGACTCGTCACGTCATATGCACAAACAAAATTGGGATCTGTACCATTGCGACTAAAAACTCTTTTTTTTTAAATAACGATAAAAAATATTTTTATAAAATAATGAATATTCTAGGCATAAATAATTTCTTCATTTTGCCTAATTTCTTTATTTTTATTACAAAAATATTAGTTATATTAAGATTGCGTCCCAAAGTTTTGTTTCGTGCTCACGTCACGACAACGTCACCCAACTCAACTTAAAAAAAATATACTTATCTCAAAAATCAGTTTTTTAAGCCTTTACATTTTCTAAAAGTTTTATAGCTATTTTTTCTAAAAAGTTTTCCCTTCCATCTGCGTTTAAATATATAAAGCACATTTATATTTAAAAAAAGCATCGATATCGATACTTTAAATATTTTATTATGTCGCCGCCTTTGAATTATTATATTTTTATGCAAGGAAAGTTCTAGAATAAACTAAAATACTTTTTTTATATAAAAGATAATATGCCTTATGTCGACTGAACAAAACATTTAATCGAATGTTGTAGTAATCACGCCATCTGTGTTGGAATAGCAGAACCTTTTATAGGAGGTTCTTACTTATTTGTTCAGTGGTTCTTACTATTTTATGATAGATGGCATGATTATTTTTTTATATGAATTTAAATCTAATTATTTGGAGAATAGTGTTTAAAATTGCTGTGTATATTTGCAACCAATCAGGACGAAGTGGTTATAGATTCAATACTTATAGATATATGATTTTGGCGACACTGGTTCTAATACATTTGGTGCTTTATAGCATTTCCACTTGTTTTTTCTATTCCGTGGTATTAGCTTAGAAGTCCATATACAAAAAGCTTTGTACGGATTTTAATATAAATTAAATTACATAATCTCGTTTTTTTTTCAATTTATTTTCTCATTTCCTACATAATCATAAATACCGCAACCAGCTCGCCACTTTTTGGTTGTTGCATCCGAATACCATTGATAACATGAGGACAAATCCTTCGTGGGGCCTTAAGCACGAGTAGGCGATCGTCTTTAGCGAAAGGAGGTTCGTAAACTATGAATGTTGAAATAAGTTCTATTGTATTAATTGTGATGACAGCGCTGACATCGATTTTGGTGTGAATCGGACCGCAAGGTTTGATCGCAATAGGATCACCTCTGCTTCTATAATTCTGTGCAATAAACGAAATATTTTTTTTAATCTGTGGATCTATTATATGTGGATTATTTTTAGTCTGTGATTGTATAACCTAAAAATAAAACTAAATAAATTTAAATGTTTAGTTTTCTTTAAATATTGTTCGTAAATGTAGAAAAATATAATTAATTAACTTAATTAGGAGTAAAACCGGATATATTATCTTACTACTTTTGATTGTTTTGGTAACTAATTCTGTAACAGGTTTTAAAAAGTATTTCGCTATTTGGCATTTAAACCGAATAGGTAAGTTGTTTTAAGGTGAAGGATTTTTTAGTAACAATGACAATCCTGCTGTGCCCAAGATCGCATAGACGGCCTCAGGGTATCCAGCAGTAGTTTTGTTACTACCCCGTAGTGGTATACTAAGTTCACACAGAGCAACTAGACAGCTCTTCATGGTATGTAGACAGACTCAATAACCTATCTATTGTTTAACAAGTTGGTATAGGGAAACTGGAACCGATCAGCTTAACATTCTCTGTAAGCCACTATAGTTGTGTTGTGAAACAAATGCAAAACAACTTTAAAATAAACCTTTAATTTTAATACTTGTTGGTACTTGGGCTTGAATCAGAACCCAAAAACAAATGTTTAAGTCTACATTCTAACTGTATCACATATAATAATAATAATGTCTAGGACAAATTAAACATTGCTCTGGTCACAAAGCTCTAGGCTTGTACTATGTGTACCAGAAGCAACAATATAATACACATTATTTTTTATATACACCCAGACTATGACAAACTATACAGTAAAAATATTTTTTACCATGGGTGGGAATCGAACCCTCATCCTCCGGATACAACTCCAAAGGCACAACCACTGTCTGTCTATATTCATGTACACTGGAGGCTGTCTATATATATGTACTTAAAAACATTTTTTTTGCTTGTTTTAATTATTATTTCTTTTTCCAGATACTAATACATCCAAACTTAGTAGTTAATTCTACATAAGCAAAAACAGGGCACCAAAACCTATTCACATCAAAGAATTATAACTAATTAACACACAGTAGAAGCAACTTCTGGTTAAATTGTGTTTATAAGTATTCTTAAAAAACATAAATAGTGTAGATTTTATTTCATAATAAAATACAGATTAAATAATTATGCTATGCTCAGAGAGTTTAGTCGCACTAGACCATTTTTTACTGGCCTCCCTATTCTGTTAATCTGCAGGACAACAACTGTTTTATGCGAATAACAGCATTGAATTTGCAATCCATCTATGAAATATAATGATAATGAGATGCCGCTGAGCACCTGCCAGAACACCTATTGTGTACAGTGTGTTTTGTAATTTCTTCCATTCTGTTGTTTTGTTTAAGTTTTTGTAATTATATTGTTAAAATCTTTCAAAGCTGCCATCAAAGCAATAGTGACATATAAGGCAATAGTGAGTGCTATATTAAGCTTGCTTATAATTGCTACTCATGCAGATGGGCACCTTAGGCTTTTTTTTTATGAAGCACGGCCTGTGACCTTGCTCACCTGATGTTAAGCAGACCTACAAAATCCATGAATGGGGTTGATCAGGACATTGTTGTTTAGCAATATTTATACATCCCATTATGCCAGCATACAAATGGGCGGTGACATGGACGTATTTGCATTACAAGTCTATTTTAATATCCTTACTGCTTTAATGTCAAAAACAATCACTTGTTTCGTAACTGTGCCTTGAAAATAGACTATCCCCTTGACTAAATTGATACTGTAGTCTTCGGAAAAACGGTGAATCCCCAGACTTGATCCAATCACCCTTAAGGAAAATCCGCCTCTGGTAATTAATAATAATTATTATATGTAGGACAATTTACGCATATTGCTTTGGTCACAAACTAAGCTCTAGGCTTGTACTATGTGTACCAGAAACAACAATATAATACATATTATATTGTACAAAATAATGTAAAAATATTTTTTCGCCATGGGTGGAATCGAACCCGCGACCTCCGGATACAATGCCAAAGGCGCAACCATTAGTATATGGAGGTTGTAATTTGAATTGATTGAGTTGTGATAAAATAATTTTACATATGCAAAAACAGAGCACCAAAACTTATTCACATTGAACAATACATTGTAGAAGCTAATTGTGGATAAAATACTATATATTTAATTAATAAAAAATTCAATTAAATACATATAAAATAATTATACTAAACAGCCTGCAAAACTATAGTGAAATTCTTTTTCAACTTTGGAAGAGGGAGGGAGAAAAAAATTTGATGGTTATTGCGGTTAATTAACATTGAACATTTCGCTGACAAAAAAAATATATTTAAGCTAAAATGACTCTTATTATATTATACAGTAATATCAAAGCACTTTATAATTGACTTTTGAGGTGCAATGGGTTTGGTAAGTAAACCCATTAAAAATCCTGCTGAAGGGGATATAGGTCCGGTCCTTGCTAGTATATAATATACAAAAGCTTCAAACAAAGTCAAAATTTTATTATATAAGAAGGCCTAAGGATTTGGATGAGAGCTCTACTATACTGCTTTATTCTGATTCCCTGACGAATCAACAATCAGATTCCCTGGCCTTACTATTTCTGATTTATTGTTTTCTTGATGACAAATACAATTTGGTTCATAGTTTTTAATTTAAAGTTATGTTTATTATCCAGGTACTTGAACATGTCACTCAGAGAAATAAATTTACAGATAAAAATGTTGCTGTATACAACCCTTATTTAAGTTTAGCAACAGTTTATTCCTTTTTTTTATGGTTGGGCACAAAAAGGTAGAAAAATATAAAATATAGTTAGTAATTTTTAGGCCTTGTTCACATAAAAACCTTTTTAAGGGCAGTTTAGAAGTTACAAACTGGAATGCTGTATAAGTGTTTTGAGGAGAGAAAGGTCACCAACGAGCGTTTCAACTGGAAAGCTATTTTTCTCGATATCAATGATATCTCTATTCTCTGCCTACCTAGAGAGCAGGATGTCAAATGTGGGAATTAAGCCCGTCTTCCTAGTTACCAGCAGCCGCCGCGCCGCCCAATCAATCTCAAACTCTGGGGACAGGAAGTGACAGAATACGCATAGGTACCTAATAAATAAACCTGCCATTGAGCATGGCTCCTATGGTCACTGCAGCTGTGAGCAAGGCCACTCTAGGGGCATCATTACAAGCTGTACACCTTCACCGTCACAAAATTTAAGTATTATTTTTTGCTTGCTTATACGGCCACCGATGACCATCCGCTGGCCGCGTAAGCAATGGAGCGATGCCGTGAAGACATAACTGACTTGAGGATGGAAGTCCTGCCTATACCTACTGCTAAGTGGCACGCTATCGCCCACAGGCCCAGCAGCGCGTCAATACTTCCACCGCTCGGCTCAAGATAGCGGCATGTATTAAAATTTATTTAGCCAAACTATATGTCTATCGGAATAGATGGATCCGATATAGGATGTTGAGCAGTGGCGTATGGGAATCCATACGCCACCACCATCTCCGCAACCAGTGGTGGCCTATGGGAATATTTTTTACAGGCGTCGCCACTGGTGGCAATCGATACGAATTTTATCCCAATCGCCACCACATGTGGCATTTAGTTCTATGTGAATTTTAGTATATTTACAAATAAATGTAGGTTCTTATATTATAATATGCTTGTTTTATTTTCCTCTACTAGTTATTAACAAATAATTAAGATAAGGCTTTTTCGATGAAATAAATATAATTAATTTATATTGTAGGAAAGGTGACAAATTAAAGTAAGAAATGAAATTAATAATGTTCTCGAAGGATTTGAAAATTTTGACTTTAGTTGTAAGAAATCGGGTTGTTCTCGTTCAGGACGATTCTCAAGGGTTGTTCCCATTGAGGTGGATTTCCCGACATACTCCCCTGCTGAGACCGTAGCTGGCTACGGGCGATAGTGAGCAGGAAATAGGCAGTGCCTCCACTTCTGGAGTCGAGGAGGCATCTGGTTGGTGCTAGTTGATGAATATGTTGCTTCCAGGTAAGTTAGATAAGCAAGTTAATAGAGGCTTGTGGTTGCAAACTTGTTGTGCTTCTCCTTGTGGAGAAATAATGAGACGTCGTTGGCATGTTTTGGTAAGTAGAAAGATCTGATGATAAAGTTTGGGAACTTGCGGTATGTTCATTTTAATACGGGGTCACCAATTATGTAGGAAAGGATGGCGAATTAAAATAAGAAATTAAGAAAAAGGTTATATTTACACTACTATCACTTCCTACATTTTTATGGTCGGGGTTAGGCTTGTGCTTGCTCTTGTCTTTAAAAGGATCGCTCCAAACTAGTACAATCTTTGAAATGTACTAGTTCATTATTTTAGTACTTTAGTACAGTAGATTCCTGAGTCGAAATACATTTTGTTTTAATATGAGTACAGCATGTGATCTTGTTGTATCTACCTGATGGTAAGCAAATCTACAAAGTTCATGAATGAGGTCGATCAATACTATTTAACAATTTTGATCGTTCCCACTTTGCCGGCTAAATGATGCAGTTACGAAATAGACGGCGTCTATGACGTATTTAGATTACGAGTCTATTTTAATATCCTTGCTGCTTTATCGTCAAATTGCTTGTTTCGTAACCGCACCATGAAACGACACTACCACCCCGACAAGAAATCCATGCAGTATTCTCCGAAAAACCTGTGAACCCCTGGTTAACTTTTCCGTATTATTAACTAGTACCACAGAAAAAAAAATTACAACAAGTACTAGTACTCGGTGCATCCAGCGCTCGCGCTTATCCCTAAAAGACAAAGCAAAAAAGAAAGAAACGAACTAGTACACTCCGAGAGCTTAGGAGCCGTGTCGGCGCGCGCGAGCGCGACCGAGACACATTTCGATACCCGAGCAGTGCCCGAGCTCGTACGAATGCCCTTGGAGGACGTGACGAACAGTGAACTAGTACATCTTATATCTCTTTCGTTCACGCAAAATCGTGCATCGCGTCTTCTCTTTCGTGTTTTAATTATTCTTTTGGCGTCTCCTTCGCTCGCGAGATTTCCTATATCACGTCTTCTCTTTCATTCCCACAGATTTCTTACTAGTACTTTAGTTCTTTTTCTAAGTTCATTCCTTCAATACTTTTTTTGCCATCTCTTTCGTTAACGTGCAATAGTACATCACGTCTTCCCTTTCACTTCGCCCGACTCGATCTCGACTTTAAAATGAACTAAATGACCGAAGAGCAACTACGTTGATGAATAGTTCAATCTCATTCAGTATAGGGAATTAATTCCTTTAGTACTGTAGTACATGTACTACACAAGACTAGTCGGGGTCACCAATTATGTAGGAAAGGTGACAAATAAAAGTAAGAAATGAAATTAATAAAAGGTTTATATTTACACTGCTATCACTTCCTACATTTTATTTACAATATTAATAAGGAGGAATAAAGGAACTTAAAGTATATTTTAGGGAGCGCGAGGAAAGATAAAGAAAGGGGTTTAACACCAAGGATAATCATTTTAGTATGTACAGGAACGTGTGGCGCGTATAAGATATTTCACTCGACTGTTAGGGTCGCCGAGCTACAAAGGAATAAATAATGTTCTCGAAGGATTTGAAAATTTTGACTTTAGTTGTAAGAAATCGGGTTCTCGTTCAGGATGATTCTCAAGAGTTGTTCCCATTAAGGTGGATTTCCCCACAATATGTTATAAGAGATATAGACCAGAATATGTTACGTCGCCTTAGCTAACGACGTATGGATTTTGATAGTGACAGTAGGCGTGAGGTACGCTGTCCACCTGTCGAAGTCAAATCCATGTTGAAAATCCCTCCACTGGGTACTCCGAGGCCGTAAGGCGAAGTCATGATATGTATGTATATGTGTAATTTGATGATAACAATCGAAGAAAGGTTTTACAATTTATTACATTTGAGAGAAACGTTGTCACCGCCATATTTAAACGCCTCCACTGGTGGCATTTACTTCCTCTATATGTATTTTTGTATATTTACAAATAAATAAACGGGTGTCCGAGGGAACCCACCACATCGGTTAAGACGAGATGGGATTTAAATATTATGGTATATATTAAATTAACGTATAATATTCTACACAATAAATCAGTTATTTTTTACATTATAAAAGGAACAAATATAAAATCAACTCAAAAATACGAATATTTTTTTTTACAGTTTTTGCAAAGTAAATTATTGATTAAGCTGCTATTAATATTACTCTGCTCTACTTTTCATAAACCAAGCGTTTCTAAATAGTTACTAATTATAATTTTTTATTAGAGATAATCTAATTATTTCCTGTAAACAATTTTTAGGGGTCATTACTTAGTTCTGGTTATAGGTATATTAATGATTATAACCATTTATATCACATTAATCACAGAATTTTAAAAATTCAACAACATATAAATAGTTATAAATTTAACTATATATATATTGGTATCTATCTATTTAACCTATATCTCTTATACAAATAAATAATTTATTTCATCAAAAAGCCTTATCTTAATCATTTGTTAATAACTAGTAGAGGAAAATAAAACATACATATTATCATATAAGAACCTAAATTTATTTGTAGATATACTAAAAAAAAATCACATAGAAGTGAATGCTACCAGTGGTGGCTATTGGGAAATATATTCCCATACGCCACCACTAGTGGCGGAGATGGTGGTGCGTATGGGAATAATCGGAGGAGTTGAGCAAACTATAAATCTGGAAGTATAAGTTATTTATTCTGTCAATTATAGAGTTAAAATTCCAATGCTCTAAACTTGCGAAAAAATCATGTATTTCAAGATATCGGCATTTTTATAGCCAGCCCAATACAGACTCATACCCATTGAATAGAACTGTGGCCTTATTCCGAGCTTGCAACCGCTAATCACGACAAGACGTTGCGTAAACTATAAATATGGAAATATAAGCTCTATTCCAATGGTGATATAGTATGTATTAGGTTGGCAATTATAATGCCGCCATCTTGAAATACACGAATTCTTCGCAAGTTTGAACATGTTATTGTGTGGAGCATTGGAATTTCAACTTTATAATTAACAGGATAGATTTTATATTTTAATACCTGTAATTTACGCAAAATGCGTGGTGGTGAACGTCGCAAAACTCGGAATAAAGCCCCTGATATTTCGATATTTAATTTTTACTTAATGTCTTGTCGTCGTAAACGATGGCAGTTTGTAATCGTAGATATATTATTAATCTATGTTTGTAATGAGGCCCCTGATATTTCTTCCGAATTCCTCGATAATACTACGTCGTTACGACGAAGGACAAGTGCGTAAACCTCGTGAAGCTAAAAAAACGCGCGGACGGGCACGGTTTTTACCTTCATGGTAAACCTGCCCTCGGAGGGTTAAGTTCATGCACAGACTAATAAGCAGAGATCGGAATAGGTAGATTATTATTACCTTCTACTTTGGGAGGATATAAATGGTATAATCCACTCTTTGTTACAACAACATGAGAGTGGATAATACCACCCTCTAAAATCGCGAAAATTTGTTTAAGACATTTTCATCTCGGGATTTAAAAAAATACAAAGTATTTATAGGACTTTAATATATTTGATTAAAAAAAAATTGGGGTTCCATAATATAATTATTTTACTTATATTAAAATTATTTGTTTTTCGTAGAAGAAAATAAATTTAAGATTATCACAGGTAGTGGATCACAAGGTGGTGGATCTTATGTCATTTCCGGCTATTTATAATTACCGGTGCCGGCGAAAACATTGAAAGTGACTGTGACTGAGGGTGAATTGAAATCAGTAGGACTTACATGAGGATCGGGGGGTTTTACGTACTGTGCTCTTTTCGAGCTGTTACATTACCTACCTTACTTAACCTAGTTTTTGGAAACAAACTAAAACTTACTCTGTTTATAGAACTCTCGAGAACCGTTTAAACGGCCTCAGGGTACCCAGCAGAGGAATTCAATTCTGACTTCATTACCGAAAATATTGATATTTCTGATTGACTTTAATTTACTCGTATATCAACTATAATAAAATAATAAGATTTGTTTATTTTTATGTTAAATGTTACGAGTAATTGTATTTTCACTCTACTACGCGACATAAAAGCATTATGTTTCGGCATTTTTTTTTTTTGGTGCAACTACTTTACTATGGTAGGTACTCGTACTTTGTGAAGTATTTAAAAGATAAGTGTTGTCATTGTCAATATATGTAAATGAAGTATAAATAAAATAGGTAGAACTTCTAGGTAATTTTCTGATTTCTGTAATACAGCCGAGGCTAGTACGGGAGTCAGGGCGCAAATCATTTTGTAATTGTTTTTTTGATTAAATAAAAATTTATTATTATTACTTTAAAAAATCATTTATACGATATATTTCGCCATAAAGATATAGACATCAGTCGTATCATAAAAATAACGAACACAAATCCTGCCAAGTTTGTTTTACGTAAAACAAAATATTTTACTTCGACACAATTTTAGTACGGAAATCCGAAACTAATAAGATTTTTCGAAATAATATTTATTTACGAATATGTTCAAAGTAAAATAAATAATTTGTAATCAATTCTTGAATTCCGGGATTAAAGTCATAAACATATTTACGGAATTTCAGGTGGTGGTATTATCCACTCTATGTTACTTCCATCCCCGAAGTTTAAGTAAATATACTCTACTTATTTCTATATCTGCTAATTAAAACGCGAACCCACAAGCGTATTCGCAAGTATGTGTGCGTTGTATTTACAATACATTCGCCTACTACCTACCTATAGTTTAGAAAAGGTTTGCACGAAATGTTTTTTATTTGAGTGACCCAGGTAAGATGGTTAGCGCCCTTATATCGGAACCAAGCAAATCAAAAGACTGCATATTAAATATAACTATAAAAATATGCAATTGCCCGATTCGTAACCACATTCTGAAAGAAGAGTCGTAGTTATAAGAGACCTTCGACCCAAAAATAAGTTAATGGTGATTCCCTTTTAATAGCTGATTTAACTGTCGAATAATAAAAATATATATCAATCGTCAGATATAGTTATTCGACAGTTAACTTGTATGAAGAACTGTCAAAATTATTCTTTCTCCATAAAAGTTACCTATTGAATAAATTTATCTGACGATTGAAAAATCGGCCCTTAGGGCTGATTATATTTATATTAGTTATATAAATCTAATCCGATAGATAACCCTTAGAGCAACGCAGCCACGGGCTGGTTCGGTGGCCGTATTGCTCTACGGTACCTAATAAACTAAAATTACTTTAGTACCTAGATACCCCACGCGACATATAGGTAATGCATCTTTAATTTTGTGACTTGGACCATAGCGTTGCATTTATGTCATTGCACTTTCATTATGTATTTTCATGCTTACAATCATAATTCTAACCGTAATAACCCTTATTTCTAATGCAACAAAGGCTATGTAACCCGTCGCGTCGGCCGGCCTAGCGAAGACCTCCCATTTCGAAATGAAATGTTACCGTCCCAGCAAACATAAGTATAAAATTCACATCAAATTACACAAAAAAAAACACCTTCATTTCTAAAAAATATTCGTTAGATACTATATTAATAAATCATTAAAAAAAATATCTTCCATAGACTAAAATAAGTGAATTAGTTCAGTAATGCAGGGCTAAAACAAATTAAAAACAAAATCTATTGGGAGGAGCTTAAAACGTGTATGGGGAGGTGTCAAGTAAGGTATATATATATAAGAAAATATCGATGCAACCAATCACGGAGAGGCACGGATTATTGGACCGCGCCCTTTAATGCTCGATTTATTGGCCTGAGTAAAATTGACGACGCAGACCAATAAAGCGCGGACAAATAATCCGCGGACCAATAATCCGAGGACGGGATCGTTTTATTGCCCTGCTCCAGTTGGGGCTCGGATTATTGGCCCGCGCATAGCTGTCGCAGGGCAATAAATCGCAGACAAATAATTGGTGCCGTCCTCCAATTATTGGTCCGCGGATTATTTGTCCGCGTTTTATCGGTCCGCGGATTAACTGGACCCGTTTTCTAGTTTTGATGATAATTTTTTAGATATATTTTTATAATTAAATAAAATGTGTTTCACATTACAAATAATTGTTAGATTACTTGTTATTTACGAATTGAAATGAAACCTTATTAAGAATATATCACTATACGCACGATGGCCGTTTGTGATTGGAGAACTTTGTTGTTGGTAGTTTGCATATTGCAATTGGTAAGTTCATCAACAACTTAATTTATAATCTAGTATATTTTTAGTATTACTTTATTCTTTAATTAATCTTTATTTAATTATAATTACAGGTTGTTACCATTCAAAGACAAGTATTTGACTTTTTGGGTTTTATGTGGCTTCCTATCATTGTAAACTTTATTAATATTATCCTAATAATATTTGGTTGCTTTGGAGCTGTTCAATATATAACAAGATATTTATTAGCCGTGAGTACAATTTAGCAGATATTTATCATAAAAACATTATATGATTGTATTAATTAGTTTAACTTCTTTCCATTATAAATTTAAAAATCCCTGTGAATGTAATTTTATCATGCAAATAATAATCTAAAAAATACTGAAAGAAAATTGAAATCACTATACTTCTAACCCGGGTCCCTCTGTATTGTCAAAACAGATACACATATATTCGCGAATAGCATCCTACACTTATGGGTTTGCATATTCTTACGAATATGAGGGACCCACATCATCTTTTAATTATATATTCTTATTTTTCTAAACTCAGTAGACAAAATCTTGAAGCACACTTGCAAGTTATAGTAACTTGAATGTTTATGAATAAGGTCAATAGAGTATAATACTAACAAAAAATATGATGGGATTAGGGCTTGAATATCAGACCATTTTTCAATACCGGTATTGGGTTTTAATATTAAGCATTTCAGTACTGGAATTCTGGAGTTTAAGGCTTCCCTTAATAATGTTATACAGGGGGAATTTACATCAATATACCGATCGACACGTCAATTGATAAAAATGTGTAAGTACTTGATTGAAGAGAAACGTCAAATCCCATACATTTGAGTTTCGATTTCTATTGATCAACGCGCTGATGGGCTTCACGGTAGGACCCCTGGCCCAAGAATTGCTAGGAATTTGGTTGGCAGGGAAATTTCAAGCTTTTGAAATGACACGCAAGCCTTAAAACATGACAAAATTAATTTAATTTACAAATACCAGTATTAAAAAAAAAACAGATTATTTTTAAAGCCGGAATTCCAGAGCTCTAGATGGGATGTTACAATAAAAAAATCTATTGAAAAAAAAACAGAGGATATACCATGTGTTTTAGCAATCATATTAACTTAGATTTATAATACATTAGAAATGTTTGGTATCCATGCTAAATAGAAATGCGAAAATAAGATTTTGTTTCATTTTCACTCCTAAACTGCTTTATTATACATTATAAAAATTTAGATGAATTTTGCCATGGAGATAGTTTGACACCCTGGGAAGGATATAGGGTATATCACTATTTGACATAGCTATAGGGGGAGCACATATGGTGTTTGTGTATTAAGAATCTCATAGATTTTTTTTTTGTTTAAAAGTTGACGTTTGTTGTAACTTAAATAGCTAGGTTTAGTAATAATTAACTAAAACTAAAGTACTTAAGTAACTGAAGTGTATTATATGTATAAAGAAAATATTTTCTTAAAAATAGCACACAAATGTAAATTCTGTTTGTGCACTTAGTGTTCTATATTATCTTGACAGCCTCCGTAGACTAGTGGTTGCGCCTTTGACGTTAAAGCCGCAGGTTGTGGGTTCAATTCCCACCCATGGCAAATAAATATTAGTATGTTTTTCTGTACAGTTTGTCATGGTCTGGGTGTTTATAAAATATAATATGTATTATTTATATGGTACACATAGTACAAGCCTAGAGCTTAGTTTGTGACCAGAGGCTCTACCATGGGTTTGCCCATGTTCATGTTCATGGCGGGCTCGTTTTCCGCAATTAGCCAAGAGATTAGGCCTTTTTGCGTGAGTCGGCTGACTATTCTAGCCAGCCCAGCTCCTTCCAGAAGGCGACAAGAAGTCCGGGTCTTCCGCAGGCCTCAAGAAGCGACCTCGGTGTTCCGAGGATTTTCGCCCGTTGTAAAGCCACCCCGGTGCAATGAAGCAGCACATGGGTGGGTGTTTCTTCCGTTTTCATGCAACTTCTACATAAAGGGCTGTTGGTGATACCCAAAATTGTAAGGTGCCTGTTTAATGGAAAGTGTCCGGTAAGTATACCCACCACCATACGAAGGTTACCTCTGTTGAGATTGAGCAGGTTCCGAGCTAGGCGTGGGCTAGGTTTGGTGACCGCCTCTCTGGCCTGTCTGCAGTTTTGTAAGTTAGCCCAATACTTACAGTGATGGTTGAAGGTATTGCCGCGTAGCCAACTTTTCAACTGATTAAAAGATAAAGGTACATACGGTTTGGGTCCCACCGGTGTTGTAGCCGAACCTCTTTTCGCCAGTTCGTCAGCCGCGTCGTTACCGAGGGAGTTGCTGTGTCCCTTTATCCACTGGAGAGTGACCCTGTTACCAACTGATATAGTCTCCAGTGCGTAGTGGCATTGTTTTACCAGACTTGAGTTCATCTGTTCTTCAATGCTAGTAGTACGGCTGTGCTGTCAGATAGTATGCGTATACCATTTTCTTCTATCTTTCTTGCGCGTATTGCCGCTGTTGCTTCTATTATGGCTATACACTCTGCTTGGAAGATGGAAGCATGTGTGCCAAGAGCTGTTGAAATTCTAATGTTTAGGTCGGGTGAGTACACTCCTGCGCCTGTTCCGTATTCTGTTTTTGAACCGTCCGTGTAAATTCTGACTTCGTGTAAGCCAGATTGATCAGTCGGTTCTTCTTGCATGTTTATTGAGTAATTTCTCACAAATATGTGCACGCGAGGACATCTGTCGTTAATGAGTGGTTGTATCTCAAGGTGTTCGTTTAATGACTGAGTGTGCCTCACTCGGTTGTCTATATACCATTGTCCAGAGGCTCTGAGTCTTATGGTGGCGACAGCAGCTTCGTATTGTATGTATAGATGTAAAGGTGTCAGGTTTAGTAAGGTTTCGATAGCTGCTGTCGGTGTAGTCTTCATACATCCTGTTGTGGATAAACAAGCCAGTCTTTGAAGACTCTGTAGGTTAGCTGTAACCGTGGTCTGAGTGGTTCTAGGCCACCACAACAAAGCTCCATAGGTAATAGTGGGTCTGATAACTGTAGTATATAGCCACATGGTAATCTTGGGTTTTAGTCCCCATTATTATTTTTGGTAACAGGATTGAATAAAGCGATGCTATTGGTTGTTGCTCACGTATACGTAAATGGATACGTTACGTTTCTACAATGCGCAAACCCATGGTAGAGCCTCAGAGCAATTTGTTTAAATTGTCCTACATATTTTTTTATTTATTTATATAAGAAAATAAAAAAGGAGACAATGGGCTTCTGAGAAAAATAAAAATAAGTAATTTTGATTTTGAACATATAGGCTAAATAAGAAACTAATTTCGTTTTTATCAATTAAAAAAAACTGGTTTTTAAGATATTCTATGTTTGAACATTTTAATCTATTATTTTTGTGATACGTCATTATAACGCAGGTAAAGAAAACATGCTGCTTTTAAAAAAAATATTTGGAAGTTCATATGTCAATGTCACAAGTAAGCGGTTCTATTGGTTACTGTGAAGTGAAATGAAAATTTGTGTCCTCTACTCTGTAGTTTATTAAGCTGTATACATATTTCTAGAAACTTATCTTTTATACAAGAAATCTTGTAAAGCTTTATTATTGTCATTACCTATAAGGATAGTAATAAATTTAAAAATAATACTTTTTTATTATTACCATGCTCTAAGATACATAAATATATAATATTATATTACGCTTTCATTAATAAAGGTGCATATCACACCACATTTATCTAATAGTTTGTTTTCAAAATTTTTTAATCTATTACAGCGTGAACATAGTATTCTATTTAATCTGTGATAGTGTGCTTGTGACGTCACACAATTTTTTTATATTTAGATTTCAAATATTAATATCTCATAAACCAGTTTAGTTTATTATTATAAGCTAGTTTTTCGAAATAAAAAATAAAATTAACAATGTTTTGTTTTCATCGGAAGCCCATAGGAGGTATATGGGAAACACTTATTACAGAAATAATTTAGTCTTAGAAACCATTTTAGATAGAAACTTAAAATTTTGAATATTGTAGCAAAATTTTATGTTTTCAAAGTTATTAATTCACGTAAAGCCGCGGGAAAAATCTAGTCTTATTAAATTTTGTTTCACATTTGGGTTATTATTTACAATCCATATTTTTTTAGAAAGGAAAAGATATATTTTATATTTCTGTATATAAAATATATTAACAAAATGTTTTGAAACTTGAATATTCAAAGACAAAAATATTTATAGCTCCAGGCAAACCTTAAAATATTGAGAATTTAAACTTTAAAAAAAGTTGCTCTACTTAACTTTTTTCAAAATTTAATAGAGTCAGCTAGTTTTCAACATTTAAAGGGTCAATATTATTTAAAACTATTTAAAATAAATATATCTGTAATAATTTATATAAATAAATTGGTAACTCTCAAGATAATTGATGTGGACAAACTGACATATTACAATTTTATAGGAAATATATATATTTTTATATAAGTGGTGGCCTAGTTGGTTAGACCTTGGACTTAAAAACACTTAGATCCCTGGTTCGAATCCCGGTGTGTACCAATGAGTTTTTAATAAAAAAAAAATGTACATTTGATTGACAACACCACTATAGTGCCTCGGAGAGCATGTTAAGCTGTCGGTCCCGGTTTCACTATACCAACTTGTGAAACTGTTTATAGATGGGTTATTGAGTCTATTCAAAACATCGCGACGAGCTAGCCACTTGTTTGGTCTAGACTCATACCATCGGCTACGATGAGGTGGGATTAAAATCTCCCTCCGCTGGGTACCCTGGGGCCGTCAAGATATATATTTTTTCATTGCAGTTGTTGGTTCAATACCCACTTTCTGCTAACAATATAAATTATTTT
This sequence comes from Monopis laevigella, assembly GCA_947458855.1. NCBI lineage: Eukaryota > Metazoa > Arthropoda > Insecta > Lepidoptera > Tineidae > Monopis > Monopis laevigella. The sequence goes on along the minus strand of OX381577.1, from coordinate 17,990,685 downwards.
AATAAGTTCTTATTTGTCCCACAAATCAGATAACCATTAGTTATTGAGACAGACATATAAATGTTTCCAGAAGTGGTTTAATATAAATAATAATGATAAATGTTTTGTGCTTTCAGTATGTTGTATGGAGTTGCATGTGGGTCACCTGGAACATCTTTCTTTTGTGCTATTATTTAAATTTAGGGACACTAAACAGAGTAAGTATTAAATTAAAATTAAAGATCTTATTCATAGCTAAAGTTTGATAGAAGAGAAATAATTTCATATTTTGACCCATCCACAGAAGAGAGAAGGAGACAATATTCTTAGCTATCCATGGGTTCTCCATGCGGGTGCCGGGTCCATCGCGTGATTGGAAGGCAGTGTTTCCGGACTTGAGACCGCGAAGAAGAGTTAAAGGCCTTTTCAGATTCAACTCTACCACTGTGTTAACTACTCTCAACTGAACTATACATCAGTAAACAGAGTCGAAAAGTAACTAACTGACATTGATTTACCAACACAGAAAGTGTTGGTAAAGCTGAGTTGCACCAAAATTAACTAACTATTGTAACGATTAAAGTTAAAATCGAATGTGGCGTCGAATGTACCAATTTTGTTGTGTGAATGACGCCATTTTTAACTTTAATCGTTGCATTCACAGAGAGTTCATTTTGTTGCAACTCAGCATTAAAGGTGCGAAAAATATAAATCATCCCATTCTAGTAAATAGTGATGCAACAGGCTTCTGATTCTGCTTCTACAACTGTGGAAGTTCCGAACTCTTTTTGACATCAGTTTCTGATTTCGCAACTCTTATACCATTGAAGTGACTTAACAAAGTTAACCTTAATTTTTATTTTTATTTAGGAAAGTGGACTTTTATCACTTGGCACAGGCAGTGTAAGCTGGTGGGAAGGTAATGGTTGGGGATGCCAGCCAGTATGGGGAGAGGTAGATGGGCCCGGCGCCTGGAGGCCGGTGCGAGTGGACGGCTGTTTCCTGCACTGGCCCTATGTGGAACTTGGTCAGTCTGTTGTGGCCATTATATTGACCGTCGCAGTCTTTCCATTGACTGTAGTATGCGCACGCCAGTCATACAACAAGTCTAAAACAACAGGTAAGTTGTTAGAAACAACCACAATCCTCACTCAGACAAGCTTTAAAAAACAACTACCTGTCAGTAACCATAGACCTAAAAAGCGAATCCATCAGAATGTGGCACTTGCTAAACTATATTCGGTACAAATGTATCTCTTGGTGGACTCTAAGGCAAAAAAAAAACGATCTCCCTGCAATGCTGAGTCGCAATAATATATGACGTGTTCGTTTGGTGTATTCCATGGAGATATACATATATAGGGAGCCGCTCTAAGACCTAAAATCGCCTTTCTAAACGTGAAAACAGGAGTTGGCTGCCGCCATACAAACATAAAAGAAAAAGTGAGAAAAATTAAAACCAATTTTTGTGCGTTGATTGGTTGAAGTAAGAACGCAATATGGCGGCAACAAACACGTTTGACATTTTGTTTAATTGGCTATTTTAGTCATTAAAGCGGTTCCATATAATATTCATATTTTCAGGCTGCATCAGCACACAGAATATATATAGGCTACTACATATGCGTCTGTATATAAAGCATAAATATCATATGGAAAGGTTAGCTGTGGAGGTAATGCTTAAGGCATTCATGTCTTTAATTTACTTCGTGCTACCGCTGCTGTGGCCACAACATTGTTTGCGTACATTATCTAAACTGTGTAGACTAAAATGTGCTCACACCGTTTACCGTAAGATTTACTGTAATAGAATACAATTAAAGACCTCACACTAACATAACACAATCAAAAATCTCGCCGAAATAATAACATTAATTAAGCAAACTTTTCAGATAACAAACCGTCATCCCATCCAGTGTACACTATAGAGCTTACCCCAACGGAGGCTACCGTGAGCGAGAACTCTCTGAAGCCCATGACCCCGCGGCGCGTGAAGCGTCGCTCGGGGTCTCGCGGCGCGGGCTCCACGCGACGCTCGCGCCGGTCCTACCGCAACGCCGCCTACTCCTCCGCCGGCTCTCTGCGCGCCTCCAGGCCTAACTCGGCGCATTCCTCATATTCCAACTTCCACGCTGCGAGGCCATCATCACACTACTTGCCTGAACCTGATGATTGTCATAAGGTATGTATTTTTTTTCATGACAACCTAAACATTTTCAAAACACCTACCTTAATTTCTAACTGAACTGTACTTTTGCTTTATGAAAAATAATAGGTTATTACCATTATTAATGAAATCAGTAGGCTTTAACAATATTATGAAATTAAACCCGAAAAATGCGTATACTCGCCCACGGAGGGTTTTAATCACATTTTTTTTTCTTTTATAAAAATAACAAATTACTTTTTACATTATAACAAATTATTTCTTCTTTCTTCTTCAAAGTCTATAAATATTTTTTGACTTGTGTTCTTTTAAATATGATCAACAAGAAAACGGCCTAGTAGTTCCCAAGATAGTACTACTAGTCTGTTAATATATATATATATATCTACAGATACCTGTTGGAGGCCTATTACGCCGTACAACGTTAAGCTAAACTTTAACCAAAGTGACGTAGATGTCTGTCAATTTTCAATGTCACCAGGTTTACAATACGTCAGAATTGCATCATATTAATTAAAGTTGTGCGCGTAATCACCCCGCTGAGTCTCGCTATACAATATTTAAATATAGGGTATATTTAAATCTGACTCACTGCCTCCATGGTCACTTAAATATGAAAATAAATTGTATATACCCAGACGGCCTCGGATACCCATCCAGGAGATGGGTTTGTTCCCGCCTCATCGTCGCCATTGTTATTTGGTATTCATGATTTGTATAAGGCAAAGTCTACCCATGTATGAAGATGTGTCATATAAAGCATTATCTACCACCAGGATGAGTTTGAGCCACTGCCGCCACCGTCGGAGTCCATGCCCGTCTTGCTCCCCGGCTACGAGTTCGGCCGCTACCTGTCCCCCGGGTACGACGTGGTGGGGCCCTACAAAGAGCCCGTCAACATGTACGGGTATGAGAACCTTCCGCAGATGGGGTATGTGTCCCCGTTCTCGGCCAGCGACGCCGGCGACTGGGAGCCCCCGCCGCCCGCGCCGCCTGCGCCCACGCACAACGCTCGCGCCACGCCGCAAGCTCCGGGACCGCCCGCATATCAACAGTAGTTAAAAAGTGTATTTCTACAATAGTTTTTTAGATAGGGTATGTGGCCCCATTACAGCCACTGACGTATGGGACTGATAGCCGTTGCATGTGTATGAAATCAAGCGAAAAAGGTGCCTTAAATAGGTGATATATAATATAGATAAGTAATTTTTATTAATAGATTGAGTAAATATATTTTATCTGGCTGATTATCATACCTACAATTCTTTAATTTAAATACAAAGTATACTTTATTACACAATAATCAGCATCAGCATATACACAGAATTATATATAGTCACCATCATTGTCAATACCCAAACACCGTTACATTTAGTAGAGGGGGGCTTAATTTTAAAATAGACTATATCTACCCAATGTGTGCGTAGAGAGCAAATTTATCTCAAAATCAGGCTTCTTGTTAGCCAGTGCTCTAATTATGAAACGGAATTTTGACAGATCGCTACCGATTGTAATTGCAACATATATAGCCTTTATTGCATTGGAAATAAGAGCGATGATGATATATCGCGTTTGCTGTTTTATAAAGCCACAGTTTAAGGTCTATATTTTGAGGTCACTATATTGTATGATTGTGAAAAATTTTGGTGGTTTTAAAAATTTCGTTAATAAAGTGCACTGCGCGCCACGGATTGTATTGGGACCAAATTTATAATGATAGACTAAAATGCTCATTTTTTAGTAGGTACTTTATAAACGTTAAATAAATTGAATTGAAAGTTTTATAAAGCAAATATACAAATAATATAGAATAATATCGTTATTTAATATTAAAAATCGCAATTAAATAGGCATTGCTTGCAATAAATTCAATTCAATTTTGTATAACTTACTCTCAAAAGCGTTTCGCTAGGTCTTATGTAATATATCATAAGCCATACTTAATGTATATATATTTACATTTTTTTTATACAATTACGTACGAATTTGATATTTTTTTTGATATAGTTAATATTCTTGTTTCTAGTGCCTTACGACTTAACTTAGGTAGATTAATTATTACTTTTTTACGAATTATTTTGAATCTCAAAGATGTTATTGGTTACCTAAAATAATTATGTACTTCATTAGAAACAAATTAAATTATTTTTATACATTCCTTTAATGTTCCTTCATCTTGTTGCTATGTATTTAATTTTATTGAATAGTTTTTTACTTAGGTTTAGTATTATTCGTGGTATTACTGTAATGATAAGAAGTACTTACATTAGGGTGTTATTCTAAGATCATTCTATATCTTTCATTACAGGGTTATGATTTTCAAATAGTACAAAAATAAACTAGCCATACTGCTTACTATCAAAACATGTCCTAAAGAGGATAGTTGTTTGAGATTGCATATTCTCCTCAATTTAATATAACAGTGGCGCCTTCACATGCATGTAGTAAAGTAGTTTTCCTAACGCATCGCGTGCTGCCCACTCTCAGCGACAGCGAAGGAAACGAACGACACATTTTTTTTTAAATTAACATGTTTGTGATATTTTATTTTAATCTATGCCATCAAAGACCACTTTTCCCTACATAGTTTTAATATCCTAGTCCTTATTTCATTAACAGGATTTATATATAAATTATAAATAAATATAGATAAAAGTAATAAAAAATAACAGTAAGAAAATCTTATAGACTGCTCGTCTCATTTTCATATACTTTCCAAACTATACTCCGTAAAATTTAGCTTGATCGATGACAGCTATTATGACATTTATTGCTAGTGATGTGATGCTGTCGATACTAAATATTGATAATTTTTTTGATAACATTAAAAAATAAGCATCAAATAAATTTTAAATGAGCGACAAGAGTAGTAGATACCCCGGTTGCTCGGTGAGGCCGAGAGCCGGCTAGAGTTGATCCTGTTACCGGGGCAGGGACTCTACTTTCTGGGTACTTGTCGCAGTCAGTCGGTCTCAACCCCCTTGCTGTGGGGTTTGGTTACGGCTATATATACCCTAGCATATGTAATTAAACTATATTTACAACATAATCATTTATTATTTTATAATCCTTTCTATCTACCTATATATTGTATCGATAAAAATAAAAAATCTAAATTTAGCTATTTGCCCAACCCTAGTTAGTTTAAAAAGCAACATCTGAAAGAAAAAATAAAACTCTTGCTTTCAAATAAAAAGTAAATAAGTGGTAATTCAGTTGATTTTCTACAATTTTATAAAATACGTAATTTGGTAAATATTTTGTTGAAAAATATCGTGGATATTCTTTTTTTCCTATAAAAAAGAAGGAACTGTACTTTTAAACGCAGTGGCTTCTGTCATCGATCAAGTTAAATTTTACAGAGTAAGTAGGCACATATTTTAAGTGTGAGAACTCGTCCGCGGAGGGTTCCGATAGGTAAACCTTTAATGAATTAATAACAACACAAACAACAATAAATAAAATGAAAACAAATAAACAAGATTTTTAAAATTTATTATGAACTATAAGAAAAAAAAAATACATTTTTGTTAACCTTTTAAAATGGAGAAGAAAACTGCATAATTCTGCTACTGATGGCGCTTTGTCGCTTGACCCTTTTCATTCGTCTCTTGTATTTGATTATGTTTCCGCTGTGGAACTTATAATGCATTCAGTATATTTTGTTTGAAAAGCATGAGAAATGTTTTTATCAGTATTTTTTTTCAAGAAACAAAATATATAAATTAAATAATAAAAAAAACTAATATTAATAAATATAAATACAACAACGGAAAATCGTTAAATAAAACAAACAATACCAAAAAAATATTATCTTAGAATACGAAAAAAATACGGATGGCGATTGCAGCGCCATCTATAATTTAGCTTTGCATTTTATTCTCCATTGATAGCTATATCAAAAACATTGTTTGTTATCACTTTTTTTTAAATATATATATATATATATATATTTCTATGCATGTTTGCAATTATTTATATAGCGTTTACATTTTATTTTAATTTACATTATAATACAAAATAAATATTATTTTAAGACCTATTACGACTTATTAATACTTAGGTAGGGCCTGTAATATTTGTTTTCTGAACCCTAATTATTGTGAAATTATGGCACTTTTTAAATTAGAAACTTTATTATATTAATAATATATATAATTAAATTTAAGTAATAATAATTAGTTTATACTATTTATTTAGTACTTATTTTTTATAAACTGTGAACTTAATTAAATACTTATCTAGTTTTATATTTAAAGTGTCTTATAATGTGTAAGTTTGTATTGTTTACTATTTCCGTCCACAAATTGCTCTCACGGCTTTAACATTGTTATAAAATAGTTAATTGTATTTTTATATTCATGTACAACTTGTTGTACATACTACATTACTAACCCACCCGGTTGTTGTGGACCACTTTTATATTAATTTTAGAATAACAATGAGCTTTAGTAGTTTGTAAGTAATTTTATGACGTTTTAAGGGAAATAAACCAAACAAACAGATATTACATTGTTTTATTGTAGTATGTAGGGTACTATCAAATGTATGACGCTTTTAGCGCTTTCAAAATTAGTTTTTATCTTGTTTTTATAGCAATTTGGCAATTCATAAGCGCTTATAGCGTGTTACGTAAACACGCTACAAGTGTTCTTGTAGCGTGTTTACAATAATCATGCTTATTTATTAGCATCAGGATTGAAGGATACATTTTAATTATACGAATTTGCTAATAATTCGTGTACCAACTACTGAAATAACCTCGAGTTTGTAAAACTTTTTTCAAACATAAACTAGATTTTCGTGCTAACTGCGGGCATAAGAATTATTAGCAAACTCTTATTATAAAAAATGTGGTCCCTCAATCCTGGAGTTGGAGCAGGCATGTGAACTTGAATAGATATATTCAATTGCCTATACCTGTTGATAAACAGATATACAAAGTCTGCGAATGGGATCAATCAATGTATTATTATTTAATAGGATTGATTGGGAGCGCCCACATGTGTAAATGATGCGGTTACAAAACGGACGCGTCAAAGACGAATTTACATATCCCCGCTTTGTTACCATTTTAATCAACCGCTCGTTCCGTACTCGCACCCTGAAAGAAGAATTACTTATTTGAAGATGTGGCTTTATATCTCTGTCAAATCTAAACAGATTTATAAAAAACCAAACCTGACTAGGTCACTTGACGGTTTTTCATCTGTGGTAACGAGACCGAGATAAGTTGTGCGACCTTCCTCTCACCTATCACAGATCACACCTATTATGATAACGTAGTCTTCATAAAATGCAATCCAGTGGGAGTTTAGGTACTCCTACTGGATTGCATTTTATGAAGATGATATTTATTTTAATTTTTTTTAGCGTTTGCTTTCGAGTTAACTATACTACTGCGTTAACATCTTCACCAATCACACGCTCGCATTTTTAGTTCTCAAAATTTCCCCTTGGGTCGCTGAAATATTTCCCATACAAATTTTGGCTAACTCGAAAGTAATAGTTATAAAACTCACACTTATGGGTGTGGTGGTCTATTTAAGATAGAGAATTAGAAAATGCTCTATAAAAGTTGTAACTTATCTCTGATAATGTACCTACTATCCACGCTACCATCCCTATTCTTAATAAAAGTAACTTTAGACGATATTAGCCAAACGTGAACGCACGGCGTTTTCGTCGCTTCCCAAAAGAAAACGTCAAATTTCATTATTTCTAATTTGGTCAAAGAACACGGGCCAAATTATAGCTGATGTCATAGAGTATAATTAATATATATAGGAGAGAGACAATGTTCTTAGCAAACCATGGATTCACCGTGCGGGTGCCGGGTCCATCGCGTGGTTGAAAGGCAGGGGAATGAACTTCAGCGTTCCCGGACTTGAGACCGCGAAGTAGGTTTAAAGGCCTTTTGAACTCTCACCTGCACTGTGTTCACTACCCTCTCTACTCAACCAAATATTATATGATCCTGTTAGCGCCATCCTGGAAACACGCTCCATAAAAGTTCCGACGGCTGTTCTCGGAAGGCCAAGATCCTTCAATAGACGGTGCAAAGACTTTGCTGGAATTCCTCTTGCACCAACTTCCACTGCATAAAGTTGAGTTTTAAATCCGTTTCTAGTAATTTCGTTTGTGAGATCAAAATATTTGTTCGACTTGATGTTGTGGTCCTTAGGTATGTTTGTTTCCCACGGAACGGTCAGTTCTATAAGTATTACTTTCTTCAAGCACCGAGAGTACACCAGTATGTCTGGTCTATAGGCTGAAACTGCTAGTTCGTCTGGAATCTTGTAATGTATTTTAAATGTATCCATGAATATTTTCCAGTCTTGTGCTTTGTCCAGGATTGAGAAAGGTTTACTTTGAGTTTTCTTGAGTTGTCCCTCCTTTACAAAAGTAGTCAGTCTTTCATTTGTTGTTAATCCGTTTCTGGCTCTTTTCAAGTAGAGTTTTGCACCCAGCAAGTATATGTCTGGCCGTCCCTACAGCAACACCGCACAATGTACATGTCTTATCTGTTGCCTTCCCCCATCTTACCAGATTACTCTGGTCAGGTAGGGACATTTGAAAGGCATTCAGATAGAACTTAATAAGTGCCGGAGACCAATCGTACATGAGTGTGCGCCATTTCAGGGCTGGAGGAATACAAACTTCCCCCAAAGTAAGCCATTCATTCTGTACTTCTAGGGTCATCGCGTGAACTCTGTAGCTATGCTCTTCATCTTCCCTAAGGAAAGATTTAATAACATCTTTATCACATTCCTTTTTCTTCCAACCTAACCCCCTTTTGCTGATCTGGGCACCGCTCATAAATGATTTATGAAACTGAAGTCTTGACTCCATCTCAGAGGCCAATGAGTCTTTTGGGAGAGATGCAATCAGATTATTCCGAGAGTTACTCAGGATTTGTTGCTTGGTTACACGTAGATGTTTGTACAACTCAGATGGTTTTTTAAAATTCATCCCAAATTGTTGCTGTCCCCTGAATAGCGTAGAGGAGTCAGCGCCCTGAGCTAATCCAAGCCAAGACTTAAGTTTTCTTATGACAGTTGCATCCAGATTTACCAAAAGAGTTTTGTTGAAGTCGTATACAAGAAAAGGCCATGTTAGACGAGATGTTAGGTAGTTGTCATAAATCCAAGCTTTCTTGACATTACTAATTGGCTGTTGATCTACCTTGTTGATGTCATTAATAAAGCGTTCCACAACCACATCTAAGGATGGTGTTCTTCCTTTAAAATCGATCCTTCTGCCCAGAAATTTGAAAGGCATGGCTTCCTCTACTGGGGCTACTTTCTGCCCTGCTATGAACAGTTCTGGGTCGTATGACGTAAACCTAGTATTTCGTCTGCCCAGACACAGACAGAAGCATTTTGATGGTTCTTGGATTATTTGTGTAATCTTTAATCTAAATGTATGGTAATATAAGTTTTATGAAATATTAAATGCTGTTTATTGCTATGATGGAATATCACTGCTGACGCTATTAATAAATGCACCACCCGTATAGTAAGCTGCCTAATAGATTTCACAATCGTCGCACACCCGTAATGCTTTCTGTGGGCATATTGCGTAACTTTGATGGGAATGAAGTTCATTTGTATTGACATTGTCATTACTATTAAAGCAAATAGGAGCGACCGCGAAAACATTAGACTACAGGCCCGTGTCAAAAATTGATGGTTCATTTGAACCGCCAGGTGACCTATCTAGAACGATATAAGGCTATAAAATAATAATATTCAGCATTATACCGTCACTTGTAAGCTGTCCAACTGAGTGCAGCAGGGTGATACGAGTCTTAAGTTCGCCGCACGCAAATCGTTATGACGTCATTCTGACGTAGATTAAGCTTGGCTTTTTAGTAATGGCTCCAAAAAATCTTAGAAAATTACGTCATAACGATTGGCGTGCGAGCGAACTTAAGACGCGTAATCACCCTGCAGGTGAGAATTCAAAAGTACAGGGGCTCAATTCCGCTAAATCAACGTTGCAAGCATTGGATATCAACGGCTAAGCTTATACGTCATTTCATACTTTTGGTATTCTACTAACAAAATCAGCTGTCAATTGTACATCGATTGGATATCAATTGAACGTTGTATCGACTTTTAGACAAATTAGGTATTCTACTATTCCAATCGCGTATGGAAGGTTTTTTTAATAGTATTCTATAAATTTTTGACGTTTAGTTTAACTTGATATCAACGTTCTCTCAAAAGTTTTACTTCAGTTATAATGTCATTTTACAAAAGTTGCTTATTTGTGAATTGTGTAAAATAATTTTATAAAAATCGATGGAATTCCGTTAATTTCGAAGTGGCGCCAATGTTTGGAGACATTAGAAATGGCCTAGAGTTAGAACATCCGCGATTCCAAGGCTGGTCTTGCTCAGAAACGTGGAAAATATATTTAAAGTATCTACTATGGTTTTTAGATCCACGGTTCAAACACCGGTTGACCGGTGTCTACTAATAGGTAATCGTTGAACTTGTCAATATTTTATAGGCCCATGGCTCTTTTTCCGTGATAGTTATTTAGGAATATGCATGCTGATTCAACTCTGAAGTATTACCTCTCCCCGCGCATGACGCTTATTCAGTAACGATTACATTTACCCACACATTTGCACACTCGTACGTAAAGCGCCCGCCGCGACATATTTTGGTATAATGTTTATCAAATACCTAGCGGAGGAATCGTTGAATGTAGGTATTTTGAGCTCCTTTTTTAAACTTATTTTACTCAAACAACTTCGTCCGACACGTTATTATTTATTTTGGTATTAATTAGTGATTTGGCAATGAGGATTTTCTTTTAGATGGTTCCAAAATATTTCACTAGATGGCAGCAGGAGAGATATCCACAAAAACTGTCAAAAAAGGCAGTTTTTATCACAGAGTTAACTCTGTGGCGCTAGCGCGTCTTTTGCGTTGCATGGTGTTGGTCGTGGGTTCGATTCCCACTCAATACAAAATAATATTAGTTTTTCGGTACAGTTTGCCATGTTTTGAGTGTTTATAAAATATAATATATATTATCGTTGTTACTACTCGTAGTACCTACACTTATTATAGGCTTAGTGAATAGGGCATAGGTATGTGTAAAAAAACTGATTATTATTTCTTATATTACCATTATATAAAATAGCTATATATTACCATTATATATATACATGGTGGCCGAGTTGGTTAGACTTTGGACTTAAAAACACTTAGGTCCCTGGCTCGAATCCCGGTGTGTACCAATGAGTTTTTAATTAAAAAAAATATGTACATTTGTTTGACAACACCATTATAGTGTCTCGGAGAGCACGTTAAGCTGTCGGTCCTGGTTTCACTATACCAACTTGTGAAACTGTTTATAGGTGGGTTATTGAGTCTATCCAAAACATCGCGACGAGCTAGCCACTTGTTCGGTGTAGACTCATACTATAGGCTACGACGAGGGGGATTAAAATCCCCTCCACTGGGTAAACTGGGTTTTTTTTTGGTGCTATAAAGAATTTTAAGGAAACAAATTAATTATTCAATGTTGGTATTTATATCGATTTTTAAGTCTCCTTTTCCATCTTCCACAACTCATCATTTCGATGGGTACATCCTTACTCGTATTATTTTCCCTTCATTCACCATTCCTGCATAGCCAACTGCTCCTGTGAATCCATTGAAAATACCGAACATGTCAGATATCTGGGAGTGGAAATCGACCAAAATCTAAATTGGGGTTACCATATAGGCCAGCTTGCATCACGTATAAGGAAGCTTACACACATATTTAAGCGTCTACGAGGTGCGGCCACTAAGATAACACTAAACATAGTGTATTCCTCTCTGTGCGTGTCCCTCCTCACTTACTGTATTACAGCGTGGGGCGCTGCTAGTAAGTGCATGCTGATTAGGGTGGAGCGCGCGCAGAGGGCAGTGATCAAGGTGATGTATAATATGTCCTACAGATATCCAACTAAACAACTCTACGACGAAAGAAAAATACTCTCAGTGAGACAGCTTTACTTACAGAGTATTATTCTTTCCTTCCATAAATCAGCATTAAATACTAAGCTACATCAAAATAAAACCTATAGGTATAGCAAATGGCTGATTCCAAAAATTCAAACAACTTTTTCCCAAAAATTTAGCTATTATATGGCGCCATTTATTTACTCAAAGGTCAACAAAATACTAAATATGTCAAAATTTTAATGCAAAAAAAGTGTACACTCCTGGCTCCTAACCGATTATAGTGAAACAGAACAGATTTTGCAAGTATTGAAATAAAACCCAAATGTAGAGAAGGCAAAGTATATATATAAATATAAATGTTTTAATCAATAACTCAATCACACACAACCTCATATATTGCTTTTACATTTCACTCACACAGAACCATGGTAATAAAATATTTTACTCAACATCGACTATATCGAGAATCTTCACGACACAAAGCATTCGTAATTACGTTAACATTCATAATCATTCTCATAAAAAAAAAAAACAAAACAACCTTCTTAAATCAGAGGAAAAATACTACTATTAATGTAAAAGTATTATAAACCTCTAATGGGACCAATTAATGCTAAGTTGCCTAGCATCAATGAGAAATGTGTGTGTGGTGCATGCCTTATTTTTGTTGTAAGTATTGTTGTTTTGCAGAATACTATAAAAACCTCAATTTAGAAATATTTTATGTGATGCATGCTAATTGTAAGTTCTATTTGTTTTGTTAAATACTGAGGGAACAACTACTGGAAAAAACAATAAAAGAGGTAGACTGACTACCCATAGCACAGGCTTTGCCTAGTTTGGGAGTCAAACTGTCCCCTGTAAATCACATTGTTTATAATACAAATAAAGAATTTATTTATTTATTTATAATAAACCGAATACAACATATTCGAATTTACATAATTTTATAACCCAAGAATTTGATAAAGTGTGTAAAGTAAAGACAAAGAAAATAAATGATAAATTTAATTTTGCTACTTGGGCAACTAGGGGTATTAGGAAAAGCAGGGATACTTTATATGATTTATATGATAGGAGATCCTATAATTTATTAGATCTTAAAATTTTCATAACTATGTTAGAAATTATTCAAAAACATTTAAAAAAGTTTGCCTTATGGCAAAATCTAATTTTATTAGCTCCAAACTAAGACAGTCTAAAAATAAATCTAAGTATGTATGGACGATAATAAATAATAAAACTGGTAAAAACATACATAAGCAAAATGATATTTCCATCAGACAAAATGGAGTATTGATATCTGAGAAAATAAAAAAAAACATGCAGTTTTTGTTCCATTCATTGAATAAATATAATTAGATTCATTCTTGCTTGTACTATGTGTACGAGAAACAACAGTATTATTACATATTAAATTTTATAAACACCCAGTAGTTAGCAAACTTTACAGGAAACGTACTAATATTTGTGTGGGAATCAAACCCACGACCCCCGGAAACAAACTTATGTAATGAAGAACGGGTCAAATTGGGAACTCCTCACTATGCCATAATCTCCTATCCACTCTCTACGCGCCATCTGCATGCGCCAAACGAGACTCAGCGCCATCAAAAACATCACGGTGAAGGCTGCATGCATGCTAAGATAAGTTGACGAAACTAAGTCTAATTAACGTAACGCTATCAAAATATATTTATTTTTAGGCTACTTTAAAATCTTGCTAAACCGCTCCGTACTGAGTCAATAAAAAAAAAAATCGGACGCATTTTAGATGGCGCTGCAAGCTTAACTCCGATGTTTAGGTATGTTATTTGATGTTAGTTTTTGTGGTCTTATTAAATAATTTTCATAGGATTTAAAGCGTAAGAGAGCTATTGTATACTACTATTTGCTATATTTCTTTAAAAAAACTAAAGTTGTTCCTTCTACTTTTTAAATAAAATGTACTGCACACAGTTCTATAGCAGAAATCAGAATAAAATATAAGTGAAAACTTGGATCAAGCGACAAAACGCCATTAGTGGCAGAATAGTGCAGTTTTTGGAGAAAGAGGTTAAAAGTGCGTTCCAAATAAGGATAACAATTACTCGTGCGATCTACCGGGAAAATGAAATAGAATATTTAGGAGACAGATGATGTTAAATATATTTAAAATCACATTTCGTGAGATTTTTTATATTTTTTTATCTTGACTGTCACTGTCAATGTAAGTTAAAACCACGCATAATAATTATTACACCTGTCAAGGTATTCTCTCGGTTACACCCGACCAATTCCGTAACGTATTGGAGTGTGTTACACCTTATTTGAATCTCAAATTTTCATGAAGGTAAATAAATCAAGACCATTTTTCGAGCATTGAAAGTATATTAACAGTTTAGTTAAATAACCTTACATAATGTACCTAACTTCTAACATTTTAACAATAATAAATCGACTAACGCTCTATCTAATAATTGCTTAAAAATACTTATATCTAAAGATCATAAAAATTTGGTATCATGTATCAATTTGGTAACACATTAATAATGAAAGTTAAAATTTATATAAATACTGAGAAATGTGAATGAAACTCCACTATTTTTTTTTAACTATGAAAAATTACTAATTAAATGCTTTATTTTGAGTAAGCTAAGAAAAAGACTAAGAGGCATTAGGTTCCTTAATTAATTTGTTCAGATTTTATATATAATTAAATTTAACATAGCTACTAAGTACACATAAAAAGCCCTAAATACCTCTTTGCCTAAAGAAAGGCATAATTTTGAAATATATAAAATGTAGTGGCTGTTTCTGTCCAAAACGCAGAACAATGTGTCATATGGCGGGTAAGGATCGTCGCTCACTGGGCGTGAGGTCGGGATGCCACACGTCCACGATGAGCACGAGGCGCGGCGCGGTGCCGTTGTGCCACACCTCGTGCTCGAAGCTATCGTCGAACATCAACACTTTGCCCACTTCCCATTGCCTGCAAAAGAAAAAACACTTTCTGAAATCAGGGTTTCATTTCTCTAACAGGCAAAGTCAAACTTCTTCTTTAAGGCCTCTTAACGCCCATACAAACGTACTTTCAATATTACAACTTGGCTGTTTATCGAAGTTCAATTATTATGTTTATGTTGGTAATTGCACGTAAAAAATCTTTCTGTTATGGATAATGATATTTTTGTAAGTATTACAATATTAAAACTTTATAATAAAATAAACATTAATTAATACTATTATTATTAAATAATAGTCGAGCAGCGTATTGCTTATATGCCTATATCAAGCACTAATGTATCTTATCTATCTTAATTTTTATTTATATTATGTCTAATTTGTTAGCTAATATCCACTTGTCCAGTTTATTCTTAAAAGTGTTATGTACTATGACAGACAAAATAATATTTTAATTGTGCGACAAACAGTATTTGAGTATTATTGGAAGTGCGAAAGCAAGAATATATGGAGAACGAAGACTTCGTAATTACTACTATCTTTTATAAATATGTTTTAATACAGTTGCTCAAAAAGTGGCGTATTGCAGGGACGTATAGCGTTCGGGATGTGGGCTATTACATACTCGAGCTTTTTTTTTACCTTTTCCGTACTCGTGCGTTCTCTTTCCCAACTGTCAAAATAATGTCTATTAATAAGAAAAAACCAACCACGTAGTTTTTACTAAAAAAAATCAAGTTTTTATGATTCATGCAAATATTTATAAAAAGAAGCTACTAATTTGTTTCAATATCAGATTTAATGATTTGATTCAATGAGTTTAGGTTAGGTTTCATTTCATTTCATCTCATTAAATTTCATGTTCATTTTATATCAATAAAAATAATCTACTGAAGACTTGGCTGTATGGGCATAGTTCCCTTTGCCTAGAATGGGTGAAGAGAACAAAAAAAAAATCTGCTTATATTATATTCTTTTACGGTTGGCGCCATTTTCACCTCACCTTCGGCTGCGCCTCGGCTCGGGTAGACATTTGTCGGAACTCTTTGCAATGACATCCTTTCCGCACTCGTAATGAAACATACTATTTTGAATCTTGTAATAATAGGTATCAATTATTGGGGTTTAATTCTCACTTGTGGGGTCGTGAACCAACTAGCCCATGTTGCCAGGCGGGACTTATCAGGGCCTTGTCGCGGTAAAGCAACACCTTCATTTAATAACGTGGATGGTGAAAAAGTTTGAAAGGGTTTAAGATATATGTACCTGGTCTCGTTGCCGACGCGCAGATACGTGTGTCGCGTGTTGGAGAGCGCGAGGTGTAGCCGCAGCCGGCAGTTGGTGGGGCCGACGTGCGCGCGCACGTGCGTGCCGGCCGCCATACTGCTGAACTTGACCTGTCCGCGCCGACACCCCGCCGCCGCCGGCTCCGACCGCACCACGCGGCACGTCACCGGCGCGCGCGCGCATCTGCCCGACACCTACACAAGCAATCACATTATACAGTCATATCGACTACCTTTAAACGAATATTTATAAGCAAATGGTTAATTAATTTTATTGCAAACATGTTTACAGGAATGTAAACCAAACCACTTAAAATAGAAGAGAGAAAAAGTCCTTCAATCCTAGAAAGCTGACATAGATAAGTATATGTGGCAATGAACTTACTTATAAAATATTAAATATAGTAGTTATCTTATAAGTAATGAAAAAATAAAAGTTCACAAGATTTCTTGTAAAGATAAGTTTCAATAAACACGTACCTATCTCATAAACTGTAGACTATATCGGACCCAAATTTTCAGTTCGCTTTGCAGTAATCCGCGGTAAACAATAGAAACGCTTGCTTATGATATTGTAATATAGTAATCTTATTATAGAAATAATTTAATCTCAGCAACCATTTTAAGTAGAAACTCGAAATATAAACTTGCCACGAGAAAAAGGTAGTGTGATACAAAGTGAGAAATTAAGATGGGGCACGTATGACATCTATCAAATCGTTATAGCTGCAACAAAACTAAGTTAACTAACGCTAACTTTTTTATTGACTACAAAAGAAGATATACAATTCGACCCGTATATTTGTATTTTATCATATTTGATTATGAATATATAATTGTCATCGAAATTATTCATACTATTAATTATTAATTTAAATCATTGATCACACTAAATAAGGTGAAAAAAAAATCTTTCAAAACTTCTGCAAATTTAGTCTCCTAAAGCCTGGTTTCTCGAAAATATTAAGTAAAAAATCCGCCAATTTGATATGAGATTTTTTTGGAGAAACCGGAAGTCAGTAAGTAAATAGTACCTCACGTCCGCGCACGAACATGTCTAGCTGCGACCACTCCCCGCGCTCGCGCAGTCCTTCCTTCTCCTGCTCGTAGGAGGCGCGCGCTCGCTCCCCCTCCACCAGGATCTCCTTCCATGACTTCTCCAACGACTCCGCCAGCTTCCGGTAAGGACTCTTGTGTACGTCCCACCAAGGACTGCTCTTCAACCGATCCACGTTGTACAAAGACCTCTGCGTCGCCGACAAAAACATTCCCAGCGCAGCCCCGCGTTCGTGGACCGCGTGAGCTTCTTCCTTTCGGCCCAACAAAAGCAGCGCGTCTCCCAAATGATAGTAGAACCTCGGTTCTACGGCTGGCCCTTTGTCGCCTTCCAAAGCTCGACGAAATAGAGCAACAGATTCCTCGAGCTGGTTGTAGAGTGTTTTCTGAACGAAGCCGTAGTGCGCGAGGGCGACGCGGTCGTCGGGCCATAGTTTAAGAGTTTCTTTGAGTACGACTACAGCTTTATCAGCTCTGGAAAAATAGATAAAATTTCACCGACTTCCACACGCGGTTTGGTATTCCACCAATATACATGCAATAAAAAAATACTAGGTCAATTCTTGAATTAACAACGAAAACAACAATAAATGTTTAAAACCAACAATACTAATACATATAAGGGCGAGAGTTTCTCTATATACTCTTTATATAGTTGTTATAGTTTCTCTATATAGTTGTATACGTGGTGGCCGAGTTTAGTTACATTTGTTTGACAACATCACTATAGTGCCTCTGAGAGCACGTTAAGCTGTCGGTCCCGGTTTCACTATACCAACTTGTGAAACTGTTTATAGGTGGGTTATTGAGTCTATTCAAAACATCGCGACGAGCTAGCCACTTGTTCGGTGTAGACTCATACCATCGGCTATAACGAGGTGGTATTAAAAACCCCTCCGCTGAGTACCCTGGGGCACCCGTGAAGATATATATATATATATTTCTCTACAAAAGTATTTCGCAGTACCAGGCGCACAGAGAATCCTAGGAGGCTAATACTGATGCAGCTCGCGACGCAATCGCGTCTCGAGCTTACATGAGGCACTTTTTTTCTGATGAGTTTCTTAGCGAGAGGATGCATCGCTGCAAACGGACGGAGCTTGAAGTCGTAAGATATTATCCTACTAATTTGCACTGTTCCTCTGTAATGCTAAATCCAATTAACTTTAGGTTGTGATATTTTTTTTTTATCATTTAATAATTTCGAAGGATATGATTTTTTTCCTGTTTCGCTTTCTTAGTAGAGTGCTAGATATATACGCTTTGGTTTACTGATACTGATTTAATTGTTGTTTGAAGTTCTGCACTTCCTGCACACCTTTAAATAATAAACAATGCTTGAGGCATTGATTATATTGCGAAATATATTAAGTCATTTTGTAGATATTTGAGGTAGCAAATTTTAATCATTAAAACAAAGAAGAAAATATATTTTTGTAAGTTCCTTTTATTCTATTATGCCAACCCGATCCGAAAAGCTGTGCACGCCTGTGACTATAGGTTATGCAGTTAACAAACACTCATGGCAAAGCTTCAGACCAAGACAAACTATACAGAAAAATGTGCCAATATTGTTTCGGGAATCGAACCCACGACCCAAATATTATTAAATAAATACATACCTGTTGGACATTAAGAAGGCGATGGTGAGGTTGTTTCGATAGACGGGCTCTTCAGGAAAACGATTAATTAATAAACGATAGACTTGTTCCGTTCTCAAGTAATTTCCTGTAATGCGAAGTTATTATAAGTTAATATTATATAAGGTCCGTTATCTGCCTGATAAATAAATATACTGCCAAATATATATGTTAGGCATTAGTTTGTTTGCTTTTATATAATTGATTAACAATTGTTCAAAAAAACTTTATTGAGCGTTTTAATCAAAATTGCGTTTTATTTCTCTTTTGTCAAAGATTTTCATTGATAGGAAAGATACGAAACACCATTTTAACTAACACCATCCACGTTATTAACTCTTAATAAAGTTTTTTTTATGATTAAAAGTGTCATACCTTCAGTATCTCAAAAAAAACTGTTATAGTAAAAGTAATATTATCACTTATATAATAAAGCAATTATCACTTATATAATAAAGCAATTATCACTTATATAATAAAGCAATTATCACTTATATAATAAAGCAATTATAACTTATATAATAAAGCAATTCTAACATTATATAAAAAAAATGCCGTATATTATTACTTAATTACCGCTTCATTTTGAATTAAAACTATAATAATCTATGGTACTTTCATATAAACATTAAAAAACATATTAATGGGATATAACAAATCAATTGTTTTATTTACCTTTAAAACTCATTCTGTCCAAAGTCCTATTGGTTATCATCCACAGGTGTTTATTCGACAAGTGATCACTCATATCCAGCACATGTAGGTACGCCACGATGCAGTCCTCCAGCATGGCGTTGTCGCGGAGTATCTCCGCCTTGCGGTCCACAGCCCGCGCGGCCACCCAGCGGGCGCGCGCCGACCGCCGCAGACTGCCCGAGCGGGCGATCGCGGCCGCGGCCGTTAGCGCAGATAACGAATCCTTCCCGCGTTAGTACACACATTAACAATCACACAAAACGCAAACCGTAACGGCACACGACCCGTGCGGGTGCGGGCACGAGTCGCAAACCGTTATTTACTACTTATATGGGGGAAAATGGCACAACGAGCAAATGGGATACTTAAATACGGGAATTATAATTAAATAAATAGCGTTAGTTGAAAAAGTCCTGAAAAAAACATTAGGTTTATAGTGGTTATCCTCTATACTCTATATCTTCTTTTGGTTCTGTCTCGACATATAATGATTTCAGTCTATATTTGATACTGTATATTTACACCTATACTCTGTAAAATTTAACTTGATCGAGGACAGAAGCCACTGCGTTTAAAAAGGCAATTCCTTCTTTTTTCTTTTTTGTAAGAAAAAAAGAATATTCACGATATTTTTCAACAAAATACTTACTAAATTACATTCAACGTGCAATATATATTTTGTCAAATTGTAGAAAATCAACTGAATTACCATTTATTTACTTTTTATTTGAAAGCAAAAAGAGATTTATTTTTTCTTTCAGAGGTTGCTTTTTAAACTAACTAGGGTTCGGCAAATAGCTAAATTTAGATTTTTTATTTTTATCGATATAATATATAGGTAGATAAAAAAGAATTAAAAAATAATAAAGTATTATATTGTAAATATAGTTTAATTACATATGCTGGGGTATATGCCCCAGCCGGAACCCTACCCCACAGCAAGGGGGTTGAGACCGACTGACCTCGACAAGTACCCAGAAAGTAGAGTCCCTGCCCCGGTAACAGGATAACTCTAGCCGGCTCTCGGCCTCACTGAACTACCGGGGTCTCCACTACTCTTGTCGGTCACAAGAGTAGTAGAAGTTAATGTTATCATTATCAGACTCACTATAGCTGGAAGAGTCTCCTATATCAAATATCAATTCATTTTCTCGAAAATTGTCGAAGTTAATAGATCGATCTTTTACTATACGATCTTTAGTATATATTTTAATCGATTCACTGGATTACGTATGAGTCCGTATGACCTACCAGTTTCAAATCTTCAGATTAGCAATAGTATCGAATGGCTATTTTGTTATGTTTTCATTACAACTTAACATGCGCAACACCATCCGCATTAGAATCAAAAACATTTGAAAATAATTTAATGCTTATTTTTTCATGTTATCTCATATTTAATATCGACAGCATCACATCACTAGCAATAAATGTCATAATAGCTGTCATCGATCAAGTTAAATTTTACGGAGTATAGTGGTTGTTGACTCATATTGTATATACATTATGCCCAAGTGCCTTTAAATCTTAATCTTAAATACATTGATGTATTCTTCGTCTGGGTTTCTGAATATTAACGAATGTTTAAAAGCAATGGAGCCGGGTAAAAACATAACTGTTTAATATAGTTATCATGCGAAAACTCATTCAACGTGCAATATTATGATATCCAGATGGAATTTGACTATAAACAGCGATATGACTCCACTTGATATTTTAAAACATAGCTAAATCAAAAGCGACGCGTACTCTTTCAAATAATCTCTTTCAATGAAGGTATTATCGCTACGTATTTTCAAACCTTACAAATTATTAAGTGTTTTTATTATTAATAAATATAGCACAAAAAAAAAGAAGAATACATCAATAATTATATTACTACAATCACTGCTAATCCTAAAATTATATAATAAATCAATTCGGACTGGTGGTTTTTGAAATTACGTCTTACTTACAAAGAACTTTACTGTAAGTAGAGGTAAATTCTTTGACTTACAGGAGCGGCACCATAAAGGAAAAATTACTAC